>CM056377.1:21016602-21126797 GCA_029718625.1 Synaphobranchus kaupii
AATGTGCCACAAAATGTATGTCTACCTTGAAAAAGTAGCTCAGTTAACGGCAAAGGTCGGCCCTGACTATTCCACCAAAAACTCATCCAATCATACATTGATCCTTATGCACGTTAACTGGAAAGCGGTGGATTTGCGTTGATTTGAGTTGGGACACTGCAGCAGCAGTGTTTGCAGTTGAGTTTACTGGCGTTTGATCAGGTCAGGGGTCGGGATAGTGTCTTGGCGGTGGCGGGGGTGAGTGTCTTTGCGGTGGCTGGCGTTGATTTGGGAGAAATGGTGTGTCTCGTACGGCTCTGTCCTGCTCTGCTTGGGGGAGAACATTGCACAAGGCCTCAGAGACTTCCTGTCCACATGACAGTACCTGACCTAATTCCCAAAGATGTGCTGTAAGGAAACGGTCCCTTCAGTGTACTTTATTTTAGTACAGTTAGAGCAACTCAGGAGAATTTGTAATGATCCATAATGAATCACCATAGGCCTGTCTGAGCAAACACAAGTATGACCATTACTACAGGGGGACAAAGCAGATAAAAAACAATTATACATTTCCCTGAGTTATTTTGTGCCGACTCAGTAGGTTTAGTGCACTGTTCTTCTAGTGTAGTGCCTGCAGTTGCTTTAAGACTTTTGCTTTTGCCACAGTTCTGCATAGACTGCCCAAACCAATCAGCATTTGCCCTTAAGTTAGAAAGAAATCATGTTTGTTCTTCAGAAACACTGTCTGGCAAGTTTGCGATCACTAAAACTAATGTGTCAAACTGGGTTTGTGCAGGAAAAACAGTAACACTTCCAATTACTTGTAGGTCAAAGTTAAGGGCGAATGCTGATTGTATACAGGCTTCAGTGAACATGTGCAAAATAACTCCAGTGACAGTATACTTGTCACTGACTTGCATACGGGGGTCACTTTTCTTTTTTTACCTCAGTGGTTTAAATGTGAAATGTCTCAAACGACCTCAACCCCCCTTCCTTCTGCAGTCAGCCATGTTTAGGATATAACCTGTGCCAATCTGTTTCTAATTGTTTATTGTTTTTTTGCTTCAGTTGAAAATAAGCATTCTATCTCCATCTATGCAGAATTAGTTAAATAAAGTAAAAAAGTAATTGAAATAATTGCTAAGAACTCGTATTTTCTTGTATTCAGATATCCCTGTCAGTGTTTAGATTATTTTAGCTGAGCAGTGCTAGCGGGGCGAGTCAGTTTTTCGGACGGTAATTCTGTCCTGGCTGGCCCCCCCGTCACGCCTAAGGGGGCAACAGCACTAGAAAATTGAACCTCCTAAATAATGTGTTCCTGAAGCAGGATTACGCTCCCAGTTTTCCCACTTTAATGAGGTGGAATCAATGGAGGCGTTTCTCCAATCTAAATCCCTATTGGTACATGGAACCTACCACCCCAGACTTAAAATTCTGCGAACGCCATTACCAGGCCACAGCCTCTGCTGCGGTTGGGACTGATATGCACCCCCCCCCCCCCCCCCCCCCCCCCCCCCCCCCCACACACACACACACACACTTACACAAACACACAAGTTTTTTGCTCCAAGTTCTCTGAGCCAGAGGAGCCGGTGTGCCATCATTAAGAATGTTTCTATTACCAGTAGTGATTGTTACATCAGCATTAGATTGTTAAGAACAGTGTTTGCGATCTTACACCTGAAAGGGTTAAAAATGTCTTGGGAGATTGTGTTTTACTGTTCCCCCTCTTCTTGTGAAATTCCTGAGATTCCTATTGACCAACAACAAAAATTAAAAAAATTAAACTACAAATGAGATTTTTAAAAGAAACAATCTTCTCAATTCAATAAAGTGCATTTAACCAGTTTAAAGCCGTGTGCAATTCAATCAAATTAAAACAACTTTATTGGATTAATCTGCCCCCGTATCTTAATAAAGTCTATTTTGCTTCCAATACACCAATTGTCAGTAGTAAGAGGTTCGTTCCAATGAAAATAATGTTTTTAGTGAATGATTGATGCCATGGTTTGCATCTGGTTGGTCAGCAAGTAGAACACATAATCACCTTTATGTGTGAAGTGCAGAATTGAAGTGAAGTGAAGTTGTTTGTTTGTATTGGTTATACTGTGGCTTTCTCATCGGCAGCTGGAAGTTTTCGGGAACATCGGACCAACCTCACATCTCTGCTGGTTCAGCCCATTTCCGCCTCTCTGGCCAAAGTGCTGCTCTCTGCTCCAACCAGGGACGGGGGATTCCTGCATTCCGCTTGCTGCACCTGTAACTACAGGTAAGGTTCTACAGGTAGGGTTCTGCATATATGCTTCTACAGGTAGGGTTCTATAGGGATGGTTCTGCAGATAGGGTTCTATAGGTAGGGTTCTGCCTGTTTATGTCCTTCAGGAAGGCCCACAGCATTTTCTGATACAGTGAAACCCATCCCTCCCATGGTTTGCTGATATTTATGTTAGTGGTGATTGCTGGAGAGAGTCAATGCAGGGGGAAACTGAGTCAATGGAGGGGAAACGGAGTCAATGCAGGGGAAACGGAGTCAATGCAGGGGGAAACTGAGTCAATGCAGGGGAAAACAGAGTCAATGCAGGGGAAAACAGAGTCAATGCAGGGGAAACGGAGTCAATGCAGGGGAAACTGAGTCAATGCAGGGGAAACAACCCACACACAGCATAACAGCAACCACAGCCTGCCTCCCCTGGCTTCAAATGAAGGGTCCGGCATCTTGGGAACAAATTATTATCTTGATTTATATCCCACGCTTTGAATACTCGGAGAAGTGGATCGTTATGGCTCGATGAATTAGTGTGGCCCTCCACACCTTCTCACGGTTACGCTGTAGGCCAAGGCCTTTATGCTGTACGTGTCAATCAGCACAGCTCACCTAGTACGCCTGGAGTTTCATTTCATCTCTGAGTAGATGACTGGGCCGTGGATTCAGGTGATCTTTGTCAGAGGTCAAAGTTAACAAGGATATGGTCAGTACTGTCGCTGCATACGTGTGTAGCCGAGTGCGTAAAAGTGACAAACGGAGAATCGCATTTATGGACGCATAATTGGATTTAAATGCGAGAGGGTGAGGTAAAAGGTCATGGTTCCGAATAGATGATGTTTTTAATCTGGTGATGGATGACGGATCCTGAAATGCGCAGAGCACTTGATCTTCCTTTATTGCCCCCCCTCTGACGAATACGCAAATCGCTTTTTATCACCAGTCCCGGCTCCTTTTATATTCTCAGCAATTCATGTTGTCTGAGAAGCATTATTACTAACCCCCCCTCCTCCCCCTGGTTTATTGTCCCCTCGATCCCTAAACATCAAGTGAACTGAGTCTACCGTCAGTATGGGGGGTCCGCTCAGCTTGGGGTGCGCATCGGCAACGCCCCCATAAACACAAGCCTGCCCACCTGCAGCGGTGTGACACGACAGCAGGTATAAATATGTCAGCATGTGGAAAAAAAGACGGTGCAGAACCTGGGAAACAGAGGCGCACATGTGACCATCTGCTGGAACCGCCAGCCGTATGAACTGCATTTAACAGGAGCATTAAGACCTAACTCCCGCTATTTACTGAAAATCCCTCGCTATCTTTGCATCGTGGCCCTGGAGACCCGGCCACGCAGGAGCTCCGTCTGATAGACAGCTGGGGATTTGGGTTCCAGTGGCAGAGCGAGGGGGAGACGGGCTTTGAGCCAAATCCCCGCTAAAGTTCCAATAAAGAAGTTAAAGGGATGCGTTATTGGGGTGATTATTAAGCGGCTTGCAGCTTTTTCTGTTGTTTCGTCTCGGCTGCTTGCTTTATTAAACTCTTTACAGGGTGAGGTTACTGCAGTGTGTCTCGGCAGGCATGCTGTGCGGTTATATATTAGTGTGTGTATGTGTATAAGTAGTTATGTGTGCATGCACATGTGTATGTTTTTTCATGTGTATGCATGTGTGTGTGTGTGTATGTCTGTGTTTGTGTGCGTGCGCAGGTGCTGGTTATGTGCTTGCAAGTTGTGAGCTTGTTGTGTTTTGTTTGTGCATGCGTGTGTGCATATTTTTGTGTGTATGTGTAAGTTGCATGTATGTAGGTGTGTTTGCACGTGTATGCGCGCCCTTGTGTGTGTGTGTGTGTGTTTGTGTGTGTGCGCGTGTGGTGCGTGTGTACGTGTGTGCATCTGTGCGTGTGTGCGTGGGTTAGACAATATGGTGTATTATTAAAAGGGATTGCTTTGCTTATGCAAGGTCGGTGGGCTTGTCAGTAGATAAGAGCAGCCTTGTGGATGGTCATCTCATCTGCATCACTGTGACTGTCTGCTCCAATCACTGGCTTCGTTCACATCTCCAGGCTACTGTCTGCTCCAATCTGAGAACTTATCCATGTCTCCCGGATACCGTTCTACCCGGCCATGTGCCAGTGGACCGTAGAGCACAGGCCAGCTTCTCTGTCCCACCAATCAATACAGCCAAAATACCAGCAGCCAGGACAAGAGCACCATCGATCCCCCCAAGGGGGGTATGGGGGGGGCAGTCCAAGCTCTACTGCAATGTTCCATTAGTTTGATCAAACCAAGCCAGCTAGTAATCTGTGTCCCTATCGATTGGGCAAAGTACTGACCACTCTCGAGATTTGAAATAATTAGTTTTCACCAGTTCATTTATTTATTTAAATATATATATATTTTTATTCCCCTTAAATTAATGTTCACCGTAGTGCTTGGCTGTTTCCTAATTGCGTGTGCCTTTTCCATCTCCATGGAGAAGAGACGTTTATGCAATACCCTAGAACCTTGCTTTTTCTGGTCACATTCATGCAATACTACACAAACACACACACACACACACACACACACACAGAACCACACGCAGACACACTGACACACAGAAACACGCACACACGTGCACACAAAGGCACACACACAAAGACACATGCGCACACACACACACACACAAACACACATGCATGCACATGCACAAACACACAAACATACATACATGCAACTTGCACATACTGTATGCACACACACACACACACACACATTTTTTTATTTATTTCATAGAATAGTGTTTACTATGCCTATTCTTAATGGTCCTTTTTGGCCAGCCTGTACGGCACTTAGGCCAGGTGACTGCATGGTGATCTCATCTCACACTTATTCGCCATGAAATTCAATAGAAACAGGAGCGACTCGGTCGAATGTTAATTTGTACGGAGAAGCTCTCTCACAGGCCTCAGAACCAATGGCATAAGTATTATAAATGGCCTCTCAGTTACAGCCACGGAGCAGAAAACTATGTGAAATCGCTTTATAGAAACACTCTCAGGCTTAATTAGAATGCTATTGATTGCCGTGTGCAGGTACCCAAGGTGCTCTGGGGTTCTTTTTCACAATTCCCCTCTTCTCTTGATTAAGTGCCGGTAAAGAAAGAAAAAAAAAATCCACTGGACAGCAATCTAATCTGTCATGGACAGAAAACATATTTAATCGCATGACAGTTACAGTAAATTTTATTCATGCATTTTGCAGTAAGATGCTTGATGTATTGCAGATGCAACTGTAACAATATATTTTACACAGAATTTATCAGAAAAGCTGCATTTGGAATTTGCTGGATTGGAAATTAGTGGTAACCAGAGCTGTGTACAGAAAAGATTAGTGTCTTATTGACTTAGTATATCTATTACATTTTTGGCCAGGCTCCATCAGTGATATAAAAACCCTGTCGTTTAACCTTTAACCTGTTTTTTCCTTAAATGAAAACTATATCTTCCAGCATTCATACGCCTGGGCTTTAATGCATCACTAATGCATACTCATCTTCAGCTCTTTAGCCAAAGTCATTTGCGCAGTTGTCAGAAATGATGAATGGGATTTTGGGCCTGCAGGAAGACCACTGAATTTTTATACAGAAGGAAATTACTCCAAGAAGGGGGTTAAGAAAGATGGTTGTGTCAGTACTCAGTGCTCAGAGCAGATCTGTCAGATGGTGTGTGTGTGTGTGTGTGTGTGTGTGTGTGTGTGTGTATGCGTGCATGCGTGAGTGTGTGAGTGCGTGTGCATGTGTGTGTGTGTGTGTGTGTGTGTGTGTGTGCGTGTAATGTGTATGTGTGTGTGTGTGTGTGTGTGTGTGTGTGTGTGCGTGTAATGTGTATGTGTGTGTGTGTGTGTGTGTGTGTGTGTGTGTGCGTGTAATGTGTATGTGTGTGTGTGTGTGTGTGTGTGTGTGTGCGTGCGTGTAATGTGTATGTGTGTGTGTGTGTGTGTGTGTGTGTGTGTGTGTGTGTGTGTGTGTGTGTGTCTCAGCACTATCGACTAACTCATATCCATTTCCTTGTGATATTCTCATTCCAGCCGGCCAGGTCTCGGCACCCAAGGCCACAGCTTCTGCCAAGCTGAGTGCTGTGATCATGATCTTAAACAGGAATTTTCCGGTCCGTTTGGATTTAAAGCTGTCTCGAGCCCATTCATCCGACACTCCGTTTGAACCGGGGGGTGGGGGGGTGGGGGAGTGGGCAGCAGGGACACAGCGCCAGGTTCTGCCCAATAGAGATTTGAATCTGCTGGAACTTTCTTTTGCTTTCAACTGGCATGTTATCCATGGCAATCATATTCTGTGACCCTAGTAACAATAGCCCTGGCAATACAGGAATCCCGCCTCTGGTTGGGTCTATTTTAATGTTTATGCTTTTAATCAGAGTTGTGGGCGTGTGTTCAGCATGTTATTGAAGTGTCAGTCTCTCTGTTTTAATAAGTCATGATTCTGAAGTTTTGGAGCCCATTCCGTGCTTCCATGGCAACTGAGCAGGAGTGAGCCTTCGGTCTGAGTCGCCAAGAGACAGGGGAGAGGTCTACTCCTGCTAACAGACCTCTCAGTGCGGGAGACTACTCCTGCTAACAGACCTCTCAGTGCAGGAGACTACTCCTGCTAACAGACCTCTCAGTGCGGGAGACTACTCCTGCTAACAGACCTCTCAGTGCGGGAGACTACTCCTGCTAACAGACCTCTCAGTGCAGGAGACTACTCCTGCTAACAGACCTCTCAGTGTTGGAGACTACTCCTGCTAACAGACCTCTCAGTGCGGGAGACTACTCCTGCTAACAGACCTCTCAGTGCAGGAGACTACTCCTGCTAACAGACCTCTCAGTGCGGGAGACTACTCCTGCTAACAGACCTCTCAGTGCGGGAGACTACTCCTGCTAACAGACCTCTCAGTGTTGGAGACTACTCCTGCTAACAGACTGCACAGTGCGGGAGATTACTCCTGCTAACAGACTGCACAGTGCGGGAGATTACTCCTGCTAACAGACTTCTCAGTGCGGGAGACTACTCCTGCTAACAGACCTCTCAGTGTGGGAGACTACTCCTGCTAACAGACCTCTCAGTGTTGGAGACTACTCCTGCTAACAGACCGCACAGTGCGGGAGATTACTCCTGCTAACAGACCTCTCAGTGCGGGAGACTACTCCTGCTAACAGACCTCTCAGTGCGGGAGACTACTCCTGCTAACAGACCTCTTAGTGTGGGAGACTACTCCTGCTAACAGACCTCTCAGTGTTGGAGACTACTTCTGCTAACAGACCGCACAGTGCGGGAGACTACTCCTGCTAACAGACCTCTCAGTGCGGGAGACTACTCCTGCTAACAGACCTCTCAGTGTGGGAGACTACTCCTGCTAACAGACCTCTCAGTGTTGGAGACTACTCCTGCTAACAGACCTCTCAGTGCAGGAGACTACTCCTGCTAACAGACCGCACAGTGCGGGAGACTACTCCTGCTAACAGACCTCTCAGTGTTGGAGACTACTCCTGCTAACAGACCTCTCAGTGCGGGAGACTACTCCTGCTAACAGACCTCTCAGTGCGGGAGACTACTCCTGCTAACAGACCTCTCAGTGTTGGAGACTACTCCTGCTAACAGACCTCTCAGTGTGGGAGACTACTCCTGCTAACAGACCGCACAGTGCGGGAGATTACTCCTGCTAACAGACTTCTCAGTGCGGGAGACTACTCCTGCTAACAGACCTCTTAGTGTGGGAGGCTACTCCTGCTAACAGACCTCTCAGTGCAGGAGACTACTCCTGCTAACAGACCTCTCAGTGCGGGAGACTACTCCTGCTAACAGACCTCTCAGTGCAGGAGACTACTCCTGCTAACAGACCTCTCAGTGCGGGAGACTACTCCTGCTAACAGACCTCTCAGTGCGGGAGACTACTCCTGCTAACAGACCTCTTAGTGTGGGAGACTACTCCTGCTAACAGACCTCTCAGTGCAGGAGACTACTCCTGCTAACAGACCTCTCAGTGCGGGAGACTACTCCTGCTAACAGACCTCTCAGTGCAGGAGACTACTCCTGCTAACAAACCTCTCAGTGCAGGAGACTACTCCTGCTAACAGACCTCTCAGTGCGGGAGACTACTCCTGCTAACAGACCGCTCAGTGCGGGAGACGATGGAAAAACACGACCTGCGTAAGCTGCTCACCATATGAACACAAGAATACATTACGACAAGCAGGCCATTCGGCCCATCCAGACTCATCATTTACCTACTGCGTTAAGCCTGGACTACAACACCCAGAGGGTCTCTGCCTCTTCTACATGACCATGCTATTATACACTTGCCATTCATGCTGACTCACCACATTTAAATTGGGATTGAAGTTGTCACTCCCTCCCTGACACACTTTAATTACCTCTCCGTCCCCTGTAATGATGGACATGTTATACCTCCGCTCCAGGGATGTGCATCCATTTGCTCTGTATTGAGCTAGGGGAATGTTCTAGATTGCCCTGAAGAATTTGACTCAATTTCCTCTTGCGAGGCGAGTGCGTGATTGAGCACTGGAGACATTAATAAAGATGGAGGACCCTGGTTTCAGGAAGAGGGACGCACAAGGATGTTTGTGTGAATGTATTTGTCATAAGCGATGAATTTGAGTGTTTGGGGCGCGAGCAGTAGAGTACCGGTGCGCTATATTGTCTGTTTTTTTCACTGCATCTGAGTTATTGCCTCTACTGCCCTTTTTCCAAATGTAATATTCTCGGGAATTTGTATGAAGTGGATTTTGATTGATTTGGTAAGCGTTTGATGTCCTTTTTCCAAATGAGTTTTCTGTTTAAGCTAACATTCATAATGTGTGGTGTTTGTCATTGAAGCTGGTGAGGTTATAGCCGGCCATGCAAGTAGACCCATTGTGATTGAGCACGAGTGTAGAAACAGTGGAGAAAATGTCTGTTATGAAAAATGAGTGGAATTTCTGTATTTAGTTATGCAGGCGACAAGCATGCCGATGCTTGTTTGATTTATATATGAGCACCTTGTCTCTTCCACACATCAATTCATGAATTTTACTGCAATATCAGGAAACTGATATTTTCCTTTCAAGCTGTAAGTGTCCTTGATGTGTGCCACTGCCATGAATATTTTTCCTTCAAATGCTTAATGCTCAAAGTGTGTGTGTGTGTGTGTGTGTGTGTGTGTGTGTGTGTGCATGTGTACCTGTTTGTTTTGCAGAGAGAAAGACCATTGTCCTCTCTATTGGAACGAAGGCCGCATACAGAACAGTGCACAATGTTATTGGGTACCTAAAAGGAGCAACCAATCCAGGTGAGCACCCACGTGACCTTGTGACAAAACAAATGAATACACTAAACAAGTAAAATTCAAAGCTCTACGTCCCAATCCTGTCTGTATTATGGATTTCCTTCAGATTGAAAACTTAAATAATAAATCATGTTTGTTCGAGCTGTTAATTTAAACTAATCAGGAATTGAAATGGCTTGCCAGCTATCAGCTGTTATTGTGAAAGATCATTTGTGAGGCATTTGTGCTACGAGGAAAGAAAGTATTAATTAAACACATTTCCATTCATTTTTGTCTTTTAAATAGATTGGTAATGCAAATTAGTATCCAACTTTGTTGACTAAGATGAATTACTTTTTAAATTAAGTGTTTTGTCAACATTTTTGCTAATAATAGCAAATTTATGAACTAATTAAGCTTAAACGAGACACCTGCCTAAACCTGGTTTAAGGTGCAGGTGCTGCATTAGCACTAATTTGTTGAATAACAACTTTACTCTCATCTTTTTGCTGAAGCAAACACAACCCTTAACGCCACATTTTTCTCAAAGTGTATTATTAACATAATGTAAGAGAAAATGAGAGTGGAAAATGAAATTCAGTTAATGCTATCAATCTTACCTGGGTACGAGATCAGGGGAAAATAAATCCTGCAATGAATTCTTCTGGACTGGATTGGTACACAAGTGTGAAACTGGGGCTGTGTCCGAATCAGCACCCTTCCATACTATTGAGTAGGCTTGTTGAGTAGACAGGATGAGAAAGTAGTTAAGTAGGCAAAAGTTTCTCGAAATGTAGTATACTTAAAACCCTTGTAGGATGTACTTACTTCCGGCTCTGTGATTGTAGCTGGTGGACAGCGGCTCTGTGATTGTAGCTGGCGAACAGCGGCTCTGTGATTGTAGCTGGTGGAGAGCGGCTCTGTGATTGTAGCTGGTGGAGAGCGGCTCTGTGATTGTAGCTGGCGGAGAGCGGCTCTGTGATTGTAGCTGGCGGAGACCGGCTCTGTGATTGTAGCTGGTGGACAGCGGCTCTGTGATTGTAGCTGGTGGAGAGCGGCTCTGTGATTGTAGCTGGTGGAGGGTGGCTCTGTGATTGTAGCTGGTGGAGAGCGGCTCTGTGATTGTAGCTGGCGGACAGCGGCTCTGTGATTGTAGCTGGTGGAGAGCGGCTCTGTGATTGTAGCTGGTGGAGAGCGGCTCTGTGATTGTAGCTGGTGGACAGCGGCTCTGTGATTGTAGCTGGCGAACAGCGGCTCTGTGATTGTAGCTGGTGGAGAGCGGCTCTGTGATTGTAGCTGGTGGACAGCGGCTCTGTGATTGTAGCTGGTGGAGAGCGACTCTGTGATTGTAGCTGGTGGACAGCGGCTCTGTGATTGTAGCTGGTGGAGAGCGGCTCTGTGATTGTAGCTGGTGGACAGCGGCTCTGTGATTGTAGCTGTTGGACAGCGGCTCTGTGATTGTAGCTGGCGAACAGCGGCTCTGTGATTGTAGCTGGTGGAGAGCGGCTCTGTGATTGTAGCTGGTGGACAGCGGCTCTGTGATTGTAGCTGGTGGAGAGCGGCTCTGTGATTGTAGCTGGTGGAGAGCGGCTCTGTGATTGTAGCTGGCGGAGAGCGGCTCTGTGATTGTAGCTGGTGGAGAGTGGCTCTGATTGCAGCTGTTGGACAGCGGCTCTGTGATTGTAGCTGGCGAACAGCGGCTCTGTGATTGTAGCTGGTGGACAGCGGCTCTGTGATTGTAGCTGGTGGACAGTGGCTCTGTGATTGTAGCTGGTGGAGAGCGGCTCTGTGATTGTAGCTGGTGGAGAGCGGCTCTGTGATTGTAGCTGGTGGAGAGTGGCTCTGTGATTGTAGCTGGTGGACAGTGGCTCTGTGATTGTAGCTGGTGGACAGCGGCTCTGTGATTGTAGCTGGTGGACAGCGGCTCTGTGATTGTAGCTGGTGGAGAGCGGCTCTGTGATTGTAGCTGGTGGAGAGTGGCTCTGTGATTGTAGCTGGTGGACAGTGGCTCTGTGATTGTAGCTGACGGACAGCGGCTCTGTGATTATAGCTGGTGGACAGTGGCTCTGTGATTGTAGCTGGTGGACTGGGCTCTGCTAAACAGGTTAGATGGCTACAATAGAGTACAAACAGGTATCTTTCAACAACAGAGAGAGCATCCTTAAGAGTTTTTTGTCTATAGGGGATTAAAAACACTTTACTTCTCTTGAACATTGTAGATGTGGGTGGTTATTAAAACAATACAAATGTTTGAATTAGAAAAAAAAAAAATTGCTATATTTCAAGAAGCAGTACATCAGTGGTCCCCAACCCTGGTCCTGGAGATCTACCATCATGTAGGTTTTCACTCCAACCCTAACAAAGCACACCTCCTTCAATAGCTAGAGATCTTGTTGAGCTGCTAATTAGTAGTATCAGGTGTGACAATTTTAAAAGGATTGAAATGAAAACCTACAGGACGGTAGATCTCCAGGAACAGGGTTGGAGGCCACTGCAGTACATGCTATAACAGGTACTCGTGATCACACTGCACATCCGTGTTGCGATGATTTGTGAGAAAAATAAGCTCACACCTCTCAAAACCAGCTCAAAACAAGCCCAGTGCTTACAGCCTGCTGACACTGTCCCACATAGCTGCATATATGCCGTGGTGTCTGGAGAAACCACCGAATTGCAATAACTTTATATCCAACTCCAAAAAGTCTTCCTTTTTCAGTGGGCTATTCCAAATCAGGTGCAGTCATTTTCTTTACGAAAATGCACATCTAGACAATAGTTTTATTATTAACCCTTTGTTAGCATTAGGATATATGGATAATCTGCAGTGTCCGTGCAGACACCAGCACATGGCGTCATGTGACTGCTTCCCCAGAAGCTGACAATGTACAGGAGAAATGAGAGTGGATATGAGCATACATTATCATCAGCATGATGCAGAGCCCTGTAAAACCATGCTGCTGTGTTCTCTTTTAGTTTCCTGCTCGGAGACAACGACTGGTGGGCAAATTCATAAAATGAAAGCAAATGTCTGGATGCAGAAACGGCCTGTGTCAAACTCGTGACGAACGGCTCCCTTAAAACAATGCCTGCCACCCTGAATAAAGGCGCATCACTTAGTGGATAAAATGGGGTTTTAAGTACAGTCCAGCTTCCTTCCCTTGTAAGATGATTTAATCAAAGCCCCCGATTCGGCGAAAGTCTTTAATCTCTCTCACAATGTTTAGTCCCAGCGATGACTGCATGCTTTAATACTCTCAAAATGACAGCTCAGATTTACCGTCTGATATTACTTCCCCAAAATTGGCCACTAAAGAATATAAGATGGACCACAAATCTAATGAGAAGAAAGTTTTCCTGGTGTCTGAAATCCACTCTCCGCTGCTGTACCTTTCCCTTGCCTTTCCTCTTACCTGCATGCGCAGCAATCTGCCACAAATGTGTCCTTTTTTCCCCCTCTCGCTGTCCCCAGGTATTCCAACCATGTGCGGCAGCGTAGTAGAACATTTAGGCAACTGGATTAGTAAGCCAGGAGGTCGCAGGCTCCACTCCCAGCCGGGGCAGTCGCTTGACTTTAGTACCTGCCGTCTGAATACATCCGTTCCATTTTCCGCTCATTCTGTTTTTCTGCTGCACGGAAGATTTATACACAGCTGCAGTTCCATAGCAATGAGTTCAGGGCTCCTGTAGCCTAATTCCCTCTGTAAGATGCCGTTTTATGCTTGTGGTTTGTAAGGTGCTCCCCGGTGAAAAACCCACAGGCTAAAGCCGGCATAAAGTCGGCATTTCTGTATGAACTGAAATGAAGGTGATCTTTTATTTTATTGTTGAGTCTCACTGAGATTTAAAATCTCGCCAAAATAATGGCACATAGTTACAGACAAAAAGATACAATCTTTTATACTTTTATACTTTGAAAAGTGCAGATAAAATGTTATATTAAGGTTGTATGAGATGATTATCTAAAGGTTAAAAGACTGACACCCCCCCCCCCCCCCCCCCCCCCTATTCCACTGTGTACTGTGTATTTTATTGTGCCTCTAAAGTCATTCAGTGTGATAAACTTCAGTAGTTTCATTTTTTTCATTCCAAGTTGAAGGAGGAAATAACTGATTCTTTTTTCATCTTAGCCTGGATCTCAGGTACTGTAAGTAAGACAGCATTTTGTGAGTAAAAGACAGTATAGGCTTGTATATGAACATGCAGCAGTGGCTTTGTCTGTGTATACAGGTCTCACATCTTCCTCCTAAAAGCTATTATTCTTCTTCTTCTTCTCCTTCTTCTCCTCCTTCTCATTCTCCTCCTCCTCTTCCTCCTCCTCCTCATCATCATCATCAGTGTAGGGGCTAAATGCTGTGCTTTCTGTTTTCAGTATAGGTGCTCCAGGTAATGACAGGCTGTTTGCAAAAGTTGATGCTACACAAAGGAGAAAGCGGAATCTGTTCAAAATCACATCTGTACAGTGGCTCTATACTGCTGCAGTTTGTCCTAGTTGATGTGATAGAACCTGGGGGATTTGGCGAATGTAACACCCACCCCCACTGCCCACCCCCCCCCCCCCCCCCCCCCCCCCGCCCCAGTTCTCTCGTCTCTCGTCTGCACACAGTGTAGAACAGATGCTGCTTTAGACTCATACCTGTTCTTATGGAAACTTAGCTTCAGCCAAATGTGTCATTTTGGGGGAATTTTAAAAGCACCCAGCCTGAAAAAAACCTTCTTATTAAAAAAAAATGTCAGTGCTCATAAGAATGTTTTTAAGGAAATGTACCCAGATAGTTCCTGTGTGAACTCTCCTATATTTTGCATGGAAGATCTTGGGAAGCAGGTGGGCAGGGAGTTATATGGGTTGTGTAGCCAATCAAGATGTCTGTCTGTTTTATTTTTGTTCCTGAGAGTGTGATTTCTCCCCTGTGGGCAGATCGGTACGTGCTGGTGGGTGGCCGCCATGACGGCTGGCGCTCTGGAGTGGCGGCTGAGTGGAGCGGCGGTGCTGCAGTTATGACCCAGATCATCGCCTCCCTCGCCGCCCGAGCCAGACAAGGTTGGCAGCCGGACCGTACCACTGTTTTCTGTTCCTGGGGGGGATCCGCGTTCGGCAACATTGGCTCCTTTGAATGGGGGGAGGTAAATTAAATTTTGTCCTCTCTGTTTTCACCCCTGTTTCAATGCAGTATTACCCTACATGCACATCCCAGCTGCCTTTGATTCTACACGCACATCCCAACTGCCTTTAATCCTACATGCACATCCCAGCTGCCTTTAATCCCACAAGCACATCCCAGCTGCCTTTAATCCTACACGCACATCCCAGCTGCCTTTAATCCTACACGCACATCCCAGCTGCCTTTAATCCTACACGCACATCCCAGCTGCCTTTAATCCTACACGCACATCCCAGCTGCCTTTAATCCTACACGCACATCCCAGCTGCCTTTAATCCTACACGCACATCCCAGCTGCCTTTAATCCTACACGCACATCCCAGCTGCCTTTAATCCTACATGCACATCCCAGCTGCCTTTAATCCTACACGCACATCCCAACTGCCTTTAATCCTACACGCACATCCCAACTGCCTTTAATCCTACACGCACATCCCAGCTGCCTTTAATCCTACACGCACATCCCAGCTGCCTTTAATCCTACATGCACATCCCAACTGCCTTTAATCCTACACGCACATCCCAGCTGCCTTTAATCCTACACGCACATCCCAGCTGCCTTTAATCCTACACGCACATCCCAACTGCCTTTAATCCTACACGCACATCCCAGCTGCCTTTAATCCTACACGCACATCCCAGCTGCCTTTAATCCTACACGCACATCCCAACTGCCTTTAATCCTACATGCACATCCCAGCTGCCTTTAATCCTACACGCACATCCCAGCTGCCTTTAATCCTACATGCACATCCCAGCTGCCTTTAATCCTACACGCACATCCCAGCTGCCTGTAATCCTACATGCACATCCCAGCTGCCTTTAATCCTACATGCACATCCCAGCTGCCTTTAATCCTACAGGCACATCCCAGCTGCCTTTAATCCTACACGCACATCCTAGCTGCCTTTAATCCTACAAGCACATCCCAGCTGCCTTTAATCCTACACGCACATCCCAGCTGCCTTTAATCCTACATGCACATCCCAGCTGCCTTTAATCCTACATGCACATCCCAGCTGCCTTTAATCCTACACGCACATCCCAGCTGCCTTTAATCCTACACGCACATCCCAGCTGCCTTTAATCCTACACGCACATCCCAGCTGCCTTTTACAATAACAGGAGACAGTTGGATGGCAGAGGCTTCTGCTCCGGCCGACAGCAGTGCTTGGTCTTAAAAAAGCAACCAAAAGTATTCAGATAAATAATAACATTTGAGGAGTAGTGTAATTACTGGCTGTCCCGTCATCCCTGGGACGATAGAAATTGGATCGGGGACAATGAAAATTAATTTTGGGAGGAATTTGGGATGAGGGGGGAAAAAGAGGGGCAAGACTAGCTAGGTTTGCGTCAAATTGTCAAATGAATTTCAAGCGAATAGGCCTAATTAAATGTTGCAAAAAATAAATGCTAATTATCTGTTTCATCAGCTTTGTTTAAGCTGATAAAACCAAGAACATACAGTCATGTGAAAAAGCAAGTACACCCTCAAACGGTAGTCAGTTTTTTTTGCACATCTGGACACAAGTTTATTTTATTTTAATTTCAACCATATTGATTGATTAAGATAAACTATTTCAACAAATGATGCTAAAAAAGTAGACGTTGCAATCACTTCAGCAATTGAAATGAACATAAATGCAAATTCCTCATGAGGAACAGTATGGAACCCATGGTTGGCTAAATGACAGTAAGTCATCAAGGGTCTGAGGTATCAAATGAGCCTCAAACCATCACTCTACTGCCATATATGCAGTAGATATGGTTAGATCACTTTAAGGGTTGTTTCTCCTGACTCATTTTCCTATTGAACTCTATTGAAAAATAAGTCAGGGGAAAACAACACTTAAAGTGATCCATCCATATCTACTGCATATCTGGCAGCAGAGTGATGGTTTGAGGCTCATTTGATACCTCAGACCCTTGATGACTTACTGTCATTTAGCCAACCATGGGTTCCATACTATTCCTGTGCAATTTACATCTTAATCTAGTCCCACCCCCAAATTCCCATAGAGATCCATTCAAATGCATAGAGTTTATACTATCACTTGTTAGAGTACCTGAAAATAAGAAATCAAGATTCTTCCAAACTTACAAATTATTATCTAATAATTGGACAATCATTTACACCTGTTTCGTGCACCAAACATACATTTTTATCAATATATTTGATAGTAAAGGTAGGGGTGTACTTAATTTTTCCTCATGAGGAATTTGCATTTATATTCATTTCAATTGCTGAAGTGATTCCAACGTCTACTTTTTTAGCATCATTTGTTGAAATAGTTTATCTTAATCAATCAATATGGTTGAAATTAAAATAAAATAAACTTGTGTCCAGATGTGTCAAAAAAACTGACTACCGTTTGAGGGTGTACTTACTTTTTCACATGACTGTATGTACCCTACGTCAAGTCCATAAAAACACTTTCACTTCGGCGCCCGCTAGAAATTGGGATAGTATTTCAAGAAGTTATCAATATTGGGCAAATTGGTCCTCAAAATATTCCAAGGCTTGGCATAGCCTTTGGTTAGCATTTATTTGTCTTTCCAACATTTCCAATGTTGTTAATACCTGCATTGGGCTACACTGCTGTTTCCCATCTAATATCACTGTTACATTTTTTTAAATACAGTACATCAGACAAAGGAAGGTTTTAATTTCCTCCTAAATCCACTTGTATCTTGTACCACCAGTTGAAACAGCTGATCAGTCATGTGATTTGATTCTATTCATATTTTCATTTTTTATTCGGCAAATGCAATGTGTTACATTATTAGCGCACACAGACCCAACACTTGTGCACTAACACCTGTGCGTGGTGTTTGGTTGGTCTGTGTGCGCTAACGCTTGTATGTGGTGTTGGGTTTGTGTGCGCTAACGCTTGTATGTGGTGTTGGGTCTGTGTGCGCTAACGCTTGTATGTGGTGTTGGGTCTGTGTGCGCTAACGCTTGTATGTGGTGTTGGGTCTGTGTGCGCTAACACTTGTATGTGGTGTTGGGTCTGTGTGCGCTACCACTTATGTGTGGTGTTGGGTCTGTGTGCGCTAACGCTTGTGCGTAGTGTTGGGTCTGTGTGCGCTAACACTGGTGTGTGGTGTTGGGTCTGTGTTCGATAACACTTGTGTGTGGTGTTGGGTCTGTGTGCGCTAACACTTTGTGCATGGTGTTGGGTCTGTGTGCACTAACACTTGTGTGTGGTGTTGGGTCTGTGTGTGCTCATGGGTGTGCGTGGTGCTGGGTCTGTGTGTGCTAACGCTTGTGCGTGGTGTTTGGTTATATGTGTGATAATGCTTGTGCATGGTGTTTGGTTAGTCTGTGTGCGCTAACGCTTGTATGTGGTGTGGGGTCTGTGTGTGCTAACACTTGTGCATGGTGTTTGGTTATGTGTGTGATAATGCTTGCACATGGTATTGGGTCTGTGTGCACTAACGCTTGTATGTGGTGTCGAGTCTACGTGCATTAACATTTGTATGTGGTGTTGGGTCTGTGTGATAATGCTGATGTGTGGTGTTGGGTCTGTGTGCGCTAACGCTTGTATATGGTGTTGGGTCTGAGTGCGCTAACACTTGCATGTGGTGTTGGGTCTGTGTGCACTGACACTTGTATGTGGTGTTGGTTCTGTGTGCACTAACACTTGTATGTGGTGTTGGGTCTGAGTGTGCTAACGCTTGTGCATGGTGTTGGGTCTGTGTGCGCTAATGGGTGTTCGTGGTGTTTGGTCTGTGTGTGCTAATGCTTATGTATGGTGTTGGGTCTGTGTGCGATAATGCTTGTGCGTGGTGTTTGGGTATGTGAGCACTAATGCTTGTACATGGTGTTGGGCCTATGTCTGCTAACACTTGTGTGTGATGTTTGATTAGTCGTGGTGTACTAACGCTTGTGTTTGGTGTTTGGTGTTCGATTAGTCATGGTGTGCTAACGCTTGTGTTTGGTGTTTGGTGTTCGATTAGTCATGGTGTGCTAACGCTTGTGTTTGGTGTTTGGTGTTCGATTAGTCATGGTGTGCTAACGCTTGTGTTTGGTGTTTGGTGCTCGATTAGTCATGGTGTGCTAATGCTTGTGTTTGGTGTTTGATTAGTCGCGGTGTGCTAACGCTTGTGCCCCTGCTGTCTGTGCTGCAGGAGAATGGAGTGGTGCTGCAGAGCAAGGCTGTGGCCTACGTCAGCCTGCACAGGCCCGTCAGAAGCAGGGGACCCCTGCGCCCCACCGCTTCCCCCTCCCTGCTGCAGCTGGTCTCCGACATCCACAAGGTAACCCCGCATCTCCTTTCCCAGCACTTCCTGTTTATTTGCCAGCCTCTCTGCCTCCCTATAGCCACTTCCTGGTCCAGGGGGGGGGTAACCCCCTCAGTGTTACCCAGCGGACACTGGGGTCGGTGTGCAGTCTTTGGGAAGCTGCATCAGAAGCTCCAGAGGATCCCATGCCTGTAGGTGAAGGCACAGGAGTAGATCCCCACCGGTTCAGTTTTCAGCGTAAATACAGTTGTGTGGACTTTCCAGCACTTTCCGGATAAACACAGCCTTGGTCCTGGTCCTGAATTGCTTGGATGTGTCTCCATCCTTGATGCCAGCCAGCCTGCGTAATTGAGCTTTGTATCGGAGGAGTGCTGGAAAGGTTAACCTGTTTAAACACTGTCAGTGTGTCGCGTACCTGGGAACCCACAGAAGCTCTGGCGTTCTGTCTGGCACCCAGGGTCAAGGGACCCAAACGCAGATGACAGAAAGCTTCATTATTACCGCCAAACCAATAAGCCGTTAATTAGCCTGAATGTCAGTCCGCCGCTGACATTTTGTAGTAATAAGAGTCTCGGCCTCCATCGCTTCCATGAGTCCAAACTGCACAGCCAAATTCAAATTTCACAGGCCTGTCGCTGAAAGGGTTTTTTTTTTTTATTGTTTTTGATAATTCATGAAAGCATTTGCCTCCAGAGATTTGAATCCCAGTCACATTTAATTAATTAATAAGTGAATGAATGAATGAATGAATTTTTAATCCTGTAGAGGGATGTTTTTGATGTTTTTTCGTCAAACCAGAAGCTGTGGTGAACATTAATCTTGTGGACTCCTCCTGTTCCCAGCCGTATTGGACAGCAGTGACTGTGGGCCACTAAAGATGTAGCATTTTTCCTGACTGCCTGTAATGCAAGGTGTGATGTCAGAGGCCTAGCAAACAGTGAAGTCAGTCAGTAGCCATGTGTGTTGAATTGAGTCATCTCACAGCAGTAATTAACCTCTCCGTTTGTTGATGTGAGGTTGGAGAATGACAATAGAGGAATTAAGCAGCCACCGTACCGGTATTCTTCCTTGGTGTTCGCTTTTGTCCACGCTAACAAATCTTCATTAACAGGCTTGATTTGAAAGGCGTGTTTACAGCGGTTACTCTTCTGTGCTGAAAGGACAGCGAATCAAACTACAGGCCCCTATTTGCAGAGAAAACAGCTGTTTACCTGCAGTCGTGTGTTATTTACCTGCAGAATCCAGTGGTATTTACCCGTAGAGTCGTGTGGTATTTACCTGCAGAACCATGTGGTATATACCTGTAGAGTAATGTGATATTTACCTGCAGAATTGTGTGGCATTTACCTGTAGAGTCATGTGATATTTACCTGTAGAATCATGTGATATTTACCTGTAGTGTGATGTGATTCACTACATGGCCAAAAGTATATGGACACCTGCTCATCCAACATCTCATTCCAAAATCATGGGCATTAATATGGAGTTGGTCCCCATTTGCTGCTATAACAGCCTCCACTCTCCTAGGAAGCCTTTCCACTAGATGTCGGAACATTGCTCTGTGGATTTCTTTCCATTCAATCAGAAGAGCATTGGGCACTGATGTGGGGCTATTCGGCCTGGCTCGCAGTCACTTTTCCAATTGATCCCAATGGTGTTTGATGGGGTTAAGGTCAGGGCTCTGAGCAGGCCAGTCAAGTTCTTCCATACCGATCTCGACAAACCATTTCTGTATGGACCTCTATTTGTGCACGAGGGCGTTGTCATTCTGAAACAGGAAAGGGCCTTCCCCAAACTGTTGACACAAAGTTGGAAATCCAGAATCATCTACAATGTCATTGTATGCTGTAGTGTTAAGATTTTCCTTCACTGGAACTAAGGAGCCTAGTCTGAACCACAAAAAAACAGCCCCAGACCAAGGGGTGTCTGGATACTTTTGGCCATATAGTGTATTTACCTGCTGTCACTTTTCCTTCAGTGGCCTGATTAACACAGACGCGCACACGCGCACATGCACACATGGAAATGCAGCACTGCACTTGATAGTGACGTGTCCAGATTCTGTTGTGCCCAGAGGAATATCACATTGCTGAATCACCTTCAGCCATTCCAACTTTTTAAGTTTAAACAGTTAAACCAACTCATGATAAAAAAAAGCCTTCATTAAATCTAACTTCACGAGTGCCAAAACTGGGTTTAATAAATATGCATTAGATTATATTCTTCTCTTGGTTGAATGATTGAGAATAAACAAATAAATAAAGTACCAGAGGGTTTGCGGATGAGGCTGGCCTTCAGAAGACGGAGGAGAACGAGCTGGAGCTGAAATGAGATTGTTTTTTATCAGTTTTTATCGGGACAGACATTCCTTCTGGTAATACTCTCATCTTCGGAATGCAAACACATCAAATCTGTATTTTCACCTGAGGTATCCTTTTTAATTATAGTTATATCTATTATTTTTATGATTATTTCTTATTTTAATTACATTCGTAGCCCTTGGCTGAGATGCTATAATGACAGATCCCTAATGAGTACTGCAGTGAAAGGCCCAGGAAGGCTTTGCTGTGACCTCTGCCCTCCGCACGTTTGTAGGGCAAAAGACACTTAAGTGATGTTACTTCTAACCCCTGGTCTGCCTTAATGAATTTGAGCAGGTTAAAGTGTCTCGTGTATGCTTGCCTTTATTCTCATGAGTTTTGAGGTAACAGTGTCCATGGATTACTGTTGGTAGCTTAATAGTGTATCTTTAATGGGTCCTGTTATGCGGGCAAACAGTCGCAGGTGTTGAACTCCAATGCCGTCATTGAAAGTACAGTAAGGAGCTTTACAATCCTACTGTTTTATGAGTGCTCAGCTTGACAGAATCAGGCTCCACACTATCAAACACTTCCTAATCCCCCCCTTACAGTTTTTAATTTGTCCCAGTCAGCCCCCCCCCCCCCCACCCCCCCTTGAAAATTTGTAATGACTTATGGTAATAAGACACTGCCTATCAGCAGCCTGTAATGGTATAAGACAGTAGCTGCCCTTATTAGCATGATAATTGAATGAACTCCAAACCAATCAAAGATGCCAGGTCTCTGTGTAGCTGACTAAAGTTAATTGCTGTAGAATATTCAGGAAGTGGGACTTGTGGAGGGGGAATCTGATGTATTTGCACTGCATGCTAATAGACAGTGTAATGTAGGTTTTGTTTGCTTGTAATTGGGAGCGCAGTGTGTTGCTCTGAGAGTCTAACATTGTTTTCTCTATCGCGACGTTACGAGGGTGAAGTAGTACAAATTAGCCTGTTTTTGAAAGTCTAATTTACTTATGTAATAAATGTTTGCCCAGAGGCAAACTATGTAAAAGGCAGCAGACCACACCAGTTACATTGAAGCAGAAAAGTGCAAAATGATGCTATTTTGCAAGCATGCAATTTACCTTGAACCGTAATCACTCAATTTCAAACGCAGAAAAGAAAAAAAAACGAGATCTTGCTGTGGCTATGGGTGTAAGCAAAATAAACATTATGGTTTCAGCGGAAGTAAAATATATGAGGTGACAGGTAATTACCCTTTATACAAATGTAGAGCTTTTTCTTTTAAATTTATTTTATTGTGTATTTTTACTCCACCACTATGACCACACAAGGACATGAAAAAAGACTTGGGGAAAGGACTGTTCTGTTACATTGTACTAATAAGATAAACAACAGTGTGCATTACTCACTGTCCCTAAGCTCCGCCCCTACATCAATAATAATAATAATAATAATAATGCCTTGCATTTATATAGCGCCTTTGTCACCAACCGGTGACTCAAAGCGCTTTACAATGATGAGGGGGGAGCTCGCCTCTACCACCACCAGTGTGATGCACCCACCTGGGTGATGTAACGGCAGCCATTTTGCGCCAGAATGCTCACCACACATCAGCTGAGGTGGAGAGGGAGAGAATGATTTTAGCCAATTAAACTGGGGGATGATTAGGTGGCAGATTGAAATTGCCAGGTTGGGAATTTAGCCAGGACACCGGGGAAACCCCTACTCTTTATGATAAGTGTCATGGGATCTTTAATGACCACAGTGAGTCAGGACCTCGATTTTAACGTCTCATCCGAAAGGCAGCATCTCCTACCGCACAGTGTCCCCATCACTGCACTGGGGCATTGGGATTTATTTGACCAGAGGGAAGATTGCCCCCTACTGGTCCACCAACACCACTTCCAGCAGCAACTTAGTTTTTCCCAGGACGTCTCCCATGCTAACCAAGCCCACACCTGCTTAGCTTCAGCAATTCAGCAGGAGCAGAGTACATGGTGGTATGGCTGCTGGCTCATTCTGTCTCTAATAAGAGGTGTACTGTTCCTAAGCTCCGCCCCTACGGTATTCACTTTGTCTTTAATAAGAGGTGTACTGTTCCTAAGCTCCGCCCCTACGGTATTCACTCTGTCTTTAATAAGAGGTGTACTGTTCCTAAGCTCCGCCCCTACGGTATTCACTTTGTCTTTAATAAGAGGTGTACTGTTTCTAAGCTCCGCCCCTACGGTATTCACTCTGTCTTTAATAAGAGGTGTACTGTTCCTAAGCTCCACCCCTACGGTATTCACTTTGTCTTTAATAAGAGGTGTACTGTTCCTAAGCTCCGCCCCTACGGTATTCACTCTGCACTCTGTCTTTAATAAGAGGTGTACTGTTCCTAAGCTCCGCCCCTACGTTACTCACTCTGTCTTTAATAAGAGGTGTACTGTCCCTAAGCTCCGCCCCCACCCCATGTTTAGTTGTAGACGTGAGAGTGTGGGGCGGAACCCCCCAGGCATGTTTCACTGCCCCGCATTGTGGATTCGGTTACTGAGGAGACGGCCTTAGGATCACACCCAATTACACAATTCATCCTACACAGGCATCAGGTAGCCTCAGCAGTCACAATATTTTCAGACATTTTAACCATGTAATAAATCACGTTTGCGAGACGCTGGTAATATTTTCCACTTATCTAGAGCTGCAGCTGTCCTCAGAGTTGCGATGCTACTGCGTTGATGCCTTTCGAATGGGTGCTTTGGAACCAATTATAATAAAACTGATTCTTCTTCTGGGATTGCGGGACTGAGAATACAAAATAAATTGAGAGACTTTTCATCGTTTAATTGGGCATTGTAGCAATACAAGTGATTAATTCTATTTTAAACTGAGGGGCATTGTGTCGGATTCCTCAATGAAAAAATATTTGCTGTGCACTTTATTATTCCTTCAGATATTATGTCATTGTGTGTGTGCTTGTTGGTTATGAGCTATGCCCTGTTAGCGTCCCCATCCCATCTGCATTGTAAAAATGCTAACGCGGGCCTGCCAGCTAGCATGTGCTGCTAAAGCGTGTGCTCTCTGTGATACACTAGACTCGTGCTACGCTTCACACTTAGCCAAGCCTCCTGCAAAGCACAACAAGACGGAGCAAGGACTGATTGGATTTCTTCATGATAAAAGAATAAAAATGTTTTAACCCTATAAGCTCCATGGAAACCTCCTCCTGCTCCCTGATAGGTCAGTGGAGATTCCATGAGAATCGTACATGCCATTGAAGAGTCTTCCTGAATGGGTGTGGTTTCAGAGTAGTGACTGTTTCCTGAAACTGGGGCAAATGACTCACCACACCATCACAAAAAGGGGAGGGGCTCAGTTGCTTGGCAACCTGCCCATTACAGGTGGAGACTTCTCTGGCCAATAAAATCCAGAATTAACGAATGAATGAATGAAAACCATGCAAGACTGCACAGTGCAGCACCATGGGATCCTCAGTAATGCTGGCGAGAAAAAGTCACTAACGTGATGCTTATCCTGGCTTAATGAAATCATATAAGGTCTCTGGACAGCAGGTTACAAAATAAACATCCCACTCTCAACTAAAATGCTTTCGATGGTTTCCAAGTGGTAGATTTTCATCCGAGATAAGACGTGTTAAACCCCTGTTAAGCCGAGATAATCCACTTTAAGGTCTACATCTACTTAAGGTTTCTGTGGTTTGTGTTTGACTGTGAATTAATTTGCTGTACATTGTTGCCTGTAGTGACGGGTACACCCATGTGTGAGTCATTCCTGCTAAAACAGGTGCTATTTAAAGCACACAAGCTTTCTAACAATCCATTGAGCTCAATCTATTAGAACTGAGTAGCAATCAGACCTCATATATGTTTGTCCAGCAAGGATTCTAGCAATTCTGTACAATGCTAGAAATTATTTTAATGACACTGGATGAAAGATTATCTATAAATTATGTACAAGTCATAAATGCCTTCTAAAATATACATGAATTTACTGATGCGTATGGTTCGATCCAGAATGCAGCTGCCTGGCTTGTGTTCAACCTCCCAAAATTTCCCCATGTAACCCCCCTGCTGAGGTCACTCCACTGGCTGCCAGTTGCAGCCAGGATTAGGTTAAAAGTTCTGACCCTGGCCTACACTGCAGCCAATAGGACAGGCCTCGCCTACCTGCAGGACTTAATCCAAAACTATGTTCCTGCTCGACCACTTTGCTCTTCTACAGCAGGGCGACTTGCACTTCCCCCCCTCCGTGTCCTGGAGCTTTTCCACCCTAGCTCCTCAGTGGTGGAATGAACTTCCCATTCCCCTACGTTCTACTCCAACCCTGTCTGCGTTCCATCGTAGCCTGAAGACACACCTCTTCAGACACACCTCTTCAGACTCCACCTTGACTGATATTCTAATCTAGGACCTCATGGTACTAGTTCCCTGTGTTTTCCTGCCTGTTTGTTATAGTTTATAATAGTATTTAGAATAGAAGTATAGTATAGCTGATTTACCCACAGCTTACTGTGAAGTACATTCAACGTTCATTACTAGGGATAGCTGCTACATTATGGGAAGGATGTGCTTTGTCTTATCTGTTCTGTAGTGACTTCGATGACGTTTCTGTATGCACTTATTGTATGTCGCTTTGGATAAAAGCGTCTGCTAAATGACTGTAATGTAATGTAAATGGTCTGGCTCTGGATCTTTTGGAAATATATTTAACATGGTTGCATTGCAGAAAAGCTTTGACCTACTGTATATACAAGTTGACAGCTTGATTCTATTGCAAAGTGAATTTCGTAAAAAAACATGAAACGCGGTGCTCTCAGAAAATGTAATTTTGGATTTAGATGAACAGTCAGACGCTACCTAAAGGCGTGCGATGAGATGGTAGCTTCACCCTCACCACCGCCAAATACCGCCATTCTACATAAAAATTACGCTGTCAGTCAAAGTCTAGGAATTAGCGGCGCTGGTATCTCTCATTCTTAGCATGTTTCACTGTTGTTCCATCAGGAAAAGCATGTGGCGACTGGTGTAATTATGAAGCGTTAGTGAAAGGGTCTGGCAGCGCATATTTCTCTTATTCGTGTAATAAGTGAGTGTCCCAGGCTCCCGGGTTTGAGTGATGAAACGGGGAGCGTGGAATGTTCCGGTCTGCCTTTCATGGTCTGTCTCTCCAGCTGTATGTACAGTGACTGGCTGTCTCATTTTTATTGCTTTGAGAAAGGCAACGCCCACTCGGGAATATGCAGCGGGGCCCTTTTTGCCTGGCATTCATATATTTGGGGGTGTTGTGAGTTTCCCCCTGCAGAAC
Organism: Synaphobranchus kaupii; assembly: GCA_029718625.1. Taxonomy (NCBI): domain Eukaryota; kingdom Metazoa; phylum Chordata; class Actinopteri; order Anguilliformes; family Synaphobranchidae; genus Synaphobranchus; species Synaphobranchus kaupii. The sequence continues at coordinate 21,043,151 of CM056377.1, forward strand.
AGCTACAGCTGCTGCCAAGCCTGTGCGTGAGGGTCCGAGCTGTCCACGGCCCTGCAGTTCTCCCGTCAGCACGGCTATAGATGAGTCGTTTTTTTTAGTTATCTTTTCTCTTCATAGTGTCTCTGACCATAATGCATTGTCTGTTATAATCGGATCTTAAACACTTTCCACATGTTCTCTGTATTGTGACTTAAAATGGAAACATTGCAGTTTCCTGGCATTGAGATTTTGAACATGTTTTATGGCTCAAGGGGTAGATTGAGAACATATTGTGACTGGTGTGGTCTTTGCCCCTAAAAGTGACTTATGCCATCAAAGTGAAACTGTTACTTTTTAAAATTTAAACAACAAAAAAAAAAAAAACTTTTGGTGATTGCCGGACTGGCCAAAGTACCAAAGGTTTGTGAGGAAAACGACCGTGGGCTGAAATTAAGTGTCTGCGGAATGTTTTTTGAAAGCCGTGCAGGATATCCTGCTTGGTGTGCATATCCCTGTGAGAAACAGTCCGTTCCACATCGTGTGTCCCCCGCTGGTCTTCCCTCTACGCGGCCAACATCCGTGTACATCAATAACGTACAGCTTACCGGCTCTGCTGGGCTCCTCCCCTCCACAGAGAATACAAACCTATCGCTTTTTCTGAAGGTCATTTTCAGTTGAATGGATTTTGCTGCCGAACTCCAACTCGGCATGTCTGCTTTCGTCCTGATGGGTGAAAAAATGGATCTTAGGTTTTTACCACAGCAGACGAGCATTTGTTTTTTTACCTTTCTAAATGAATCGCGATTTACAAGCAATGAACTTGCTAAGTCTTTTAATACGTAGCCAGACGTTTTTGAATTATTGATATGCGGAAGTATAATTAATCCGAACATTCCTATTATAGACTGGCAGAAGAAAGTGGGGATTGTTTGTTTGTGCGAGCGCTTTAATGGAGCCTTCACATTGGATGAGCCAGGCCCTGAATGAGGAGACCAGCAGAAAGAACAGGCTTTACTAACCAAGCAGCACACATACTTTTTCCCTCTTCAGCTTATTTTATCTCCTCTGCTGGCTATCAATTCGTTCCCAATCAATAACGCGGCCCTAATAGAGTGGCCTGCAGCTGGGCGGCTTGGGCACAAATGAAAGGCCCTCTCTCCAGAGCCCGGTCCACGCATCGGGTTTGTTTGCAGTGTGAATCCAGTTACCTGTGTCATCTGGATGCAAAGCTCCGATAGTTCCCTGCAGGTTCCCTCTCCATCCGGCAGCTCCCCTCTTCTGTTTCTCTTTTGTTTCTGTGAAGCGTACTCCGCTGCTCCTGACGTCGACTGCAGGCCCACTCCATAAAGATAGAGATGTTTTACAGATGGGTCTTCATCTGTTCAGATAAGATAAGAACAACGTTTTCTACCAGGGATGTTTTTGAGTGTCGTTGCGCAAATAAAATGCACTTAGTACCGAAAACACTGCAGCCTTCAATGGAGACACACACAGATTCACATTTACACAAATAAAAAAGATAAATACAGTATGTACACAGGATAACATTTTCACCTCTTATTGAAAATGATCTAAGAATTCAGTTTGATTTGATTTCCGCTCAGAATTCTCAGGTTGGCACAAAGTTCAAGAATACAATCTCTGATATTTATGCAGCCGCAGTCGATGCCATGTTTTTAAATTTCAGTCATAAATGTCCAAGAGGGGTTTTTCAGTCAGCGTGACAATGTTTCACAAACCTCAGTTTTCTTTGCTATGAGTGGTGTGATTTGTGTATGAAGTTCTGCATTATGTAGCCTGGCTGCTATCGCTCATGGTCTGGTCTGGTCTGGAAGTTCACTCATATTTGCTTTCTTGTCATCTCTCTTTCTCGAGCATAAACACAAATGTGAGGAATAAACAAAGATGAAAAGATCACTGCTGGACTTTATTTTTAGTGCCTTCAAAATAGTATAGCTAACTGATTAGCAGGCTGAGCTGACCAAGTAATGGTTGCATGCCCTATAGTTAGGCCATGAGGTTCTCAACCTTGTTTCTTCTGTTAGTCCACTGCATTTGGATTAACATGTACAAATTAAACTCTCAACCGTGTAATTAGTTTAATGATTAATAGCGAGATTGATATTGATTCCACCTGCTCAAATCCCTCCCCTGACCCAAATAATTGGTAACCTCCAGAATGATATTGACTGTATAGGACCCAAAAGGAAAAGGTGTTTTTAAAATTTAAATGATACCTCCCTGTAGATAATCCTGGTTAAATAAAAGGATACTTGATAAATGAAAATTACTGTCTGAGAACAAAGTGGCATCTAATAATAATAATAATAATAATAATAATAATAATAATAATAATAATGATGATGGTGATACATGCTGACATCAGCCTAAAGTTGCCTATGTGTGGTTGGAGTGGTGTACGGCACTGTCCATGGTCTGTATTTCTGCAGTCAGTGTGTATGGCACTGTCCATGGTCCTGTATTTCTCCAGTCTGTGTGTACGGCACTGTCCACGGTCCTGTATTTCTGCAGTCAGTGTGTACAGAACTGTCCATGGTCCTGTATTTCTCCAGTCAGTGTGTACGGCACTGTCCACAGTCCTTTATTTATTTCTGCAGTGACACTGTCCTTACTCCTGCAGCCCAGTGTGTGTGTGTGTGTGTGTGTGTGTGTGTGTGTGTGTGTGTGTGTGTGTGTGTGTGTGTGTGTGTGTGTGGTTAGAGCTGTCCATGGTCCTGCAGCTCTCATTGTGTATGGAGCTGTCCATTGTCCTGCATCTCTGAGCTGCTTGAGAACCATAGGTGCTGAACAGACAGCACACTAGACACAGATGATTGCTTTGGTCATGCCTCATGTGCCATATATAGGTTATATAGGTGATATACAGCCCCCCTCTGCTTCATTGAAACCCTGGTTAAAGAGGAAGACTGAAAGATTACACGGTCCAGTACAGGTTATAAACAAATAGAACCACATCTCCTCCGGTTAGTGCCTAATATCTGCAAAGGTTCAGTGAGATAAGCAGTAGAGTGATCTACAAAATATATTATGACAGCGATTCTTCATTCACAATAAACTTTATATGTCCACCCTCAGGTTATTAAATGTTTTTATGCAGAGTGTTGCCATAGAGATCAGTTGCTATAGATCCAATTTTTCCAAGGAGATGATTGATTTTCTAAACATTATTTTAGGGCAATTATCTCCTGGCAAGGATTACAGTCTGAAATGCTGAGAGCATAATACATTGTTCTCCATGGAACATGAATGTTGAAGCCTTAAATTAGGCTTATCGGGCTTCAAGTAAAAACGCTTTAACAATCTTTTGGTGAGATATCTATTGTGGCATGTAACAATGGCAGAGCAATTTATAAAGGCACGATGGGAATGGGTTTACACTATCACAAAGACTAAATGGCTTGCTTGAGTGACATGAAGATAGAACCATCCATTTCTGAAATGAGAATTTTATGCTCTTGTTACTGGCCCTAATTAATTTGTGCTCTATCCATAGCGTTAATGTGAGTGCTCACTTTCACATTGCTCAAAACAGCATTGTAAAAGACGGAATGAATCTGAATCACCGAATCTGTAGGAATTCATGACCCATTAATTAAAAAAAAAAACTGGTTCAATGAGAGTAAGAGAATGAGAGTAAGAGAATGAGAGTAAGAGAATGAGAGTAAGAGAATGGGAGTAAGAGAAAGAGAGTAAGAGAATGAGAGTAAGAGAATGAGAGTAAGAGAAAGAGAGTAAGAGAATGAGAGTAAGAGAATGAGAGTAAGAGAAAGAGAGTAAGAGAAAGAGAGTAAGAGAATGAGAGTAAGAGAATGAGAGTAAGAGAATGAGAGTAAGAGAATGAGAGTAAGAGAAAGAGAGTAAGAGAAAGAGAGTAAGAGAATGAGAGTAAGAGAATGAGAGTAAGAGAAAGAGAGTAAGAGAATGAGAGTAAGAGAATGGGAGTAAGAGAATGAGAGTAAGAGAAAGAGAGTAAGAGAATGAGAGTAAGAGAATGAGAGTAAGAGAATGAGAGTAAGAGAATGAGAGTAAGAGAATGAGAGTAAGAGAAAGAGAGTAAGAGAATGAGAGTAAGAGAAAGAGAGTAAGAGAAAGAGAGTAAGAGAATGAGAGTAAGAGAAAGAGAGTAAGAGAATGAGAGTAAGAGAATGAGAGTAAGAGAATGAGAGTAAGAGAAAGAGAGTAAGAGAATGAGAGTAAGAGAATGAGAGTAAGAGAATGAGAGTAAGAGAAAGAGAGTAAGAGAATGAGAGTAAGAGAATGGGAACCTGCGTGTCTTTGGGTTGCATTAAGTTGCACAGCTGTACATTATACATTGTTAATTGTAACCCAAATTGCTTTTATATGATAAACACGGCATTCAGCAAGAGACACAAACTCACTTTGATTTACACAAATAGAGCCGTGGCTGGTCCACAATGATCCAGACAGTTCTCTGTGATCCTGACATTCTCAAAGAAATAGGAGCACTCTAGAGGCCGATATGAACTTGGTTTGTTTTATTTTAGCTTTATCATTACCGGCATGGCTGTTCTGACACCTCGTGCTCGGGCAGAGTGAGCGAGAGAGAGAGAGAGAGAGAGAGAGAGAGAGAGAGAGAGAGAGAGAGAGACAGAGAGACAGAGAGTGAGAGAGAGACAGAGAGAGAGGGACAGAGGGACAGAGAGTGAGAGAGAGACAGAGAGAGACAGTGAGAGAGTGTGAGTGAGTGAGTGAGAGAGAACCGCCTCAGCGCCAGGCTGCTGTTAAAGGAGCAGATGACATGGGGCAGGGTGTCTCCTTACAAGGCTCACGTACACCACTGCATGGCCTGCTCATCGCTTCTCACTCCTGCATAATCGCACACCCACTCAGCAAAGCCAGGGCTCTTACTGCCTGCTCCGCTTCACCGTTCCAGTCTTTAAAATGTGATATATGCTATTTCAACCTGACTGCTGCAAATGTAATTTCAAAAGGTCACCTTCTTAGAATGAAATATACCTGTAATGCAATTTCAATCTTGGCCACATTATGAATGGATGTTTTCTGATTCTCTGATTCTAGAGTTCTTCAGGTGATACATTTAACAGAGCCTATTTTTACTCAAAATGGATAGGGGTTATAGGAGTGCCTGTAACAATGCACAAGATTGACATTTCCATTGATTTGAAACCAGGGTAGACAATGTTATCTGTTATCCAGTAATGTAATGATGGTATTTGATATAGATGTGTGCTATTTATTTATTTATTTTAAATCATTATTTGATTTATGTTTTGATGAAAAACATATTTCTCTATTATAAGAAAGAATAATATTTTCTCAAATAAGTCATGTGATGTTTGTAATTTATTTAAATAATATTTCAAAATGCTCTATTGATAATACATCATAAACAATATGATAGAGACTAAAGTTTTTTCAAAGGATTAATATATTGTTTACTACTAGCAGGCTTGTGTTGTCACAGTGCATAAGAGTACATTGTGATATCACAATTAATTTGGGTACGCTGTGATGTCGCAGTGCATTCGAGTACACTGTGATGTCACAGTGCATTAGGCCGCGATCACACCGGATCCGCTTTAACAGCTGGGGCGCCTTTTTCAAATTGTTTTCAATGAGTTTGAAGCGTTTTCCACGCTGCTTTTGCGCCCCCGGGTGCCTCCCCGTTTATCCGCTCCAGGCGCCTCGCTGTTTTTTGAAAAATGCTCGGTGCGCACAGGGTTGAAATATCTCATCTTGAAGCACTCTGACGACAAATGCGCGCCACGTCACTGTCATTCTTTTCTCCTCTGTCCAATCGCACGAAAGTAGAGGCGGGCCTTGATTCTGCCTGTCGGTTCCGTGTAAACAAAGACGATTGAGGAAAAAAATGGTAACATTAGTTGCCGTTTCAGCCCACCAGGAGTTATATGATTTCAATAATCGTGAATACCATGATAAGAAATAAGCGATCAAAGGCACTCTGCTTATACACAGCTTTTTAAAGACAAATAACAAAGCAAACTTTTGGGTAAACTTAGTTCGCTAACACCGTTAACAACGTCAGCTAAGTGATTGACAGGAACGGAGTTTGGTTGCATAGCAACAGCAAAAAAGACGCCTCCAACTGCTTTTTCAGAGTAGGCTTTCGTAAAATCAAGACAGGTAGTGCTCCTCGCGTTTTCAAGCCTACAAAGCACGTCCGGTGTGATCGCGGCCTTAGAGTACATTGCTGAAGAGCTAAAGTGCATTGCTCTCTCTCTCTCTCTCTCTCTCTCTCTCTCTCTCTCTCTCTCTCTCTCTCTCTCTCTCTCTGTCTCTCTCTCTCTCTCTCTCTCTCTCTCTCTGTGTCACCCCTCCCTCTCTTTTCCCACCCCCTCTCTCTCACTTCTCCTTTTCCTCTCACCCATTGGCTGCAGAATTATTTAAGCACATATAAGCAATGATTTCAGCATCTTGTTATCATAGCAGACAAAGAAATTAAATATTGATTCTCCTCGAGGGGAAAGGTAGCAATGAGCAGCACACACTTATCTCTCAGCCTCACTCTTCTCCGGCTCTGATTTCACGACCTCCTCTTCTGCTCATGAATTTTGAATTTGATTTTAAATTAAATTAAATACAACAGGTCTTGTTGTTTGCTATGGCTTCTGATGTCGTATGCATACATTCAATTACAATGTACAATGAGGCCTTGGAATCAAATGGGAAGTATCTTATTGTTTTAGGGGTGTTGTTCAAGCATCTTATTGTTTTAGGGTGTTGTTCAAGTATCTTATTGTTTTAGGGTGTTTTTCAAGTATCTTATTGTTTTTAGGGTGTTGTTCAAGTATTTTATTGTTTTTAGGGTGTTGTTCAAGTATCTTTTTCCCTCTTGCCCAAATGTGCAGTTGAAGCGACACGCATTTGACACCTGCCCAGAGGCTGTATACATATTTCAGTCTATTATTTATTTTACATAATTTTCAGTGTGAAAAGTACTTTGGCATTAGCAAGTATTGTCTAAGGCAAAATATTCACTTAACAGATTATGAAACAGATGAGGTCATAGAAGAGAAGAGGGTTTAAAAAGCTGTCATTTATTTTAGCTGCGGTAGTGTTATTCCATTAAGTCTGACGCTGGGTAGAGGACATGACAAAAAGCACATAGACCTAGAAAATCAAGAAAAAAATCTCATTTTTCCATTTCCTGCATGAGGCAGAGAAGGTTGAGTATTTCATCCATAATTAATTTCCTTTCCAACCATTCTCAAGTGCAGCTCATCTGTTGTGTGCTTTTTTCTTTTTCTTTTTAATCTTATAATTTATTTTTTATTTCATTTACATACGTTTTTAATGCAATCAAATTTTGCACATTATATATAATTGTTATTGTGGTTAATATAAACTGATTTCCGGGGTAATGTTCATTGCAACTGATTTTTATTTTATTTTTTTTAAATTCATCAGAATTTCCAATGCAAATGAGCTCTTAGAGTAAAGGTAAGAAATATAGCACCGAAACAAAATGGAAATTAAATTACAACAGGAATGAATTGAGATAATGCTCCATTAAAATGAATAATTTTAAATGGAAAGGTGGAGTTTTCATAGTCTCTAATCATAATTGACTTGGGATATTGTAAGTGGAAATGTAGAACTGAACCCCACTTCCAATCCAAATCCGTATGAGTTCAGATGCAGTGCCTAAGAAAAAGGGGGTAATAGAATCAGACATGTTTAATTCATCGGGCGCAGCACATACTCCTTCCTGTCTCCATTAACAGGGCTTATCAATATTTGACTGTTTCCTTGTGGATGAAAATGTTTTGTTGTTTATAGCATATAGTATATTTTTATAGTGTGTGTGGTAACTCAGCCTAGATGGCATTCAATGCCAAAATATTTAAAGTCATAAGAACCCCAGTTTTCAACACTCAAAGCTGTGAAGCCATTTTGACATTTTGAATATCATTCAAGTTTGTCAGTTCAAGTTTGTTACTTTTTCTGTAGCTTAGACAGAATGCAGTTTGTGTTTCAGTTTTTTCAGTTCTTTGTGATCTTTAGGACGAAACATTCTGATCCTCCAGTCTGAAACATTTCAATGTCAGCATTTGACAATGTTTATTGATTATACACCTGCAGGACTTTTCTCACCAACTTATCTTGAAATTGGTTTTGTTTAAACAAATAAGCACACAAACACAATAAGCACTGCAGCTAAGAATGGTTACCCAAATTCTATTGCTCACTATTACAATATTAACGCCGAATACCTGCAGAAAATGTTATTGTTTGCATGTTAAGAGTACTATGAGCCTGACCAGGCTGCTCATAACCTTACAGTACTATGAGCCTGACCAGGCTGCTCATAACCCTACAGTACTATGAGCCTCATTTTGATGTTAAATAAATCTCCTGAACTTCTGGGGATTTGCCTTGCTAATAAACTAGTGCTCAATTACTTCTCATGAATCATGACCTCATGTTGGTGGTGCTCTGGTTACAGGCAATGATTCAACCCAACACCTCCACTGATCAAGCAACATGAGAAAAATCCCTAAACTCACCGGCTACCACAGCTAACATTGCTAGCTAACGCATCACATTTCCAGAGTGGACAAGGTGGCTTGTTAGCTAACTATGGAATAGGTGGAGCTAACTAGCTAAACTAGCTAACTAGCTGATTTTCCTTCTGTTTCTCTGTGCAGCCTCTTTGTGACAGTTCTTTGTAAAAAGCACGATACAAATAAAATTGAATTGAATTGAATTGAATTGATGCGGCTTCCATTAGACAGCTAGCTAATGAGTGAACATGTTACAGTTGCTACAGATCACTGTTTCCACAGCATGAGCCACTGCTCCAGTGAAGAGTGAGCCAGGCCCTGCCCATTGGGCCACATGTTCCTCACTCATGGCTCCCAGCTTTTCTATTCATTGGCCAACCGCTCCCTCTCCTCTGTCAGCGTTCTCTCACTGATGCCGTGTCTTTTCTCGCAGCGCAAGGCCATCCCCGGCTAGCTTTAAACGCACAGGCAGACCTACCGCTTTCCTTCAGCGGCGGCTTTCAGTTACGCTGTAATGAGCACAGACACACACTCTGTGCTCTTTCTTTTTTTACATTTCAACTTTCTGAGAAAGCAAAATTTCTGAGAATATATATTTTTTCGACTCAACTACAGCCCATATCGTTATAACAGTGTGTGGATACGTTTGTTTGCCAACATCATGCCCACTCAATATTGAAGTGACAGTTTGGAAATTGAGAGCCAACTCCACAAGTTTTTTTAATACAGGGGCATCATGAATGGTGAGTAATCAAGGGGGGGGGGGGGGGGGGGGGAGTGTACTGTACATTTCACTGAAGTATATGGAACGGTATTAGCTGGGTACTGTAGTTCACAGACTACATACTACAACATACAAACATATGTGGGATGGCAAAAGGTAAATGGTTGAAAACGGTCTGTTCTTTGGCACATATGTAATAATTCCCCATGAAGAAAGGATCATATTTTGCCACCATTCTGTCGCTTTCCATCCATAACTTTGTTTTGTCTGGCTTTGCCTTCTAGATATTCCTGTTGTGTCTGAAATACTTTGGTTTCAATTCATGCCAGTCTTGGGGAAAATGACACATTTCCTCGGCGTGGAATAAAGCCGACCCTGTTCTGTCCTGTAGTGATTTGTGCTCAGATGAAAAGTCTTTTCAGGGAAGCCGGGCTCATATAAAGTGCTGGATGTCCCTCACTGTGTAATCTACAATAGAGTTAGTGCAGTAACGAGGCAGAGCACAGAATCCACACCCACGTTTCTCTGTTGCAGCCGTAATTGTTTGCTTTTTATAAAAGCAGGAATTAAGTGAATTTGCAGATATCTTACTCTCTCGCAGGCCATTAATATGACTAAAGTGGGGGGGGGGGGGGGGGGTTTAAATCTTCTGCAGAAATGAGAGTTCCAAGGAGATGTCATCTCAGTGACAACAATATTCAACAGGCAATGGCTGCCAAATGATTCGTTAAAATGTTGTTTCAAGTTTATTTCTTCGATACATTACTAGGTAAATACCATGTTACTGGCCGTACAGTTATATCACAACACAACTAGGAAGATGACGATAATAGAAGTGAATTTTCCCCTCAGTTATGTTAAGGCTATCATGCTAATAAGACACCCATAATTCAATAACAGATCAACACAACATCGGTATAAAGTTAAGCAATACCCTCACAGCCGTATATATATGTACAATTATTCATGTACTTCAGTTGACCCCAAAATGAACTACAAATCAAATATCACATTTTCAGATTGTTGTTCCTTCTGTTTCTTTCAAGATTTGAGTTATGTCACTATCAATCAATGATGACCTGCAATACATGTTCAAAATTTAATATAGGTAAAATGAATGTAGCCCATCGTATCAGTGCATTTGAATAAAATAGCTAGTAATACTACAGTGTACCCAGCATGAAAAGTTAAATCATTCATTTTTTAAAAAGCCGTGTCAAATGCAACGTAAGCCATCTCTAGACTAAAAAAAGAATTTGTCATCAAGGGAATACAATGAAATCATTAACAAGAAAGTAACCCCAAGGGTATGATTTTAAAAAAACGATGTGACCGTAACTGTGCTTTATCATCAGTTACACGCTTCCACTTTGGCCTCACACATTCCAGGCATACAGGGTAAACTGTCATCAGCTGTAAATCATAAATGGAAGTGATTGAAAGAATTAGAAGGATACAGTACGTGTAGATCGTGCCATCGGATGTGCCGTATGTTGTCATCTGTAATATTGTAATCTGTGCAACTGAAAGAATAGACACTGTTCTCCTCATTTTTACTCTATTTTTCTTGTTACCCTGGAGGATGGCACTTTTCAAAGCGACTCTCTTCTCACAAATTCTCTCTGCAAGGGGCTGGAAGACAGAGGGACAGTAACATGCTTTTGAATTTTTTAAAAGAACAATATGTATTCCTCTTCTCTGTCTTTGTTTTACACTTTTATTAGACCCGTGCTGTTAAACTAGCTCGGTCAGCAGTCCCAGGAGGTCACAAACAGCCACTCTGTTTCTCTGGTCTTTCTGTTTTCACCACAGAGGATTGTGGGTAACTGCAGACTGCATTTGTGTGCTTATACAAAGTGCTCGGTAGAGTCAATTCTCCTCACGTATGTGTTTATTTATTCATTTTAAATTTGTTTGTTTTACTTTTTTGTTCAGTTAGAGACATATTTTGCATATTTGAATATGGGAACATTTCAGTCGTGTGTCTGTTTAAATAGACCATTTTATTCGACATTTTTTTAAGTGCACCTTCGATTAATGAAAGCCCACATAGTGCCTTATGAATGAATGATTCACCCTTGCCTTTCTGTTTAACTGGCTGCCACAGCACAGCTGTTAAAAAAGAAAAACAAAATTAGGTTTTTAAAATCAGTCAGCTCACAAATTACAATTCGGTTTTCCGACCTTTCGTTTCCAGCGAAAGTTCTGTGTAGATCTGAGCTGTTTCTGTACATAAGGGGGGGGGGGGGGGGGGGGGTGGAGGCACACACACACACACCCCTAAAACTAGCCCAAAGGTAATGAAGAGCAGGCTGAATTACCCTGTATCTGAGAACTCATTAAAAATTAATTCCGCACGGAGGACGAAGCTGGTAATTTTGGAGAGCTGAAGATCATTATAGTTTAGCTGGATGCCAGTTCTGTCCGTATCATTTATTGAGAGCGAGTGGGCAAGTTCGGCTGCAGGTGTGCCGGCGCTTTCCAGAACTTTCCTGTTCAGGGTCCCAGCTCTGCTCTCTGAGTGAGTTCTGCAGTCAGACGTATCGCCCGCCGTCAGTCTGAATAGACGCTCTGCGCTAATTTACCGGGCGGCCAATGTATCAACGTTTCAGGGCCTCTGGATATCGCTTCAAGAAAGAATATCCTAAAGCCTTTTTTTAAATTATTCCAACTATTGAAAAGAATCCGAGCTGGATGAATGTGATTCCTGCACTGTCTGTATATGTGACATTTATAAGTCATTGTAGAAGCCCACAATATCATTGGAACAGCATTCTGAGAAACATAGCCAGGATAGTTTCTGGCTTCAACTTCAATTAACACGCACTGCTGTGAGTTCCACTTTAGTCCTGGTTCTATTAGTTGCTGCTTTTTAACAGCTCGGCTTAGTGGTCAACTATATATCAGTAACAAACCTCATTGCAGTCTGAGACATATAATGATTCAAATGAAATATTTCACACATTATTAAGCTTGTCCATCCAGACCTTCCTGACTGTGTGCTTTCCCCTGTGTGTATTCCAGTCCCTCCTGACTGTGTGCTTTCCCCTGTGTGTATTCCAGACCCTCCTGACTGACTGTGTGCTTTCCCCTGTGTGTATTCCAGACCCTCCTGACTGTGCTTTCCCCTGTGTGTATTCCAGATCCTCCTGACTGTGCTTTCCCCTGTGTGTATTCCAGACCATCCTGACTGTGCTTTCCCCTGTGTGTATTCCAGACCCTCCTGACTGTGCTTTCCCCTGTGTGTATTCCAGACCATCCTGACTGTGCTTTCGCCTGTGTGTATTTCAGACCCTCCTGACTGTGCTTTCCCCTGTGTGTATTCCAGACCCTCCTGACTGTGCTTTCCCCTGTGTGTATTCCAGACCCTCCTGACTGTGCTTTCCCCTGTGTGTATTCCAGACCCTCCTGACTGTGCTTTCCCCTGTGTGTATTCCAGACACTCCTGACTGTGCTTTCGCCTGTGTGTATTCCAGACCATCCTGACTGACTGTGTGCTTTCCCCTGTGTGTATTCCAGACCCTCCTGACTGTGCTTTCGCCTGTGTGTATTCCAGACCATCCTGACTGACTGTGTGCTTTCCCCTGTGTGTATTCCAGAAGCTGTCGTTGAATTGCACCAGGGGAGGAGGCTGCGCTCGACCCAATATCAGCTCGCTTCAGACTACTGGAGACGTGAACTTCTTCGCCAACCACCTGGCCATCCCCACGCTGGAGTTCGCACTTCCAGAAACCAAAGCCGGAGAGGTAATAAGATTTCTCAGGGACAGGGGATTTCTTATACTGTTCTTATCCTCCGTTCTAGTGCATGGATGGGCCTCACGGTCTGGTATCTGTTAAAGCACTGTTCCAATGTGTGGATGGGCCCCATGGTCTGGTATCTGTTAAGGCACTGTTCCAATGTGTGGATGGGCCCCATGGTCTGGTATCTGTTAAGGCTCTGTTCCAATGTGTGGATGGGCCCTATGGTCTGGTATCTGTTAAGGCTCTGTTCCAATGTGTGGATGGGCCCCACGGTCTGGTATCTGTTAAGGCACTGTTCCAATGTGTGGATGGGCCCCACGGTCTGGTATCTGTTAAGGCACTGTTCCAATGTGTGGATGGGCCCCACTGTCTGGTATCTGTTAAGGCACTGTTCCAATGTGTGGATGGGCCCCACGGTCTGGTATCTGTTAAGGCACTGTTCCAATGTGTGGATGGGCCCCACGGTCTGGTATCTGTTAAGGCTCTGTTCCAGTGTGTGGATGGGCCCCACGGTCTGGTATCTGTTAAGGCACTGTTCCAATGTGTGGATGGGCCCTATGGTCTGGTATCTGTTAAGGCACTGTTCCAGTGTGTGGATGGGCCCCACGGTCTGGTATCTGTTAAGGCACTGTTCCAATGTGTGGATGGGCCCCATGGTCTGGTATCTGTTAAGGCTCTGTTCCAATGTGTGGATGGGCCCCATGGTCTGGTATCTGTTAAGGCTCTGTTCCAATGTGTGGATGGGCCACACGGTCTGGTATCTGTTAAGGCACTGTTCCAGTGTGTGGATGGGCCCCATGGTGTGGTATCTGTTAAGGCACTGTTCCAGTGTGTGGATGGGCCCCATAGTGTGGTATCTGTTAAGGCTCTGTTCCAGTGTGTGGATGAGCCCCATGGTCTGGTATCTGTTAAGGCTCTGTTCCAGTGTGTGGATGAGCCCCATGGTCTGGTATCTGTTAAGGCACTGTTCCAGTGTGTGGATGGGCCCCACGGTCTGGTATTTGTTAAGGCACTGTTCCAGTGTGTGGATGGGCTCCACGGTCTGGTATTTGTTAAGGCAAATCTGTTAATCTGTTTTTTTTTTTTAAGTGGTCTTAAGGACACATGCAATTCTAGGCAGCATTCTGCTAATTCTGCATCGCTGTGTTGAATGGATGACGGATGATGGGTTTTAATTTTAATTTGCATTATGCGAGTGACAAGCTGAAATGAAACAAAGCTAATGGCGTTTAGGTCTCCGCAGTGATGGCTAGCTAATGCTGGGACTGAAGGACAGCCCTGTCACATATTCACACTTTCATAAAAAATGCTCTTCGTTGGGAATGAAAAAGTTGTTTTCAAGCAATGAATGCCTAAATCAGTTATTTATTTGCATCAGATATAACAGTACCCTCAAAAAGAAATGCCTTGTGCTCACAATACAGAAACATTTCATATACAATGGATGTTTTTACAATAGAAAACAAGGTTGAGGTGAATTACAAATCAATTTAAATGCAATTCAAATTCATACATAAATGATCTTGATGTTCTTTGCAGAGCTCTAAATGAACTGACCCTTTGTAGCCGAGTGTTGGGAAAATAATTGGCGGGTGAAAACAACCACTTGCCACTGCGTAGCAACTGTTGCTAACCTCTACTTCCTCAGACAACTAACTATTCGCATGGTTTGTTGACATAAATGCAGCGTATACTGTCAGCTAACAGTCGTGGTGGTTAAAAGGTGTGTCTGGGGCACATGCAACAGTAATTCTCGCTATAGCTCAATCGCGTTTTTTTTAACGTTCCCTAAACATAGAAATCAATTGGAGAACTGTAACCGTGGATTCGGTTATTTGGACGACCACACAGGCAGCTGAATGTCAACAACATAGATAAAGAACGTTACGTTAGGCGTGAAGTGAAACCGAGTGAATTTCATGAGCATGTACTGTATGTTACTGTATGTGTTTGAGTGCTATGGTGTGTGTGTGTGTGTGTGTGTGTGTGTGTGTGAGAGAGAGAGAGAGAGAGAGTGTGTGTAGGTGTGTGTGTGTGTGTGTGTGTGTGAGAGAGAGAGAGAGTGTGTGTGTAGGTGTGTGTGCGCGTGTGTAGGTGCGTGTGTGTGTGTGTGAGAGAGTGTGTGTAGGTGTGTGTGTGTGTGTGTGTGTGTGTGTGAGAGAGAGAGAGAGTGTGTGTGTAGGTGTGTGTGCGTGTGTGTGTGTGTGTGTGTGTGTGTGTGTGAGAGAGTGCGTGTGTGCGTGTGAGAGAGAGTGCGTGTGTAGGTGTGTGTGTGTGTGTGTGTGTGTGAGAGAGAGCGCGTGCGTGCGTGTGAGAGAGAGTGCGTGTGTAGGTGTGTGTGTGTGTGTGTGTGTGTGTGTGTGTGAGAGAGTGCGTGCGTGCGTGTGAGAGAGAGTGCGTGTGTAGGTGTGTGTGTGTGTGTGTGTGTGTGTGTGTGTGTGAGAGAGTGCGTGCGTGCGTGTGAGAGAGAGTGCGTGTGTAGGTGTGTGCGTGCGTGTGAGAGAGAGTGCGTGTGTAGGTGTGTGTGTGTGTGTGAGAGAGTGTGCATGCGTGCGTGTGAGAGAGAGTGCGCGTGTAGGTGTGTGTGCGTGTGAGAGAGAGTGCGTGTGTAGGTGTGTGTGTGCGTGTGAGAGAGAGTGTGTGTGAGAGAGTGCGTGCGTGCGTGTGAGAGAGAGTGCGTGTGTAGGTGTGTGTGTGTGTGTGTGTGTGTGAGAGAGAGTGTGTGAGAGAGAGTGCGTGTGTAGGTGTGTGCGTGTGTGTGAGAGAGAGTGCGTGTGTAGGTGTGTGTGTGTGCGTGTGAGAGAGAGTGCGTGTGTAGGTGTGTGTGTGCGTGTGAGAGAGAGTGTGTGTGAGAGAGTGCGTGCGTGCGTGTGAGAGAGATTAGGTGTGTAGGTGTGTGTGTGTGTGTGTGTGTGTGAGAGAGAGTGCGTGTGTAGGTGTGTGTGTGCGTGTGAGAGAGAGTGTGTGTGAGAGAGTGCGTGCGTGCGTGTGAGAGAGAGTAGGTGTGTAGGTGTGTGTGTGTGTGTGTGTGTGTGTGTGTGTGTGTGTGTGTGTGTGTGTGTGTGTGTGTGTGTGTGTGTGTGTGTGTGTGTGTGAGTGTGAGTGAGTGAGTGACAGGACTGTGTGTGCAGTTATGCCCCTTCTCCAGAATCTGGTCCTCTCTCTCTCATAAGGTTTCCTCCAGAACATGCAATGAAGAAATATCTGTAAAAACTGCTTTCAGGAGATAAAAGAGCTGGATTTTAATTATCAGTCTTTTTTACAGTACAGTAAGATGTTCTAGAGATGTACTTATAGTATTATGTGTATTGAATTACACTGAATGAAATGTGAACTGGCTCCAGTGCCAGTTCTAATTGTAAATGCACTTGACTCTATTCCTAGACCTGATCATGTTATGCTTTTCAGCAGTCGTCTCTGCCACTCGTCAGGAGCTACAGTACTTGTCTGAAGATGTATTAGCACATTCTCTGATATCTGTGCGGTAAGAAGGAAGATTACATCACACACTAGCATGTGTCCTCAGATCACCCCATGTTTAATCAGCAGAAGCTGAAATGTTTTTGGTCAGATTGTGTTGGATAGGGAGCTGACCAGGCACAGGTGAAAAATGAAAGGACAGGTGTTTTTTTACAGCAGAGCTTTCACTTGTAAAGGTGTGAAGATTTTACTGACTTTTGACTGGGGCTTTTCTCCCCTCTTTCCCTCCTGCGTGCACACCCTCTAGCAGTTTTAAAGGGGAGGTTGGATATTAAGCACTTATACAGACTCTTGCCGTTATAAAGGGGAGTTAGGATATTAAGCACTTATACAGACTCTTGCAGTTATAAAGGGGAGTTAGGATATTAAGCACTTATACAGACTCTTGCCGTTTTAAAGGGGAGGTTGGACATTAAGCACTTATACAGACTTGCAGTTTTAAAGGGGAGGTTGGATAGTAAGCACTTATACAGACTCTTGCAGTTTTAAAGGGGAGGTTGCATATTAAGCACTTATACAGACTCTTGCAGTTTTAAAGGGGAGGTTTGATAGTAAGCTCTTACAGACTCTTGCAGTTTTAAAGGGGAGGTTGGATATTAAGCACTAATACAGACTCTTGCAGTTTTAAAGGGGAGCTTGGATAGTAAGCGCTTACAGACTCTTGCAGTTTTAAAGGGGAGCTTGGATAGTAAGCACTTTTCCAGACTCTTGCAGCTTTAAAAGGGAGGTTGGATATTAAGCACTTATACAGACTCTTGCAGTTTTAAAGGGGAGCTTGGATAGTAAGCGCTTACAGACTCTTGCAGTTTTAAAGGGGAGGTTGGATAGTAAGCACTTATACAGACTCTTGCAGCTTTAAAGGGGAGGTTGGATATTAAGCACATACACACTCTTGCAGTTTTAAAGGGGAGCTTGGATAGTAAGCGCTTACAGACTTGCAGTTTTAAAGGGGAGGTTGGATAGTAAGCACTTATACAGACTCTTGCAGTTTTAAAGGGGAGGTTGGATAGTAAGCACTTATACAGACTCTTGCAGTTTTAAAGGGGCGGTTGGATAGTAAGCACTTATACAGACTCTTGCCGTTTTAAAGGGGAGGTTGGATATTAAGCACTTATACAGACTCTTGCCATTTTAAAGGGGAGCTTGGATATTAAGCACTTATACAGACTCTTGCCGTTTTAAAGGGGAGCTTGGATATTAAGCACTTATACAGACTCTTGCAGTTTTAAAGGGGAGCTTGGTTAGTAAGCACTTATACAGACTCTTGCAGTTTTAAAGGGGAGGTTTGATAGTAAGCTCTTACAGACTCTTGCAGTTTTAAAGGGGAGGTTGGATATTAAGCACTAATACAGACTCTTGCAGTTTTAAAGGGGAGCTTGGATAGTAAGCGCTTACAGACTCTTGCAGTTTTAAAGGGGAGCTTGGATAGTAAGCACTTTTCCAGACTCTTGCAGCTTTAAAAGGGAGGTTGGATATTAAGCACTTATACAGACTCTTGCAGTTTTAAAGGGGAGCTTGGATAGTAAGCGCTTACAGACTCTTGCAGTTTTAAAGGGGAGGTTGGATAGTAAGCACTTATACAGACTCTTGCAGCTTTAAAGGGGAGGTTGGATATTAAGCACTTATACACACTCTTGCAGTTTTAAAGGGGAGCTTGGATAGTAAGCGCTTACAGACTTGCAGTTTTAAAGGGGCGGTTGGATAGTAAGCACTTATACAGACTCTTGCAGTTTTAAAGGGGCGGTTGGATAGTAAGCACTTATACAGACTCTTGCAGTTTTAAAGGGGAGGTTGGATATTAAGCACTTATACAGACTCTTGCAGCTTTAAAGGGGAGGTTGGATAGTAAGCACTTATCCAGACTCTTGCTGTTTTAAAGGGGAGGTTGGATATTAAGCAC
Source organism: Synaphobranchus kaupii (assembly GCA_029718625.1). Taxonomy (NCBI): domain Eukaryota; kingdom Metazoa; phylum Chordata; class Actinopteri; order Anguilliformes; family Synaphobranchidae; genus Synaphobranchus; species Synaphobranchus kaupii. The sequence continues at coordinate 21,061,505 of CM056377.1, forward strand.
TTATGCAGACTCTTGCAGTTTTAAAGGGGAGGTTGGATTGTAAGTGCTTACACAGACTATTGCAGTTTTAATGGAGAGGTTGGATATTGAGAGCTTGCTTTGAGAGTGGAATCAACTTTACTAAATGGTAAACTTGCCTACCTAAGGTTTCTTCTTTGCATTGCATCCAAGTAAATTAATCCACAAGTAATCCACAAAAAAAGAAAGTAGCTAGCTAGCTATAATCCATTTCAGCCAGTGGTCTAGTTAAAGTGAAGCATTGTGGGAATTGTGGTCTTATAACAAAGCAAATGAAGATCAAGCTTCCAAAATGTGATATCCACACAAAGTGATATTTAGACGTGTATAAATCCTCCAGAAGCAAAATTGCATGTATTTTTTGCTTTTATAAAGTGTGCACCATTGCAATCACACAACAGTGAAGCCTCTCATCAGAATTTCACCACACACACAACTCGCTGGCCTTTTCTATAGGAAAATGAGTGGGGAAATTTATAGGGACTGTCAGCTTAGCAGTAGCGAAATTTAGGTTTAACAGTAATGAAATTGAAAAGGACTGTAGTTTCATATTATCAGTAATGAAATTTAAAAGGACTATATGTGTATCAGTAGTGAAATTGAAAAGGACTGTAGGTTTATCAGTAGAGAAATGTAAAAGGACTGCATTTCTATCAGTAGTGAAATTTAAAAAGACTATTTTTATCAGTAGTGAAATGAAAAAGGGCTGTAGGTTTATAGGTGGTGAGACGGACAGCCCTGTTCAAAATGATGCCTGCTGATGCCGTTATGAAGAGGTGTGCTCGCAGGGCGCTCTGACCAGACCAGGTGGTTTAATTATGTGGAAAGGATGGATGAAGTTGAGGAGACAGGTTCCGGCGTCTCGCGCCCGCGGACGAGGCGGGGTGGCACCGCATGTGGCGACTGTGGATGATGGAGTAAGGGCAGCCTCTGACAAGGTCACCGCCGTCTGTTCTGCCGAGGGCAAGCGCATGAAGACGCTACGCTCGTACGGCGGGAGACGCGGCTTCTACGTGGTAAAACCCGGGCCAACACGACGGCGACATTATATAGCTGCGCTACGTTATAAGACTTTAGCAGGCGACCTTATCCAGAGCCGCTTAACGCGCGGCAATGTATTCATCCACGACGCATCGTAAGTGCAACAGTGCTGAGAACACTCTCAGATCCAAGAGATGTGCATCGTTGTGAAAGCACTGATGTAGTTTAACTATCCCCGTCCACAGTCCTCAAATGACATCCTGAGAAAATGCTGAAAGTACTACCACCCGTCTCAGCAGCTTTTAGCGGTGCTGTTCTTAACCACATTCATGTCAGCGGTATGTGCAACACTGGACTCTGTGCGGTATGTACAACACTGGACTCTGTACGGTATGTGCAACACTAGACTCTGTGCAGTATGTGCAACACTAGACTCTGTACGGTATGTACAACACTGGACTCTGTACGGTATGTGCAAAACTAGACTCTGTGCAGTATGTGCAACACTAGACTCTGTACGGTATGTGCAACACTGGACTATGTACGGTATGTGCAACACTAGACTCTGTACGGTATGTGCAACACTGGACTCTGTGCGGTATGTACAACACTGGACTCTGTACAGTATGTGCAACACTAGACTCTGTGCAGTATGTGCAACACTGGACTCTGTGCGGTATGTACAACACTGGACTCTGTACAGTATGTGCAACACTAGACTCTGTGCAGTATGTGCAACACTAGACTCTGTACGGTATGTACAACCCTAGACTCTGTGCAGTATGTGCAACACTAGACTCTGTACGGTATGTGCAACACTAGACTCTGCAGTATGTGCAACACTAGACTCTGTACGGTATGTGCAACACTGGACTCTGTACGGTATGTACAACGCTGGACTCAGTGGGAGATACAGTGAGCACCATAATTCATTGGACAGTGACACATTTTTTGTTATTTTGGTTCTGTACTCTAGCACTTTGAGTTTGAAAGGATACAATGACAATGAGGTTGAAGACTCAGCTTTAATTTGAGGGCATTTTCATCCATATCGGATGAAACGTTTAGAAATTATATAAACTTTTGTACATAGTCCCCCCCATTTCTGGGCATCAAAACACATTGGACAGTTTAACATAATGTAGAATAAAGTAATCATTTTTAATATTTGGTCGGGTAAATGGCTCTAAGTCATCAAGGGTCTGCGGTATCAAACAAGCCTTAAACCATCACTCTGCTGCCAGATACGCAGCAGATATGGATGGATAACTTGAAGGGTTTCTTCTTGTGAATTATTTTTTCATAGAGTTCAATAGGAAAATTTGTCACTGTCCAATGAATTATGGTGCTCACTGTATGTCATATATTTGAACAGATCAGAAACACACAACTTGACAGGAGTTACTTAGATCGATGACTGAGACGGACTTTAGGAGACCAGTGTTATGTTGGACACACAAAAGAAACAACAACAAAAAGTAACTGGTGTCTACCACCTAATTTTCACTCCTGTCCTACCTGATTGGACAGTTCTCAAAGCTTTAATCACAGCCCTCACAAGCCAGCCAATCAAATGCCAGCACTGTTGTTATGACCTGTGATGCCTCCATCTGCACAGTTTCAGTAACAGTCTGTCTTGGAAAAGGCTGTGATAACGAGCTTGTGTGCGTATGTGTGTGTGTGTGTGTGTGTGTGTCTGTGCATGCGTGTCGATTTGTGTCGTCCGTGCATGCTTGCATGCGTACATGAGTGTGTGTGCTCGCGTGTGTACATGCGTGTGTCGCGTTATTCACACTTAGCATTACCTGCACCCACTCTGGCATGATGTATGGAAATGTCAGATTTCACATTAGTAGAGTAAGGAAATATCTGTGTATTCTGTCTATTTATCATGTAGCCTGGAAGCAGAATGTAAAAGCTGCTGTAGCTCAGTGCTCTTATTGTTACATTATTTATTTGCATAAAAAACCTTTAATCTCATGATAGCATACTGTAGATGTGAATTGGTTGCCTGGCAGTAAAATAGTGTGGATTAGAAGATTCAAAACTTTGGTTCTCCTCTATAATTTACCACCACCCTTTCACATATATTACCACTGATAGCAGCACCCCTTCACATATATTACCACAGTGATCGCACAACCCTTTCACATATATTACCACTGATCACACCACCCCTTCACATATATTACCACTGATAGCACCACCCCTTCACATATATTACCACTGATAGCAGCACCCCTTCACATATATTACCACAGTGATCGCACCATCCTTTCACATATATTACCACAGTGATCGAACCACCGTTTCACATATATTACCACAGTGATCACACCACCCCTTCACATATATTACCACTGATAGCAGCACCCCTTCACATATATTACCACAGTGATCGCACCGCCTTTTCACATATATTACCACAGTGATCGCACCACCCTTTCACATATATTACCACAGTGATCGTACCACCCTTTCACATATATTACCACAGTGATCGCACCACCCTTTCACATATATTACCACAGTGATAGCACCCCCCTTTCACGTATATTACCACAGTGATCACACCACCCCTTCACATATATATTACCACTGATAGCAGCACCCCTTCACATATATTACCACAGTGATCGCACCACCCTTTCACATATATTACCACAGTGATCGCACCACCCTTTCATATATATTACCACAGTGATCGCACCACCCCTTCACATATATTACCACTGATAGCAGCACCCCTTCACATATATTGCCACTGTAACAGCTCCAACCTTTCACATATATTACACTGATAACTCCATCCATTGACATATATTACCAATATGACAGCTCCACCCTTTCACATCCTGTATATTACTACTGTGATAACTCCACTCATTCGCATATATTACCACTGTAACAGCACCCCCCTTTCACATATGTTACCACTGTAACAGCACCACCCTTTCACATATGTCACCACTGTAACAGCACCACCCTTTCACATATGTTACCAATGTGGCACCATTGTCTGGATGCTTATTTTTCTTGATTCAAGTTCTCTGTGTACAAAAAAAAAAGCTTAGCCCGATGATCGTATTAGCGGTGAGAGCCCTCCCTGTCTCTCTCACACTCCGTCAGCTTCTCCACATCATCGGAGTTACCTCGTAATGACATGCCAATCAGGCTGCCACGCTCGCTAAAGTGCTACGTTTCTGAAGCAGGCTCTCAGCCTTACCTGCCACCTTCCTTTTGTTGACATGTGAAAATTAACATGTTTTTCCTCTGCGCTTGTTGCTGGCTCATCCATCAGACCCACCCCCCACCCCACCGCCGCCTGCCATCTCCTGCAGACACCTGTCCACCTCACCGGCTTTGTTGTAAAATATCCCAGAAAGCTTTGGGGGAGATGGTGTCATGTTCAATGTCTGAACAAATCCGTTTCATATCAGGGAGGCTTTGTAGGCCGCAGGGAAGTAACTTCCGCACTGTCTCAACGCAGACAGACCTGGCCTATCCTTCCCCACAGAATAACATCTTTGTGTGTGTTACAAGGAAATCATGCGTTCTGCACTTCTCTGTAAAATAACCAAGACTGACAGCAAAACGAGTGTCAAAGCAGAAGACGAACTGCTTATCAAACTGCTTATTATCTATCTTTAATTTCCATTTAACTTCATCTCCTTCTATAAGTTAATATCTTTAAAATGCACCTGCCAGAGAAAAGAGATGGCAACAATTAAACCTTTTCAGTGAAATTCCAAAATGACCTGCTTTCATATTATCTCCACAGCTGCTTTTGCTGTCTTTTTAAAAATGAACCAGGGAAAAGCCTTTTTTGTTGGATTCACTGTGGTCTTAGTGAAGTCCATCTGAGCATTTTCTCTGGATTTCTTAGTGATGCATTCTGGGTACACTTTAAAATGGACCCAGGTTCCACGTACATAATACTGTTAGCTGGAAATATAGAACCAAACAGAAGGCACTTTACTGTGTTTATTGAATTTCTCTTCATTCACACTACTCTGGATCTATAGTTTCTTGTCAGTAAAATAGTATGGATTAGTTATTATTAGATTAACTCACTATTCCAACACAGGAAAAAAAAACATATGCTGGTCTTTTTTCCTGTCCCATTGCAGATGGTGCCACAGTCACACCTGGTTTTCAGTTTTTATATGAAATGTTTATTCCAGGAAGTATGCAGCCGTGTAAAAATTCAACATTAATTTCACCCGGGCTTATTTGTACATCTCCCCTTTCTCCCACAAACATGCCTGGCGAAGCATTCGCAGACTAATACTGCTATGAAAGTAAGTGGGAAAGTAACCTTTTCCTGGCATTCAGCACATTAGACTGAATTAGGGCGCGGGGACACTGGAAGCTCAATCCCGCTAAGAGTCCGAAGCGTTATGCCGCCCCACCCCCCCCCCCCCCCCCCCACCCCCAGGCCGACGCGGCTCGAGGACTCGTCCGAGCCGAAGCTCGCCAATTTAAAACGGACGCGCTGGCACCGGGCCTTTCCTGCACCTGGGTTTCTATGCGTCAGGTGTCGTCTCGCTTGGCTGTGAAGCTTTGGAGCTGCTTTAACCTCAGGAGCAGCATTCTCTTAAGACCGGGCCTGGCTTTACTGCAAACCTCTGCTCCCAAACTACCAACCCACACAGTCGCCCTGCAACACTGCGTCTTGTGGTGTTTTTACCTCATTAGCTACAGCAGCGTGGATGCGGTGCATTCCTACACATCCCCGGCATACGTCTGCCCTGCGCGCATTAGTATTCATGTGGCTTCATGTGCTTATTTTGATTAATTTCCGGGACGGTTAGCTTTAGCTGCGCCACATCCATTAGCTCATGGAAGACAGATACACTTTTGCATTCTGGGGGCAGCTGTGCTTTTCCTTACGGCTCAACAGAATCAACCTCCAGCCTTCACGCGCTTACATGCGTGTTTTTCATTAATTATGTTGCGAGCGTCTCATTAATTACACGCCGTATGATGAAAGCCATATGCCTGTTCATTCCTGGGTTTGGTTCTACTATCCCATCGATAAAACAACTTGTTTTGGATAAACTGTGATTTGCAGATTTGCAAACATAGTGGCTTATGTCCATAAATATAAATGAAACGCAGCAACCCGCTGCTAATTGGACGTGACAGTTTTAGGGAGCATTTCCAGATACGGTGTTAACAGCGTGGTGAATTTCGTCTCACCAGATGGTCCTGTTATTCTGACTTGGGTTCAGTTTCGTTCTGTTCCAGGGTCAGAATGAATTAGAAGATTAGAAGATATTCCTCGATGTGCTATAAACCCACTCGTTTGTTACCCTTTGGCTTTTGTGTGGTAACACATGGGGTCCCTCCCGAGGATTTGCTGCCTAGTTAGTGACGCCCAGGCACACGGGCCTCCGTGATAGAAGTCAGATTCCTTGAGTGTTTTTGATGTTTCTGGCCGGAGGAGCTGTACTAGCGTATCAGAAGTAATGTAATTAGCAGCTGGATTGGGGAGATACAGCTGGACACTGACGCGGGCCCATCAGATACATTCGGCCGCTGCTGTACTTCACCGAACTGACATTTGAGCCCGTTTGGTCCCAGCAAGCCCTGCTCAGCCATCTGGCTCTAGCAGATGTAAGTGACCTCATTTGGAAGAGGCTGAACGGTAGTGAATGTGCTTTCGTTTCCCTGGGTAATGTGTGTTTCATGAGGCGGTTCTTTTTACGAAAGGCAACCTAGAGTAGTAATAGCTAGTATTAGGAGTAATATTAGTACTAGTAGTAGTACTCATAGTTATAATTTTAGCTGTATTAGTAGTACTACTTCTAGTCATTGTTAATAGTAGGAATAACAACTGTAGTTATAGTTGTAGTAATATTAGCAGTAGTAGAGGAGTAGCACTACTAGTTATATTAAGTAAAAGGTCCTGCTATTTTTTTAAATTTTATTATTAGCCGTAGTGGTGCAATTAACACTTCTATCACTACTATTAATAAAAAAAGAAATGATAATTCTGATAATATGACAGCTGTAAATTAAATTGTAATTTCAAATGTTTTAGGACTGGTCCCAGTTTTCCGATACATACAGTACTGCTAACATCACAATAATAACCGTAGAATGCTTCTGACATTCAGTGAAGATTACATGGACACTAAGAACCTGAGAAACAAAAGTGCTTGAGACACTGTTACCTGTTCACTCTCTCTGAATGATTACATGTGTACGCTTACTGCATGCAGAGGTCTGTTTGTCTCCCTTAAGATATTTGGTAGGACGGTCAAAAAAAAAAAAAGAAGCTTTCTCTTGCTGTGGTCTGCTGAGCACGTCAATGCTTGAATGCTAAAAGCCAATTGTATTTCTGAGGGAAGACTCTATGAAAGCACTTTGCTGTTTCTTGGACATGCAGTCTGTTCACAGCCATGTGGCACTGACCCACATCTTCAGGGCACATTGCAGGTCTGAGTGTATTTCGGAACAGATTGTCTGTCAGGGAGCAGAGGTCAAGGGTCAGAGGTCAGCCGGTGCTCGAGTCTCCATCAGAAAGGCATCAGTGAACCTGTGAAGGAAAGGAATAAACAGCCAGGAATGAAACACTCCAGTAACATTTAGCTGTGTTTTCATGTTCTTCTGAGTAAATATAAGACGACATGTTGTTTGCTCCTGGTAAACTGCCTTGCTCTCTATTTCTTTGAATATTTGAAGTCTCCTCATTTTTGGGTGCGGTTATTCTTGTGAAGAGCGTGAATGCGTGGGGCAGAGTTAAAAATGCAGCTGCATTAAAATGGCAAACTCCTGCAAGAAGTGGAGGTCTTTCTGAAAACTCAAAGGGAACATTTCATGAAAGGCGACAGATGATTGGTGTTTTTGCATGGCGATTTACCGCAAGTCCCTAAAGATCACTGGCAAATAATAAGCTGTACCAAATGTCTTAAGTGCTTTGCGTTAATTAGCTTTCTGGTTCATTAATGGAATGTACGTATGTACGTGTCTTTCAGTGGCATAACTGTAATTATCCTGCTAGCACTCCTTTTAAAAAGAACATTTGATCATAACCAGGCGTGGGATTTTCTGTTTGAAGCTGGCACTGATGTGGCTGTGGCTCTCAAGGATTTGTTGGAAATCAGGATTCACACAGTATCCTTTTTTAGAACAGGAGAAACTGCAGCTTTCACACCACCGCAAATACCTTCAAGCACAGTTTAACACATATTTCTACGTCAGACTCAGGTATAAGAGAATAATTACATTTCAGGTATGATCATGAATCCTATTCAGATTTATGCAGCTTACATTCTTCTGCATACAGTCCATTCTTCTGCATACAGTCCATTCTTCTGCATCCATTCTTCTGCATACAGCTGGATATCTTACTGAAGCATTTCATGTTAAGTGCCTTGCTCAAGGGAACAAATGCAGTGTCCTGTCCAGGAATCAAGCCTGCTACCTTTGAGTTAGGAGCCCAGCATATGTTTATTTCTCTCCTCTGGCCACATGCTGTTGTTTCAATTAGCTCAACCCAATTTGAAAGTAACTCACTGTGACTCATTGTTAATTGAAAACAGTCACTGTTAATTTGGGTGGCTAGCTTGGGTGGCTAGCTAGCTAGCAAGCTCCGCTTTCCTCTTCAACTTCAAAACAGAAATAATAACAATCAGACACTTTACTGCGAGTAATTCTTTGGTGCTTGGAATTCACGTGATGGGTTTAGAATTTTCCAGAGCCAAAGAAACTTACATTTTGCAAATGCTTGTCAATTTTTAAAAACAAAATTGTACGTCACTATCGGTGTACTGCTGTAATCAATGTGTTCTGCCTTAAATACGGCAAACACTGTAAATGAACTAATGTTGACAGAGATTCTGAGCTGAGTTGGTCACTCAGCTGCGTTGTTTGAAGGTGTAAATCCTTGTAGATACTGTAGCTGATAGCTGAATCGGTCAAATAACACTTAGGGGCAATGCTAATTAAAGCCTGGATTTTGAGGCAGTTAATTTAAAGATTGAAGGTCTAATGTGTAATCGAATAACAATCAAAAGGAGCCTTTTGTTTGAAAGGCAGCTCATCAATGACTCTCTAATTCAGTGAAGGCTACATTTAATACACTATGAAATGGGAGGCTGAAGCTGTGCCTGAAAGAAATAGCAGTAAGCTTTATGGCCCAAGAACCTTGTACTTTTCGCTACTGACTTCCATATTGTTTTTGGCAAAGATTTGAGTATACAAATTTAGTGAGAGTTGCTTTCTTTCAATTGTTTTGCTACTGTTGTTGCAATACAATAGTACAGTTTAGCATTTTAAAAAGCCTTAAACAATAAAGAAAAACACATTTTTCCACTTTATGGGATCTAACATAGCTTGAGACGTGAAGAAAAAATGTGTTCCCTTTTCAGTCTTTTAAATCCAAATTGCTTTTACTCGAAATTGCATTTCTTTCATTTTCAGTGGCCTGCAATAAGCCATTTTTTAAACGAAATGGCAATGGAGCTAAGGGGAAATGAACACACTGGGCTTTTCAAAGGCATGTTTTTATTTGTGGGTTTGAGACGTTACATTAAGGGGTGTCTGTCTCTTTTTTTAAGCAAACAAAACAACACCATTATTCTTCATCTCTCACTTTGGCATAACTGCCTGTGATGCTGAGCTTGTTAAGAGGACTTTCCTTTGTGAAGAGGACTTTCCTCACTGATTTATTTATTTAGAGCCATTATATCAGAATTATTTTAGGAAGCGTGGCAGCATAGTGTAAATCAAGTCAGGGAAACCCAAGCTCCTGGGTCTGCTGGATTTCATTGATAATGAGCACATGATTGATCAATCAAGGCAACTGATTACACAGTCGGCCCACCTGAGCTGATTTGATTTGATCTGATCTGATTTCTTGGGTCTGGATTGGTTGCTGATTTTAAGATGAAAAGAAAAACCAGCAGCAGTTCCAGTGGTCCTCCAGGACTGGAGTTAAACCTGCAGATACTGCGGCCCTCCAGGACTGGAGTTTAACCTGCAGGCACTACGGTCCGTCAGCACATAGTTCCAAATTTTTTGAATACAATCGGATATGCAAATACTTTAAACATTCATGTAAAAAACCCATGGAAATAAATATTTGTTAAAAAAGTTTTATGTACTTCAAAATGTGCAAGAAAGCTAGTGAAATTATCATAACTAAAGTTCAGTTGGTGCTCTCCATTCACCCTGCACCATGCAGGTTCCTTTTGTTTCGCAATTAGACGTGTAAATAGGACAGTAACTTAGGCTCTGAAAAAGAAACAAATGATTAAAGTGACATAATTCAATGATGACCTGCCAGCAAGCTGGGCACACATAGTATCCCCAAAATTAACAATTTTAAATAAATAGTAAAAAATAATGAAAAAAATAAATAAATATGAAAAGTTTCTAATTTACTTGAAAGCATCAGTGACAGTCCAACCGGATGGTTGGTGGGCGGCAGTGTAGTATAATGGTTAAGGAACTGGCCTTGTAACCGAAAGGTTGCAGGTTCGATTCCCAGGTAGGACACTGTCGTTGTACCCTTGAGCAAGGTACTTAACCTGAATTGCTTCAGTATATATCCAGCTGTATAAATGGATAATATGTTTAAAAAAATGCTAAAAAGTTGTGTAAGTCGCTCTGGATAAGAGCGTCTGCTAAATGCCTATAATGTAATGTAATAATGGATGGTCCTGACGACACTTTCCACATGTCATGCGCTAACCATAACCTTACAGTACTGTGAGCCTGACCAGTCTGCTCATAACCTTACAGTACTATGAGCCTGACCAGGCTGCTCATAACCTTACGGTGCTATGAGCCTGACCAGGCTGCTCCTAACCTTATGGTGCTATGAGCCTGACCAGGCTGCTTATAACCTTACAGTACTGTGAGCCTGACCAGGCTGCTCATAACCTTACAGTTCTGTGAGCCTGACCAGGCTGCTCATAACCGTACGTACACCCTTTCCTAAGAAACCTGGGGGTTATTTTCGATCAGTCTATGCATTTGGACAAGCATGTCAAATCCCTTACCCGTACCAGTTTTTTTCACCTCAGAAATATTGCAAAACTCCGGTCCATTGTATCGCATGCTGAATTGGAAATGTCTGTACATGCATTTATTTCTTCCAGACTGGATTACTGTAACTCCCTGTTTACTTGCCTCAACAAATCATCTGTGGACCAACTTCAGTTGGTCCAAAACGATGCTGCTAGGCTGCTCACCAGGTCTAAGAAATCATGCCACATCACTCCCATCCTTGCCTCTCTGCACTGGCTCCCAGTGCAACTCAGGATCCATTTCAAGGTCCTGGTGTTCACCTACAGAGCCCTCCTTGGTCAAGCCCCCATCTACATCACAGATCTCATCCACCCATACTCATCCAGCCGGTCACTGAGGTCGTCCGACCAGGGGCTCCTGGTGGTGTCCAGGACCAGACTAAAAACCAAAGGGGACCGAGCCTTCGGGGCGGCGGCCCCAAGGCTCTGGAATGCCCTCCCCCTGGACCTGAGAGCTGCACCCTCGGAGAGTACTTTCAAAAGTCAGCTAAAGACCCATTTGTTCAGGCAGGCATTTGGCCATCCCTAGCCAATCACTGTTTTTATGTATTTAATATCTGTTTCTTGTGATTTTTCCTGTCTTTTATGGATGATTTTAAATTATTATTATTTCTTATTTTTTATTGATGTTCTGATTTTATTATTGTTGTAAAGCACTCTGTGCACTTGTGCTGAGAAGGGTGCTATATAAATAAAATTTTACTTACTTACTTACTTAACCTTACGGTGCTATGAGCCTGACCAGGCTGCTCATAACCTTACGGTGCTATGAGCCTGACCAGGCTGCTCATAACCTTATGGTGCTATGAGCCTGACCAGGCTGCTCATAACCTTACAGCAGTGCTATGAGCCTCACCAGGCTGCTCATAACCTTACAGTACTATGAGCCTGACCAGGCTGCTTATAACCTTACAGTACTATGAGCCTGACCAAGCAGCTTATAACCTTACAGTACTGTGAGCCTGACCAGGCTGCTTATAACCTTACAGTACTGTGAGCCTGACCAGGCTGCTCATAACTTTACAGTACTGTGAGCCTGACCAGGCTGCTCATAACCTTACAGTACTGTGAGCCTGACCAGGCGGCTCATAACCTTACTGTGTTATGAGCCTGACCAGGCTGCTCATAACCTTACGGTGCTATGAGCCTGAACAGGCTGCTCATAAACTTACAGTGCTATGAGCCTGACCAGGCTGCTCATAACCTTACAGTGGTGCTATGAGCCTGACCAGGCTGCTCATAACCTTACAGTACTGTGAGCCTGACCAGGCTGCTCATAACCTTATGGTGCTATGAGCCTGACTAGGCTGCTCATAACCTTATGGTGCTATGAGCCTGACCAGGCTGCTAATAAAAATAACTGATGGTCAGTTACTGTTTCTGGTGTGTCATGATCTTCTGTAGTTGGGGATCCAATTGGAGGCAGCAGCTCAAGTCAGCTCAGCCACTGACCTGTAACATAACACAAGTTGCTCGAACAATCAGGCTGCTGGAAACCAATCTCTCAAAATGTAATTTTCTTTTCCAGACACTCTAGTGCATGAAATTGTGAAAACAAGATAATATGTGGGGCCTAACCAAATTACAAGAACCTGCTTTGAATAGCCTTTGCTGCACAAATTTAGAAGAGCACCTCTCCATTTCATAAGATTGAATAATGTATCTCCATCTTTTTTAGGCAAATGCAAATTGAGTAAAATGAATAAGTGATTGCTGACAAGCTGGGCTATGTCTCCAGACAAGGGAAAAACAGCCTTTTATGAAACGTGTTTATATTGTAGTTGCTTCGTCAGTGCAGGCTAATAATTAAAATAGCAAATTCATGGCTGCCCCCTTCTGAATACTAAATAAGACAGAGGTGCCCACAAGTGTGACTGCTGTTTGGGTGATCCGTGGGACTTTAATTTATCATTGGCTTGGAAGCTTTCTACACTCTGAAATCTACGTCCCTGCCATTCAGGGGGAAAACAAACGTAACATGAATTAATTATATCTCAGGAGTCTAGACTGTATGATGTTGATTTGTTTTATTATTCTTTTTCTTTTGCTAAGTTTGAGCCTTGTGTGCATTGTGTTCAGAAATGCAGTGTGTGCAGAAAGCCTCTCTAGCAAGGTCAACATTTAATACAAAACATAGAAGGTGAAACACACAGATTGGATTGATGTCAAGCTTGTTTGCTGGACTCCAGGCCTTCTGACAGAAGCAGCTTCTTTCACTGGATCAACACACTATCATGACGTGTGACAGATCTTCCATTGCATTGACACAAAATGATTATTGGAAAAGGAATTTGTTCTTGAACTTTAATGGAATTAATCATTGGTGATCCACTGCCCCGCCCACACAAAAATAAAATGCACAATAAAATAAAAGAACATGCAAACAGACAGGTTTTTTTTTTTTTTTTGCCTTAATTTAATAATAGGGGGTTTTACGTCTCTCATATTTTACTCATTATAGAATCCCCTTAATTCACTTGAGCTCTCCACATTAACTTTGGCTCTGAAATCCCTGCTTTATTAAATGAGCAGTAACTGTGTGAAATGCCAGGCGATGCATTCTCCCCGTCCTGCTAGCTGCGCTTTGCTATTCATGATTATTCTTTCTCACAATGGATGAATATTCATGCGCCTGTTGCCAACAATAGCCCATTAGTCCTGGTTGCTGTGAAACAATGCTGCGCTAAAAGGCTGAAGGAGCTCGGGAGGCAGCGTGACAGGGATTGGAGAGAGTGACCTATGACGTCACGCTCATTACACCAATCAGAGTGCAGCTTTCCAGCACGCTCTACCTTCCACACAACAGAGATGATGTGATTGAGTTTGTGTTCTGCTATCGAGCAGCGGCTCTGAAAGGGACTGTTTTCCAAAACACCAGTACCCCTCCTAGAGGGGCGAACAACAGCAGCCAGTGTGTATCTTTTTCCCAGAATGCATTTTTGAAGTTGTAACTGCGTTGAACCTAATTTATTGATTTACCAGTTTTGCTTAGTCTGTGCTATGAAATGGTCGGTGACTCGTGTTGTTATTATGTCACTAGACGCCCTAAAAGGTTTATATAATTTCTAGCGCATTAATAGCTGCGCTTCAGTGTGTACAGTATCAGGGAAGTAGCGCATTAATAGCTGTGCTTCAGTGTGTACAGTATCAGGGAAGTAAGGTATTTGAGTGGGTTTTACGGGGCTCTCTCAGACAGGGGCCATGTGTGTTTCTGCTGGCTCTTCAAACAGAGACTCACTAACTTTATTTAATCCCCGTTCAGCCCCGCCCAGATGAGAGGCATCTGACTGCAGGCTGGAGGAGGGCGGGGCTTGATGTCAAACCCCACCCATTGACATCCAGCCCCACCCCTTCCACATCATGCAGTCAGGTGTGTATGCAGCAGCAGTGATGCTTGTGAGATGCGCCACTCAAAATGCCCTGCCCCCCCTCCAGTGCCCGCTTGTATATTCAGGAGGGCACAAATCAGATTCCAACGAGCCTGCTGTTTACCCGTCTCAGAGCTCCATGTTCCTGTGCTGAGAAATGTCAGCCCTGTGATAGTTTCCAGAGCCCAGGTGCTCAGACACGATGCTTCTGCAGAGGCCAGGGACAGACGTCCAAACTAAAGAACAGAATCTGCTCCCTGTGTGAGAACAGCCAGTGTACAGAATCTGCCCTCTGTGTGGGAACAGCCAGTGTACAGAATCTGCTCCCTGTGTGAGAACAGCCAGTGTACAGAATCTGCCCTCTGTGTGGGAACAGCCAGTGTACAGAATCTGCCATCTGAGTGAGAACAGCCAGTGTACAGAATCTGCTCCCTGTGTGGGAACAGCCAGTGTACAGAATCTGCCCTGTGTGGGAACAGCCAGTGTACAGAATCTCCTCCAGAGGGGAAAGCAGCCTGTTGTCTTTTGAGAGATTCTCAAGTTCAGATAAACCTGTTTTTTTTATTTTGGGAAAGTACAAAGCTTTTTTTTCTGTATGAAATGCCCCCCGCTGTCTCTCCCTCCCTCCATCTATACCTTATACTTTAATGATGCTATCTTGGATGCCGCCATTAAAGGTACGGTCATTTGTTCCTGTCACATGACCAGCACACAAAGCGTGATGACCACCTCCATCAGACCGTTGCACTGTACGGCTCCGGCTCTTGTGTTTTCACCAGATTTTTTTTGGCCCTTTGTTGTTTGCCGGTCGCCATGGTGCACGCGTTTTCTGCCGTACATCCTGTCGGTCTCTGCTGTCACACAGTCGGCGTGTCAGAGGAACCCTGGGAGCTTTTATCTGTCACAGTTGCTCTAATTAATAAACCATCTCTGCTCTCTGTCAGGCAGGTGACACAGGGTTGCGGTGACTTACATCATCCTGGCACATAACCTGGTGATTAATAATCAGATTGTGGTGATACTTATTCTGCCCTGTCAATTTCCCCCCTTCCCAAGAGTCCTGCAGAGGACTGCTTTCTCCTTCCGAATTCGACCGACGCCGCGTCCGAAATGGCACGTCTTCTGTTTGAAATGAATATGCGCGCTTCTCATCCTTGTGAGGGACGTCCTTCTGCATCGGATGCGCTCACGCGAGACGCCTCTAATGTCAGATCTGAGCCTTGTGTGCATTGGCTGTGTGAAGAGCGGCGGCTTCGCTGCCTTGGCATGTTTGGCAGAAAGCAGACTCCTCTTCACAGGCTGTGAATGCAGCAGAGCACACGGGTCTCAGAGGGACCAGAGAAATGCTCTCTGTACGGCAGGTCTTCATTATGTGAAATACACCGTGATGGTGAACACAAAGAGGTTTTTTTAATGGGGCGCTGCCCTGCGTAGGACAATGTCTGCCTGTTCTCCCCCAAAGAAAAGGCCGGCGATTCTGTCTGTATCTCACATCAGCAGTAAGAGAGCGGGAAAGGAAATCAACAAGTGGCCTCTTTGCAATCTGGAGCTCCTGCGAATCTTTAAACTAAATCCAATAATAGTTTAGGAATTAAATCAATCTCTGGCTCTTAAGGATTTTTTTTCTCTCTCTTTCTCTTTCTCTCTCTCTCTCTCTCTGTTTTCTGCAGAAAACAAGCTTTCTGTCAGAGGCCTTTTTACCTGCTAATTCATCTGCTCTGGAGAGTCTGGATCCCTCTTTCAACCTCCACGAGATTGTTGCAAAGGTAAGAGGGTTGTTACCCGGGTGACCAGAATGAAAGGTAATTGTCAGTGGCAGGAAGCTTTAATAAAGCCCAGGTAGCCCTTACATAGGGCTCCTCTTGAGTGCTTTACAGGAATATTAAAATGAAGAAGCGACCACAAGTTCAAACCAAGAGGAATAGGCACAAAACAGGTGAGCCTTACCACCTGATTTAAATAAGCCTGTTAAAGCTGGTACGGCTTGAAATGTAATGCTAATTTAACAAGGGGAGGAACCGTGAAAAAGCTCTTCTGCCAACAGTTTTTAATCAACGATGAGGACTTTATTTAAACTGAACCTAAGGACAGGAGGAACATGCTCTGAACGCTGTTTGTTTGTTTGTTTGTGCTTGTGTGTGTGTGTGTGTGTGTGTGTGTGTGTGTGTGTGTGTGTGTGTGTGTGTGTGTGTGTGTGTGTGTGTGTGTGTGTGTGTGTGTGTGTGTGTGTGTGTGTGTGAGTGAGAGAGAGTGCACTCTACATTGTATTCTGTACTACGGAAATAGAATATACGGCAATTTATTGTAAATATGTGGACTTGAAAATTTGATACATTTCACAGCAGTGTATTTTTAAAAACATAACGCAATATCTGATACTACATTGTACTGCTACTACTACTTTCAGCAATACTTTCTATATTTTCCGATATGCTAAGTGTGTGCGTACGTCAGCTAACAGCGTGCTCATGTTGGCGTTCGTCCTCATTGCAGATATTTCATATTTTTATTCAGAGAAGACGGCAGGTATCCGCTTGTATTCCACACAGACATCCAGTCCCATGTCTCCCTGGGAATGTGCACATATTTTTGGATCAGACATTTCAGCCTGACATGCAGTTAGTGTACGGGTGAATAATATAGCAATTTATGAAAGTCTTACCTTCCTTTCTCCTCTATACACATGTCAGATTTGTAAAGACAAGACGCCTACACAACAGCACCGCCCCCAAACCAAAAAAGAGACAGAGAATAAGAAGGGGAAAAAACACCTCACACAATATGAAAGATGATTTGGGAGGAAGCATCATTCTGATTTATTTTAAATCCAAAACAGCAGCTCTTCCTCACAGCCAGGACTCTTCCTCACAGCCAGGACCTTTCCTCAAGGGAGGGTGGAGTAGGCAGCAGGAATGTTTTATATGTTTTTACGTAAAAAAAAAAAAACACCCCAACTGTGAACAGCCAGAACCCTGCTCCCTGTAGTTTTATTCATTTATTTTCTGCTTGTTTTGTTCCTTCTGTCATGTCAGTTTTCCCCCATTTCTCTCTCTCCCTCTCTTTCTCACTCCCTCTCCCTCCTTCTTTCTTTATCCCTCTCCCTCTCTCTGTCCTCCCTCATCTCCCTCTCTCTCTGTTGCTCTCTCCCCTAGTCTCTCTCTCCCTCTCTTTCTCTCCCTCTGCCTCTGTCCTGTTCTTTCTCTCTCTCTCCTCATCTCCCTCTCTCTGTTGCTCTCTCCCCTAGTCTCTCTCTCTCTGTCTCCCTTTCCCCTCATCTCTCTCGCTCTCTTCTTGGGGAGGGAAATGACCCCCCCCCCCCCCCCCACATCTGGAAAGAGACATGCATGGATTCTCACCGAATGCTAATTCGCCGACTGGTTGCCGTGAGAACCGGAGCCACGTTGCGTGCCCAAACCCCCCCCCCCCCCCCCCCCCCCGCCGCCCCTGTACCCGCGGGGGTCGGCCATTTACCCGTGAGCAGGAGGGGAGACCCCCACTGCCTGCTGGCCGGACCACTGACACGTCACTTTATTAAAAGCGAGCAGTCACTCGGCCCGTCTCTCTCCCGACACTGATTGCTCGGCTAAACCCCCGGCCCTGACAGCTCATTTTTCACCAAGCCTTCTCTTTGTCTTTAGAAGGACAGGTTGTATGTTTGGTAAGAAGACAAAGAGAGAAAAAAAACCAGCTTCTATCAACATTTCTCCGCCTAGAAAGACCTACCCATGAGCGAGCGCTCGACAGAGAGAAATATGACCGTCCTTAAAACCTTCTCATCACCGCCAAACAGATCATGTTTTCTGACACAAGTTATTTTTTTTTTTCTGAACGGTAATAAGATCTGCTAGAAAATGACAGAAGACACATCACATAATAATTGGAAAAATCACATCAATCATTTGTCGTGATAACATGCTTAATTTTTTAAGTTGAAGCCAATTTTGGATGTCTACTTTAACTCAGATTTTTTTGTCGTTACCACGTTCAAGTTTTGAGTCTACAGAAGTTTTAGAAAAGAGTGAACAGATAAACTTAGAATTCAGAGAACAGAATTGGAAATGTCAAAATATTGCATTTCTCAGAACAACTGACAGAGGGGCTGAGAAACGTTATTGAATAACAAAAAGAAAAGATTCTCTTTCACAGAATTTGATGTCCTTTTTCAAAGCATCTCATACACACGCGTGTGCCCATGCGCTCAAAACCCAGGCAAACAAACACACACCCACACATACACACATACACACACACACACACACACACACACTGAAAACCCAGGTAAAAAAACATACAAGCACAGACACACACACACACACATACATTGACAGTGTTGTCAGAAACACATTGAAATGCGGGAGTCTTATCCAGAGACCCTTGTAGATCTCCTGGGATTGTGCAGAAAAGGATAAAGATCAGCTAGATCCCACAGAATAAGAAACACAAGCTTAAAACTAAAAATAAAAACATATTTTTATTGTTAAGGCCTGTAGTCAAATCTGTCTATGAATTTTCCCTTGGTGAATCTGCTATAATTCTACACCCATGCTATTATAATGCTGTAATAATGTCTTTCTAAATGCCCACAAGAGACGACAGTGAGCTGCACTTAATGTCACAGTAATGTAAAAGCACATGTGTTTTAGCCCACAATGCACTGGGGTGTCCATATGCATCAGTATTTTAAACAGAAGTGCACAAGTGTTTGCGTTTCCTTGTTCTTTGGCCTCTATCCTGCATGTTTATGTTTAGAGGGCTGAGTCATCACAAGGTCCGGTGGGTGGGGCTTGTGCTTCATGCTCTTCCTCATGTGATTGGACACCGTGATTCTATCTGAGTCAGTAAAACAAAGATTTTATGCAAAGGCTGGAATAATTTTTGTTTTTTATGACAACTAAAATTAAAATATTTTGCCATCTCCAAGGTCACTCTTGCTTACTAATGCTCAATAACAGAACTCCAAAACGGAATAATGAATAATAATAACAGAATTATTTTACTTTCAATACATATTTAAATTTTTAGCAGCCGTTGCTAGTATGAGTCAAAGGGACAGTGAGCAGCTCATAACCCCCCACCTGAATGCACCAGTTATGCCTGCAGTCTGACCACTGGGCAAAAATAAATGCAAATAAATCAGATGAGTTAAATTTCATTTGCGTTCCTGCTGCCCTGAAACATTTTTCCCTTAATTTATTTAGTTTTTAGAATAAGAACATTTGCAGAATGAATTTGAATTGGTTTGGGGGGGGTGGGGTAAGTGGTTGTGTTGTAGCACAGATAAAATCTAGCGTTCCTGAGGAGTCTTCCTACATCCGCCCCCCCCCCCCACACACACACACACACACACACACACACACACACACACACACACACACACACACTCCCACCGCAGGGCGTCACACGCCAGCCGCAGATACACTAGAGCCAGGGGGCCCTTCACTCCCATACGCACCCCAGGCTCATTTTTCAGCAGTGCTTTTGGTGCCAGTGTTGGCACCAGGACTCTGTGGGCCTGCTTTTTAAAAGCAGGAGCCATGTTGGAGCTGACAGCCCTGAGCCTGGCATCGATCACAGCGACCCCCGAACGCACGGACGCCGTCGCCCGCCGCCAGTCCGTCACCACGCTGACCACTCCCCGCCTCCCCTCGCAAAAATATTTTCAGCTAACAGCCGTGTTTAAACCGGAAACTGCGTTTTAACAGTAAAATGTGGAACCCGCACTTTTCTTTTGTATACTTTACATCATATATAATTTGAGGAAACTTTATATTTCGTACTAATCAGGAAACCGAGTAGAGCTGCACTGCGGAGCCTGACTGTGGCGTTGACACATGTGCTGCGTCCCAATATTCTTTACTCCCCACCTCCCTTCCTCCACTCCCCCACTATCACTCCTCTCCTACCCGGAAATATGCAAAACTGCCTGAACGTTTTGAGTACAAGTATTTGCATGTACAGTATACAATGTACCTGACATTGCGGTTTGTGTTGAGACATTAATAAATATGTAAGCATTAATACGTAATTAAGATGTAATCAGCGACATTAGATTAAAACGCAAAGATCCGTTTCCGGGGCACGGAGTAGAGGAGTGGTAGTGGAGGAGGAAAGGTGGCATTTTTCGACTATTGGGACGCACCTACAAGTTTAGCAGTGATGAGTGGAAGTCCCATAGTTCACCACAGGGGGCACCCTGTTTCATCATTTCTTTTGCATTTCTCCAGTAGGAATTGAGAGTCTAGCTGACAATAAAGCTTTTCTCTTTTCTTATTATTTTATCTGGAAACATGATTATGTGTTTATAGTTATTAAACGAAGGACAGAAATGGGCCCGTTGTGCTAAATAGCTGCTTACTTCAGGTTGTTGCAGAGTGGAGCATATATATCACATGGTTTTATAGGGGAAGAGGTAGTAATGAAGTAATGACTGTAGTAATGAAGAGAAATAAATAAAATTATGTCAGAAGTAAAGGAGTGTAACTGTGTGATTGGTCAGTAGGAGTGTAAGTGTGTGATTGGTCAGTAGGAGTGTAAGTGTGTGATTGGTCAGTAGGAGTGTAAGTGTGTGATTGGTCAGTAGGAGTGTAAGTCTGTGATTGGTCAGTAGGAGTGTAAGTCTGTGATTGGTCAGTAAGAGTGTAAGTCTGTGATTGGTCAGTAAGAGTGTAAGTCTGTGATTGGTCAGTAGGAGTGTAAGTCTGTGATTGGTCAGTAGGAGTGTAAGTCTGTGATTGGTCAGTAAGAGTGTAAGTCTGTGATTGGTCAGTAAGAGTGTAAGTCTGTGATTGGTCAGTAAGAGTGTAAGTCTGTGATTGGTCAGTAGGAGTGTAAGTGTGCGATTGGTCAGTAAGAGTGTAAGTCTGTGATTGGTCAGTGGGAGTGTAAGTCTGTGATTGGTCAGTAAGAGTGTAAGTCTGTGATTGGTCAGTAAGAGTGTAAGTGTGTGATTGGTCAGTAGGAGTGTAAGTGTGTGATTGGTCAGTAAGAGTGTAAGTCTGTGATTGGTCAGTGGGAGTGTAAGTCTGTGATTGGTCAGTAAGAGTGTAAGTCTGTGATTGGTCAGTAAGAGTGTAAGTCTGTGATTGGTCAGTGGGAGTGTAAGTCTGTGATTGGTCAGTAAGAGTGTAAGTCTGTGATTGGTCAGTAAGAGTGTAAGTGTGTGATTGGTCAGTAGGAGTGTAAGTGTGTGATTGGTCAGTAAGAGTGTAAGTCTGTGATTGGTCAGTGGGAGTGTAAGTCTGTGATTGGTCAGTAAGAGTGTACCAAATTTGGCCTACAATTTGAACACTGGCCTGTATGTCTGAGAAAAAAAGATGGAGATCCCAGAGGTGAGAGGCAAAACCTGATTCATGGAGACTGTGTGTGTGTGTGTGTGTGTGTGTGTGTGTGTGTGTGTGTGTGTGTGTGTGTGTGTGTGTGTGTGCGCGTCTCTGTGTGTCTCTGTGTGTGCGCGTCTCTGTGTGTCTGTGCGTCTGTCTGTGTGTGTATGAATGTGAAATGCATAAACACATAAATTTACCCGCAGGTTGTGTTTTTTTTCTCTGGGCCCTATGATGCATTTGCAAAAGATCAAATTGGCTAAAAGTCTGTCAGTCATTTGTGCACGATGGGGCCGCAGTATGATGCCACCGTGGCTGAAAACCCATTCCACCGGAGCACTGGAGGCAGGCACTGCCAAGACCTTACTGCCAAGATATTATTCATTTCTTTATCAACTTGTTGGCAAAACATAATCTAATTTCTATAAATCTAATAATCTTCAGAATCAGGGTGTCTTACAACAAGATCATTTTGAGCAAGAAGAGCTGCTTGAGAACCATTTCAGTAGCCTTTTGAAAAACATAAGGATCTCCATATCCATTTTAAAGGTAGGATAATAATAACCAAATGACAAGGCACCTCTGCAATTTGTTTATTCCAAAAGCATGGTAGGTCCTACGTACTCCTTGTGTCAGTACTTTCTGTTTTTTCCCTTTCTGCTCTCACAACTGCCCCTCTCTCACACACACACACACACACACACACACACACACACACACACACACTATATTTTATTTTGCCCCCCCACCCCCATATCTCTCTCTCTCCCTCTCTTACAGGAATGTATGTTAATGGTTTTAGGAGCAGCAGTAACTAGGCTACTGCTGGCCATCAATGACAGATAGCTAACATTAGATATTGCTGATTAATTGATTTACATGATTTAGAAGACAAGATTAGGCTACCAACTGCCTAGCTATGGAAGACCAAAGTGGTAGTCGTTGACGTCCCAATTATAGTAGCCTATTCATATTTCTCTGAAATTATAAATGAATTTACAACTGTAAGAAAATTAAAATAAAACTACATTTTGACAACTCCTGTAAGTTAGAATAGTTAAAAGTGCATTTTCACAAATAGGCTGGCTGTTCTGGGAAATCTGAAAATAAGGTAACCTGTGTTATGCAGATATGACTAGCATTTATAACAATTCAAATTAAACTAACGAAAATTAGTTCAGAATTAAGCGAGTTATAGCATAATTTATCAGGGGAAGTCTGAATCTGTCAATACACTACCAAAATACGCTGATCTTGATCTTTCCTCCTCCACTACTTAATATGGCGGCCGCGCAGAAATCTGAGTGGTAACGTTATCTATGGTTTTCAACAGAATGTCAATGATCATATGACTGATAGCCTTCTCCTCAGGAGTCGTTTTGAAATACGCCTTGAAATACATACGAGTGGAAAAAAACGGCATGAAATAAATAAAAGAGACATAAAATAATGAATAGATATCGCTTCCGTATCGCGTTACCGCACTGACTGTATTGAAGGCGCATTAATTAACTTGCAAAGTTACTTAGCTGTTAGCTACCTAGCTAAGCACTAGCTCGCTAACTATAACGTTATTAGCCTTGACTTACCGTTCTTTGTGGATCTTCAAATGTTGTCGCGTCCCCGTCTGTTATTTTTGACCCGCACGTTTGGCATATTGCAATCCGTTTTTTGTTTTGTACAGTGTACTCTTTATACGCGAACAATATTATCTTTGGTATCATTTCGGCGAGTTCATCTAGCTGTAATCATCTAGCAGTAATCCCACGTTCCCGTTTCTCCTTCTGAAGTTTCTCCTTCTTCTTCTTTGTCGTTCTCGCGCAACTTGATTGGGTGTTGTCGGATTGGCTCAAAGTGGATCTGGGAAATTAATTCTATAGGGTTGATTCATTGGAAATCAATAGGCTAGTTGATTCACGAAATTAACACTTTTAACAACGTATCAAGTTTGGGGAACGTATCAAGGCTTTTCAAGTCAAAGGGCTCAAGTCCAAGTGAAGTCATGAGTCTTTGGTGTTAAAGTCAAAGTCGAGTTGCAAGTCTTTTTTGATTTTGTCAAGTCAAGTCTAAAGTCATAAAATTCGTGACTCGAGTGATTGGTCAGTAAGAGTGTAACTGTGTGATTGGTCAGTAAGTGTAACTGTGTGATTGGTCAGTAGGAGTGTAACTGTGTGATTGGTCAGTAAGCGTGTAACTGTGTGATTGGTCTATAGGAGTGTAACTGTGTGATTGGTCAGTAGTGTAACTGTGTGATTGGTCAGTAGGAGTGTAACTGTGATTGGTCCGTAGGAGTGTAACTGTTTGATTGGTCAGTAGGCGTGTAACTGTGTGATTGGTCGGTAGGAGTGTAAGTGTGTGATTGGTCAGTAGGAGTGTAACTGTGTGATTGGTCGGTAGGAGTGTAAGTGTGTGATTGGTCAGTAGGAGTGTAACTGGGTGATTGGTCAGTCGGTGTGTAACTGTGATTGGTCAGTAGGAGTGTAACTGTGTGATTGGTCGGTAGGAGTGTAAGTGTGTGATTGGTCAGTAGGAGTGTAACTGTGTGATTGGTCGGTAGGAGTGTAAGTGTGTGATTGGTCAGTAGGAGTGTAACTGGGTGATTGGTCAGTCGGTGTGTAACTGTGATTGGTCAGTAGGAGTGTAACTGATGGGTGGGTTTAAATGAGAGAGTTGGTCCCCACAGACTGTGTGATTTGCCATGAGGTGTGCCCTCTGCAGGCAGGTCCCCACTGTCACCTCACACCGCAGCACGTACCGCCATCGTCTCCTACGCGTGTAACAAACCTGAGAGCCCGCTCAGGCCAGCTTTAAAAACGCAGGATGAGTGGAGTTCTGAAGGTGGGCAGAGGGATGGGCCCCCTCCTTTCTGATTGGCCAAAACCACCAAGCGGAGTCCTCACCTCGCCCCGGAATGACAGTAAAAAAAAAAGGAATCATTTACTTACACACGCCATCCTGGTAAAAGGAAAGTGTGAGGAGTAAGAAGGATGTGCTGCTGAGTTAGAGGAGGACTGGAACACAGACGCGCTCAGTCACTGTGTGTAAAGACCCCATTAACCTTCGCTGGATGGACTGATAGGGGAAGGAGAGAGGGGTGGGACCGGGATGGGAGGGACGACAGAGGGGACAGCGGCACAAAGGGCTGGGGGAGGAGGAGTGGGGGGGGGGGTTAAATGAAGATGCCATTGAGCGAAGGGCTTTATTATGTGGAGGGGCTCGGATTCTTCTGACCGGGGAGAAGTCCTGTCCGACAGACGTGAAGCTTTGTATATTGTGGGGGAATGTAATGAAAATAGTGGCTCCTGTGTGGCATTTATACAGGCTGGGTGACTGGGGGTGGGGTGGGTGGAGTGTGGGGGTGGGGTGGGTGGAGTGTGGGGGTGGGGTGGGTGGAGTGTGGGGGTGGGGTGGGTGGAGTGTGGGGGTGGGACCTCACACGCACATGGAAGTGGGGGCGGAATGCAGGTGGGGCGCTGGTACCTGTAGAGACGGTTGCTGTGGAGTTTAACACACGAACGCGCCACCGTGTGTGAACTCAATGCCGCTATGTCCTAATTGCGCTTCAATATCCCCATTCAGTCGGCGAGCCCATTGATTGAGCTGCTGGTGTTTGTGCAGTTAGATTGATCCTACCCGCAGAGCTAAACTGGCCGACTGGCTCTGCTGTTGTGTCTGGAAGCTCAGCTTTCAGCCTCTGCTCCAGACAGCGAGTGGAGAGATTCAGACGCACTCTAAACGCAGTCTGGCGGAGGGGGGGACCGTGCAGACTGCTTTAACACACTGCTGTTAGGAGTCTGTGACTATAGAGGGTTTAATGTGGGCGATGTTAGCTCAGGAGGTAAAGCGGTCATCTGGTAATTGAAGAGTTGCCAGTTTGATCCCCGGCCCTTCGGGAAAAAGAGTCAAAGTGTCCTTGAGCAGGATACCTAACCCCTAATGAGCTGCTGACGAGTGACGGGTGGAGCCTTGCTTGGCTGCCTTCTTGGTGTGTGTGTGTGTGTGTGTGTGTGTGTGTGTGTGTGTGCGTGAATGGGTGAATGACGGGCATTAATTGCAAAGTACAAAAATACAGTCCATTTACCATTTACAGTATATGCAGCATCTGAAAGGGGCAGTATTTTGTGTATTAGTCAACATATTATAAAGTGTTGTAATATTATAATAATATATTCAATCACAATATATTTGTATTCGATGAATGCATACTGTACATGTTGTTTTACCTCATGTATGGGTAGCGACATTTGCTAAGTAAGAAAAATAAACCTAGTGATTTTTTAACTTTATTAAAGGTGGTGTATTTTTCAGATTGTCAGATTAGATGCTGTGTTCTCAGTGTTAAATATAATCTTTATCTCTCAGTGCAGGGAGAAGCTTCCTGATGTATGTCGGTGCTGTTATTATCAAAAGTATAAAGAGGCTGGATCAGGCTTGCAGGGCAGAGTAGCCCCGTGCACTAAACGGCTAAACGACTCCGAGCTGGATGGAGGAGGGGGGTTTGAGGGCGTTATTTAATTGTAAAAGACAAAGTGCCAAACCGATTCCTCACCTGCAGGCAGTGGGAGCAGCTGCAGGGAACTGAGACCAGTGCTGGCACGTAACTCCTGCCTTTTAGCATACGGTATCACACTGCTGCACACGGATACGGTATGACACTGCTGCACACGGATACGGTATGACACTGCTGCACACGGGTCCCCGCTCGGGGGAGGGCGCAGGCAAACCTGCTAGCCGTGGCTAAATCGTTATGATGGGAGAGTCGCCCGATTCCACACGTAGGTGTGAGTTTGACACTAATGTTGAAAGCCATCAAGAGACACCCCCCCCCCCCCCACATAATTACCTGAGAACATTCCGGAAGTTCCCATAGCAGCAGCGAGCACAGGTGGCTCCACTGCACCTGAGAGCATTGGTGCTGAGCAGAACGAAAAGAACAGCGGTTTGCTCTTTACACCAGCAATGTCGCGTTTCAAATTCTCCTGTCACAAAGTAATTCAAGCCTCTAAATCGGAGTGTATCACGAAACCGTGCTTCTAAGATTCATATCTCCCATAAGAACCTGAGCGTCTGGCTGTACCAGATATGATTGTATTTTTGGCCTTCTCTCGGGCATATTCTTTATAGAAAATATACAGTTCAAAACCTGGCAGAAAGGAATTGCTTAGAAAAGCGGAGGGATTTTACATCCATTGGGTAGATACTGGACTTGTGAGAATATGTCATATTTATGGGTCTTGTCTGTTTGTAAGGATTCTCCATAACTAAAGAGGAACAATAACTGTGAAAGTAAAGTAGAACAGGAGTATTTAAACGGTAGCTGGTATCAGTTGCATTTTATTTGTTAAGCTTGGTTATCATTTTACATACAGTTGCAAACAGAATACACATTTACAGAATGATTATTAAGCTCTACATGCAACATAATTGCCCATTAGTTATTTGACAGTGGAAATATAACAAGGCAGATAAAATGATTGGCCTGAACAGTCAAAACGTAACTTAGGCATGTCTGTCACACCTGAAAGCCATGTCGTAAACCCGGGCACATAACGTTAATGGCAATAGTAGCCTATGCAAAAGAGGTCGATCGGTGGTATTCTGTATCGCTGCAAGCAGAGGCAGAGCAGTTTTGGGGATTTACGTGTTAAGGGTAAAGCTGTAAATGTTACATAAGTAGGCCTACAGTATGTTCAGAGGGGTGTTCAACCCAGAGAAAATGCTCAGAGTTTTGGAAAGGGAGAGTTCGGTTTGTCGACCCCTAGATAGTGTGAATCGGTTGTCCAAACTACTGTTTATATCGTAAACAACATACACAGGCCTACATCAGTTATATTTTTATTCATAATTCTTCGGCGAACAAAAATATATTGATATTCATCGGAGAGGCTCTGTCGGTCTCACTTCTCCTAATTGTCATAGACTCGTTTCCCCGTAAAGGCCATGTGCAGCTCACCCAGATATCCATTATGCAGTGGGGAAGAATCGGAGGAACGGCTTCACTTTGGATTTTACACTCGGGTGAGTTCAGTCTTCGCTCCGCAAGTAGGCTAGCTCAAGTGTGTGGAGCTTGTCCCAGAAGGGAAAACTAAAACGTTCAACACTTGGATGCGTATTTCTGCCTTAATGCATCGTGCATATTAATGCATTAAACAAACCGCACGTTGTCGTGTTTAAAAAAATACTCATTTTGGCAGTAGCCTATAGTCTGAAGTAGAACATCGACTATTCTGAATGCTTACCTTTTTTTATTGTGGCTAAATGTATTAGTTTGACGCATTTTTCACGTTTCACACATATTAAAACCTCCGCTGAATATGCATCTCTTACGCCAAAAGATGCAAATGACTCCTTTGCCCTCATTAATTTAAAGGAGCAAATTTCCCCGGAGTTTCCAAATGTGCTGGCTGCAGCGAGACGGCATGGTCCTTCTGCTTGGGCTTGTGTTTACTGCGATGGACGGACCCCCGAGAGCCGCAGGGGGAAGTAAAGCAATTGGTCAGCGGTTTCTGGCTCTGTCTCTTGCTCAGTTTCCGTTTGAGGCCGAACTGCACCATTCTGAGTCCTGTCACCCAGACAGCCGCTGTAATACCAGAGTTTACCGCGCTAATATATAACTTGACGGGGAGTCACGGAGTAATTTTCCTTGACAAGCTTGGGTATTTACTCGCTCTTCTGAAAGCCGTCTTCAGACTTGTTCTTCTATCGCCTGGGTAACACAACTGGCGTCTCGGTGTACGAGAACTGACACGGGGCCGATTGACGTGCATCGTAGCAGAGGCGTGTAATTTGTCCGAAGATCCCAGCCTGTCCGGCCCAGCGTCTCTCCGGTGAGCCCGTACGCGCAGCTCATCCATCACTGCTTATGACCAGAGCACTCTGTATGATGAGAGTTTGAGAAGCGCTGAAATTAAGGCCGTGCGGCACACACGGGGTTTAACTGAACCTCCTGCTCTTTAGGGACACACATTTTAATGATTCTTTCTTTCAGATTTAAGTGATTTATTGTATTATACTCCCGATTTCTGATTTATGTGGCTCATACCCAAATTTCTGTGTGTAAGCACACTCTCAAAACAGATATGTTAAAAAAAAAACACACACATAACGTGTAATTTTTTAACACACCTCCACGTCTACTTAAGGTTTTAAGGGCAACACATTTTGTGTTACTTTTCAACGCGGTTTGTGCTAAAAGTCTCCCTTTGAACACTCCCTTTATTGTGTAATTCAACACAAAATGAAAGTTTAAAGTTAACACAAAAAACTGTGTTGGATAGCAGCATATCCTTTTTAAGAGTGCATTAATGTAAAAAATATATATGTGATTTATTTTTTTTATTTAGTTTTATGGTAGCAAGTCCTTTATTATCACCCATCTGCACTCCCTGAGCTAATATTGAGACTGTAAGAGTTTTACACACGGAAAGTGATCACAGCAACACATTTTATATCTCAGGCTTATATTAGGGTTTATATAATGTCTTCCTGTTTTGGGAATTTTCTGACTTCTAGATACGATTTATCTTGGGACTTTAGTGATCAAATAGCTGTGATTTATAAAATACTTCCCAAGGGTGAACTTGGAATGCTCTGATTCATTACGGGTACACTCTGATGCGACCTGGTTCATATTTCTTCCACACATCTGACACAGATCAGGTTTAATTGTTCAAAAGTCTCAACACAAGAAAAACGCACGTTATTTTTTGAGATCGCATATAGGCCTCCTTTGTATGTGGTATTCAATTCTGAGAGAATTCCGATCACCAACATCCGACCTCAATTTAAACACTCAGATCGGATTTTTACCCCCAAAGTGGCATGTTCTCATCATGTTAGTACTTCGTGCGACACATTAAATACAGATGTGCTGGTAGCTGGTTAATACAAATAAAACTTGTTTTGCCCCATTGCTGTTTTTTTTATCCTATTTACATTGGGTAAAAGATTAGGAACGTGTGTTTTATTGCATCATGCATTAAATTATGGATGAGAAGTAGGCCTGACCAAAAAGGATGTGTTAATATCCGACACACTTTTTGTGTTACTACATTTGTGTTATTTTCAACACATTTTGTGTCAAATTACGCAATTTGTGTTCAAAATTGAGACCAGCACAGACTCTGTTGAAAGTAACAGGAAACGTGTTGGCTGTAACTAGACAAGGAGGTGTGTTCAAAAATGACACGTTATGTGTTGTATTTAACACATCTGTTTTGAGAGTGATATTTCAAAACTTTCTTATCAATAGAGAATTTTGCTATACATGTTTTTATTATTAGGCTACTTTTTTCAAATAGTAATCAAGCCCTCTGGAGCCTATATTTTTTATGACTAAGTTTATAATTAGTAAACATAAACACACAAATCTATGATATACAGTAGCCTATATGTGCTCTCACCAGAATGTATTGTCCACCACTGCTTGTAAGATCACTGATTGCCAGCATTTGGGATTAAAATAATTGCTGTGGTTCTCATTCGGGGGCTCTGATGGGGATATGGGATACCTCAACCGCTCCTGCCCACTGAGGGAACTGCCACTTCATTTTGAAGCCATTTCACTTCTCATCCTAAAAATATCCAACTACCGGTGGTCATTGAAGGAGTGCACAACACGGTCCCAGGACAGGAGCAGCATGAGGACTGCACTCCATCATCTGAAACTGTTCACCCTTTGTAATCATGTGATTGAAGCAACACCGACCTGCTGCTGGCCTGGAACTGATCATTTGG
Organism: Synaphobranchus kaupii; assembly: GCA_029718625.1. Lineage (NCBI taxonomy): Eukaryota > Metazoa > Chordata > Actinopteri > Anguilliformes > Synaphobranchidae > Synaphobranchus > Synaphobranchus kaupii. The sequence continues at coordinate 21,091,967 of CM056377.1, forward strand.
GGCAACTGTGGACTCATTGGTTCTGTGTTCCTCTTGTACACAGTTCAATCACAGTTCCTAATGCACCTGTATATTATTATGACTGTTATTATGGATGTTACTGAGGTAACTCAAGTTATAGGGTCTCAAACTCCTAATGCAACACCTGCAGTTTTTACTCCAGTCCTGGAGAGTCGCAGTGTCTGCAGGTTTAACTCGAGTCCTGGAGGGCTGCAGTGTCTGCAGGTTTAACTCCAGTCCTGCAGGGGCCGCACTGTCAGCAGGTTTAACTCCAGTCCTGCAGGGGCCGCAGTGCCTGCAGGTTTAACTCCAGTCCTGGAGGGCTGCGCAGTGCCTGCAGGTTTAGCTCCAGTCCTGGAGGGCCGCAGTTCCTGCAGATTGAACTCCAGTCCTGGAGGGCCGCAGTGCCTGCAGGTTTAACTCCAGTCCTGGAGGGCTGCGCAGTGCCTGCAGGTTTAGCTCCAGTCCTGGAGGGCCGCAGTTCCTGCAGATTGAACTCCAGTCCTGGAGGGCTACAGCGCCTGCAGGTTTAACTCCAGTCCTGGAGGGCTGCAATGTCTGTAGGTTTAACTCCAGTCCTGCAGGGGCTGCAGTGTATGCAGGTTTAACTCCAGTCCTGGAGGGCCACAGTGCCTGCAGGTTTAACTCCAGTAATGGAGGGCCGCGCTGTTTTCAGGTTTAACTCCAGTAATGGAGGGCCGCGCTGTTTTCAGGTTTAACTGCAGGTCTCTCCCGCTTTATCTCTCTCTCCCTCTATCCCTCATCCCTCTCTCCTTCTCTCTCTTTTTAATTTTCTCTATTCTTCTGACATGTTCCTGAAAGCAGGCAAACGAGGGGCTTGTTTTTGTGAGGATGCCACCTCTACAGTTGACGGAGTGGCTGTTCCACAGGAACCCTGGAGCAGATTTGATTGGCTCATCCATCACTATTGCAGAAGAGCCTTCTCCCGCGGAGGGGGGGGTTGGTGGGGGTGCCTGGAATTCTGAACAATGAAATGCAGGCGAGGCAATCAAGCATGGGATAAGTGGCAGCCGTCAGAGAGGGGCCCTGTTTACCGTGGTTTTAGGAAATGGCTTTAGAGGCCTGGACCTGCGGCTCCTTAGAGGCCTGTCAGTAATGTTTATTAAATAGTTGTATCATACCACGTCTTCACACTGGCTTTCCAGACATTTCCACACAAGCCTCCACTGGGGAGCGGGGGGGACACCTGACCCCCCCATCCCATAAGCACGCGCTCTCACACAGCACCCTTACGGCCCGTCCAACATGCCTACATTTCATCTCTAAATACTTCGGCCACTGTCACTGTTTACCCTCACACATTTCAGAAGGACCTCTTTACAAGCAGCGATACTTCCTTCATCTGCCTACCTGTAGGTATACAGGTACGTATAGGTATTTGCACTGTCACACAGCAGGGGATCCGCTAGCAGAGTGGAACACAATGCAATATGTTGTAAATACCTGCACTTTTTTAGAAAGAATGATTATGAATATATAATGAACTCCCCTTCATTCTGAGGGAGGAGCCATTGCGTTCCTGGGCATGGCTTTGGGCTGTGAGTGACAGCTCTTCTAGCCACACATCTAATGGAAATGGCACCATATGGGTCTGTGACTCATTCTCAGTGTGTTGGGAGGACCATATTCCAGTCTGTGACTCATTCCCAGTGTGTTGGGAGGACCATATTCCAGTCTGTGACTCATTCCCAGTGTGTTGGGAGGACCATATTCCAGTCTAACTCATTCCCAGTGTGTTGGGAAGACCATATTCCAGTCTGTGACTCATTCCCAGTGTGTTGGGAGGACCATATTCCAGTCTGTGACTCATTCCCAGTGTGTTGGGAGGACCATATTCCAGTCTGTAACTCATTCCCAGTGTGTTGGGAGGACCATATTCCAGTCTGTGACTCATTCCCAGTGTGTTGGGAGGACCATATTCCAGTCTGTGACTCATTCCCAGTGTGTTGGGAGGACCATATTCCAGTCTGTAACTCATTCCCAGTGTGTTGGGAGGACCATATTCCAGTCTGTGACTCATTCCCAGTGTGTTGGGAGGACCATATTCCAGTCTGTGACTCATTCCCAGTGTGTTGGGAGGACCATGTTCCAGTCTAAATCATTCCCAGTGTGTTGGGAAGACCATATTCCAGTCTGTGACTCATTCCCATTTTTTTGGGAGGATCATATTCCAGTCTGTGACTCATTCCCAGTGTGTTGGGAGGACCATGTTCCAGTCTGTGACTCATTCCCAGTGTGTTGGGAGGACCATATTCCAGTCTGTAACTCATTCCCAGTGTGTTGGGAGGACCATATTCCAGTCTGTAACTCATTCCCAGTGTGTTGGGAAGACCATATTCCAGTCTGTGACTCATTCCCAGTGTGTTGGGAGGACCATATTCCAGTCTGTGACTCATTCCCAGTGTGTTGGGAGGACCATATTCCAGTCTGTAACTCATTCCCAGTGTGTTGGGAGGACCATATTCCAGTCTGTGACTCATTCCCAGTGTGTTGGGAGGACCATGTTCCAGTCTAACTCATTCCCAGTGTGTTGGGAAGACCATATTCCAGTCTGTGACTCATTCCCAGTGTGTTGGGAGGACCATATTCCAGTCTGTGACTCATTCCCAGTGTGTTGGGAGGACCATATTCCAGTCTGTAACTCATTTCCAGTTTGTTGGGAGGACCATTGTCATGAACCTAATACAGGCTGGACCCAAATGCAACGACCAGGAGGCAGAGGGACAGAAAAAGGTAATTTATTTATATAGCTTGGGGTAGTCCCAAGCTGTACACAGATAGCAACAACAATAATAGCAAGGGCAGGAATCTCTCCGGAACTTGAAACTGCTCCAAGCCGGAGCTGGACTTGAACGGCCACAGGATGTTCCAAGCCGGAACTGGACTTGGTGCTGGAACCCTGGAGTTCCAACCGGAACTGGGCAGGACAGGAAACTGGAACGGATTACGGGAACTGGATCACAGGAACGTGGAGTGTTCCAAACCGGAACTGGACTGGGACTGGATAGTCAAACTGGAACTGGATCACGGGAACATGGAGTTGTTCCAAACCGGAACTGGACTTGGTACAGGGGACTGGAGTTCCAAACCGGAACTGGACTGGACTTTGGACTGGACTTTGGACTGGATAGTCAAACGGGAACTGGATCACGGGAACATGGAGTTGTTCCAAACCGGAACTGGACTTGGTACAGGGAACTGGAGCGGTTTGAACTGGAACAGGAGAACTGGAACACTGGAATGTTCCAGACCGGAACTGGACTTTGCGGGTCTCTCGGGTAAGTTCCAAACCGGAACTGGACAGGAACTGGACTGGAAGCAGAGGAAGGGATGACGGCTGGATACGGCAAGGCAGAGCAGTGCAGCGGAGCTCAGGTTGGCCCGGTTGGGGCAGCAGGGCAACAGTGGAAGCTGCAACCGTAACCGTAGCAATGGCGGTAGCCACGGCCGGACAGGAACCACTGTAGTATGGAGAAGCAGAACACCCAGCTGCGGGCGCAACGTCAGGTGGAGGCAGAGGTACCGCAACACACACAGGGAGTGGTAAACAGCTACAGACTGGCAGAAACAGTAGAAAGGTGGTTAATGAGACAGGCAATGTTCAGGCAGGGAAAACCGCAAACAGACAGGACTAGTTAGCAACAACAGTAGGCAGAGAGCATTAAAGCACCGAGTGAAGACCAAACTGAAGTCTTTAGGGCACAGGACAGGGATTCAAAGACCAGGATACAAACGAACAACGTTAACGAACTGGCGCTGAATAGCAGCCAGCCGGAGGGTTAAATAGGGAAGTGAGATTGGAAACAATTAAGAAGGCGTGCAGAATGTGAGCGAAGGTGATTGAACAATTGAAGAGTGCGGAATGCATGCAGCAACGGGGAAAGGAGATAGGCTGAAACCGGAGTGGGGGAAAGGAACACGCCCAGTCTGTAGCAACGGGGAAAACACGGACAAAGGGAATCAAACATGACACGGAGGGAAAGGACAAAACACGGACAACGGACAGGATGGGAACGGAACGTTACAACCATATTCCAGTCTGTAATTTGTTTCCAGTTTGTTGGGAGGACCATATTCCAGTCTGTAACTCATTCCCAGTGTGTTGGGAGGAACATATTCGAGTCTGTAACTCATTCCCAGAGAAAGGCCATTTGATCCCCGTAGTAGCATTATTCCTTCAGAAATACAAGGTAAAAGGAGTTGGATTACTTTTCTGGCACCAAACCAACTCCTATGTTCTTGGCACTATAAAGATTGCCCTTCACAATTTTCTGTTTTTCATTTCTTACCAGATGCTCCAAATTCAAAATGCCCTTTGAACAAAATCTACAAGACATCATTTCCCAACCACAGTCGTACATCATTAATCCGCTCAGGATATTCAAGCCGTAAATGAATCTTAGAGTATCCGGATGATCATTAGGTTTGATCATGACTGTGTTTCACTTTGGTTTAACCTTAGTATAACCTGACTTGAACAAAGATTTTAATTCATATTGCAATGTCAAATAATTAAAATGAATATTTATTGCATATTTTTAGAGCAGAAACTTAATGCAGCCAGGTTCAAAATACTGAAAAATAACTCAATTGATGTTTCTAATTTCAGTTTGAAAACGTGTGTGTTTCTCTAACTGTATTTACATTAATCATACATATTTCACTGAAGATTTGATAATTTACTTGAACATTCAGTGAACATGAAATGTTTTTGAAATGTATTTTGAACGTGCCATCACAACATGACCCTTTTTGAATACATCAGTGCATGTTGCAAGTAAAGTGTTTGCAATATAATGTATAAAAAGCTATTCTATAGAGTATAGTCACTGCATGACATTATCTTCACACTTAATGAATGAGCTTGTTTAGCTACAATACAGATGTAGGTGTGGCAAGCGTGATGTGTCCGTAATTTATAGCATCTATGTGGCAATATGCTGCTGATCCAATTGATCGAGCCACTGGAAAATATGTTGTTTTAAACAAATTGAATATTAACACCTGTGCTGTTAGGAAATTTGTGCCATTTCTTAATTAGCTTTTAATTAGTCATATAAACTTATGTGCACATCATAGGGAAGGATTTTTGTGTTTGTAGTGATAAAGGAAATGTTGCTAGTGAAAATAATGGTTAATTGGTCCCTGGATTTGCCAGATGCTTGTCATTAAATGCTAGGTCTTCATTTCCATCCTTCATCATACTTTATAATATTTTTAAATTCTTTTCTATGCAAAAATGATGACTCTTAAAAAATTATGCATCACTTAATGTGCAGATGATGCAAGTCATAAACATTATGAAAGATAACAATTCATTATAACTTTATGATTTGCGATTTCTGCGTGGCATTTGAAGCTTAACAAACAGCTGTGTGCTTACGTAAGCTTTTTATTTGTGTGGAAATGGGGGAAAAAACAGACTAATTTCAGTGGAGACAAGAAGGGGTGCTGTCACATGATTTTGAGGAATTCAGTCTTGATCTGCAGTCTTGGGAGATGGGTTCACGAACCCTACCTGTGTTTGTGTTGCGGTGAGCCTGTGCACATTGAACAGCGGAGTGCTCTGTAACAAGCTCCCCCAAACCGCCAATTAGCCTTTTCTTCAGAGAACGGTGATATTGAGGGATGCTGGGTGCAGACTGTCTGTGCAGACAGATGCAGGTCTCTGCTAAAGTACTAATTAAGAGAGTGGTGGCTTGTCCATTGTGTGCAGTGTCAGCATAATGTGCCATTAGAGAGCCTGTCAGCAGGGACAGAAAACGGCTTTGTGTCTTTTCCTTCACCAGGAAACGTGCGCCCTTATGGGAACGCACTATACTGAAGCCACGCGGATCTGAAATATACAATAAGAGACAGCAGTGCATCGCAATATGTGGGTAAATACAAATTGTTCCTGCTCTCAGATATTTAAATATGTTTATATTTTCTCCCAGCACTTTTCTTTTTTTTTTTAATTCATGGCTGTGAAATGCATTCGTCATTTCACAAAAGTCCACTTTACCATACGTTACAGGATATGAAATTAATGTTAGGGTACAAGCACAGAGAAAATAACACTGACATTGATGGAAATTATGAAAGAATTATTAAACAAAACGAGGTTTTATCTGTACTTGAACCGGAAGTATTTCTCCTTCATGCTTATATACTGTACAGTGGCTTTAAATAAAAATTAAAAAAACTAGTTGCCATCTCCATCAATCCATCATCTTTATTATTTGTTTGTTTATGATTCGCACAGCCATCTGGCATCGTCAGCAGCACAGGAAAAGTAGTCAATCTTCAGAGACATATTGTGACAATATCAATAAAGGTGTGCTGTGCCGGTCACCAAAGTGTTAATTAATGAAAGGGTTTGTTGTGAGTTTCCATGTGACTCTCGCCAGGAGGTTTTGTGACAGGCGCATCCAAAGCAGATCGGCAGCCTGAAATGAAATGACACACTTGCTAATGTCATTTTGCTGTATAAAGGTGTTTATTCTTACACTAGATAACCTGAGGATGAGTTTTGAAATAGGCATTTGTGTGTGTGTGTGTGTGTGTGTGTGTGTGTGTGTGTGTGTGTGTGTGTGTGTGTGTGTGTGTGTGTGTGTGTGTGTGTGTGTGTGTGTGTGTGTGTGTGTGTGCGCGCGCACGTGTGTGTGTGCCCTAGCGTTTGGCAGATATAATTAGAATAACACATTAAGCACAGATGTGTTTTACTAAAGACATTTCTGGAGAAATGAGCGACCTGTTTGTGGCGCAAGATTATTACTCATCAAATGCAATTTGTCCTGATTATGAGCTCTAATCTCCTTGTGAAAGTGGCAGTAAGTTGTTTGCAGAATGGAACGGCTGGACGGGGTCATGCAGACGGGGCGCAGTGGCTTTCGCATGTGTGCCCTTGGCACCCCAATCCCAAGCGTTGCATACCTGAAGCTCTCTCACTTGCCCGGGCTGCCAGGTTAATGGAGACAGATGGAGGTAACGGTCATTGGACAGACCCATGTGCCGCCCAGTTTCTGCTCTTTACTGGTGGGAGTTCTGTGTTGTTATTGAATGAGTCGCCCATTGCTTAATGTCCTCCCGACATCCGCTCAATTCATTAAATTGAATTAAATTCATGAATTAAATTGTAAGCCAAGTATTTTTGGAATGTTTTTTTTTTTTCAAAATCTTAATTCAGTGTTCTAAAATTCCGTTACCCGTAGTGATAGTTACATCAGCAGGTCTGTTAAGAACATTCTAATCGCATGCAATATTTGTGATTTTACAACAGCTGTGTTCGGCTCCAAATTGTGAATGATTGTTGTCACTCAGACACTCACTCATTCGCAGGACCCTTGAAAATCCTTGGAAATATATCGGTGCATTCCGCAAATGTATGGAGGAGGTTTTTTTTTATACACAAATATCATGCTGTCCTTGATGTAAGGACAGGACAACTCAGCCAAATAGAATAAAAAACTACTGTGACCAGAATGCATCCATCGCTCCTGTTAGCTCACTAGTCTGATGTCACTTAATATGAAATCTTGCAATTTCAGTGACCTGATGGTGCTAACAAATTGGACGGCTCACTGGTTTGTACATTAATTCCAGGACCAAAAGTCATCTGTCAGTGGAAAATGAAGTGTGTGTGTGTGCCTTTGCAGACCTGCAATATTTTGAAAATAATGTGTTTCTAAATCACGGAAAATCCTTAGAAGTACTACATTTATTCTTAAAATGTCATTGGAAAAAGTCATGGCAAGTATAAACCCTGTATTTATCAATGACTTTCAAAAATGAGCAACGTGTAGGTTTTGTCTTGTATGATACTGGACTTGCAGAGGCAAAGCCATCTTCCGTGTGTTAAGGACTGATTACTCATAAAGTCCTCTCATTAATTGTCTTGTATGATACTGGATCTTCCGTGTGTTAAGGACTGATTACTCATGAAGTCCTCTCATTAATTGTCTTGTATGATACTGGATCTTCCGTGTGTTAAGGACTGATTACTCATAAAGTCCTCTCATTAATTGTCTTGTATGATACTGGATCTTCCATGTGTTAAGGAAGGACTGATTACTCATGAAGTCCTCTCATTAATTGTCTTGTATGATACTGGATCTTCCGTGTGTTAAGGAAGGACTGATTACTTAAAGTCCTCTCATTAATTGTCTTGTATGATACTGGATCTTCCGTGTGTTAAGGAAGGACTGATTACTCATAAAGTCCTCTCATTAATTGCCTTGTATGATACTGGATCTTCAGTGTGTTAAGGACTGATTACTCATGAAGTCCTCTCATTAATTGTCTTGTATGATACTGGATCTTCCGTGTGTTAAGGAAGGACTGATTACTCATAAAGTCCTCTCATTAATTGCCTTGTATGATACTGGATCTTCAGTGTGTTAAGGACTGATTACTCATGAAGTCCTCTCATTAATTGTCTTGTATGATACTGGATCTTCCGTGTGTTAAGGAAGGACTGATTACTCATAAAGTCCTCTCATTAATTGCCTTGTATGATACTGGATCTTCAGTGTGTTAAGGACTGATTACTCATAAAGTCCTCATTTATTGCACCCGTTTATTGGTGTGACCTCGCAGACTTAGTGGGGATGCCCGAGGGCTTCTGTTATTTACCCAGACTCCTCTGCTTCCAGAGAGATGACCTTTCACGTAATTAAAGGGCCTGGCCAAGCTTCTGCTGAAGCTATTATTACCTTCCTTTAAGAATCTCACTCTGGTCTCGTATCGAACTGAAAATCACAAACGTGTTTTTCCCGCACACAGGAAAACAACAAGGGACCAGTCGCCATTCATCTCAACTGCTCTTAACAATTTAATTACTCAAATCCTTTATTTAATCCCCCATTTTACATAAAGCTCTGGAGGGAAAACGTGTAATTTCTCTCTGATATAGTAGTTAACCAGCACTGGTTAATATAGCCATTTAGAGCAAATTAACCAGAATAACTGGTTGGAACAAAAACCTGGATACAGCACAATCCGGCCCTCTGGGGCTGGTGCTGTGTAGCTCTGCTCTACTAACTAAAGCTGCGTGTAGGAATTATTCCTCCGAGAAAATCGCCCCCTTCCCACAGTGTATTGTGTTTGACACTGAGTAGCTTGTTGGATCTTGCATACCTGCTTACATGACCAACAAATATCTTTAAAACTAGCTTGGGGCTGTGCTAATTTACACAGGCTTAGCTGTCGTTTTTGACAGGCATTATCTTTTGCATTCAATTGGAGTTGGACCCTTTAGTTTAGCACACTACAGTCTCCATTCATCGCTCACAGATCGACAACATAAAAGCCCCCAAATACCCCTGTTGTTTGTGGCCATGGCTGCTCATGAACACCAATGGCCTGCCCCTGACAGTGTGGTCCTTTTCTACATGAGCAAACCCTGTGTGTAAATATATTGTACACAGCAAAGTTGCTGGTGGAAATCTAACACTGCTGGTGTACATTTAACACCCTAGGGTGTTTATATGAGAACACAGTTTCATATAAACACCCTAGGGTGTTAAATGTGCACCAGAATCTTTGCTGTGTATCAACCACTAACCCACAGTAGCTTCCTCTGAGCAGAATACCTTTTAAGCCCTGGCTTTTAGCCAGTGTTTTTTTTTTTTTTTCCATTTCCTAGTTCTTCATTTTTCTTATGTTTGGACATTATGACATTTTCTGAAATGGACAAAAGAAATACATAGAAATTAAAAATATATCGCTTGCTTAAATGGGTTTTTCCAGGTAATAATGATAATCGGTGTTATGGATTGTACCAGAACAGTGATAACCTGGAACTACTCAACTCAGAAAACAAACAAGCAAAGAGAAATAAGAGGTGAAATAAAGAGATGAGAATGGCAATAACAAGGCTGAGTGACCCCAGCAACCTCCAGTAATTGCACAGTCATATCACAGACTAGAGAAAAATAATAAATGTCAAATAAAACAGAGAAAGCATCCTGAAGCGTGCCAGGCACTGCCAAGCGTATTTACAAGGGCACGGTGCCCCATTGCAGCCGCTGGTGTAAAGACCATTTTTGGAAAGAGCCCAAAAACAGTGGGTTTTGGTTGTGGAGGAATGAGCCGATGGAGATAAGGGTCACCTGGCCAGCCGTTCTCATGATATGAGGCTGCTGGAGCCTCTCTGTGGTGATGCTCCCTTCTGGAACATTCTGTCCGGCCCTGCATATTCTCCCAGGCCCTCCGATGCAGACCGAAATTAGGTTGCCACGGTAGCGGCGCTTTTTATTTAGTTATTGTCTGTTCTCGCTGCTGATGGAAATTGGACTGAAATCATGAAATAGAATTTGCGCGGACTGAGTAGGAGTGCCCACCCCCACGCCCCCCCCCCCCCTCCCCAACACCCCCCCCCCCCCCCCCCCCCCCCCACACACACACACACAATTCTCACAATCACTTTTCATTTGCTTTGCCGGTGACAGGACGTCTCCAAACCAATAACAGCAGGTTTTGCCACACCTCCCAGTCTCCGCTTTCCATTTCAATTGAGAACGCAGGCCTGTGTTTGGAGCCAGATCTCCTCTGAAACCTGTTCAGGTGTGGGAGGGAAATAACACATAAATCTTTTTTGGCTTTTCATTTTACCCAAAATGAAAATTTATTTCAGTCTCCAGCATTAGCTGTGTTTTTTTTTTTTGTTTGTTTTGTTTTGAATATTCCTGGGATGCGTGATGTGAGCTGACCACATGACAGCAGGTGTGTGCATGTGCGTGCATGTGTACAGGTGTATCTGTGTGCTTTCATCACTTAGTAAGTTTGGTAGTTTTCATACATGTTTCTTTTCATACATAGATGGCAGTGTATGGGACCTGTATGGTAGAAATGCATTGGCTTTGCTTGTAATGAAGCTAACCGAGGACTGCATACAATAACTCTTTTAGCATCTGCCGTTGTCGCACTTATATCCAGTGTGTTAGCGGGGGACACAGAGCAAAGAACAGAGTGTAATCTCATCTTCAGAAAGCTCTGGAGGACTTGCGCACAGCAGCCGGCCCCTGTCTTCAGATGCAGGTGAGACGTCATCTCCTGCCTGCTCAACAGGACATCAATTAAAAAACAGGCCTGAGAAAAGCCCTACAACCAGCCGGCCGTCACCTCTGAGTGCTGACCATCGCCCCGGCGATGACCCCGCCAATAACATTGCGTGGAACAACCTGACACAGGAAATGAATCACTTGAACACGATGTAGCCAAAAAAAGCAAACTGTTTTTTCCCTTCAATCAGTGCTAGGTGAGAGAGAGGGAGGGTATACAGAGGGAGGGAGGGAGGGAGGGAGGGAAGGAGGGAGGGGAGGGAGGGAGGGAGGGAGGGAGGGAGGGAGGGAGGGAGGGAGGGAGGGAGGGAGGGAGGGAGGAAAATATACAGAGTGAGAGAGAGAGGAGGGAGGGAAGGAAAGAAAGGGAGGGAGGGTAGAGAGTGAGGAAAAAGGGAAGAAGAGAGAGAGAGGAGAGGAGAAAGAGTGGGAGGCAGAGAGGAAAGGGGGGGGGGGAGAAAATAAGACAGAGAGAGAGGGAGGAAGAGAGAGGGCCAAGAGAGCCCTCTGCTGTCAGTAAACCCCAACCACCTTCAGCTGCTCTTCTTCATCCAGGTCTCTAACTTACAAAAACACAACCCCCCCCCCCCCCCCTCCGTGCCGTGGTCCTTCAGGGGGGGGGGGGGGTCATAGCTAAGCCTTCTGGAGTCTTCCGGAGGATTCCAGAGGACGAGGCTGGAAGTGACGTCCCAGGCAACAGCATGTAAATATGTAATTAATTTAGCCTACGTAAGGTAATAATAACTTTTGGCATGTATAGTGCTTTCTAAGAGTATCATAACTCCTTCATAAGCACTACACATGTAATGTCGCCAAACAACCCTGTTTGGTCTTGTGGTTCGACGGCCCAACCTGGCAGTATCGCCTTCTAGGAGACTAAGGGCTTCATTTCAGGAAGACGGGAGGGAGACAGCTTTTTGGCAGAGTGGGATGGGAGATAAAACCAGTCAGTCTTTCGTGAGATTTTAATTAAACAGACGTTTCACGTGGCAGAGTGGCGTTTCCAGGAGATTCTCGCATGGTTTGTGGGAGGGCTGTCTGCATAACAATCATGTTTGGAAGCCCTACAACTGCCTCTACCTTCAGTGCTGTCATTTATGAACAGGCTGGAGATGCCCCTTCTGTCCCCCAGGGATGTGCTGCCGCCCTGCTGTTCAGGAGAATCTGCTTCACCCTTTCTGCAGTCTGCATTTCATTTGAACTTGACAATGATGATGTCAAAGACGGCCTCCAATCTAAAGGCTATTTTATTGAGTTGTACTCTTTCCAGTTCAACAGAAGGGTGATCTCTCTCAGGCAACTTATAATGGTCATTTTAATAATGAAAAGTTGGTGCAATCTTACACACCAGAGCCCACACTTGGAGCACTTCCTTACGCTTGGTTGAAACGATGCATAGATGGCAGTTTTAGAGGGAAGCTCTAAGTTTCTGAATATTTGCCAAATATGTTTGTGAGAAGAGAGAACAAAAGAACGGAAGGTAAACACGAGGCACTCTTCTTCATATATTTAAAATGACCGTCATTGATCCGCCGTGTCCATAAGATGGCCGTGTTTTTGTTTGTCAGCCGGAAGATTGCTCCGCGGGGACTCAGAAGTCCCTCTTGATGAAGGCAGCGTATCGATTGCGCTCAGCCCTGCGGCTGGCTGGATCCGCTGGTCCGCTATACGGCTACGCTAGATCAATAAAGACAATTTTAAATATATTAAGCAGAGTACCTTTTTCAGTTTATTGAGTAAATTGAAAGGACCCCACGTGCGATGGATGCTTTCTGAACCCATAGTCTGCTCTGTGACACCCAGGTGGCGCCTTCCTGCCTTTTTAATAATCTTCAGATTCCTTCAGCGAATGTTTTTGTCCAAGAATTGTTTGGCCTTTACTCCTGTGAAAGGTGTGTTAAGCACGCAGAGTGTAGGGGGAGTAGCTCAGAGGAGTAGCTCAAAGGGTTGCTAAAGGGTGTGTGTGTTCCTTGGTTTCTTTATTTGTTTTTCATTCACAATCCCCATACTTGCTATACTGTTGGGCTAGGACGGGCTAAAACCTGTGGAAATTTGAAGCACATGCACTTGAGAAATTGCCTCTGCACTTATCTAGATCCTAATATTACACTGCGGGGATCCTGTTAAGTCCTGATATTTTCGGACTTGATATACTCTGGGCAGACGGGGTTGTATACTGGAGGTTTGGCAATCGTTTCGATCATGCGGTGTTATTTTGTCAAAAATGTATGTTTTTTTGGTATTATCAATGCATCGATTTTGAGTGTGATCTTTAGCGGTTAGTTGCCTGTAGGTACATCTGTTATTGTGAGATATGATTTTGTTGCCAGAAAGGGAGATTCTTAAGCTATCTTTACACCAATGGCATTAAGCTATCTGCACACCAGTTGCATTCATTTTCACTTTGTAAGATAAGGTAGGATAATGGAGGAAAAGGTCATTTTAGCCCCCAAGGATTTTAGCTGAAAGGTAGGGATCTGTGTTCAGGCCAAGAGCTTATCTCACATTCTGTGATTGTTTTTTTCCTCTTAACAATCACAGTTGTGATATAAAAAAATATATACATTTTTGAGATTGTTATCAATTTCCTGTTTGTTTATTCAAAAGCATAGTGCTCTTCAGGAATTCTTGATTCTAACAGAAGATATGGTATTCCAAATACAGAACAGGCAAAAAGCCACAGCTGCCCTGCTCTGCTTCCCATCCAGCCTTCCCAGAATGCCCTTAGGCTACAAGTCAAAGGTTAACTAATAACTGATATGAATAAATTAATGAATTCACTTTAAACACAGATATTGAGTCTCACATATTCACATACATACGTACATTCAAAGATGACAAAATGTTTTTAAAAAGCCATGATAAATATAATATAAATATAAATATACCAATGGTCTCGTGTGACGATATTCATGAAGGGATTAGTGCGCAGTTTATGTAGGTCGGCTTCAGCGTCCATGCCAGGTATTAAACGGGATTATCTGGTGGTTTGGTTTGTTATAGGAAGCAATGCTTGTTCAAGACAGTATCCCAGTAAATATTTTAAATTCCAGTTCGCAGGGATGCGTCTTTAGTCCACGTTTGTGTGAGGTCTTGGGACGTGTTGGAGGCTTTTATTCCAGTTCCTTAATTAGAGTGTGACTGTTAGGATGAGTGTGCACTTCCCCGTCCCTTACGGACGCGCCGCTGAATGCAGCCGTGATAAACACAGACAAAATGAAAAACCTGGCAAACGCCACTGCTTTTGGAAGTCTTCAAATGAACGAGGCCATTAGTGCCGATGGCTTCAGAGGGAATCTGCTCGAGATCAGAGCGAAAAAGGCAGAAATAAAAAACACACATCCTAAAAAGTGATGAGTGGTTATTAAATATTTGAGAAGTGGCGCACTTTTATCAAGAGAGTTTTTACTGCGGTCTCCAACGTTATTACACGCTTACATTAAGTAGGATCCAGCCGAACTGTAATGTGCGCGGTCTCAGAGGAGCTTGGGAATGTGAGGTGTGCCACAGAGAACAGGCAGGGCGCAGCGGCAGGCCCCAGGTATCCCGGGGGGAATCGCACTGAAAGAGGACGAGAGACGGATTCAGAGCGAGCGCACGGGGGAATGAGGGCGGTCACGAAGGAGACGCATGTGTGTGATTCTGAATTATTCTTTTATTTATAGATGGTGGCGCATGCTACCTTGTGAGCTCTGTGATGTGAGTATTAATATGAGCCAAAGGGCATGGGACTAAGAGATAATAATCAAGTTGAAGTTAAATCTACAGTGTCTACAGTGTTATTTTCGCAAAAATGGAAATGAAGGTCTTAAAAAAGCCACCATAAGACAGTCACAAAAAAGATGAGCTTGGAAGTTTTATTATTTGCTTATAGCATCGAAAAGTAAAGGATAACAATACAGTACCAAAGGTCAGCCCTGTGATAGAATATCTAAAGAAGAATGATGGTTAATGCAAACAGTGGGGACTCTGCCACTTATTTGTGCTAGAGTGTGCTGTAGTTAATCAAATCTGTGTCGGAACGATCAGCATATTGTCTGCTTTCAGTCCTGTTCGATGTCTCATATTTTCATCGTTTCCTTTTGTGTTTCCCTTCTTTATCCCGCATGCATATTTGTAGCATGGCTACAGTGCAGCAGTGATCCTAAAATAAGACTGTATATTAGAAATGGCTGGCTCCCGCTGTCTGGACACATTACACAGGCCTGATGAATGTTCCTGTGGCATTATCACTCTCTCCACTCAAATCAATGCTCTAATCTTTCCCCTCTGTGATTGATTTCCCCACTGCTGATCTTACATTGTAGGTGATTTAATAAATAGCACAAGTGTGGCATTAAAAATCCTGCAGTGTAATATGAGAGAAGCACCGTGTAAGAAACAGCCTGGGGCTTTTACAGTTCTGCTGAGAGTCACTTCCACACTTACCACTAACGGCTTAGCTCTGGATATGTGTGTGTGTGTGTGTGTGTGTGTGTGTGTGTGTGTGTGTGTGTGTGTGTGTGTGTGTGTGTGTGTGTGTGTGTGTGTGTGTGTGTGTGTGTGTGTGTGTGTGTGTGTGTGTGTGTGTGTGTGTGTGTGTGTGTAAGAGAGACGGATAGAGATGTGTGTGTGTGTGAGAGAGAGGGATAGAGGTGTGTGTGTGTGTGTGTGTGTGTGTGTGTGTGTGTGTGTGTGTGTGTGTGTGTGTGTGTGTGTGAGAGAGAGAGAGAGAGAGAGAGAGAGAGAGAGAGAGAGAGAGAGCGGGAGAAAGGAGGCAGTGTGTGTGTGTGTGTGTGTGTGTGTGTGTGTGTGTGTGCGCGTGTGTGTAAGAGAGAGGGATAGAGATGTGTGTGTGTGAGAGAGAGGGATAGAGGTGTGTGTGTGTGTGTGTGTGTGTGTGAGAGCGAGAGAGCGGGAGAAAGGAGGCAGTGTGTGTGTGTGTGTGTGTGTGTGTGTGTGTGCGCGTGTGAGAGAGAGAGAGAGAGAGGGAGAGGGAGGGGGGGTTGAGGTGGGAGTGTGTGTCTGTGTGTGTGTTTAAGAGAGAGGGATAGTGGAGGGGTTGTGTGTGTAAGCGAGAGAAGGGTGTGTGTGTGTGTGTGTGTGTGTGTGTGTGTTTGTGTGTTTGTGTGTGTGTGTGAGAGAGAGAGAGTACGACAGGGCTGCAGTTTGAGTCCAACCCTATTCAATATCTACATTAATGAGTTAATGGTGTTACTGGAACAATCTGCAGCTCCTGGCCTCACCCTAAACAACACAGAAATCAAATTCTTGCTCTACGCAGATGACCTGGTGCTGCTGTCACCCACAGAACAGGGTCTACAGCAGCATCTGGATCTGCTAGAGAAATACTGTCAGAACTGGGCCCTGGCAGTAAATTTAAAAAAGACAAAAATTATTATCTTCCAGAAGAAGCCCAGGTGTCAGGAAAGTAGACACCTATTTACTCTAGGTAACACCGCCCTAGAACACACGCTAAATTATGATTACCTGGGACTAAAAATCAGTGCATCAGGAAACTTTGGTCTGGCAGTGAATGCACTTAAAGAGAAAGCCAGAAGAGCTTTCTATGCAATAAAAAGAAAATTCTATAAAATAGACATCCCAATTAAAATCTGGTCCAAAATCCTTGACAGTGTCATCCTGCCCATTGCAGTATATGGAAGTGAAGTATGGGGTCCACTCAGTCATCAAGCCTACACTAGATGGGACAAGCATCCAATAGAAGCCCTGCATGCAGAATTTTGTCGAAATTTGCTAAATGGACAAAGGAAAACACCAACAAATGCATGCAGGGCAGAATTAGGCCGCTTCCCATTACTAATAAATATCCAAGAAATCACTTAAATTCTGCATGCACCTTCAATAAAGTCCCCATGATACATTAGAATTTAAAACATTCCAAACCCAAGAGCTAAGCCCCAAAAAGAGTCCCCTCAGTCAGCTGGTTCTGAAACTAACTAATCCTGTAACCACAAACACAGAAGAGTTACAGACCAGCACTGCTTACCAACCACAGATTAGAGTAAACAAAATCATCAAACAATGCAAAAACTCATATTTGGAACATTGGGACATAGAAACCAAATTACAACACAAATTAGAATTTTATCTGGCCCTAAAAAGAGAATACAAATTGACGGACTATCTCCACTGTCAGAGATAGAAAGCAGAGACTGATCCCTACCAAGTACAGGCTCAGTGACCACAGTCTAGCCATTGAAAAAGGCAGACATAAAACATCTTGGTTACCAAAAGAGCAAAGAATATGTGGTCACTGTACGACAGGTAAGGTTGAGACAGAGATGCACTTCCTCCTAAATTGTGAAAAATTCCAAAATATTAGACCAAAACCAAATTACAAATTTTCTACTCCTAGATGACAAAGATAAATTACCACTCATTCTAGGAGAGGGACAAAGGACACACCTTGCGGCACAATATTTGTCAGAATGCCATAGCCATAGGGACAGCGGGTAATGGAAATACCGTTATTTATTTATTTTTATTTTTATTATCATTATTATTATTTTATTTTATATATTTCTGCATTGCCTTATTACTGTTGCTCTTACCATTTTATTTATTTATTTATGTTTTCTGTTTTCTGTATTATAACCATATTTACATATCTACCTACCTCTTCCATTTTAATTAGTTGGTATTTATTTTAAGTACTCTTTAACTAATATTTCACCTGCTTTGGCAACATTGTAACAGTTTGTATGCAGTCATGCCAATAAAGCATTATTGAATTGAAAAAAAAATGAGAGAGAGAGAGAGAAGAGGGAGTGTGTGTGTGCGTGCGTGCGTGCGTGCGTGCGTGCGTACGTGTGTGAGTGTGTGTGTGTGTGTGTGTGTGAGAGAGAGAGAGAGAGAGAGAATAGGGAGTGTGTGTGTGTGAGAGAGAGAGATAGAGGGAGAGAGAGAAGAGGGTGTGTGTGTGTGTGTGTGTGTGTGTGTGTGTGTGTGAGAGAGAGAGAGAGAGAGAGAGGGAGAGAGAGAATAGGGAGTGTGTGTGTGAGAGAGAGAGAGAGAGAGAGGGAGAAAGAGAGAGAGAATAGGGAGTGTGTGTGTGTGTGTGTGTGTGTGTGTGTGAGAGAGAGAGAGGGAGAGAGGGAGAGGGAGAGAGAGAGAGAATAGGGAGTGTGTGTGTGTGTGAGGGAGAGAGAGACAGATGGGAGTGTGTGGCATTGGCAGCATGTATGTTGTCACTTGCAACAGCCTGAGTGACAGGTGATGTGGAATATAATATTATTTTTAAAGACGGTGGCCCTATCCCTCTACATCTCCTCGTCCATTGTTATATTATGTAAAATATATGTTAAATGACTCTATTTAAGATAATGCTTCACTCTGGGAACTTGAGAGATCACAGGACTGAAATAGGTCTTATGAGGACCTGGGTCAGATTCCTCCAGTGTGTAGGACACAGGATGTGGGCCTCCTGTAGGGTAGAGCTGCTTAAATGTGCCAGATGTGATGCCCCAATTACAGCCGCCCCGCCCCGGCCCATCCACGGGCATGTCGCCAGTCTCACACGGTGGCCTGCTTCTCCACACAGGTGATGGGCCCGCTCATCTCCCGGTGAGCGATTCAGGTTTACAGCTCATGTGCCAGATAAAATAGGCCGGCCCGGTCAGAGAGGGCTCCGCCCGGAGAGAACCCCCCCCCCCCCCATGCCCACACTGTTAAATCTGGTTCAAAATTAAAAATGTGGTTCAGGAGAGGAACAGCTCCAGTCAATGGGGTGCCGGTTGTCCTAATCCAAGGTCCATGAATCATGTAGCCTCTCCTGGTGTAAACCATGTGTAGCTGATTTTACTCATTCCTGGATGGGGTCTCCTGGTGTAAACCGCGTGTAGTTGATCTTACTCATTCCTGGATGGGGTCTCCTGGTGTAAACCGCGTGTAGCTGATCTTACTCATTCCTGGATGGGGTCTCCTGGTGTAAACCGCATGTAGCTGATCTTACTCATTCCTGGATGGGGTCTCCTGGTGTAAACCACGTGTAGCTGATCTTACTCATTCCTGGATGGGGTCTCCTTGTGTAAACCACGTGTAGCTGATCTTACTCATTCCTGGATGGGGTCTCCTGGTGTAAACCGCGTCTAGCTGATCTTACTCATTCGTGGATGGGGTCTCCTGGTGTAAACTGCATGTAGCTGATCTTACTCATTCCTGGATGGGGTCTCCTGGTGTAAACCGCGTGTAGTTGATCTTACTCATTCCTGGATGGGGTCTCCTGGTGTAGACTGTGTGTAGCTGATCTTACTCATTCCTGGATGGGGTCTCCTGGTGTAGACCGCGTGTAGCTGATCTTACTCATTCCTGGATGGGGTCTCCTGGTGTAGAACGCATGTAGCTGATCTTACTCATTCCTGGATGGGGTCTCCTGGTGTAGACTGCGTGTAGCTGATCTTACTCATTCCTGGATGGGGTCTCCTGGTGTAAACCGCGTGTAGCTGATCTTACTCATTCCTGGATGGGGTCTCCTGGTGTAAACCGCGTGTAGCTGATCTTACTCATTCCTGGATGGGGTCTCCTGGTGTAGACCGCGTGTAGCTGATCTTACTCATTCCTGGATGGGGTCTCCTGGTGTAAACCGCGTGTAGCTGATCTTACTCATTCCTGGATGGGGTCTCTGTGTTTTCTTTAGATGACAGCAGAGGCGGTGCTGAGACTGGCCACTGACCCGGTTCTGCCGTTCCTTCCCTTGGACATCGCCCTGGATGTGCAGAACAAGCTCAGAGGTACAGTCACTAACACTTCTGCTTGTTTCCTCTTGTATAAAGTGGGGGCAACTTTGCCCGAAAAATGAGAATAAAGTTTTCAAATTCTACTTTTATAGTTGTTGTGTCTGTAGTGGATTCAGTTTAATTAAAAATAAATGATTATTATTCATAATAATAATAATAATAATAATAATAATAGCTGATTCATACAATTTTTCTGAATGGTGATGGTAATGAGCCACTCTGAAATGGCTCTCAGGCACTCACAGATACATTTGTGTATTGGGTCCAGGACAGCGTTGCCATGGGACCCTGCACTGCCACAGACAATGATGTAATTAGTGAGAAATACACTTAATTCTAGGCCAATTGAAAATTGCATTTAATCATTATTATTTTTTATCTATTTTTTCATGAACAAAATTGTGGAAAGACAGACGGAACATGTAATGTTTGTGGTGATTTAGGCATTTAAAGTGTTTCAGACAGAGAGCAGGGCGTGTCTCAGACAGATAGCAGGGCGTGTCTCAGACACAGAGCAGAGCATGTCTCAGACACAGAGCAGAGCGTGTCTCAGACAGAGAGCAGGGCATGTTTCCGACAGATAGCAGGGCGAGTTTCAGACAAAGAACAGGGCATGTCTCAGACAGAGAACAGGGCGTGTCAAAGACAGAGAGCAGAGCGTGTCTCAGACAGACAGCAGGGCATGTTTCAGACAGAGAGCAGTGCGTGTCTCAGACAGAGAGCAGGGCGTGTCTCAGACAGAGAGCAGGGCGTGTCTTAGACAGAGAGCAGGGCGTGTCTCAGACAGAGATCAGGGTGTGTCTTACACAGAGAGCAGGGTGTGTCTCAGACAGAGATCAGGGCATGTCTCAGACAGAGATCAGGGTGTGTCTTACACAGAGAGCAGGGTGTGTCTCAGACAGAGATCAGGGCATGTCTCAGACAGAGATCAGGGCGTGTCTTACACAGAGAGCAGGGTGTGTCTCAGACAGAGATCAGGGCATGTCTCAGACAGAGATCAGGGCGTGTCTTAGACAGAGAGCAGGGTGTGTTTCAGACAGAGAGCAGGGCGTGTCTCAGACAGAGAGCAGGGCGTGTCTTAGACAGAGAGCAGGGCGTGTCTCAGACAGAGATCAGGGCGTGTCTTACACAGAGAGCAGGGTGTGTCTCAGACAGAGAGCAGGGTGTGTCTCAGACAGAGAGCAGGGCGTGTCTCAGACAGAGAGCAGGGTGTGTCTCAGACAGAGATCAGGGTGTGTCTCAGACAGAGAGCAGGGCGTGTCTCAGACAGAGAGCAGGGTGTGTCTCAGACAGAGAGCAGGGCGTGTCTTAGACAGAGAGCAGGGCGTGTCTCAGACAGAGATCAGGGCGTGTCTTAGACAGAGAGCAGGGCGTGTCTCAGACAGAGATCAGGGCGTGTCTTAGACAGAGAGCAGGGCGTGCCTCAGACAGAGATCAGGGCGTGTCTTAGACAGAGAGCAGGGTGTGTTTCAGACAGAGAGCAGGGTGTGTCTTAGACAGAGAGCAGGGCATGTCTCAGACAGAGATCAGGGCGTGTCTTAGACAGAGAGCAGGGTGTGTTTCAGACAGAGAGCAGGGTGTGTTTCAGACAGAGATCAGGGTGTGTCTCAGACAGAGAGCAGAGCGTGTCTCAGACAGACAGCAGGGCATGTTTCAGACAGAGAGCAGTGCGTGTCTCAGACAGAGAGCAGGGCGTGTCTCAGACAGAGAGCAGGGCGTGTCTTAGACAGAGAGCAGGGCGTGTCTCAGACAGAGATCAGGGTGTGTCTTACACAGAGAGCAGGGTGTGTCTCAGACAGAGATCAGGGCATGTCTCAGACAGAGATCAGGGCGTGTCTTACACAGAGAGCAGGGTGTGTCTCAGACAGAGATCAGGGCATGTCTCAGACAGAGATCAGGGCGTGTCTTAGACAGAGAGCAGGGTGTGTTTCAGACAGAGAGCAGGGCGTGTCTCAGACAGAGAGCAGGGCGTGTCTTAGACAGAGAGCAGGGCGTGTCTCAGACAGAGATCAGGGCGTGTCTTACACAGAGAGCAGGGTGTGTCTCAGACAGAGAGCAGGGTGTGTCTCAGACAGAGAGCAGGGCGTGTCTCAGACAGAGAGCAGGGTGTGTCTCAGACAGAGATCAGGGTGTGTCTCAGACAGAGAGCAGGGCGTGTCTCAGACAGAGAGCAGGGTGTGTCTCAGACAGAGAGCAGGGCGTGTCTTAGACAGAGAGCAGGGCGTGTCTCAGACAGAGATCAGGGCGTGTCTTAGACAGAGAGCAGGGCGTGTCTCAGACAGAGATCAGGGCGTGTCTTAGACAGAGAGCAGGGCGTGCCTCAGACAGAGATCAGGGCGTGTCTTAGACAGAGAGCAGGGTGTGTTTCAGACAGAGAGCAGGGTGTGTCTTAGACAGAGATCAGGGCGTGTCTTAGACAGAGAGCAGGGTGTGTTTCAGACAGAGAGCAGGGCATGTCTCAGACAGAGATCAGGGCGTGTCTTAGACAGAGAGCAGGGTGTGTTTCAGACAGAGAGCAGGGTGTGTTTCAGACAGAGATCAGGGTGTGTCTCAGACAGAGAGCAGGGCATGTCTCAGACAGAGATCAGGGCGTGTCTTAGACAGAGAGCAGGGTGTGTTTCAGACAGAGATCAGGGCGTGTCTCAGACAGAGAGCAGGGCATGTCTCAGACAGAGATCAGGGCGTGTCTTAGACAGAGAGCAGGGTGTGTTTCAGACAGAGAGCAGGGCGTGTCTTAGACAGAGAGCAGGGCGTGTCTCAGACAGAGATCAGGGCGTGTCTTACACAGAGAGCAGGGTGTGTCCCAGACAGAGAGCAGGGCGTGTCTCAGACAGAGATCAGGGCGTGTCTTAGACAGAGAGCAGGGTGTGTTTCAGACAGAGAGCAGGGCGTGTCTCAGACAGAGACCAGGGTGTGTCTCAGACAGAGAGCAGGGCGTGTCTTAGACAGAGAGCAGGGCGTGTCTCAGACAGAGATCAGGGCGTGTCTTACACAGAGAGCAGGGTGTGTCCCAGACAGAGAGCAGGGCGTGTCTCAGACAGAGATCAGGGCGTGTCTTAGACAGAGAGCAGGGTGTGTTTCAGACAGAGAGCAGGGCGTGTCTCAGACAGAGACCAGGGTGTGTCTCAGACAGAGAGCAGGGCGTGTCTTAGACAGAGAGCAGGGCGTGTCTCAGACAGAGATCAGGGCGTGTCTTACACAGAGAGCAGGGTGTGTCTCAGACAGAGAGCAGGGTGTGTCTCAGACAGAGAGCAGGGCGTGTCTCAGACAGAGAGCAGGGTGTGTCTCAGACAGAGATCAGGGCATGTCTCAGACAGAGATCAGGGCATGTCTCAGACAGAGATCAGGGCGTGTCTTAGACAGAGAGCAGGGCGTGTCTCAGACAGAGATCAGGGCGTGTCTTAGACAGAGAGCAGGGCGTGCCTCAGACAGAGATCAGGGCGTGTCTTAGACAGAGAGCAGGGTGTGTTTCAGACAGAGAGCAGGGTGTGTTTCAGACAGAGAGCAGGGTGTGTTTCAGACAGAGAGCAGGGTGTGTCTTAGACAGAGATCAGGGCATGTCTCAGACAGAGATCAGGGCGTGTCTTAGACAGAGAGCAGGGCGTGTTTCAGACAGAGAGCAGGGTGTGTCTTAGACAGAGAGCAGGGCGTGTCTCAGACAGAGATCAGGGCGTGTCTTAGACAGAGAGCAGGGTGTGTTTCAGACAGAGAGCAGGGTGTGTTTCAGACAGAGAGCAGGGTGTGTTTCAGACAGAGAGCAGGGCGTGTCTTAGACAGAGATCAGGGCATGTCTCAGACAGAGATCAGGGCGTGTCTTAGACAGAGAGCAGGGTGTGTTTCAGACAGAGATCAGGGCGTGTCTCAGACAGAGAGCAGGGCGTGTCTCAGACAGAGATCAGGGCATGTCTCAGACAGAGATCAGGGCGTGTCTTAGACAGAGAGCAGGGCGTGTCTCAGACAGAGATCAGGGCGTGTCTTAGACAGAGAGCAGGGCGTGCCTCAGACAGAGATCAGGGCGTGTCTTAGACAGAGAGCAGGGTGTGTTTCAGACAGAGAGCAGGGTGTGTTTCAGACAGAGAGCAGGGTGTGTTTCAGACAGAGAGCAGGGTGTGTCTTAGACAGAGATCAGGGCATGTCTCAGACAGAGATCAGGGCGTGTCTTAGACAGAGAGCAGGGTGTGTTTCAGACAGAGAGCAGGGTGTGTTTCAGACAGAGAGCAGGGTGTGTTTCAGACAGAGAGCAGGGCGTGTCTTAGACAGAGATCAGGGCATGTCTCAGACAGAGATCAGGGCGTGTCTTAGACAGAGAGCAGGGCGTGTCTCAGACAGAGATCAGGGCGTGTCTTAGACAGAGAGCAGGGCGTGCCTCAGACAGAGATCAGGGCGTGTCTTAGACAGAGAGCAGGGTGTGTTTCAGACAGAGAGCAGGGTGTGTTTCAGACAGAGAGCAGGGTGTGTTTCAGACAGAGAGCAGGGTGTGTCTTAGACAGAGATCAGGGCATGTCTCAGACAGAGATCAGGGCGTGTCTTAGACAGAGAGCAGGGTGTGTTTCAGACAGAGAGCAGGGTGTGTTTCAGACAGAGAGCAGGGTGTGTTTCAGACAGAGAGCAGGGCGTGTCTTAGACAGAGATCAGGGCATGTCTCAGACAGAGATCAGGGCGTGTCTTAGACAGAGAGCAGGGTGTGTTTCAGACAGAGATCAGGGCGTGTCTCAGACAGAGAGCAGGGCGTGTCTCAGACAGAGATCAGGGCATGTCTCAGACAGAGATCAGGGCGTGTCTTAGACAGAGAGCAGGGCGTGTCTCAGACAGAGATCAGGGCGTGTCTTAGACAGAGAGCAGGGCGTGCCTCAGACAGAGATCAGGGCGTGTCTTAGACAGAGAGCAGGGTGTGTTTCAGACAGAGAGCAGGGTGTGTTTCAGACAGAGAGCAGGGTGTGTTTCAGACAGAGAGCAGGGTGTGTCTTAGACAGAGATCAGGGCATGTCTCAGACAGAGATCAGGGCGTGTCTTAGACAGAGAGCAGGGTGTGTTTCAGACAGAGAGCAGGGTGTGTTTCAGACAGAGAGCAGGGTGTGTTTCAGACAGAGAGCAGGGCGTGTCTTAGACAGAGATCAGGGCGTGTCTTAGACAGAGAGCAGGGTGTGTTTCAGACAGAGAGCAGGGTGTGTCTTAGACAGAGATCAGGGCGTGTCTCAGACAGAGATCAGGGCGTGTCTTAGACAGAGAGCAGGGTGTGTTTCAGACAGAGATCAGGGCGTGTCTCAGACAGAGAGCAGGGCATGTCTCAGACAGAGATCAGGGCGTGTCTTAGACAGAGAGCAGGGTGTGTTTCAGACAGAGAGCAGGGCGTGTCTTAGACAGAGAGCAGGGCGTGTCTCAGACAGAGATCAGGGCGTGTCTTACACAGAGAGCAGGGTGTGTCCCAGACAGAGAGCAGGGCGTGTCTCAGACAGAGATCAGGGCGTGTCTTAGACAGAGAGCAGGGTGTGTTTCAGACAGAGATCAGGGCATGTCTCAGACAGAGATCAGGGCATGTCTCAGACAGAGATCAGGGCATGTCTCAGACAGAGATCAGGGCGTGTCTTAGACAGAGAGCAGGGTGTGTTTCAGACAGAGATCAGGGCGTGTCTTACACAGAGAGCAGGGTGTGTCTCAGACAGAGATCAGGGCATGTCTCAGACAGAGATCAGGGCGTGTCTTAGACAGAGAGCAGGGCGTGTCTCAGACAGAGATCAGGGCGTGTCTTAGACAGAGAGCAGGGCGTGTTTCAGACAGAGAGCAGGGCGTGTCTCAGACAGAGAGCAGGGTGTGTCTCAGACAGAGAGCAGGGCGTGTCTTAGACAGAGAGCAGGGCGTGTCTCAGACAGAGATCAGGGCGTGTCTTAGACAGAGAGCAGGGTGTGTTCCAGACAGAGAGCAGGGTGTGTTTCAGACAGAGAGCAGGGTGTGTTTCAGACAGAGAGCAGGGTGTGTTTCAGACAGAGATCAGGGCATGTCTCAGACAGAAACCCCCACTCCTGGTGCTCCTGCCTGTACATCATGTAATAGAGGCATGGAATGCATGTCTGTTTTGTTACTTTAGGGCTTAAAATGCATAACAGTGTAGCTCAGACTTTTCTAGGGCATACATTTTGTCTTTGCGCTTTTAAAGAAATCATGGGTGGTTTTGTAATTTTCTAATAATGCAATAGCATGAATTGTTCTCGTTTTAGGCACAGTGTTTGGCTTTGTGCTGTCCTCGTGTAGATACTGATGTTTTCTTTTATCCTGTACTTACTAGCCCCATGGGCAGCACAAAACATGGTTCTGATTTTACATTTAGTTTGGTCCAGGAAGCAAGGCCCTATTTGAGTTATCCTCTTCCCATCAATAAACGTGTTGTTTGTATCCTCTGCAGGGAGACACAAACATTATGCTGCCGTGTTTGCTCGCTGACACGCATGTCATTTAGAAAACAATAACTGAACATTTCTCCAGTGGTATAAACACAACTGATATATTCTGCTTATTTCTGTAATACGAAACCACAGCCCAGCTTGTAAATGGGCAGACTTTAAAAATTATAGCCAGATCTGTGCATACAAACAAGTAGATTACTAACACTGGTTCTGTCCTTGCATTATAACGTACTCCCAGAAAGCAGCTGGAACCCTTAATGTAAATTCGCTTTGATTTCCACACAGACAGCTTGCGCTTTCCGTCAGTCCACATGGTTTGTTTGTACACAATCTACCGTACTTTTAATATGATAATTATGATTTTAAAAAAGGACTGTGCGCATTAAAAATGTTTCCATTCTTAGTTTGTGTCAATGGTACCCAATGTTTATCTTTGAAATGTTTTTAATTGATTTTAATTTAATTCATACAGTTGGAATATTTTATTTTCCAGCCCTTGTAATAATGCAGCTATGCTCATATGACAAATGAGTGAAGGAAGCCTATAAGCTTCTTTATTATGCCCAGATGTCTGGTCCATATGGCAGTGAATGATGTATTTTACCTCTAATGATGTTTCCCTCTGGCTGGCATGGTTTTGTCCTGATAAAAAATCAAGGCTAATATGCACAGGCTAACCTGCCCTGCCATTGCAAATGCATGATTATTGCCTTTGCTTTCTCTTATTAGAGGGTCAACAGATCAATGCGTTCAATGTAGGGGCTCCAAACAGGTTGAATTAAATATAGTTTGCTTTTATCACTGCAGTTAAAAATAAAGAGGAAGATGGGGGAAGCTGAATAAATCATACCAGGCGGGCACGCGGGTCTCTCCGCCCCCCGTGCCGTTTGTGCACGGGGAAAGGCAAATGGAATCTCGCAGGCGCGGCATAAAATAGCAGTATTCATGCCTGCCTTAATGGATTGTCTGAGATCAAACAGGCATGGCTAATTGAAACTGTCGAGACACTTCGCTCGCTCTCTTTCTTTATTTTTATTATTATAAAAGGCCTTCGGATGCTCGCCTAGTTTTATAACTTCGGGGATTAGGAGACCGCCGTTTCGCAAACATTCCCTGACATATTCATCTGATGCAGTCGGGCGCGGGCGTGCGCCTCTGCCCGTGTGTGCATCTGCCCGCGTGTGCGTCTGCCCGTGTGTGTGTGCGTCTGCCCGTGTGTGTGTGTGTCTGCCCGCGTGTGTGTGTCTGCCCGCGTGTGCATCTGCCCGTGTGTGTGTGCGTCTGCCCGTGTGTGTGTGCGTCTGCCCGCGTGTGCGTCTGCCCGCGTGTGCATCTGCCCGTGTGTGTGTGCGTCTGCCCATGTGTGTGTGCGTCTGCCCGTGTGTGTGTGCGTCTGCCCGTGTGTGTGTGTGTGTGTGTCTGCCCGTGTGTGTGTGTGTCTGCCCGCGTGTGCGTCTGCCCGCGTGTGCATCTGCCCGTGTGTGTGTGCGTCTGCCCGTGTGTGTGTGCGTCTGCCCGTGTGTGTGTGTGTGTGTGCGTCTGCCCGTGTGTGTGTGCGTCTGCCCGTGTGTGTGTGTGTGTGTGCGTCTGCCCGTGTGTGTGTGCGTCTGCCCGTGTGTGTGTGCGTCTGCCCGTGTGTGTGTGCGTCTGCCCGCGTTTTTCACGTCGTCCTCATTTTTTCTCTCGAACCTCTCGGCGCAGATTTGGAACGCCGATGCACTTCCGTGCTCTATTCTGTGCGCTTTCCCATCTCGGGTGCTAAGACGTCCGCTCCAGTACCTCCGTGTCGCTGGACTTGATCCATTGCTGCTCTCGTCCCCGCTATTTCACAACCCCCTATAGAGAGAAAGACATTTAAATGTGTTGAAGGGACCGGCTTCTTGCGCTTCTAAATTTATCTTCCGGCTCCGCTCTCCCGTGCAGTCGCGGGGGTGAATATTCTCCCGCGGCTCTCCTTCCTCCTCTTTGCCTCGCTCTTTCCCCCGTTTTTACTCTTTGATGTACTCCGTGGGCCGGGATGAAAAACGGCAGGATTGGGCGCCCGGCGCAAGGTCGCAGTCAAGGTTAATTATATACATGCGCAACAGTGAAAGGGAGTGTGTCCCCGCGCTGCTGTTTCCCTGCTCCCTATGTGTGTACATGTTATATGGCAGTTTGCTATAACCCCCAGGAGCGCTCCTCATACTGCAGCACACCTGTATGTCTTCACCAAGTGTTCTTTGTCATTTTTTATCCATTATTTTCTTTTATTTTGTCTCATTTTCTAGGGAAAGGGATGGGATGGGGGTGGAATTTTAAATATCCCCCGGGAATAAAGTATCATGTACAGCACTGCTGTAGAATTATAGATTGGCATATTACATCTTAATGTTTTTCACACCTTGTTATTAGTGTAGTGGTGGTAGTAGGCTTGTCCTCCTTTTATACTTTAGAATTTGGTAGCAGTTTTTGTATGAAAAAGCATAAATTCCACAGGGGCTCATATTAAAAAATAAAATGTGTTTCATTGCAGGAAGCTGAAAAGTGACCCAGTGATCTGCTAGTAGTGCTGTAAGCAGGTTCAGAATCAAATGAAGAGATGGAATAGGAGCAAATGTGTCATCATGGTGGATGACAAGCGCTCTGATTGGATGCTTGTGATCACATCCTTTTCTACCTGCCTGTTAGACATGCGCCTCCAGGCTCTGGAGTATTGAGACCAAAAAGGGGGGATTTCATAAGCACAGAATGTACCGCTCTTCCCTGAATAAAGTTGATCTTTAGGGACTGCCACCGATGGAGGCTCGAGCCGTGTCTCTAACTGAGGGGTTACGGTTACGGGGTCTCACTCACAAGTATACGTGCCGTTTGCACGACGTCAGGCTTGCCCGTTTGGTTAACGGCGTTAGAAACAGCGATACTGTTTTGATGTCCGCTGCAGCTCGTGAAGCCGCACCTCTCAGGATGATCACTGTAGTCTCAGTCTGTGTCCTTGGCCATTTGGAGTACATTCGGACACTGAAAGAAATGGATGCCAGATCAGTGAGTTTATGTGTGTGTGTGTGTGTGTGTGTGTGGTGGGGTAGTTTTTGGGGGTGCTGTGGGGTGTGAGAGATTTCACATACTCCTCCAGATAGAGAGAGAGAGAGAGAGAGAGAGAGAGGGAGAGTAGCTGGAGAGTAGCTGCTTACAGAATGAGCTCTTAAAAATATCAGACAAATACAGCATTTAGAAGTGAAACAAAATACAGATAATGATAAAAACCTTTTTTAAGAAATAAAGGAAAAGGAGAAGGAAAGGACGAACATAAGAAACAAGAGAAGAAAAAGGATATAACAAGGGAAAACAACCTCGGAGAAAGCTAGAAGCAAAGCTAAGCTAAACTACAAGCCAAAGTTAAATGAAATAAGAAGCAGAGGTAAGCCTTGGACAAAAAACTGTATAAATTAGAAATAAATTAGAACATTTGGATAAATTGTTTATTTATAATTTTTTCTTTTCTTTATTTCAATTAAAAATAATAATAAACCTGATAGCATTAGTATTACTCAATAGAACTAACAGAGGTGGCTAAGAAGCTAACCCAAGGCTAGTAGGAGTGACAGTTAAATCAGTTGAAAAGTATCCATTTTCTGAACTGTCACCATGGTAACCAAACACATTGCTATGGAGATTCTGTACCCTCCCAAGCTGAGAAGTGCAAAGGCCAAAAAGAAACATAAACTTAATGTCATGAGAAACAACCCCGATACCCTGTATGTGGACTTTGCTGAAAAGGCAGACAAAAGGGTTAAAAACAATTTAATTTTTTTCACAAATACGCCCAAGGCCTGGCACAGTGTTATATGTAAGCACTACCCCCACATTCAGAGGGGAGGAATAGGGAAGGGGAGCAAAATAACTGTCCATGAAGATGAGCATTTGGACAGTATAGTGTTAAATGTGAACATCTATACAAATGGGACAGTTCTCATACAAAGTACCAATGAACAGAGCCTGGATGCTTTTGAAAAACACTTCCCTGACCTGAACAAGGAGGCAGAGAAGGAAAAGAGTCTGCTGACCACAGAGGCAAAAGATCCAGACCCAGAGGAAGCCACACCCACCATTGTACCCAACCTGCCCTGTGCTGCCCCTGCTTCTTCCCAAAGTGACACCCAACACATCAGAGAGACCCTGGCCCTGCTCGAGCTGGAGTTTGCAGAGTTCAGAGAGCTCACTCTGACCAGGCTCTCGGAGGCATACCTCCCCCTGCAGCAGCCAGATGACCAGCACCAGCCATGCAGAGAACACAGCACGGCCATCGCTGACCTGCGAGAAGAGACCGCAGCACTGAGGCAGGACAACCAGGCCCTGAGAGCCCAGCTGGCCTCTGTGAAAGAGGACATGCAGCACAGGGAAAAAGCCTTCACCATGGAGCTGCAGCGTCTAAGAGAGCAGCTTCAGGAACACATATATGCACCCTGTACTGCCCACAACACACACACTGACACACACTCCACTCCCCTCAAAACAACAGCCCTCCCTCATGAGATCTACACACAGCCCCCAGCTGACCTGCAGGCTCTTACTGAAAAAGATGCCCCCCCTGACTCACAACAGTCAGAGCCAGAGAGCCCCCCCAGCACACAAACCAACACCTCCACGAACACCCCCTCCCTACCCGTCTCTCAGCCTACCCCCAAGGCACAGCCCCCTTCTGCACCACAGCCCCCCACCAGCAGAAACCAAATAGCTACACCTGATCCACAAGTGGTCCTTCTCATGGATTCAAATGGGAAGTTTATTGAGCCCAAAAAGCTCTTTCCAGGCAAACAGGTAAAGGTGACCCGCTGCAGTAACACAGCCCGGGCCCTGGAACTGCTGAAACGGGACACACTGGGGAGCCCTAACTATGTTATAGTGCACACAGGCACCAACGACCTGCACCGCCTACGCCAGAACACCGCCCACGCTGTGAGGAGGATGGCGGAGAAAGCCTCCCGGGAATTCCCTGACTCTCGCGTGGTCATTTCCACACTGCTGCCACGGACTGATGTCCCCCCCCATGTCATCAGGGACATTAATGCGGAGATCGCCAGGAGCTGCGCTGCACTGCCCAATGTGCACCTGGCTCATCACCCCACCATCGGCCCCTGGTACCTTTACGATGGGCTACATCTAGACCAAGACGGTGTCAAAGTCTTTGCCAAGACATTAAAAGATGTGGCACTGGGACGAAATCCATCCAGCCTCCCCCCCAGACCCCATCTCAGGAATCAGCCCCCCCATTCCAGTGGTCACCGTCCTCACGCCCCACATCAGCCTGGCAGCAGCGTTCATCATGCCAACACCCTGCACCCACCCAGCACCACACAACCACCCACAAGGTCCCCAGACTCCCCACCCCACAGAGCGCACCCCCACCAACACAAGCCCAGCTACGCTGCAGCCCTTCCAATGCCCCCACCCCCCAGAGCGCACCCCCACCAACACAAGGCCAGCTATGCTGCAGCCCTTTCAATGGCCCCTGTCCCACCTGCCCCTCCTTCTGAGCTGGGTGAGATAAAACAGCTGCTCAGTGTACTGTGTGCTAGGCTACTGAACTAATAAACACAAAAAGATTATATGCATTATACATGTAATGTAAGGGTTCAATGCATATCAATTTATTATTTTTGATTCAAATACTAAATAACACAAAAGCATAAATGAAAAAAAATAATAATAATAATTATAATAATTTGTCATTTACTATGTATTTTGTTTCACTAAAAATGCTGTCAATGTTTTGTTTAAAATGAGTTCATTCCATATTAGTTGTTGGAACATACAGGGTCTGTGGTCCTCTGCATTTGGGTTAAAGAGCACAGACCCCGAATTCCTGAAAAATATTTTAAATGTTGATATTTTGATTTTGGTTGAAACTTGGTGCCGAGAAGATACCCTCACCCACTGTCCCCCAGGTTATGGAGAAATTATAGTGCCTTCTATAAAACAAAGAA
Organism: Synaphobranchus kaupii; assembly: GCA_029718625.1. Classification (NCBI taxonomy): domain Eukaryota; kingdom Metazoa; phylum Chordata; class Actinopteri; order Anguilliformes; family Synaphobranchidae; genus Synaphobranchus; species Synaphobranchus kaupii. Next base: position 21,124,132 of record CM056377.1, read on the forward strand.
CAGTGCGACATGGCAGAGATTCAGGAGGAATATTGGTGTGGTACAAAGCGGAACTGGCAAAACACATGAAAATCATCAAAAAAGAACAATCACACTTATGGATCAAATTGAACAAAGAAATTTTAAATTGGGAAAAAGATATATACCTGTGTGCAGCTTATGCTGCCCCACATGAATCCCCCTATTATAATGAGGAATTCTTTATCACGCTCCACACAGAAATATGCCATTTCCAAGCCCAGGGAAATGTGCTACTGTGTGGCGACTTTAACGCCAGAACAGGGACAGAACCTGACTGTATCGACCCACAGGGAAACAACCATGTGTTTGGAAACACCCCTCTGTACCTCACACCAACCACTAATAAAAGAAATAATCCGGACAATTTAATTAATAAGAATGGTAGAGAGTTAGTGCATCTCTGTCAAGCCTTAGGTCTGTACATCTTTAATGGCAGGATCAGAGGGGACTCTTTAGGAAGGTTCACATACTGCTCAGCTCTTGGGACGAGTGTTGTTGATTACGCTGTCACTGACATGGACCCTTCCTCCTTCAGCGCATTCACTGTCAGGCAGCAAACCCCCCTATCAGACCATAATCAAATCAGTGTGTTTCTGAAAAGATTTGGACACTCCAGAAACTCATACACACAGCCCAGTAAGATGTATAAAATTAATCTATCATACAGATGGGCTGAAACAAGCGCAGATGAATTCATAAAAGCAATGAGTTCAACTGAATTAACTAACTCCATTAACATGTTCATTATTACTCATTACCAAATTAACAGAACAGGCTTAAATCTGGCTGTTACTAACATCAATCATATTTTTCATAAAGCAGCAACTAAAGCTAATCTAAAAATTCAACATAAAAGGAAGTTGAACCAAAATGAAAAATGGTTTGATATTGAATGCAAAAATCTTCGAAAAAAACTAAGAAACTTATCAAATCAAAAACATAACCACCCATACAGCTCAGATTTACGCCTCAAGTATTGTCAAGCTCTTAAAGAATATAAAAACACCCTAAAACAGAAAAAACTAAAATACATGCATAAAACTGTGCATGATATTGAAGAATCAATTAATCAAAACCAATTCTGGGATCTGTGGAACAATTTAAGCACAGCAAAACGACAAGAATTAGCCATTAATGATGGAGCTATTTGGAAACAATACTTTGAAAATCTATACTGTGAAATCAATCAAAAAACACACCATACTGTGATTAAAGAAAACCTAAATAAATTGGAATCGACAATAAAGGATAACCAAAACCCACTCGATAAACCAATCTCCTACGAAGAACTGATCGGAAAGCTCCAGTCTCTAAAATCTAAAAAATCTTGTGGCCTTGATGGAATTAGAAATGAAATGCTCAAAAACAGCACCCCTAAGATATATGAAGCTCTGCTTAAATTATTCAACTTGATACTAAGTTCGGGATGCTTTCCTGACACCTGGAACCGGGGGCTTATATCCCCAATTCATAAAAGTGGAGACAAATTAGACCCCAATAATTACAGAGGCATTTGTGTAAGCAGTAATCTGGGGAAGGTATTCTGTAGTATCCTAAACTCAAGAATTGTAACCTTCCTTAACGAGCACAATGTCCTGAGTAAAAGTCAAATTGGATTTCTTCCAAATCATCGTACCACCGATCATATTTACACCCTGCACACCCTAATTAACAAACATGTCCACCAAACAAAAAACAAAAAAATCTTTGCTTGCTTCATTGATTTCAAGAAAGCATTTGACTCGATTTGGCATGAGGGACTATACTACAAAATTATTCAAAGTGGTGTAGGGGGTAAAGTGTATGATATAATTAAATCGATGTATTCTGAAAATAAATGCGGAGTGAAAATTGGCAACCAAAGAACAGAGTTCTTCACACAAAAACGGGGAGTGAGGCAGGGCTGCAGCCTGAGTCCAACACTGTTCAACATTTACATTAATGAGTTAGCGGTGCAGTTGGAACAGTCTGCAGCCCCGGGTCTCCTCCTACATGACACGGAAGTAAAATTCTTACTCTACGCAGATGACCTGGTTCTGCTGTCACCCACTGAAGAAGGGCTACAGCAGAACCTGGCTCTGGTGGAGGATTTCTGTCAGAACTGGGCACTGACAGTAAACTTAAAAAAGACAAAAATAATGATCTTCCAAAAAAAGGCCAGATGTCAGGAAAACAGGTTCCAGTTTTTTCTAGGCAACACCGCCCTAGAACACACCCTAAATTACACCTACCTTGGTCTGACAATCACGGCATCAGGGAGCTTTAGCATGGCAGTGAATGCATTAAAAGAAAAAGCTCGAAGAGCACTTTATGCTATAAAAAGAAAACTTCAAAAAATTGTTATTCCAATAAAAATCTGGTTAAAAATCTTTGATAGTGTTATCCAGCCCATTGCGCTGTACGGAAGTGAGGTATGGGGTCCACTCAGCCAGCAGAACTATTCTAAATGGGACAAACATCCAATAGAAACCCTGCATGTAGAATTTTGTAGAAATGTTCTACAAGTACAAAGGAAAACACCAAATAATGCATGCAGGGCAGAATTAGGCCATTATCCGTTAATGATTCATATCCAAAAAAGAGCATTAAAATTCTGGATGCACCTCAACTCGAGCCCCCAAGACACATTGCAATTTAAGGCAATG
>CM056377.1:21127297-21286094 GCA_029718625.1 Synaphobranchus kaupii
GGAAATTACAGCACACAAAAAAAGACCGGTAGTGTGGTGCAGCTTGGGCATAACCGGAGCAGAGACGAGGTGAACATGCTGCCCTTTCAGCCTTCTTATTTCAATGCCAAACCCCGCGTTTATTGCCACATGAACGTCCTGCGTTACCACGCCAATGTCCTGCATTACCACGCCGACGTCTTGTGTTACTACACCAACGTCCTGTGTTACCACGCCAACGTCCTGCGTTACCACGTCAACATCCTGCGTTACTACGCCAATGTCCTGCGTTACCACGCCGACGTCTTGTGTTACTACGCCAACGTCTTACGTTGCCACGCCAACGTCCTGCCTGCTTTCCACCCGCACAGATGAAAGGTTGGACACGAGCGAGCTGGCGGCGCAGGCAGCTGCTCTGAGGGACAGCGCCGCCTTCCTGCAGTCGGAGATGATGCGCCCCGCGAACGACCCCCAGGAGAGGGACCCGCCACACCTGCGCATGCTGAACGACGTGCTGCGGGACCTGGAGAAGAGCTTCATCACACCCTGCTCCCCCCCAGGCCTGTACAGGTAAGAGCATTATCACCCTTAACCCCCTCCAGGCCTGTACAGGTAAGAGCTTTATCACCCATTAACCCCCTCCAGGCCTGTACAGGTAAGAGCATTATCACCCCCCTAACCCCCTCCAAGCCTGTACAGGTAAGAGCATTATCACCCCCTAACCCCCTCCAAGCCTGTACAGGTAAGAGCATTATCACCCCCTAACCCCCTCCAAGCCTGTACAGGTAAGAGCATTATCACCCCCTAACCCCCTCCAAGCCTGTACAGGTAAGAGCATTATCACCCCCTAACCCCCTCCAAGCCTGTACAGGTAAGAGCATTATCACCCCCTAACCCCCTCCAAGCCTGTACAGGTAAGAGCTTTATCACCCCCTAACCCCCTCCAGCCCTGTACAGGTAAGAACATTATCACCCTCTAACCCCCTCCAGGCCTGTACAGGTAAGAACATTATCACCCTCTAACCCCCTCCAGGCCTGTACAGGTAAGAGCATTATCACCCCCTAACCCCCTCCAAGCCTGTACAGGTAAGAGCATTATCACCCCCTAACCCCCTCCAGGCCTGTACAGGTAAGAGCATTATCACCCCCTAACCCCCTCCAAGCCTGTACAGGTAAGAGCATTATCACCCCCTAACCCCCTCCAAGCCTGTACAGGTAAGAGCTTTATCACCCCCTAACCCCCTCCAGCCCTGTACAGGTAAGAACATTATCACCCTCTAACCCCCTCCAGGCCTGTACAGGTAAGAACATTATCACCCTCTAACCCCCTCCAGCCCTGTACAGGTAAGAACATTATCACCCTCTAACCCCCTCCAGGCCTGTACAGGTAAGATCATTATCACCCTCTAACCCCCTCCAGCCCTGTACAGGTAAGAACATTATCACCCCCTAACCCCCTCCAGCCCTGTACAGGTAAGAGCATTATCACCCTCTAACCCCCTCCAGCCCTGTACAGGTAAGAGCATTATCACCCTCTAACCCCCTCCAGCCCTGTACAGGTAAGAACATTATCACCCTCTAACCCCCTCCAGCCCTGTACAGGTAAGAACATTATCACCCCCTAACCCCCTCCAAGCCTGTACAGGTAAGAACATTATCACCCCCTAACCCCCTCCAGCCCTGTACAGATAAGAGCATTATCACCCTCTAACCCCCTCCAGCCCTGTACAAGTAAGAACATTATCACCCCCTAACCCCCTCCAGCCCTGTACAGGTAAGAGCATTATCACCCCCTAACCCCCTCCAGCCCTGTACAGGTAAGAACATTATCACCCCCTAACCCCCTCCAGCCCTGTACAGGTAAGAACATTATCACCCTCTAACCCCCTCCAGGCCTGTACAGGTAAGAGCATTATCACCCCCTAACCCCCTCCAGACCTGTACAGGTAAGAACATTATCACCCTCTAACCCCCTCCAGGCCTGTACAGGTAAGAGCATTATCACCCCCTAACCCCCTCCAGACCTGTACAGGTAAGAGCATTATCACCCCCTAACCCCCTCCAGACCTGTACAGGTAAGAACATTATCACCCTCTAACCCCCTCCAGGCCTGTACAGGTAAGAACATTATCACCCTCTAACCCCCTCCAGCCCTGTACAGGTAAGAGCATTATCACCCTCTAACCCCCTCCAGGCCTGTACAGGTAAGAGCATTATCACCCCTTAACCCCCTCCAGGCCTGTACAGGTAAGAACATTATCACCCCCTAACCCCCTCCAGGCCTGTACAGGTAAGAGCATTATCACCCTCTAACCCCCTCCAGGCCTGTACAGGTAAGAACATTATCACCCTCTAACCCCCTCCAGGCCTGTACAGGTAAGAACATTATCACCCTCTAACCCCCTCCAGGCCTGTACAGGTAAGAGCATTATCACCCCCTAACCCCTCCAGCCCTGTACAGGTAAGAACATTATCACCCTCTAACCCCCTCCAGCCCTGTACAGGTAAGAACATTATCACCCTCTAACCCCCTCCAAGCCTGTACAGGTAAGAACATTCCAGACAAAGTCAAACAGCACACCTCTGCCATGCTCACAGTGGCCTCAATATGCCAGCCAAAAAAAGTGTTATTATATTTTATACCCTGGTCCTGGAGAGCCACAGGGTCTGCAGGGGTCCCCAACCCTGGTCCTGGAGAGCCATAGGGTCTGCTTCTGGTTTTTGTTTTTACCAGAAACAATTTAGACCCAATAAACCAAGTGAGGTGGCATCATCAGCTGCTTTAACTGATCATTTTACTGTCACAACAAGCAGCAGCCTGTCGATCTCAGGGACCAGTGTCACAGACCCCTGTTTTATTGGGCCCCCGGACCCTTTGAGAGCCACTCATTACCCCCTGTAATATTGGGGTGTCATTGTAGCGTAATGGTTATGGAACTGGCCATGCTGCAGGGCTCAGTGGGGCTTTGCCTTTGAGACAAAGGGGTTTAATCTGCATTCATCAGTAAATATTAAGCTGTATAAATGGATATTATGTAAGCTCTCAGCACATGTTAAATGCCTATATGTACAGTAAATGTAGCAGTATGTTTTTCCTTCACTTTTTATAATCAGATTTTGAGTGTTCCTTGAGTCATTTTTATCAGATCCTTTCAAAATTGTGATGGAAAATAAGACAATTGAAGCGGAACTCTCAGCCTTACTGAAGACGGTCTTCATTGGCTATTTAAAATGATAAAAGTAGACAGCAGTACTGAGAGTGAAGGTTAAACTTATGTGCACTGCACTTCAACAATGGGCCTTTTAATGATGAGGTCAGAGTTCCCGTGGGGAAGAGGTTACAGGATGCACACTCAGCACAAAGGAAATGACATTTTTACAATGTTGAGAACAAAGATGTTTTATTCTTGGAAACGGTTAAAGGTAAATTATTGAACAGGGAAGCTGGGGCTGTGGTGGGTCTGTGACCTGAAGATGTGGAAACCTGAAAGCATGGAAAATAAAAGTCAAAGTCAAATCGCAAAAAAAGAGAAAACGTTTTAAAAGCAGTTTTACTCTCTGTTCAGTGTGATGTTGTGCACAAGGGGCCGGTGGTGTTAATCAGTCCTATTGCAGATGATTTGAGTCTGTGGCTGAATGTGATGTTGTGTACAAGGGGACAGGTTGTGTTAATCAGTCCTATTGCAGGTGATTTGAGTCTGTGGGTGAGTATGATGTTGTATACAAGGGGCAGGTTGTGTTAATAAGTCCTATTGCAGGTGATGTGGGTCAGTGGCTGAGTGTGATGTTGTGCACAAGGGGCAGGTTGTGTTAATAAGTCCTATTGCAGGTGATTTGAGTTTGTGGGTGAGTGGGATGTTGTGTACAAGGGGCAGGTTGTGTTAATCAGTCCTATTGCAGGTGATGTGGGTCAGTGGCTGAGTGTGATGTTGTGCACAAGGGGCAGGTTGTGTTAATAAGTCCTATTGCAGGTGATTCGAGTCTGTGGGTCAGTGTGATGTTGTGTACAAGGAGCAGGTTGTGTTAATCAGTCCTGTTGCAGGTGATTTGAGTCTGTGGGTCAGTGTGATGTTGTGTACAAGGAGCAGGTTGGGTTAATCAGTCCTATTGCAGGTGATGTGGGTCAGTGGCTGAGTGGGATGTTGTGCACAAGGGGCAGGTTGTGTTAATAAGTCCTATTGCAGGTTATTTGAGTCTGTGGCTGAGTGGGATGTTGTGTACAAGGGGCAGGTTGTGTTAATCAGTCCTATTGCAGGTGATGTGGGTCTGGGGGTTTCAGGTATTCTAAGAGGGTTGTACACCGTATGTAGTGTATCTCACAGACACTCGCATTTGTCAAATGTGTGTCTTTTCTTTTTCAGAGACGTCTGAAATCTCTTGTTCTTTGATATTGATTCTTTGGCCCAGGTAAAACATTTAAATCAGTGACTCTGGCTTTGTCCTTGTTGTCCTTAAACTTTGAATAATGAAACTAAGCAAGCGTTAAATGTTTTTCATTAGTTACACAATGATTTTCTTTTCGTTAATTTTACTGGGCGCTGAACTTATAATGTTGTGTAAGTACCAGGGGGAAAGGGAAAAAAAAGCTTGATTTGCAATATTTTATACAGTTAAGGACAAAGTAGTGAAAAAATGTTAACCTTCATTTAGACTGAATCTGGGCCTTTGCGTGAAACACCTGTGGAATTGTATACACCTTAAAGTGCCAGTGACTGTTCATGAAAAGGTTTAGCTGATGAACAGGCCATTCCACTCATCTAGAACATAAGGGGCTCTATCTTGCCGATCTTAGCGCTTTGTCTAAACGCATGGTGCAAAGTGCATTTAAGTCCACTTTTGCTAGTTTGACGGCGTGTTTTTTGAGCGCTAAGCATGGCGCAACGTGCAGATGGGCTGAACCTAGTCTCTTTATTAATTATAGGTGTGTCTTGGGCATGACATGCAATAAACCAATCAAAATGTCATATCCCATTCTCTTTAAAAGCCTGCTTTTCCACCTTGGCGGATTGCTTATATGATGGCGAAACGGACATGCTTGTGCGTGTTTAGTGTGATAATTGTTTGATCAAAATAGGTATATAGATTCAATCAGTATATAAACAATTAGATGTTCCCGGTACTGCCCGACCAGCGCTGCATTATTTTATAAAAATATATGCGGTTAAATTTCTTTAAAAGCACCTGCAACAGTTGTCGAATAAGCTACAATGGCTATCGTTCTCACCTTAGAAAACGCTCAAATTAGCCTGCTTGTTTAAACAAATTTAATTTAATTAATGCAATGAAGCATTGTCAAAACACATCAATTCCATGAGGCCGTTCTCATGGAGTTCTCGAAGTTCCAAGCTCTCATCCGAAGTTTCTCATTACCTGCATCTAATATTGATCTAATAACCATAAATACCATTATTTTGCCCTTAATGATGACACTAAATACAATAAAGCTGTCAGTGTTGGCAAACCCCAGAGGTCCACGACATATCTTCCCTTGTTTTATTATGTACTGCTTATGGAAATGTGACCAACTGCGTTTTACTAGCAGCCTTAACTGCTTTAAAAACAAGTCCACTTTCCTGGGAAACGACCGTGGAAAAGTGCCGATTTAAAAGAGGATGAAACAGACCTGCCCACCTGCATGAAGTTAAAGCAACAAGAGAATGGATAAAAGAATGAGAATAAAGTATAAAATTGTTTTGTTTAGTTATGGTATAACAGGTGAAATCAGCAGGCTTTTAATAGGCTGAGAGTATGGATCCTGGTCACTGTAATTTAAAAAATTTACAAAGAATAAGGCTAAAATTCAGAAAACATGGTGAAATTTATCTCAGTTTTTTTAACCGTAGGTTATCGAAAAAACTTTATGCACAGCGAATCCTGGGGACTGTAGCCTAGGCTATTTGAAAAACAATAAATTCAATATTCACTGGACAAGGTTTTGAACTTTTTTTCAGTCAAAACCATTGTATTTACTTACAGGCTGTAGGCCTATGAACAGAGCTGCATTGTAATGACATCCGAAGCACATTTTCAGAACTAAAATGTCCGTCTATTGCAGTGCGCGAGTTTTACATTGAATGACAATTCACGCATTAGGTGTAAATGACAATTTGCGCATTAGGCTTGATATAGGTGTTATCAGCTCCTTTTTAATGGATAGCCATTGTCCCGTAACAGAAGATTGTCCCCCCAGAAGATTACAGGAATTATTGGCAAATATAGGCTAAGTCATAGCTTGATCCAGGACAATTGCGAATAGTCTATAGTCTATACCTTACACGTACCATCGCACATCGCCTGGATGTTGATGGAGTGGGCTGTAAGCAATTTAATGCGGCATTCCCCTTCGCTGGGACAGGTAGCTATGTGGTCTTTGACCTATGGACCCTTTCATTATTATGGATTTTTTTGATATAGCCTACACAATTATAATATTTCACACTGTAATCTTGATATTTTTAGTCATGCTTGTGCGTGCCCCTGTATGTAACAGACAGGAGGGTGTAAGCTCGTTGTGCACACGCCTATGTAGACGCACTTATATGTGCCATTAAAATAACATGTAAACAACTGTGACATGACTTTAGACCAGATTTTTGGTGGTTTTAGCGCAAGTACTTTCTGCTGGCTCAAGATAGCAATACGCCAAAATAACCCTGGCCACACCTAATTTTAAGACCAACACGCCCAGTTCACTTGCTATGGGCACAACATCACTTGGTATTTAACCGACGTGAGCACTAGGGGGCTACAATGAACCCTGCGCTGGGTGGTAAGATAGCAAAGACACTTGCGTTTGGGTTAGTGGCGCTTAGCGCCGGGTGGTAAAATAGGGCCCAAGAACACACAATGAGGAGAACAGGCCATTCAGCCCATCTAGAACATAAGAACACATAATGAGGAGAACAGGCCATTCAGCCCATCTAGAACATAAGAACACATAATGAGGAGAAAAGGCCATTCAGCCCATCTAGAACATAAGAACACATAATGAGGAGAACAGGCCATTCAGCCCATCTAGAACATAAGAACACATAATGAGGAGAACAGGCCATTCAGCCCATCTAGAACATAAGAGCACATAATGAGGAGAACAGGCCATTCAGCCCATCTAGAACATAAGAGCACATAATGAGGAGAACAGGCCATTCAGCCCATCTAGAACATAAGAGCACATAATGAGGAGAACAGACCATTCAGCCCATCTAGAACATAAGAACGCATAATGAGGAGAACAGACCATTCAGCCCATCTAGAACATAAGAGCACATAATGAGGAGAACAGGCCATTCAGCCCATCTAGAACATAAGAACACATAATGAGGAGAACAGACCATTCAGCTCCTCTAGGCTCCTCATTTATCTTCAGATTAGAGTAACCAGCATCTGAATCTGAACTCCCTGACAGTATCTGTCTCTACTGCATGGCCTGGCAAGCTGTTCCACGCACGACAACCCTCTGTAAAAAAAATATTTCCTGTAATTTCCACAGACAGTCGATCGGCTTTTATTTTAAATGTGACAGTGCATCCAATCATTTGATGAAAGCAAAGGTGCTTTTTACAAATTACATTTTGGAGAGCAATTTGCAGATCACAGCATCAGCAGTGAGAGTCGATTTTTGGACAGTAAAATAGCTTCACAATACACATTAGGACAGAGATGGGCCGAATTTGCCGCTTTAATGAAAGCTTGATTTCTCTCATGCTTAAAGCTGACGGCAGCGGCGTGCTAACCGCTTGATTGCTATTTTATAAAACCTGTTGGCGTATAATAAGACATTCTGTAACATGGGGGCTCAAATGAACCATCAGTGCAGGTTCATTCTGATCTCCCAGCATATATCACACACACATCTCACTGTCTTATCTGTCCTGGCTGCATTCTGTCAGATCCAGAACAGAGTTTAGTAGCCTAAAAATGGAAAAGGAAGCCATTGTGACTGTAGATCTCCATTCATGTGTAACTTCCAGCCAGTTATTCTGGCTTAATTTGCAGAATGAGACCGGCTCGCTACTGCATCACAGTAAAAACTTTGGTCTGCTCATGAGTTTAGATGAAATGCCAGATCAAAGCCGCATATTACACAGTGAGATTAGGGGTGGCGTTATCAAAATAAAGACGAAGTAATGGTGTATTTCTTAATTTATAGCTTTGTGAAAGCTATTGCAGGTTATATTCATTATTGTTCAGGCTGGATCCAAGTTTGAGAAATCACAAACGACATTTGCATAGTCTTTTCTGAAGGGCAAATATGAGAACGTGATTACAGTCATTTGATAAGTATCGTTCAATGACAGTACAGGGCGGCTGGCCTTCTATTGGGTTAGGCATTGTCAGCCAATGCTGTTCCATTGACTGAAGGCAAATGAATATAATTCCCAACACTGGGAAATAAAAACACTCTTTCAGGCTTTTATTAAGAGCATTGTTCATATTCTACCTACAGTGTTTCCTGTGAATGATTGCCTGTTTGGAAGACTCATTTATTGTGTTTAATGAAAGTGCAATTTCATTGTATTTCTTCTGAATTAAACCGCATTGTGAAATGGCACACAAAATGGCAAGCCACATTATTGTGAATCTGTCAGCAATTATCTCTATCTAACTAGTTTATAATTAAAATGCAAACGCGAATGCCGTCTCAGACAGAGGATTGGAGTGGCATAATGTTTATTGTTATATTGTGAATGCATACCTAATTGTACCAAAGCGCCATTAGCATTAAAGTGAGAAAATTAAGCTGTTCAATCATCCTCACCCAGCATTAAAGCTTAATGGTCTCCTTGGTAGAAGGAGCTGCTATCCGCTCTAAACCCGCCCCCTTTCCTCTGTCTCCGCCCGCACTCCGAGGCACGCAAAATGAAGGGGCGCTGGGTTTTATTAACTGTTCATGGGGAGTAATGGGACCGCATTTGCATTTGCAGAGAAGTGTTGGGGTAAATGTGTCACTATATCAGTGTAAAAAGCCTGGATGGTGAGATCCGCTGGGGTTATCATTCCGGAATCTTCTGAGGGGTACGCTGAGTCTAATCACCCAGAATCTCTGCTTCTTCCACCCACTCCATCATCTCTAGTGTTGTAAGAAGGTACGAGTAACTGCTTATTGGGTGGAAAGGCTACAAGTCACTTTTAAACAGTGAGGCTATGAGCCTTATGCGGGTCCCTGTGGTGCACCCCTCTCTGCTGTTAGCAATAATAGAAACTTGGATCCACTACCAGGGGAGAAAATGTACATGCACAACAAACTCGTATCAAATAATCTTTTAAAATATTTCAACCCTTTAGACAGCAGTGGCATTCCAGCAAATGTTTATTGACTATTTTAAATGAAAGATCTATTTTCATCAACGTTTAGAAGAAAGTTCTTCTGTACAGTATTGTATGGTCTAGTTGGTTAGTAACATGTTTGTTTTTTCAACATCTAAAGTATTTCAAATGCATTCCTGGCCCTGGTCTACTCTCCAGTAGGATCAGGTGAGCAGTCTATCCTTACAGAAATGGAATGTACTGAAATATATTGAAGATATGTGGACTTTCAATGTAAATATATTTCACAGCGGTGTATTAAAATATACATGAACATGAATATTTTGGATATAATATATTGGAAAGGATATATTTTACTTTAATACATTTTCTGTAAGGACATCAGTGGTAAGTTGTGTAAGAGGGTGGTTTGTGTGGATATCAGTCGTGTTTCACATAAATCAGGCAGTTTTATTTTGTTCCCCATCATAGGGGAGGCTGTCGCTTTAAAATACCAGCAAAGATGATCTAGTTTCCAGGGTGAAGAGGGAATCTGACCTTACTGTGCAGTCCCCTCCCCGCCCCCCTCCCTCCCCACGTCCCCCAGCGGCTTCCGACACATTCCACCGACAGGCTCCCCGTTTCATTATTCACATAAAGGAAGACCTAGTTTTGTCAAAGTGACTCACGATTCTAATCAGATGGTAATCAGCATTTCCTACCCTAGTCTGATTAAGTGAAGTGGAGGTGGAAAGGGAAGATTAAGTGTTGGATCTTGTCGGTGCAATGCCTCATTATCGTACCCGGCACCCGCGGCCCGTACAGCTGGGAATCGCTCCAGTGCCGCTGACCTTTCCGTCCTCCCGTTGTGCCTTCGGCGCGTCTGCTTCTCACCCTCACCCCACAGCCTGACTCCACATTCACATCTGAGGCAAATGAAACATGAAAACGGTGCTTTTCTGAGCACATGTTAGAAATACGCATAGGGATCTGCCCCCTCCTGCCACCACGGTAATCATCGAGACCAAGGCAGGGCTGAACGTCTTTATTTCCCAGCCTCTATGTCACTGTCAAAGGTGGCATTAATGGCCTCCAGAGCGATTGCCTGATTACCAGGTAGCTAACAGGTAGGATAATAGGATGCAGGGAGTATTAGAGAAGCTGTCAATCTCTCACTAAAAAAAATGAAGGGGGTGGGTGGGTGGAGGTGAGGAAGTAAGAAACCATTGAGACAGCTGTGAAGTATTTGATCCGGCTCAGACAGTTCAGATGGATGGTTGAAAAAAAGCACCCGGCGAAGTCCGAGACTATGGATAAACCTAACGTCTTTATGCTGTCAGCAGTGGAATTGATGTTTTTGGTCATACACAGGGGAGGCAGTATCTCTGCTAAGCCCAAATTTATACGGTTTGGAACGAGAAAAGTATTTGTTCAAAAGGTAAATGTATAAATAAAATAAAAGGTATCTGGTGAAGGGGAAGAGGGGAGGTATCTTGACCATTCTTACTTTCTGGGAACATTCCAATGAGGTTTACTTGTTTTCTTGCTATAGTAACTCTGCTCTGAACTATGATGTGAAAAGTCTTGGCCTGAGTTTAGATTTCCTTGAAACACAAGAAAAAGACTCAGCTCAGTAACAAGAAACAGGAGAACAGTAAAAGCCCAAAAAGTGTGTCAATGTCATTGCTTGAAAGGACACAACTTTTCTGATGTAGGTCCTGGTACTTCTTCTTAACAAGGATTCCTTCATAGAGCTTGAATGACCCTCATCTACAGTAAGACTAGATCATGCTGAATTTGGCTTATAACCTTTTCCAGACATTTTTTAGATAAAAGGGATTATGTGATGTATAACAAATGCATTAGCTGTAGCCTACAGTGTTGCATTAGCTGTACAGTAGCAGTGTAGCATTACCTGTACGATAGGAGTGTAGCACTAGATGTACAGTAGTAATGTTGCATTAGCTGTAGCCTGCAGTAGCAGTGTAGCATTAGTTCTGTAGTAGCACATCCCTGTGTGTGTGTGTGTGTGTGTGTGTGTGTGTGTGTGTGTGTGTGTGTGTGTGTGTGTGTGTGTGTGTGTGTGTGTGTGTGTGTGTGTGTGTGTGTGTGTGTGTGTGTGTGTGTGTGTGTGTGTGTGTGTGTGTGTGTGTGTGTGTGTGTGTGTGTGTGTGTGTGTGTGTGTGTGTGACAGAGTGAGAGAGAGAAATGGACCTCTTGTCTTAAATACAATAATGAATGAATAAAATGTTGCCTGAAATCAATTCCTCAGACTCCAGACCCATTCATCAGAAGTGATGTAGAGAAAAATGTTTCGTTTTTGAGTATGCTTTAAGACCTGCTGAGTGAGACTATTATCAAGGCTATTTATGACCCAGTCTGTGGCTATGGACAGGCTAATATGGGAAATCTACTCACTCATTTCATCTCTGTTAGGATAGCATTGTCCCATAAGACATTGTACTATTTTCCACTTTGTACAATGCCAAATGAAGGGTGAGAAATGAAAAATGGTGCTTTACCAGTGTCTGTATGTTTCCTCTTATATTTGCTCTCTAAGAAAACTGTTCCTCCTGCAAAACACTTATTTTGATTTACGCAGTTGAAATATGAATGTGTTTAAGTATGAAAAAGAGCTGCTGATATTTTCAAATTTTTCATCAGAATTTCAAAGTAAGAGCCTTTATTGTTGTGTGCTTCATTTTGAGGTTTTTTCTAGGCATCTGTAAATGGGAATCATAGTTTACAGTCTACAGTGCTCTATTCACAATTTAGCAGGTTCAGTTGCTTTCAAGGTTTTTCTTAGCACCTCATATTCTTCCTTGAATAGATTCAGTGTGAAAGTATTGAACACATTGTAGTATTATTTTTTCAAGATTATTTCAGAGAATATTGAGTTGTTAACAAGTCCATTAACATGACTGATGCTCATTGACATTTCATTAACGCCATGAGTTATGGTATTGCACACTCACAAGCATTCCTAGCCAAGGACAAGGAGCCAAATTCTCCTTCTCCTGCTTTTGCTTACTGTGAACATATTCATATGTGTTCTGTCTCATTCTGAATATTCTATGTAATCACTTCATTCTCCAAAAGTCAGCATGATGTAATAGTCTCATTAATTTCACTGTGTCTGAATTGTAATGTGAGTATGATACCATTGAAATATAGACATTATTGTCTATAAGGCACTGTTCCAGTGAGTGGATGGGCCCTATGGTCTGGTATCTGTTAAGGCACTGTTCCAGTGTGTGGATGGGCCCCATCGTCTGGTATCTGTTAAGGCTCTGTTCCAGTGTGTGGATGGGCCCCATGGTGTGGTATCTGTTAAGGCACTGTTCCAGTGTGTGGATGGGCACACAGTCTGGTATCTGTTAAGGCACTGTTCCAGTGTGTGGATGGGCCCTATGGTCTGGTATCTGTTAAGGCACTGTTCCAGTGTGTGGATGGGCCCCATGGTGTGGTATCTGTTAAGGCACTGTTCCAGTGTGTGGATGGGCCCACAGTCTGGTATCTGTTAAGGCTCTGTTCCAGTGTGTGGATGGGCCCCATAGTCTGGTATCTGTTAAGGTACTGTTCCAGTGTGTGAATGGGCCCACAGTCTGGTATCTGTTAAGGCACTGTTCCAGTGTGTGGATGGGCCCACAGTCTGGTATCTGTTAAGGCACTGTTCCAGTGTGTGGATGGGCCCCATGGTCTGGTATCTGTTAAGGCTCTGTTCCAGTGTGTGGATGGGCCCCATGGTGTGGTATCTGTTAAGGCACTGTTCCAGTGTGTGGATGGGCACACAGTCTGGTATCTGTTAAGGCACTGTTCCAGTGTGTGGATGGGCCCTATGGTCTGGTATCTGTTAAGGCTCTGTTCCAGTGTGTGGATGGGCCCAAAGTCTGGTATCTGTTAAGGCACTGTTCCAGTGTGTGGATGGGCCCACAGTCTGGTATCTGTTAAGGCACTGTTCCAGTGTGTGGATGGGCCCCATGGTCTGGTATCTGTTAAGGCTCTGTTCCAGTGTGTGGATGGGCCCCATGGTGTGGTATCTGTTAAGGCACTGTTCCAGTGTGTGGATGGGCACACAGTCTGGTATCTGTTAAGGCACTGTTCCAGTGTGTGGATGGGCCCCTATGGTCTGGTATCTGTTAAGGCTCTGTTCCAGTGTGTGGATGGGCCCAAAGTCTGGTATCTGTTAAGGCACTGTTCCAGTGTGTGGATGGGCCCACAGTCTGGTATCTGTTAAGGCACTGTTCCAGTGTGTGGATGGGCCCACAGTCTGGTATCTGTTAAGGCACTGTTCCAGTGTGTGGATGGGCCCCATGGTCTGTTATCTGTTAAGGCACTGTTCCAGTGTGTGAATGGGCCCTATGGTCTGGTATCTGTTAAGGCACTGTTCCAGTGTGTGAATGGGCCCTATGGTCTGGTATCTGTTAAGGCACTGTTCCAGTGTGTGGATGGGCCCACAGTCTGGTATCTGTTAAGGCACTGTTCCAGTGTGTGGATGGGCCCACAGTCTGGTATCTGTTAAGGCACTGTTCCAGTGTGTGGATGGGCCCCATGGTCTGGTATCTGTTAAGGCTCTGTTCCAGTGTGTGGATGGGCCCCATGGTCTGGTATCTGTTAAGGCACTGTTCCAGTGTGTGGATGGGCCCACAGTCTGGTATCTGTTAAGGCACTGTTCCAGTGTGTGGATGGGCCCACAGTCTGGTATCTGTTAAGGCACTGTTCCAGTGTGTGGATGGGCCCCATGGTCTGGTATCTGTTAAGGCACTGTTCCAGTGTGTGGATGGGCCCCATGGTCTGGTATCTGTTAAGGCACTGTTCCAGTGTGTGGATGGGCCCCATGGTCTGGTATCTGTTAAGGCACTGTTCCAGTGTGTGGATGGGCCCCACGGTCTGATTGAGTTCTCACAGTTCACCTGCTTGTGTGCGCTCTCCAAAATTGATAGTGGAGGTTGCACTAGTGAACACTGATGAACACGATTGGGCATTCCATATTTGCACTGGAGATGTATGTTAATTTTATACACAAAACAAATGCTTAACTGGTGGCTGTGTTTTAATACGTAATGATTAGGAAATGCTTGTGAATATTTATGTCTGTTGCGTTGTTTCCCTTGTGTCTAGGAACCTTTTATACTGCCTGGAGGAACAGAATGCCCAATTCTCCATACTAAAGGATGCCCGAGAGGCAGGGCGGCCTGACGGACTCAACTCGTCCTTGTCGCTGGTTCTAACCGCCATAAACTCGGCCCGCAGCCTCGTCAGGAGCGGCCTTGACCTCTTCGAGAACGACCCCAATCGAACAAACTGACAGGATGAGCCCAGCCTCTCCGGCGAGGCCGTCAGGGGAGAGCACCCTTCCCGCACCCCCCCAATGACCTTTCCCAAACAGCCCAGCTAAGACCACTTTATACTGCAGCACAGGCGAGCCTGAGGAAGTCAGTAAAATGAGCAATAAGAGACTGGAACGCGTCACCCGCTCGTGCCCGGAGTCTGAGGCTTCGTTCGGGAGTCTATTTTCTTTTCTTTCTTTTTTTTTTAAACGGACGCGGTCGCTGCGCCTGGCTTTCTTTCGTTGTGACGGACACGGCGGAGCGGCGCTCTTTCGCCGTAGCGCCTCCCCTCCAAGAGTAATGACGGCAACGGCAGAAAGCCGGGCTTAATAAACCGAAGGTCGCGGCTGAAAAATAAACACACCGCGACAGAGCGGCACGTGGAGAGCTCCGGCCTACTAAATCTACTCGACAGAAGCCTTGGAGGATGAAAGCCATTGTCATTGGCCAGTGCTGAATGCAATCTCTCTGGCACTCTTGGCGATGAGGGAGCGTCGTCATCCCCTCTGTGAGCAGGACCCACTATAATTCAAACCCCCCGTGTGCTTTGGAACGAAACCACGTGTTGTCTCTATGCTTTACTGTGTTTGTCACTAGGCCGCTATTTAATTATGGTACTCCGGCAAAGAGCGCTTACAGCCAGTCCTACCGGAGATAGTGTGGTTGTAAGAAGCTGTGTAAGATTAATATGCTCACAGACATGCAGAGGTATTGGGATTGCACCGTTCTCTTAAACCCCAAGTCTCAGTGCCTTACTGCCACTCACACAGCAGTCTGACGTACAGCATGTGTGTTACAGTGTCTATGGGCTGCAGGAGTGTGTCTGTGTGTGCGTGCATGCTTGGGTGTGTGTTGGGGGGGGGGTGGTTGTAACAGAGGGGGAGAACCAAATTATCCATCTCACTAACCAAGCTCATGGCTGTATGGCTGTCTGCCTGAAATAGATGTAAATGCTTAAAAGAAAAGCACTGACTCTCTCTCTCTCCCCTCTTTCTCCCCATCTCTGACTCTCTCTCCCCGCCTACCCCCTCTCTCTGTGTCTTTTTCGATGTACAGTATATTATAGTATAGTATGTTTTCTGGTCTATGTTAGCTAGCCTCTGCTCTGAATTGGTTGGCCCATGTGTAGCTGTAGGATAGGCTCAGCTGTGATTGGTGCATGTGTTGCTGAGTTCAGCTGTGATTGGTCCATGTGTAGCTGAAGGGTAAGCTCAGCTGTGATTGGTCCATGTGTGGGATAAGCTCAGCTCTGATTGGTCCATGTGTGGGATAAGTTCAGCTGTGATTGGTCCATGTGTAGCTGAAGGGTAAGCTCAACTGTGATTGGAACCATGTGTAGACGTAGGGTGAGCTCAGCTGCGATTGGTCCATGCGTAGCTATAGGGTGAGCTCAGCTGTGATTGGTCCATGTGTAGGATAAGCTCAACTGTGATTGGTCCTTGTGTAGCTGAAGGGTAAACTTATCTATGATTGCTCCATGTGTAGCTGAAGGGTAAGCTCAGCAGTGATTGGTCCATGTGTTGCAGTAGAATCAGCTGAGGCCTGGTCTGAGCACATTGAGGTTGAGGGGACGTTTGCCTTAAAGTGTCTGATTTAATAGATTTTCACAGGTCATTGACTGCCATGCAAAGCAGGTTCTGCTAGGGAAAAGCAAGCACTCTCACACGCAAGTCTGTTTAATACATATCTAATCTATTATTCACTGAGTCATGCGTTCTGCTGGAATAGAAACAGAAAACGCAAATAGTCTTTAAGCACATGACAAAGAAAACTATGTCACTAATCCATTAATCCAGTTACAATTGCTGCATTAGCTTTGCTCTACAGTGTCAAATTAACATATTTCTCTTCGCATTATTGGGCTATTGGTGCTATACCAGTATTCACAGAAAAGTGAGAAGATTTCATGAATTATCCTTTTTAATTAAGGAACAAGGCTGTTTAACTTAATGAACTATTAAAAAACGGATAGAAAAGGCCATTCGGAACACTTTATTTCAGGGAAAAACACATTTACGTAAAGCTTTAAATTATGAACGTGCCTTGAGTAGAAAGTTCTAAACTCTTTCAGCCCGGTGAAAGGCTGTGCTACTGCTTTTGTTTCCTGTATGAATTTCCACCACAGAATGAAAAAAAGTTCCAGATGTTTTTATTTTTTAGTCGTTGTTAATTGTGTTCCAGGTCCCCCAGTTTCCAGCGATGTGCAGCTTGCTGAAATGACAATACCCAGGACAATGCTGCGCTTTAGCACATTAAAAAAAGGATCAACTTCACAGTGAGATATACTGTCCCAATCTGAGAATGAAAACCCCTCAGGAACATCATTAGAACTCTGAATACTGGACTCTCTCAAACTGTTTAGAACTTATATCCTCCCATACTCTCTACTAATTAGCTATTTTTCTTAGATACTGTTATAAGCTCTACCTGGCTGAACATTTATCAATTTATATGGGACTGCTTTAACTGTATATAGCAGGGGATTTGAATTAGCTCAATGGGATTAAGAAATATCCTTGAGGTTGAAATTTTACAGCAATTAAATGGACGTGTTATTTTTTTTTAACGTAACTGTAATTCTCCTGTTGAAACACCAGCAGTAGCTGCGCCTTGCTGTGGGCTGCCGTAGCCGCTGATTAGTCACAAATGAGCTCGTCTCTGACTGCATCATTTAAGATATTGCTAGCAGGCTACACCAAATAGCATTTAAGTTACCTACACCGCTACGCATATCATTGCTGTTTTAGCCAGCTGCATTATTCGTTTTTTTTAATTAGAGTATATATTCATGAGCATGAACTTTGAACCATGTAAGGATGATGCTGTAGCAATTTCCAGGTTGTCTTGAAACATCAGTACAAAACACCAAAAAGGTGATTTGAGGCGGGGATTACAGAGATGTGATGTTATGCTAATCTCTGTTCCTGTCTCCCCAGTTGTCACTTGTGTTCTCTTATACCAGTCCTGCAGTGGCTGAGCTCCAGTACAACCCGTCAGTGTTTATGTTTACTAGCGACCAGTAGTGTAGTGGAGGGTATACGCGGGTATACGCAGTACACCCACTTCTTTCTTAGTGGGCATAGAGTGTACTCACTTCTTTCTTAGTGGGCATAGAGTATACTCACTTCTTTCTTAGTGGGCATAGAGTATACTCACTTCTTTCTTAGTGGGCATAGAGTATACTCACTTCTTAATCCCCACTGGTGCACCTATCAATTAGTAGTCATCGATTTGCTAAATTAGAGTATACCCACTTCTCCAGGCACTACTACACCCCTGCTAGTGACAGAATATCATTTGTTAGCTGCTGATATGGGGATTTTTCCACTTATTGATAAAGGAAATAAATACTGAATCAAAAATACTCATTGAAAGTCTTAAAATAATATATAAAATATATGAATTATGTAAAGTTATTCATGCAAAATAATATATTATCAAACCATTACAATACAACAAGGAAATGGTATTTAGCATTTAAATGAAATATTTTAAACACTAATAACTGATCAAGAAAGGAGCTGCAAACCAAGAAAATAATGTTGGTCCCCTCATTAATGTGTCATTGCATTGTGTGACATTACATTTATCCAGAGCTGTCTTTCGCATCTTTATGCACACACACACACAATAAATAAATACACAAATAAATGCATTGATCTCTGCAATGTAAATAAGAAATTAAGAGAGACAAGATAACTGAATAAGTGAGTGTATATGCCTTTAATGTAAATGCACTTTTAAAAAACAAAAAAAAATATATATAAAAGTTAGAATTGCGCAGTAATGTGCCTGAAGGCACAGCATCTCAGACACTCGGTACAGAACAAGCTGTCCCCTTCGCTGGCGAAGCAAAAAGCGATGCTTTTTTTCTTCTTTTTTTTTTAAACTACAGGCAGCGAGACGAATATAGCTAGCCAGGCACAGTGGATCGGTTCAAAAAAAGTGGCACACAGCTGGTGAAACAACTTAATTGTGTCGTGTGTGTCTTTCCCTGAGTCTCTTATCTGTGTTGGAGGTAATTCCTCTTGCTGGAAGTTCTACAACACGGGGCAGAAAGAGCCAATGAGTCGCAATCCTGTTCACCTTTTTCAATTTTACTATTTGTGCTCTCAGTGAGAGAACTCAAGTTGCACAGCACCGGGGTATAATCGCACGCTTTATACACGCTGTGTATCCCACTAATTGGGCATAGTTTCCAGGGGACCAATCTAACAGACGTGTTATGACCCGAAATAAAGCAAAGACAAAACTAAACAAAGTACGGAACACAAAAGCATGCTTAGCACAAACATCAAACTATTAAAAGTAATAAACCAAAGGGTTTTGTGTAAGTACAACAAATGCACTGTTGTAGAGTTGTACAACCCTCTTTTCATGATGTATTAGTTATATTCTCTGTTTTTGCACTTACCTTTATAATATAGACAATACTGTGCCAATCTTTAATAACTAAATGATCTTTGGTGTTGTTGCACTCCAAGTTTCTGTCCGTTTACTGGATTACGTAGCCAAGTTGGCCTCTGACATAGAATCCTGTAACTTGGCCTACTGGCATGTATCAATTTATCTATTTGTTTGCTGAAATTGTACAGTATTTATCTGTCATGCTTTGTACAATCAAGTAACTGAGAAATTACTAACATAAGATGTATTTGTATATTATTGTTATTTTCTGCATGGATATTCTTGGAATTTGCACTAAGGGTCGATTGATCTGACCTTATTCTCGTTGATGATCAGGAAATATCAACTGTTGGTGAGCTTCATTTTGTGATTTTCCGTTTTTGCTTGATAAATTGTAAAAGATCTGCTGATTGGGTTAGGTTTATAAGGAATGGTGTGGCTGAACTATAAAAAAAATACTACATGTAACTTTCTGACAAAAATTAATCTCAGTTGTAAAGTATTAACTGATGGCATAATTGCCTTTTGCCTATTCATAAAATGTGCTTACTGTGTGTTTTGTAGAAACATTGGTATGGATTTGTGAATGTTATACTAGTTACAAATCAATGAATTTGCTGGAATTTGAAAGATGGATGTCATTAAGTGTTCTTTTATTCCCAACACCAGCAACAGCTTCAATAATAATTGTGTCTTTAGGGTTTTATCAAAATTAATGTTGAGGCTGTTTTTATGAAATATTAGGTACTGTGTTCTACATGCCAGAAATGTAGGCCTTCATTCTTGTTTAATGACATGTTTTTCACTGGAAAATGAAACCGCACATATCTTAGAAAACATATCTCTATGATAAGCACTAATTTGATGAAACTTGACAGATGAATGAAATTGCAGTGCTTTACAACATATGATTAAAAAAGAAACTATCTTTGAGTAAGTGATATAACTCGCTAATTATTGTGCACGCATGAACTCGCAATAATGATTGTCATGCTCTTGACAATATACTGTATACAATGTAGGCTGACGGAAAACCTGGCCACTCCTTATATTAATAAGACATTTTACCCAGGTATTGTCATTTTAGTGAAATAACCTGTGGTGTGTAAGTAAATGAGAGATGATAACTGCTATGCAAGTACGCAACGTTATATAGCTTGTCAATTACATAAAGGCTTTATGTTGTTTTGGGATAAGAGTGTATTTGTGTGTAATATGCTATCAAATACCTACAGTAGAAGTACACTTGTAATTTGTCTACTTGATATAAAGGGTTACAAAATGCATTTATTCAAGCGTACCATAAAGTATAACATCGAGTTGGGTGCATCCATGTCATGTGTGATCTCAATTTATTTGTCACATGTGTGTTATTATTAAGTATCAGAATTTTTGCAAAAAAAAAAAAAAAACATTTAAAAAGTTCTGCATGTAAGACATTGTTTTCTGTAGTGTTTTGGGGACTTTTATGGGGATTTGAATGTTTCAATACCTAAGCCAGATGTACATATTATGCAATACACAATATAACGTGCATATCCATTGTATTGCAGATCAAAGAGTAAGAATCCAACTTGGGTCAGCTCACTGTATTTTTGCAGTTTGGTCCAGTGTACTATCACAGCGTGCCTATGGTTAGGCTAATTGTTCTGTTTATGATGGAAATGCCTCTTTTAAGCTTATTTTATCATGGTGTAATGTAATTTTTGAATACCAAGTTGACTGTAAATGTACATTCTCAGCTATAATGCAACCAATTATGAGATTCAATTGATTTTATGAGATTCAAGTGCTTTTTCAATGTGTGTATTGGTGTTATTGATTATTTATACAAATTGATATGCGAAGCAATAAATGCAGTTTTGCAGGTCATTGTCTCAGACTGAATGTCATGTTCAGTGATGGAACTTATTCATAATTTGTACATTTCCACACTTATGGTGAGATGCTTTAAATTTGCAGAAGATAAATTATCACAATAAAATGCTTACATTCAAACTTTGCGTATATGCTACAAATCCAAGCACGTCCAAGACAAATCAGCCTTATGTGTTATTACTAGCATGAGAATATGAGTAAAAATTACATAATTATTCTGCTGTTTAATGCAAGATTATAAACACACACACAAACATCCTAGGAGTCTGTTTTTGGTCTGGCAAATGTATATTTCAGGAAAATATACAGTTTAAGTGTCCGTAAAAGTTAAGTCATCAATCCACAGGAATGATACGGCACTTTTATTTGGCCTATTAAATGGTATGCTTTCAAACAGACGCTGCTTCTCAAAATGTTACTGTCCTGATGGCTTCAGATACCTGGGAATTTTAAGCCAATTTGGGAACTGACAAAAATGTACAGTCGTATGATTTTATGTTTATTTCTTCTGAATTTTGGTGACTGTATGTCTCAAGCAACAATTTGTGCTTGTGGAAAAGCCTACCACTATGAAAACCTCATGCAACATCTCACATCTCAAGAGCACTCTTGTTGAACTGTACCACGTAAATCAATAATGATTGTAATCATTAATAGGCCATACTTTTCTAAATCAATGGCTGCTTGGTTGGCATGAGCAAAGTGCCACAAACATTAAGAAAATGCACACAATACATTTTTTTAAGTTTTAAAACAAAAATGAGTGACACATTGATTGAAAGCAACCAGTGCTGGGTACAGTGCTGTAGATTTGGTTGAATGTACCTCACAGGCTGTGGGGAAAATTGTTTTTTTTTTTGTTGATTGGCACAGTAATGAAGAAAGGGGGAAATATCCTGGCTTATTTCAGCAGCCCTGGCATGATTTACGCGCAGCCTAATTAAAAAACAAAAACACACTTCATACCCAGTGACGGTCTTTCTGGGGGTAGAAAGAATTGTTTAATGGCCGCCGTACATCTGTCATCATAACCTTCATGGGATCCATTTCAAACACCGCAAGTGACCCCCCTGTGGAGCCAGCCGTGTTCCAGCAGGTGGAGAAGCACACTGCAGTGAGCTGTTCTGTAGTTACCGCACAGATTAAGACTGGCAGGACATCCTACTTCTGCTCTACATTTTTCCAGTGCTGTTCTGTGCACTCCCCAAGTTCTGAAGTGTGAGTTGATGCGACTAACTGAAAGTTATAAATAAAAATATAAAACACCCATTAATAATTGTTAATAGTTATTCATTGAGGCAGCATGGTCAGGGAATTGGGCTTGTAAATCTGAGGTTGTAGGTTTGATTCCCAGGTTCCTTGAGCAAGGTATTTACCCTGAATGGCTCCAGTAAATATCCAGCTGTATAAAGAATGTAAGCTGTGTGTAGGTCACTCTGTATAAGAGCGTATGCTAAATGGCTAAAATGTAAATGTGTTAGTAAATGAGTAATGTTGGTATAAGGGTAGGTTAGGTCAGGCCATAGGTGGGTCTTCAGTGGGCACCTGGGAAAGCGGAGGACTGGAAATACGGCTGACGTGGTTAAGATAAATATTCACTCAAAAACACAGAGTAATATTCTGCTATCTGCCGACGCTAACGCAAACAACCCAGAGCATGATATTGTAATATCCTCCTCGACAAGATAATGCTCTTCACATTTTTACAAACCACATGCTATGACAAGAAGTACCAAGATCCTGGGTTATACTGATACACATGTGTATCAACATTCCTGCTCTTAGCTCCTTATCATTGTGCTTTCATTGATTTCAAAACCTGGGGTGTGCTGGTGCAAAACGTGTGCTGGTACTTGTCCTTATCTTCTAAAATGTTGCCTCAAAGAGAGCTTGTACAGCCATTCCTGGACGTCTGGAGGGCAATGTAACATCGTGTATATTTTTGTAGCATCGATATAATACTTCATTAAAAGATGTTAATGCTATTCAGAGGAAATGATAGACAATACCGTTATCTTGTCAGGTTCACTCTTTGATGGGGTTCCGTATTCAGTTAAAAGGACAATTATTGCCTTGTAGATAATTAGTCTGAAATTCAGGTAGATAAAACACAGGCCCAGTGCAGCAAAAAAAGTCTCTCGTTTTCACTGATTATCCTCCTGGGTGGATATTTAGAAGTTTAACAGTATCTAGTAAAGACTATTTTATTTATGCGTAATTTTCCAATTTATATTCTCTTACTGGGGCCTATTAAAGTGTTTAAGCCCAGTTCTCTTTAATGTGCAATACCCCCTTCAGTCACACGTGCTCTGCTCAACAAATTAGCTTTTCTAGCACTATTCAAACTTATATAAATGTAATAGCTTTATAAGGGATTACTGATTTTGTGTGCATAGGGATGAGTCATGATGTTTGAGCAGACAAAATTGACAGATCTGTGAGATTAACGTGCGGTTTTAAACAGACCAAATGGCTCTGGCCAATGCCTTTATATATTTGTTGCGTCTTCTAGGTGTTTATACGGTATCATGTGACATCTCATGAAAGTTCAAAACAAGGAAATGTTTTCATCCCACTAAGAGATTAATTTAATCCCACTGTTACTTACTAGATTGCGCACAATACGTTTAGTCTGCTGTAATGCTGTTTGGATTGCATTATGAATAAGCAAATATTTTCTGGAGGTTATGCCTAGAATTCTGTTCCAAACGCAGTAGGCTACAAACATTTTAACCACGTGAAATGCAGGCGACACTTGTCAATTTATCATCGCATTAGAATAAACCATATAAACCATGTTTACAACTGGGGCGTAAACAAATGGCTTCAACACAGGAAATGTAGATAGAAATAATTTTTGGCACGCGAACGAGGAGATTTTGAAGCATATCATCCATCTAGGCGCTTCTATCCGGTCGCAGTGCGTGACCAGTGTCCACCGCCTCGTTCAAAAAGCGCAGTCGCGTGTTTGCTCGGTGTGAACGCGCATGGCCGTCCGGAGTGCGCTGCGCTGGCATCTGGTCCCAGGTGAATGTGGAACCGTGAAAAGACGAAGAGCACGATGATGGCGAGCGCAGCAGAGGAGCTATGTCACAGCAGTCCCAGTTTTGAAAATAATGTCACGACCGTGCATTTTAAAATAACAAGGAAAAACCAGGACAGACCCTGGAAACTGAGGTTTATTTACCTGCAGTGCTGTGAGTACCGGAGAGTGCGGCGTTTCATGGATACATGTTTAAGCCACAAACATTTTCATTGCGCTACACTATGCTGTAGCCACTAGCTGTGGCATTTACACATTTGCATCCGTAAATACCTTAAGTTTGATTTGGTAAATCGATAGGAATTCACCCACGAAAATAAAATAAAAAACATAATATTGTATGGAAATGCACTAACGCATCCCCGTTAGCTCCATAGCAGCCAATGTCCCGGTGTTGTCGATTTTTCCGCATCCGCCAAACCGCTCGAATGCAATGGCGTGATCATTTCATATTCAAGTTTCACCGAGTTAACCGCGTATCCGCTGGGTATGAAACCATCACCTGAAATCACGTTATAATCATGCAGTACGCATAGCACCAGACTCTGGAGGATACACGACCATTTTGAAACTAAAACCCCGTTTAACGCGATATCTGCAGGTGGCACATCCCGGGTCCGACGATTTAAGTCATGTGATCCCCGACACTAAATTTATTTAATTTTTTATCCCCGACACTTGTACCCAGCTTTTAATTATGGCAGTATATATTTTACAGCGCCGAAAGTTGATAGAGGCTTTTGGTGGTATATAGGCTACCAAGTTTCCATTTTCTTTATGAATCTCGATTGAGCTAATATTAATGTCATCAGAATGGCACCAGTTGATGTAGCGAAATGTTGTAATATGTTGAAGTGTGTATTACTATGATAAATTTAATTACAGGGAGCACATGCTAAACAAAACTGCAGCACTGTTTTACAATTTGACCTTATGCTAATCAGTCATAGCTGTGAATGTGCGTGAAGCATAAAGTGGGTTATTTTAATGTTTCAGTGAAGAAGTGTATTTTTATCTAGACGGAGAAAGAACAGCCAGTACAAGCTTTGCATATCCTTTGTGCACTACAACCCCTGGCAAAAATTATGGAATCACCACAATTAGAGGATGTTCACCCAGCTTTTGTACTTCGTAGCAAATACACAAATCACAGATATGACACAAAACATTTTTTGTTTAATAGCTGAACATTCTGGCTTTGTGAAACATACCTCAAACAAATTAAATCATTTTAATTGATGGCATATTTTTTTCCAGATTGAGTAGAGGAAAAAATTCTGGAATCACTCAGTGTTGAGGAAAAAATTATGGAATCATCAACAAAAAAAAATCACAATTAGTACTTTGTTGCTCCTCCTCAGGCTGTTATGACAGCCTGAATTATTTGCGGCATGGACTTCACTAATGAAAAACAATATTCTACATCAAGCTGGTTCCAACTTTCTTGAATAGCGGTTGACAGATCAGCTTTGCAGGATGGAGCCTTGTCATGGACCAATTTTTTCAAATTTCCACCATAAATTTTCAATCGGATTGAGATCCGGACTGTTTGCTGGCCACGTCATTGAGTTGATATGCCTTTCATGAAGAAAAGTTTTAACACTCTTTGCTCTGTGTCAAGATGCATTATCATCCTGAAAAATGACTTCATCATCACCAAACCTATTTTCTATCGATGGAATGAGAAAAGCATCCAAAATTTCAATGTACACCTGTGCATTGACTGTTGAGGTAATGATTGCCATCTCCCCTGGTCCTTTACCTGACCTGCAACCCCTTATCATAAATGACTGGGGAAATTTGATTGTTTTCTTCAGGCAGTCATCATCTCATTGGCCAATGCAGATTCGTGATTCATCACTGAATATCACTTTCATCCAATCATCCACACTCCATGATTGCTACTCTTTAGCCCACTTTAACCTTGTTTTCTTCTGTTTAGGTGTTAGTGCTGCTATATGTAAATCCCATTTCATTCAGCCGATTTCTTACAGTTCTGTCACAAACATTGACTCCTATTTCCGCCCATTTGTTTTTTGTTTTGCCTTTTCTATTTTCAAGGCATATTGCTTTGAGTTTTCTATTCTGACGCTTTGACGTCTTCCTTGGTCTACCCGTATGTTTTCCTTTTATAACCTTCATATTTTGTTTATACTTGCACCAAATTGTAGACACAGCTGACTGGGAACAACCAACATCTTTTGCCACACTCCGTATTGGATTTCCTTCTTGAAGGAGTTTTATAATCCTTTCCATTGTTTCAATTGACAACTCTCTTGTTGGGGTCATGTTTCCTTTCAATTAGCCAAGTCCAACAGTCTGTAAGCACTCTCTTTTAACTGCAGACTAATTAGCATTTTTAGACTTGTGCCGGTGTTTGTTTTAGAAATGCTAATTACAAGGTGATTCCATAATTCTTTCCTCAACATTGAGTGATTCCATATTTTTTTCCTCTACTTGATCTGGAAAAAATAAAAATAATTTTTAATTATTTAATTAAAATAATTTGTTTGAGGTATGTTTCCATCATCCATCATCTTTGCCAGGGGTTGTATAAAGGACTGTTCTGGCCACCCTGTGTCCTCTGCAAAATAAATTTTCCAGTATGAGATATTTGGTATGAGTCTTGACTTTGGTTCAAAGTTTTAGTTGAAATGATTGAACGTAACCCACGGTTTCAATGTGGACAAGTCTCATAGCTTTAATGAATTGTGATCTTGTACCATGTGTCTCTGTCCTCACCTACGATGCATAGGTGATGTTTTCATATTGCGTGTGACTCAGCCTCAGGGATGACTCAGAGAACACTGGGATGAAGTTCTCACTGTTCAAATCCCTGTGTTCGGTGTCCCTCTCCTCCGAGCTCGATTTGAACACGAGCCAATACGTAATTTTCTCAGATTGTTCTGTACCGCATCAGTCATACTCATAATCCAAACATTTCCCGCACTTCCTCAGGGTACGTTCTCAGAACTATTAAATGTTCAACGATTTGTCAGCTGCCGTGTTTTCATCTTTTTGGATCAGAAATAACCTTGCTGTGCAATAAGCAGCATTATGAAAGATTCCTCTCCGCAATGAGCTCGTAAATAGCCTTCAGCAACCTTACAGAACAACTTGAATTGGTTTATTAAAGCCTGTATTGCACATACATATTACTTAGCCTATTTGAAAAAGGTTGTTTTTAAGTTTCTAAGTATATTAAATGATGGAATGCTTTTACAATATGTAACTGCAAAGCAGCTCATAGTGATTAGATTCATTAATACCGGAGTTCCACATTCACCACCCCGCCCCTTTGAATTGAACATTTTACATCCTTTCATTGGACTTTCTACTTACCAGTTAGTTTAATATCTCAGACTGCAACATGTTCAGCCCACTTGATTTTTTACTGTTTGAGTGTTTTTCTTCTCACTGGGGAGTTTTTACCTTGTTTTGCTGGTTCGAGGGTTCAGGCCTGGTTTTTGCCCAATTTTCCTTGGGTTCGATCCCCGGTCCTGATCTGAGTATGGCCAGTGCCTGAGGGAGCTGCGATTGGCGGCCGCTCCCAGGGTGGGGTGAGGGACTCGGCAGGGGAGAATCTTCACATACAATCATACAATTGACTTACTTAGGGGTTCAATTGGCTACCAAATTGGGAGTAAATGGGAAAAATCAGAAACAAAATTTTAAAAAAAATAAAAAATTGTACAAATTTAATTGAATTCATCAGAATCATAGGATTGCATCAGAAATGATAAACAATGTGTAGGCTATATTTGTGCCTTACGTTTAATTTTAATCACCAGCCATTTTAAACATTTTACCAGCATCTTTGCCTTTTACAATATAACACCCTGTTTGGTTACTGGCCAAAGTGGCTGCTAGAGTAAAAATCTTACCAGCCACCATCAAAATTTCACGAGCATTTGGCTGGTGTTAATTTCACTTCCTGATCCTGTGCCTCTTACATGTCTATTTTACTTATTTGGTTGTATTCTGTTCTGCAATAGTATGCACTATCATGTGATTCCTCAGGAGCAAATAATGCTCAGATTCAACATTCATAAATGAATAAATTATGAGTGTAACTCTGATTGTGTTGGTAGGATACAGTAGTTATTATTTTGTGGTGTTTGGGTGAAAAGGATGGAGCAGTTACAAACATCACCCATATGTATGCCTCTGAGGGTTGAGAGATAATTCGTTCATAAAGAGTTTTATCTTTGAAGCAGTCAGTGATTGTGACATTTCCAAATGCCTCCATTTCCTCTCTATGAGAGAACTGTCTCTCTCAATCTCTCTCTCTCTCTCTCTCTCTCTCTCTCTCTCTCTCTCTCTCTCTCTCTCTCTCTCTGTCTCTCTCTCTCTCACTCAGGTTTTGGCACGATTAAGGTGTCATGTAAAAAAATAAAAAATGACCCATGTTCATGTATGTCTGTTCATTGAGAGGACATTTTGTATGGATGTGTGAGTAGAATTAATAATTTAAATTTTTTTTTGTTTCTTTTATTTGTTTTCCCTGTGTTCTCCCAATTTGGTAGCCAATTGTACCCTAGTACGATTCAATTCCCTGTGTACTGCTGAGAATTCGCCGCTACACAACCCCGTCGGCCGGCGGTAGGAAGGAGGTCGCCACCTCTTCTCCGGGGTGTGACCCCTCGTGCCCCTGGCCGTAATTCCAGCACTATACGGGGCCGCTATGTGAACGGCAAATCTTCCCGCCGACTCCCACCCTCCCTCCGCGGGAGCGGTCGCCCGAGTCTGCCGCTCCCCCTCGAGGCGCCGGCCATACTCGGATCAGGCAGGACCCGGGCGCGGACCCAGGTCCTCGTGTGCAACTGCCACGACTCAAAGGCCAGTGCTTTTACCACAGCGCCGCCGCGCCGACGTGTGCTATTCTATTTGCGGTGCCATTACCTGGAAGCACTTGTTAAGGAAAGCACTTTCTATGAATTGGTCTTTATCCATTTGAGCTCATGGTGTCATGCCGTTTATTGTTAAGCACTAAAAGAAAGCTATTTTAAGCAGGAGGACAGGTCCGCATTAATGTGAAAGTAGCCCCCCCATAACGTACTGTAGGCTGGTGGGTTCACTGTGCCAAACCCAGGCTCACACTCTTTATTTGTAGTTAAATTACTGGAAGAGGTATGTGGGTTTTTAAACGTCCTAATTATGTGTGTGGGTGGGGGATAATGGTGCACAGTTTATAAACCGTTATTTAATTTTGAGACAGCTGTGTGGAGGAAAACTATTTACTGGTGCACGTTGAATGGATAACTAAAAGAAAAAAATATATGTACGCTGTTAATTGCATTGGGACAGTGACACAATTTTTGTTGTTTTGGCTCTGTAGGACAGCAGCTTGGATTTGAAATAAGCAATGAATTTAAAACGAGGTTAAAGTGCAAGACTGTCAGCTTTAATTTGAGGGTATTTACATCCATATCCAGTGATCTGTTTAGGAATTACAGCCATTTTTATACATAGTCCCCCAATTTTATGGGAGCAAAATGAATGGTACAAATGAATATGATCTGAAATTAAGTTGTCATATTTGGTACTGGGTTGCAATTCCTTTGCATTCGATGGCTGCCTGATCTTAATCAGAAAGTTCCATGGCTACAGGATGCAGTGGAAACGCAGCCCTCGTCTGAATGACGCACACGTCACTTGGAAGAAGTCCTGTTATCAAGACGCTGTTATCAAGGCCATTAACTCTTTAGGTGTAAGATCGCAATTTTCTTAACCGAACAGTCTAATGCTGATGTAACAATCGCTGCTGGGAATTGAAAGTTCTTGGACACTGACTTAGAATTTTGAAGTGAACATTCCAAAAAAGCTGCTCTTCAAAGGGTTACAGTTTTGTTACTTTGCAACTTCAGTTTGTCCCCTCCCCCATCTTCCTGTCTGTAATCGCCGGTGTCATTTAAAGTTCTTTAATTACAAGCTTCAAAAGCACCGTGTTCAGCACTAGAGAATTCACATCCCGGAAATGTATAGTCCATTTGATTTGATGCTGTCATAAAATGAAATTAGCTAAATATATGGCAGGTGCTTAGTTACTCAGGGAACAGGGATGGCAAGAATATTGGAGTAATTCTAGCGAAAGGAAACTCACAAATTCAGAACTTACGATCATATCATTATGGTCTCGGCCATGCTGTAGTTTACACTACATTTCAAGGAAAAGTATACTTTATGTAGTTTTTAAAATGGGTTGCATTACAGTTGTGACCATCCTGCACCGAACCTTACTCGTGAACATTATGTATTTGTTTATACATTTACAATGTAGTCTTTAGCTGTGGACGCAAGCCACAAGCCAACTTTTGGGTGGCATTTTTCCTTAGAAATAAATGAGGCAAACCTGGGTAGGCTGAAGTTATTCGACCAGAAGGCCGGCTGTAAGTGTTTTATCTCCTAACGGGTCTACGGGAGCCCACCTGGGGATTGCATTGTTCTGCTGCAGATATGCTGCTGCTCGATGCAAATTACCTCACCGAGCCCAAGCCAGACTGCAAAAAGCCTCTGAAATATTTATGAAGGAGTCGGGCAGAAAGGATACTCTGTTTCTACTCATTTATTTTCTCCAAAAACAGTTTAATGAGGGGGAGAGAAGCCCTTCCGCACACAGCGCATTCGGAATGGGGGGGGTGGGGGTGAAATGCTTCGGCAGTCCTTGGCATATCAATGACGTGCACTTTTTTTTAAACAAATATTATGCCCGAGCCCTTCAGTGTGACACGTACGGACCTCATCGTTATTCAACGCCGGACGCCACGTGCGCTGCGCTACCTTTACATCATTCATCATTCATAATTCATAATTCATAATTCCGCTGTGCTCTCATTCTCAGGTCACGGCCTGCGGGAGGCCGCTCCGGCACAGTCCTGACAGGCTTGTTGCAAAGGTCCACTCTGTTTGTGTTGAGTGACTGTAATCCAATTTGAAGTTCTGCCCCTTGGACTTTATAGACATGTTCATTATCCCATTACTTTCAGCGTCTTACAAACCTCCTCCCCCATTCCCTAGTCCCCCAATTTATATGTAAGAAGCTGACTCGTATAGCAAGCTGCTTTGGGAATGAGAGTGTCAGGTGGCAGAGCCTGCCATTTCTTACAGTTCCCTTTGTACTTTCCTCTCATTCGTCCTGCCATAATCCCCTTTCTGTCACTTAGTCACATTAGCCTTACTGGTAGTGACACTGGTCCCGGCATTATACACAACACCCGCAGGTAATATCTGCCTCTTTCTGCAATGCCTTTTTTTTTTTTTTTTACACGTCCATCAATCTGTGTCATTTTTCTATTCGAGAACTGCACGCTATACAAACGGAGGCGAACTTGGACATTTGTGTACAGTCTAGCATTTCCGCTTTAGCCTTCTCATCTTAAGCCCCTGACCAGCCATTTTTTTGTATTTATTTATGTGCAGATCTGTCTGTATTTTGTCCTTCTGAGTGTCAAAGCTCCCTGTGAGTGGAAGGGTTGCACCTGTAATCCATGGTCGCATCTTTAGTGGCAGTATTTTTTTTGTCCTCCAGTTGGTGTGAGTTGCAGTGTGCCGCTCACACACGTTCTTTTGTTTTTCATTCTGAGAATTGTGTCTCTAATGTTATTCATGCATCCATAACTAATCCTGCTCTTATGGAAATGAGATACAATTTGCAAGCGGTTTAAAGAAAGTTGTTTGTTTTGTTTTCGTTTTTTCCTGCTTCTGAGCCGTAACTTTAGCTTTTGCGACTGCTTCTCTTCTTGGGAGAAGTTAATCAGGAGTGCCTTGTTAATATGCAGCCACGCCGCAAAACGTTGTTCTTGTAATTAGGTCAGTGGAGACATTGTCGGCGAGAAAGGCTTTAGCACAGAGAAGGCATGGGCGAGGAAGGTGTTAGCACAGAGAAGGCGTGGGCGAGGAAGGTGTTAGCACAGAGAAGGCGTGGGCGAGGACGGTGTTAGCACAGAGAAGGCGTGGGCGAGGAAGGTGTTAGCACAGAGAAGGCGTGGGCGAGGAAGACGTTAGCACAGAGAAGGCGTGGGTGAGGAAGGTGTTAGCACAGAGAAGGCGTGGGGGAGGAAGGTGTTAGCACAGAGAAGGCGTGGGCGAGGAAGGTGTTAGCACAGAGAAGGCGTGGGCGAGGAAGACGTTAGCACAGAGAAGGCGTGGGCGAGGAAGACGTTAGCGCAGAGAAGGCGTGGGCGAGGAAGGTGTTAGCACAGAGAAGGCGTGGGTGAGGAAGGTGTTAGCACAGAGAAGGCGTGGACGAGGAAGACGTTTGCACAGAGAAGGCGTGGGTGAGGAAGGTGTTAGCACAGAGAAGGCGTGGGCGAGGAAGGTGTTAGCACAGAGAAGGCGTGGGCAAGGAAGGTGTTAGCACAGAGAAGGCGTGGGCGAGGAAGGTGTTAGCACAGAGAAGGCGTGGGGGAGGAAGGTGTTAGCACAGAGAAGGCGTGGGTGAGGAAGGTGTTAGCGCAGAGAAGGCGTGGGCGAGGAAGGTGTTAGCACAGAGAAGGCGTGGGGGAGGAAGGTGTTAGCACAGAGAAGGCGTGGGCGAGGAAGACGTTAGCACAGAGAAGGCGTGGGCGAGGAAGGTGTTAGCACAGAGAAGGCGTGGGTGAGGAAGGTGTTAGCACAGAGAAGGCGTGGGGGAGGAAGGTGTTAGCACAGAGAAGGCGTGGGCGAGGAAGGTGTTAGCACAGAGAAGGCGTGGGCGAGGAAGGTGTTAGCACAGAGAAGGCGTGGGTGAGGAAGGTGTTAGCACAGAGAGGAAGGAAGGTGTTAGCACAGAGAAGGCGTGGGGGAGGAAGGTGTTAGCACAGAGAAGGCGTAGGCGAGGAAGACGTTAGCACAGAGAAGGCGTGGGCGAGGAAGGTGTTAGCACAGAGAAGGCGTGGGCGAGGAAGGTGTTAGCACAGAGAAGGCGTGGGTGAGGAAGACGTTAGCACAGAGAAGGCGTGGGTGAGGAAGGTGTTAGCACAGAGAAGGCGTGGGGGAGGAAGGTGTTAGCGCAGAGAAGGCGTGGGTGAGGAAGGCTTTAGCACAGAGAAGGTGTGGGGGAGGAAGGTGTTAGCACAGAGAAGGCGTGGGGGAGGAAGACGTTAGCACAGAGAAGGCATGGGTGAGGAAGGTGTTAGCACAGAGAAGGCGTGGGCGAGGAAGGTGTTAGCACAGAGAAGGCGTGGGCGAGGAAGGTGTTAGCACAGAGAAGGCGTGGGGGAGGAAGGTGTTAGCACAGAGAAGGCGTGGGCGAGGAAGGTGTTAGCACAGAGAAGGCGTGGGTGAGGAAGGTGTTAGCACAGAGAAGGCGTGGGCGAGGAAGGTGTTAGCACAGAGAAGGCGTGGGTGAGGAAGGTGTTAGCACAGAGAAGGCGTGGGGGAGGAAGGTGTTAGCACAGAGAAGGCGTGGGGGAGGAAGGTGTTAGCACAGAGAAGGCGTGGGGGAGGAAGGTGTTAGCGCAGAGAAGGCGTGGGTGAGGAAGGCTTTAGCACAGAGAAGGCGTGGGTGAGGAAGGTGTTAGCACAGAGAAGGCGTGGGCGAGGAAGGTGTTAGCACAGAGAAGGCGTGGGCGAGGAAGGTGTTAGCACAGAGAAGGCGTGGGGGAGGAAGGTGTTAGCACAGAGAAGGCGTGGGTGAGGAAGGTGTGAGCACAGAGAAGGCGTGGGCGAGGAAGGTGTTAGCACAGAGAAGGCGTGGGCGAGGAAGGTGTTAGCACAGAGAAGGCGTGGGTGAGGAAGACGTTAGCACAGAGAAGGCGTGGGTGAGGAAGACGTTAGCGCAGAGACTGCGTGGGCGAGAAATTCTTTAGATGAAGTTTGTGACCCTCACTTCCTGCGTTCCTCTGTGCGAGATGTGGCCCTGGAAGAGCCTCCACAGATAATCTGTCTCTAATATTATAACACCTGGGGGACATGCCTCAGTTGTACAGAAGTACATATCGCTTAATGTGATGGTTAAATCCCCACAACCCCCCTCCCCCACCCCCTACCCCAGCCCTTATGTTTTTAATGCTACACACATTAACTCACAGGCTTTCATAGGGGAAATGTAGAGGGGAAAGCAATCATTTGGGGAGGGAAGGGGGAGGGGTGCTGTTTTGGCTTTGGAGCTGTATCTCACCTTGAGAAAATAAAAAAACCTGTGCAAAAAAAACGAGTGATGACGACTCCTCCCGCCAGCGCAGGGAATCTAATCACCGGGATTAAAGTACAAATCATCACAGCACAGCAGTTTTATTTATTCATTTTTTTGATAATATCTACATCATAATTTTATGTTAAAGGAATTTGAAGCATTTCTCACATTCATTTTTAGAAATTAAAGCATAATTTGCCTGGCAATCAGTGAGAAAAATATCTTTCTGAATATTACTTCCTTGTTAAAAATATCAGGGTGGCATTGTGGTATAGTGGTTAGGGTACTGGGCATGTAACTGGCTGCAGGTTTAAATCACAGGTGGTGCAGTGCTGTTGTAACAGTTGCTTAAAAGGCACTTAATCTGAACCTAAGGTGCTTAACTTGAACCTCAGAAAATATCTAGCTGTATTAGCAGATCGTATGTGAAAAATAGAAGCTTTGTAAATCAGTATTGATAAACACATGTATTAAACAAATAAATAATGTGCAATAAATAATAAATAAATACTTCTGTATCTCTTAAGAACTAGTGCCCGTCACATTTCCCAGTGACTACCACTGCAGGACTTACTTAAAGAAATTTGAAAAGCCCATGTTTCAGTCAGCCATCCAGTTACAGTCATAAACCTTTTTATCAGAGTGTGTTTGAAATGCTAGGAGGAACCTCTGAGATTTGTATTTTATTGGCAGAAACCTGTATGTTTTACATGAAATTGTAATGAGACTATATTTTTTTATATCATATTTGTTGAAATAATGCCTGGCTAGTTTATAGTCAGAAAATAATAAATCTGTAGGCATTGGTTTAAACAATGGCAGCCTAATAAATGTCTTTCTTTTGCTGTCTGAAAGTCTGAAAGGCTTTTATTACTCTTAGAATTATTTAATAGACTGTTTTGTATTTATTTCTGCCTTTTTATCCGTCATCACTCTTGGTTTGGAGCACTTTAAGTCAGTACACACGGTCTCAGGACTGTTTAATGCTCCATCATGTACTTTGAGTGAACACGGACCTAGGAAAAACTGTTTTTAAATTCTGTGCTCCTCCTACCTGGAATCAATTGCACCGGGACATTTTAGATCTTGGTTCTTGTCAATTCTGATTGTAACTGTTTTAACTGATGTCTGTTATTATTTCTTCTCTCATTTTCTTTAAATGTTTTATTTCTTTTTAAGTATTATTGTATCCCTGACCGTGAGGGCTCCCACCAATGAGTCACACAGAATGTTAAATAAAGGTTGAATGAATATGCAATCGGTGATATCATTGTATAGATCGAGCCTCACAATCTGTGAGGTAACATTGGCAGCGCTTGTGTTTGTAGGTTTAGCTTGTTTTTGTGATTAAAATGTTTTGAATGTCCAGGACAGAAAGACAGATAGACTTTTAATATGGAGTGTGATCTGTTGTGTTCCTATCCTGGAGGTCTTTTGAAGTGGTTTTGTAAAACCTGTGCATCCAAGCTAGAAAGCAATGTGGATAGAATGGAGTCTTTGTATCTTCTCGTTTAATGCTTGTCTTAACATCCAAACTGCTTTTTATTTTAGATTTCATATCCGTTGCAGCCATTCTAGGAACTGGAATATTAGGTGAGTTGAATTATATATATATATATATTATCTTCCTAATGTTTCCTTTGCAGTCGTTTTAAGGAGCAAATTGTTTTGGAGCAAGTGTGTGTGTGTGTGTGTGTTGTGTGTGTGTGTGTTGTGTGTTGTGTGTGTGCGTGTGTGCGCGTGCGTGCGTGCATGACCTAAGCCGAAACTGGCGTACAGTTTCACCCGTGGATCCCATTATAACAAATTAACTTAAGAGATTCGGATGAAAAAGCATTTCCTTACGTTGACCTCACATTAATTGTAGCAGCGTTCATATGGTTTCTGCTACAACAGTAATAAATGCAGGTGTGAGATTTGTATTGTGTTCCGGATGTTTCTCCCAGGTGGCTGTAACTTAGTGTCAGATGATGCTCCAGATATGCAGCAGGGGAGCGCCAGGACCTTCACTAGAACCCCCCTGCACACATCACACGC
Organism: Synaphobranchus kaupii; assembly: GCA_029718625.1. Classification (NCBI taxonomy): domain Eukaryota; kingdom Metazoa; phylum Chordata; class Actinopteri; order Anguilliformes; family Synaphobranchidae; genus Synaphobranchus; species Synaphobranchus kaupii. Next base: position 21,163,332 of record CM056377.1, read on the forward strand.
TTATAATTAACTGAACAAATTAGTAGAAGAGCATCGCGCGTTTCCATAAACTGTCCATCGCGGCAGACTTTTCGGGTTTGTGGTTCCCACAGTACCCGCCCCTTCGCCAAGGGAAATCGCACAGAATTATATATCCGAAGTATTAAAATAAACAAGTTACGGTGCTCTGTCAAGTATGAAAAGGGGAAATGGGCTGTGAGTCCTCGCACCTGAATCGCGCAGATGAAAAGACGCTCCGCGGCCGCAGGCAATTTGACACTGCGCCACGGCTCCGATCTGGTCGCCGGCGCTCCTAATCAGCCACTTTGCGAAAATGACGACTTTTACGGCCGCGGAAAACGAGGTGCTACACCGGCATATTACATAGGGGGAAAGGAGTCTGAAGAAAATTAATAAACGGTGATTTCATCCAGAATGTATTGTCACCTAAAAATAATTTATTGTGGGGTTTATGAGCTGGAGAGTAATTCATATACTCTTATAAACGACTCTGCAATAACATGGTGCATTGCATTTTACATTTCTGTCTTTGCCATTCATACTGTCGCATCAAGTATAGAACTCAAGCTCTTCACTTTCATGCTTTTTTTATTCCCAATATACTGAAATAACAGTTATCTACTATCATAACCTGCTGATTTTCCTTATTCATACTTAGACTGGGAAGTTAAACGGTCTTATAAAGTCAGACTGTATTTTTTATGAAATACATTTTATCAGAGCCGGCCCGACCCAATAATAGACATAAACGGCTGCTTAGGGCCCCACAACCACCAGGGGGCCTCCTAATTATTCTTAAATAGGCCTATATATATATTATTTAGGGGGTTGATGGGTTGGGGCCCATCAAATTCTCATCATCTGGTTTTTGCCATTCACAGACATGATGAGCAGAAGTCACTTGAAGCGACTGCTAACAGCATGTTTTGTAGTACCTGCATGTGCTACAGGCACACTCTCTGAGATGGGGGATTTTAATATGACTCATTGTTCTTCCAGGTCTCCCGGTCACAGTCGCACATGCTGGATTTCTCCCTTTCCTGATCTCGTTTGTCATTGGCTTCTTCGTACAAGTGAGTGTGTGTGAGTGAGTGAGAGTGGGAAACGCATTTTACCAACGCAAACAAACACCTACAGCCTTGGGTATAGCTTTGGGTACAGCCTTGGGTATAGCTTTGGGTACAGCCTTGGGTATAGCTTTGGACTGCTCTGTTTCTGACCTTCAAACGTCACTGAATTCTGAAACTTTCAAAGGTGATTCTCATACAGGACGCTTAATTTTCTTTTAGGTTGGGAGCTGTGGAATAATACAGTTTGCGGTTATTTCATGATATTCAACAAAAACTATTGTGTCCCTCCTCCACACAGTCCAGTCTGTATACAGGGATACAATGTGCTATATCTGATTAAAATACTGTTGTACATAAAGGCTATGCACATTTCAGTGACAGGTGCTGGAATGATAAACATTTAATTTAAATTGGATAATTTGGTTATAAATGAGCATTGTATCAGCCAGATTGTCAGTGCTGCAGGTGGTATGGTATTCTTTATAAAGTGATTTAAATCCAATCAAGTTAGTATGTTTGTATATGAACTCTGACCGTGAGTTAAGCTACACTTCACATTCAGATTTCACCGTTTCATTTCAACTTTGGGGGCGACGCACTGCTGGACCACCTAGTTTTCTCACAAGCATAATAGCTAGTCTAGCAATTAATTAAATGAAAATATTGGGGATGACATGTCTCCCCGTCTCCCCCCCAAACATACGCATGTGGATTTTATATTCATATTTCTTTATTAGTCACGATAAAAACATTTATCATTTGACTTCTCCGTGCATCAAACAGACAGTAAACAATACAAGACATTCAAAACCAGAGCACAATGCACAATCAAAGGAGCATATACATGCACATTTTTCATCTGAATTACTCCACTAGAAACTCCTTGCTACTGGTAAAATGTTTTTCTTTATATCTATCTTATCATCCTTCAAATAGCTCTTTTCCCCTCGTGTAAATACATTTTCCACTTGAACTCCCGCCCATGATTGAAACTTGTAAAGATTCTCTGATTAAACGCGCGCTGGTGTGTTTTTGACAGCTGGAGTAGCGTTGGAGAAAAAAGAAAGTGCAGCGTTTTCCGTGGAAATAAATCTCTGGATATGAATGTTCACGTCACCCAGGTGCAGAGCGGTGTTTACCTGACTGCACACACAAAAAAAAGAAAACCCAAATGAACCTTGAGACAAAGCTGGGGCTGCATGATAAAGCCAGACCTCCGTGTTTGAGTGATCCCGTATAGCGTTCTCCTCACCCATTGCTAATGGACCTATCTTCAACATTAAAAAGAAGTTGGAGGTGAGATTTAGGGTTCATTCTGAAAGTGTCATTTTTTAAGAAGAACGATCCCCGCATAACAGTGTCTGAGCAGAAGGGCTCTTGTCTCATCTCTCTGGGAAATGAAAACCGAAAAGCCTTCGGTTGCGTTCATGTCCGTACTCACTCATGGGCCGTGACAGAATACGATCCCTTTACCCCTTTTGGGGTACATATTTGAATCAACTTCGTCAAAAAAAAAAAAAAGCTTTTGAGTGGGCGATTTTTTTCTCACAAATGGGCGCACTTAAAATCCCAGATTGAAACCCCTTATTTCCAGGGTTTTGTTGAGGGGATTCAGGAGCACACTCATCCACAGACTGTGCACTCATCCGACAATTTCGGGAAGTAAACCGGAAGTAAAAACCACAACTTGTAGAACAAGAACAGGATATGTTACGAACTACTCTCTTTTTTATTTTTGTTAATTCTATCTTCATACATAATCTACACTTTCTAACCATTGTCATGTAAACTGATTGATATTCTCTTTTTTTAAATATTACAAACTACTTCCTCACTAAAGAGTTTTGCAGGATTTCTTTCGCACACTGTTAGCAAAGTGAGGGGACAGGGCCCGTAGTAGACGGGGGTCTGAGGGGACAGGGACAGGGAACAGGCATCGTATTAGGTCACGGACGGCCATGGATTCATCTCTTCAAATCTGTTCAGTTAGGCCTGATTGCATTTTAGTGATTATGTCTTTTGTGTTTGCAGTACCTCCTTGCTAATTTACCCTTTTGCACATCATAATGAAGGTCTATTGAAGTGGTATATTCAAGTAACACACCATATCGTCATTTAACCCCGTAACTAGCCGTATTCAGGCCAGAAGTGCTTTATTTTATTTGCATTCATTGCGTTTTTTTTATGGTCAATTCTATCCATAAACCATTTTACGACTCCAATGTTATCGCGACAAGGGTTCCCTATTTTGTAACATGACACAAAACAGGCTCGATCAAAATGACGATTCCATTTTGTAAATCCACAGACGACACGGAAAACAAACTCGGGTAAAACGAAGGGTTCAAGAACAGCAACCATTTTATTTCCGGGCTTGTGTTCAAAAAAGGCGGTGCTTGAGAAGGGGTTAATTGCTTGTAATAAAAAGAGAGTTGTACAATCTAATGACAGTAATAACTGTCACTCTCAGCCAGTCCATTTATCGGGAGGGCAACTTGTCTTGTGTTTGCGTCTGTAGCCCGGCTGTTCTGTACCGCATTATGGGTAGGTATGTCAGTCTGTTTGAAATTAGCCAGATCATTGTGCATCATTTAACATCCAATTATCAGCAGCGCTGTACTTTGCGCTTAAGGATGTGTCCGGTTAATGTAGCATTTCCCTGTTTTTTGAGAGCTCTGTTCTGATAAAACGCTTTGTGACTTAAGGGCCTAATGAAATTAATTTGACATGATGTGCAGTAATTTGGAGGACACCTTTGTGGCAGTGGAGTTTGGTGGTTGCACTCAGTCCATATGAAGGTTGTTTTATTGACAGTGCAGCCTTTCGTAAGACGTATTCATCCGTCCTCCTGCCCATGCGCTTCCCTATAGCATCCACCGGCCTGCAAAGATCACATCGGACTCTCCCAGAGTGTCCCACATCCGCTTGCCTGCACTTCTTAATAAAATTACACATTCAGGGAACATAAAATGTTAGAATGTAATAATACGTTGAATGACAAGAACAGGCTATTCAGTTCATCAAGGCTCTTCATTTCTTAAGGAGCGGGGAGGTAGTTTTACTGGATAATAGCGGCATAAAAGGGTTACTCATGCACTTCTCTTTCTTGTCTCTTCTTTCTGCACTCGCTCTTTGCCTCACTCCAGGGTTTGCTCATTTACCTGTTTGTGGACCTGCTGCAGAGGTGCAGAGTTTCCCAAATGGAGTCTCTGAAGGTGAGCGAAAGCCAACATCAGGTTCTCATGCCATTACATTACTGCAGTCTAGCATGTTAGCGCGTATTATACAGCATTGTATCACTGAGAGGAGTTGTCCATGGTTTTATCAATGATGTTGGAGAACAGGGTGTGGCAGGCAGGGGGGAAGTGTGCGCGTATGTGTGTGAATATGTTAGCTGTTAATGGCTTGCTGCAGCTTCTCTCTGTCGACAGATATGTTTTAAGAAAGTAGCTGCCGAGTATTTAAAAATGGTGGTCGGTTGGCTCAGTATATAATGATTTGCAGGGAGATTGCATTTGACAAATCAGCAATGTACAGGACTGCTAGCCCCACCCCATATTACCTGGTATGTTTTCTTGGTACCTCTCTGGAGGACTAGCAAAATTTAGTTCTGAGAACTATACACAGTACGCTTCTGCTGGCGAGGGAAACACATCCCGAAACCGTGATCTGGGTTTCACCGGATGGTACGGTGGAAACGGGCCAAAAGGGGGCGCTGGTACACTCGGGATTTTGGATTTTGGGACACCGCACTGCACCAAGAACACACGCTTTAGTGGGATGTGGCACTTGATTATAAATGTATTAATCCGTTTGATTTCTTTAGCAGGCTTCAGCAGTGGCTAAATTGGCTAAATTGTCTGGCGATTGCAGCCTTCTCCTGAACTAATTTTGCTGGGCTAGCACATTACAGCACTTTGTAAACAATTGCTGGAAAAATCTCCCACAGTAGTTGGTAAATAGCAATTGGTTTGCTACAGCAGTTGGTTTGCTACAGGTCTCATGCGACTATAAAATAATTCTGGAAGATACTTCCATCTCTAAACTTTAATTCATTCATGTATTCATTCATATGCAGGTGGTTGTTGGTTCTTCCCTGAAGGACTTTAATATCAATAAGGTTATTCAAATGATTTATTTGGCTTATGTCAAAATATAATGACATACATTCTTGTTTGTTCTTTGTCACCTCTCATGTCTATATAGGGTTGCAAAGGGAGGGAATCTAGGTCATTTTCTGACATTTTCAGGGTAAATCACCACGCACTGTAACAATCTAATGCTTAAACAAAGCTAATAAAAGATAAAAAGTTGAAGAAAACAATAAACAAAGAAAATGTGCTGAACAGGCCCAGGTCATTTTTGGAGAGCACTTTTCTGCTACATGTGGTCCCATCACTACCATTGCACAGCACCTTCATCTAGATCAGGGGAAAATTATTATAAGTTTGGGTAAATTTTCCTGCAACGAAGGGCTGTTGAGTGCTGATGCCATCTGGGATGTAGCCAAACACATCAAGGCATCAACCTGGTGGAAGGAAGGGACTCTTAAGTGTGAAGCCATGTCCCATGTTGCTTCAATTATTATCCAGATACAACATCTCCAACATCAGCTTCATCAGACTGGAACTGGTGCCTGTTTGGTGGAGCGTACAGCAGTGTGCAACAAGCTGACAAACGCAAGAGTTGAGAAGCTGGTGCCTATTCAGTCAGTCTTGAAACTCTTTGAGCCCATCAAAGATGACACCTCACAAATTGAATCTGAGGAGGATTGTCCAGATTGTCCAGATTCTGAAGCTAGATGCAAGCAACATGTAGTTAGCTGTGGTTGAGATAAATAATTAACCTAGGTCAAACAAGTCAAGTTAAAATTTTTGTTTGGCCTTACTTTAGTAAAAAGATTAAGTTATTCCTGTTAGTATCTTTTGACTAAAATAAGGTTAATGTAATGTAAAATGTAATGTTAAAGAAGGCCTATCTTATTATGTGTCTTAGATGGAAGGAAATTTATCATTTATATTTTTGCATTTATGTTTCCATGTTTAATATGCTTTTTGTTAAACAAACTGCACTTGAAAAGAAAAGCACACATTTTTGTGTTCACATTGTGTTAAACCAACATCACGTTTGTTTGACATTTCTTAATACCCATGGATTTCTCCATAACAATATGTGCAAAGTATTTGTGGTGACCCCTCAAATAGGCCCAATACATAAAAAAAAGCCTTTTGAAAACCCAGGCTTTAGTCTGTCACTGTGTCATTGATTCACCCACCAGATCTCAGCGTGTAATGATGGACTGTGGGGGTGGGGGGGGGCACCCGCCTGGATGAATCTGCCATATTGCATCAGAACACTCTGCACAAATATCTGAGGGACGGGTGAGAGGGAATGGATTAATTAGACATACTTACGGTTTAAGAAAAATATTGTTACATTCCCAAAATCACCTCAAAATTTTCTAAATTACCTCTTTTCTTGGAACTTTACAACCCTCGTCTTACAGTAAACACACACACACACACACACTTCTTTTGGCAGCTATGGTTTTGCTTGTTTTTTCCCGTGGGCAGGATGTGTATTCCCCGTTCGTGTTTGCCTGGTGTTTTTGATGTCTTTGTAACATGGTCCACTCTAATTGGCCTTTGTGAAGCGGCACAGTCCTGCACGGTGCTAATGTGATGTGGGCGCAGTCATGTGGGGTCAGGCAGAGCCGGATGACTAACAGGACGCTGTACTCTCTTCAGCTCTTCATGTTCCAGTGGCTTGTGTTGTAGGGTCTGCGTGACTTGTTTTTAGATGTTCTAAAAAATATATATTTCAACTGTGTACTTGTAATATGACTTGAAGCTATTCCTGTGTACCGATTGTATGATTTAAGCTATTCCTGTGTACCTATGCTATGTTTTGAAGACCATTTCCCTCAGAGTGCAGTGTAATGATTCACTTTCATAGAGTACAACGACTGGATGACATCATCAGATTTATTTATCTGTTTTTACCTGATTCTGTCCCCCTGCCTCTGCTTTGGGACAGACAAAATTATGGGGAGACGCACTCCGTTTTCCTGTTCCTGACTTTAGTTGAACATCGTTTAAACGCATTTCCCATTTCAGCTGCTGAAGCACTGGTTCTGAGTTGTTAGTGGAACTTCTCTTTAGATTTAGTAAATGCATTAGCAGCTCCTCGCCACCTCAGGTGAGTTGTCCAGGCAGCCAGTAAAGTGTGTCTGAGAGACACAACAAATTTAAATTCAATCTCAGACAAAGATTGACTGCCAGAGTCTATTGGCTGCAGACCCACAACAGTATTATTTGTTATTGCTCTAATGGGCTTCACACTTCTCTGTGGTTGTCAAGCGTTTTCTGTGGCCATTGAATGAGGTTTTTTTTTTTTTGGGGGGGGGGGTGGTTGTGGGGGGTTTTTTTTGTATTCACTGGCTTAGAGATTGGTATCTTGGATCCGAATTAGCGCTAGATTGCTCTCAAACACTCCTCCATTTCACATTCTCATGTCTGTTGAGATTTATTTAATGCTTAATTGATTGCATACTGTGAAGAGTGAACATTTCATTTTTGTGATGAAGTCGCAACTCATTTTCTGTTTAATGGAGTTTATCACAGGGTGTTGCTCCCTATGCCGCTTGAATAATAATAGAACTCTTTTTCACAATGATAATATAACTCTTTTTCACAATCTTTTTTTTTTTGGGCTTTTTTTTCTGCAGTATTTCACTGGGTAGCTACTGGGCCTCGGTCATTATTCTTTTATCATGATGGTGCTTTATGTATTGGTTGTTTAGCAAAATCTGAGTGTATAATTTGGATTAGAGGTCTGACCCAAACCCATCCTGGGCCCTGATGGTATGCTAAGATTGGGCCAGTTGGAGGGGTTATTATTATTATTATTATTATTTTTTTATTTTTTTTTATTTGTATTTTTAATTAATTTATTTTTTTGTCAAAAAATAAAGCTAAAGTATTTTAAATGGTAGAAAGGGGTAGGGAGGGAAAAAAAACGATGATGAATGACGGATAATATTATACAAATTATTCAGTTAAAAGTATTCATGCTGAATGTCTAAAAAGAAAAAAAGAAAAAAAAGATTGGGCTAGGTATCAGACTTATTTTTAGCTCAGTCATATTTAACAGATTGGGGAAAAAACATGTTTAAAAAAGAAAGCTCAAATACGGCTGTTTCTATTTGCTAGTTGAGCATAAGGGTACACTATGAAAACTATAAGCTCTGCGCAATTGTTCTCAATCATTGTTAACAGCTGGTGGAAGTGTTGCTCCCCCCCACATTCCACGATGGCAAACGTTCACGAGCGGCTTTCCTGCGGGAAACATTGCATTATGGTCTATTGCGCTGTATGGTGTTGTTGGCTTGTTATTTCAGCACCGGACTCTATCAGGTTCGGGCTTAAAATTTGGCTATAGAGCTTGTCGGGCTGGTTCGGGTCGGGCCATAAAGACGTCGGGCTTAGACGGGCTCTGGCCTCATTTCTAGCTCGATGCAGACCTCCATTTTGGATTGTAAAGCGGTTGCAGCAGCCGAACCCCCCCCGGCCTGGACTGGGACGCCTGGTCCGTTAGCCACATGTCTGGGAGCCTCGACACATTCCTCGCAGCTGCTGTTATATAGGAGATTTAATGGCTTCATGTTAGACGAGGAATACTGCAGCCTGCTTTTTAACGTCCTCCACTCGATTGGACCCCTCAGTCTCAAACTTTCAGTTACAGGTCCACTTCTAATGTCTACTGCATGTTTGAATTTTTAACCCCGCTGCATGTTGCCTCTGGTTACCAAGGTTGGTGGGTTTTGGTAAATGTCTGAGTTTTTTTTGTTTTTCTTTGGGGGGTGGGGGGGGGGGGGTGGGTATAAATTGATTGCTGCTGTCTTTTAGCGAGCCATAATATTATAATGGCAGTCTCTGTTTTGTTCTGTTGTATGCCAATATTGGTGACTTGGGGGGAAAAGAAAAGAATATGTCTGCAAATGTATCATAATGTCACATGATCTGGTTTTCTAGTCATCAGAGACAGAGAGAATTCTGATGCAAGACGTTGGTTTAGAGGAGCCGGCTGTCACTCAAACAGAGGTCGAGGAGGAGGAGGAGGAGGAGGATGATGAAAGGGAAGAGCCTGGTATGTTACCTTCAGTAATCTTGAGAGCAAATATTCACATTTTTCATTATTTCTTGGACTGTGTAAAGAGGCTTGTGTATATGTAACAAGTACTGAAACCATGGCAACAGCTAAAATGGCACCATGGCGCCCCCCACTGGTGTTCAGCATGTCCTCATGGTGTTCAGCTTCTCCTAATAGTGTTCAGCTTCTCCTCATGGTGTTCAGTTAGGGATGATGTTTATCCAGAAGGTTTAATGCAGTGCCTTCTGGAGGTGTTCTCTGCACTGAAGCCCTAATCCATTACTGTAAATGACATATCATGAATAGCACTCTATGGTGCTTGCTCAAACTGGCCTGATATTGAAAAAAAAAAGGAATAGAAAAATAAAGGTCTGGCTCACAGTGTAAGGAAACTGCACTCTACTCGTTTTATTTATTTGAACGGCTGGAATGAGGAGTTCCTTAAGGTGGATATTCTTTCTGTTTGCTGGAATGTTGGCCAAAGACTGCATCCTCTCCCTCCGTAAACATACAGCCAAGATCATTATCTCAACACCTTTTCCAGAAGAGAAAAAAAAAACCCAATTCAGCGCTGAAACCAACTGCAGGCTAATTGATAGAAAACATATTTGCACGGCGGTTTTATTTGTCTGCACACTGCCTGCTTTCCCTGCTGTTCCGTCAGTTAGCGAGGATGTAGTTCGCCCGCGCGAAACAGTTGGATTCCTGACTCACGACCAGATGGCTGCGGCATTGTGCTTTATGAAGAGTACCGAGGGGCGCATTAACAGCAGGATCGCGCACGGGAGCCGCATCGAAATCAGCCCGCATCAGTGCTAACTAATCAGGGTCGGCTCGGCCCACGAAGGAGAGGCATTAAGTATTTTTGACAAGAGATGGAGTGAATAGGCAGCTAATGAAGACAAATGATCCGGAGAAAAAGGGGCTGTCCTGTCGGGGGGGGGGGGGGTGCTTTATGAAGCGCTCAGAAATCTCAGTTTTCTCCCGGTCTCTTCCGGTGTCAGGAAAAATACACAGTATGGCTTCATTAAGAAAGGGCTGAGTATGGCTCCGTTAAGAAAGGGCTGAGTATGGCTCCATTAAGAAAGGGCTGAGTATGGCTCCATTAAGAAAGGGCTGAGTATGGCTCCATTAAGAAAGGGCTGAGTATGGCTCCATTAAGAAAGGGCTGAGTATGGCTCCATTAAGAAAGGGCTGAGTATGTCTCCATTAAGAAAGGGCTGAGTATGGCTTCATTAAGAAAGGGCTGAGTATGGCTCCATTAAGAAACGGCTGAGTATGGCTCTATTAAGAAAGGGCTGAGTATGGCTCCGTTAAGAAAGGGCTGAGTATGGCTCCGTTAAGAAAGGGCTGAGTATGGCTCTATTAAGAAAGGGCTGAGTATGGCTCCGTTAAGAAAGGGCTGAGTATGGCTCCGTTAAGAAAGGGCTGAGTATGGCTCCGTTAAGAAAGGGCTGAGTATGGCTCCGTTAAGAAAGGGCTGAGTATGGCTCCGTTAAGAAAGGGCTGAGTATGGCTCCGTTAAGAAAGGGCTGAGTATGGCTCCGTTAAGAAAGGGCTGAGTATGGCTCCGTTAAGAAAGGGCTGAGTATGGCTCCATTAAGAAAGGGCTGAGTATGACTCCGTTAAGAAAGGGCTGAGTATGGCTCCATTAAGAAAGGGCTGAGTATGGCTCCGTTAAGAAAGGGCTGAGTATGGCTCCATTAAGAAAGGGCTGAGTATGGCTCCATTAAGAAAGGGCTGAGTATGGCTCCATTAAGAAAGGGCTGAGTATGGCTCCGTTAAGAAAGGGCTGAGTATGGCTCCATTAAGAAAGGGCTGAGTATGGCTCCATTAAGAAAGGGCTGAGTATGGCTCCATTAAGAAAGGGCTGAGTATGGCTCCGTTAAGAAAGGGCTGAGTATGGCTCCGTTAAGAAAGGGCTGAGTATGGCTCTATTAAGAAAGGGCTGAGTATGGCTCCGTTAAGAAGGGCTGAGTATGGCTCCGTTAAGAAAGGGCTGAGTATGGCTCCGTTAAGAAAGGGCTGAGTATGGCTCCATTAAGAAAGGGCTGAGTATGGCTCTGTTAAGAAAGGGCTGAGTATGGCTCCATTAAGAAAGGGCTGAGTATGGCTCCATTAAGAAAGGGCTGAGTATGGCTCCATTAAGAAAGGGCTGAGTATGGCTCCATTAAGAAAGGGCTGAGTATGGCTCCATTAAGAAAGGGCTGAGTATGGCTTCATTAAGAAAGGGCTGAGTATGGCTCCATTAAGAAAGGGGCTGAGTATGGCTCCATTAAGAAAGGGCTGAGTATGGCTCTGTTAAGAAAGGGCTGAGTATGGCTCCGTTAAGAAAGGGCTGAGTATGGCTCCATTAAGAAAGGGCTGAGTATGGCTCCATTAAGAAAGGGCTGAGTATGGCTCCGTTAAGAAAGGGCTGAGTATGACTCCGTTAAGAAAGGGCTGAGTATGGCTCCATTAAGAAAGGGCTGAGTATGGCTCCATTAAGAAAGGGCTGAGTATGGCTCCGTTAAGAAAGGGCTGAGTATGGCTCCATTAAGAAAGGGCTGAGTATGGCTCCGTTAAGAAAGGCTGATCTTCAGTTGTTAAAGCACTCTAGGGATACTCAAAACAGGGCACAGTCAGATTAATCTCTTAACTGCTTATTATAATATTACTTAATTTTGTTGCGCAGAATGTCGTTGTCATCTGTAATTGCCTATTATAGTAATATTGCTCCATTTCATTGTATAGAATGCTGCCCCACAGATTTAGCATCTGTCATGTGCATCCTCCAGTTAAAGGATTAACATCAAACAGGCCAGAACATGTGCAGTTATTTACAACGTGTGCAGTCTTCAGACTCCGTCCTTGAGGAGAACTGATGAAGAAATGATAACACCTTCAAATGCCGTACTTCTAGGAACGTTATCCAACGTGTGTGTTTTGGTAAAGGAACTGCTCTATGTTACTGTGTGTTCGTATTTTCACCAAGGGATGTGTAAATATGACTGCATATCATTGCATCTTATCTCTGATCCTATGCCGATTTTAACCTATTCATTTAGTTTGTGCTTTTGGTCAGTCGGGTTCTGCTGGTGTGTGTGTGTGTGCGTGTGTGCGTGCGTGCTTGCTCGCTCGCTCATGCCCTGCATCCATGTTATTGGGACAAAAAATGTTTTGATTGTTACACATCAAGCCTGCATTCTCTTCTCTCTCTACCCACCCATCAAGCTAAACCATCCTGCATTCAAATATGAATTAGGCATGTATTTTATGTTTAGCCTTTATTTTACCGGGAATTTGATTGACGTAAGGAATCTATTTTCCAAGGAAATTAATAGAAACCCTGCTGTTGTTTGGCTGGTTTAATTGCATGGAGGAGTGCCGTTGATTTTCAACAAGGAACTTGAAGCTGATTATACTTTTCAGTAAATTGTTCTAAAATCACAAGTGTAGTTGACTCATTGTAATAATACAGTGCACAGATGATTTCCACTTCATTGTGTCCCCAAATAGAATATGAATGTCCAAAAACTGCAGCTAACTGCCATTAGGATTGACAGCTTTTTAACCTTCCCTGTCTTTCCCTGCTTGACAATCCATGTTTAATGTAAAAAAAAAAAGTCCTAATGTGGTCATTGAATTCAGCAGTGGTATGAGGTAGTTATGAAAAAGGGCTTAGTGCTCCCTAATGGCTGGGCTTTTAGTGTTTTTTTTCCTTGTTCAGTTTTATCGATATATATTATAAAATGTGATGCTTCTGTTGTTTCTGTTCCATAGTGGTTATGGTGGATGTATCCTCAATGGTCAGACCCATAATTTTACACTACTATGAGCCTGACCAGGCTGCTCATAACCTTACAGCACTATGAGCCTGACCAGGCTGCTCATAACCTTACAGTACTATGAGCCTGACCAGACTGCTCATAACCTTACAGTACTATGAGCCTGACCAGGCTCCTCATAACCTTACAGCACTATGAGTCTGACCAAGCTGCTCATAAGTAACCTTACAGTACTATGTCTGTTTCGGGGTTTTTCAGGCCTGGAAAATAAGGTTTCTGATGAAAGAGGTGTTGGTGGACCAGTAGGGGCGCTCTTCTCTGAACCAAACAGAAACCCAGTGCCCCAGCACAGTGATGGGGACACTGTGCTGTAGTAGTTGTCGCTCTACATATGAGGGTTTAAACTCAGCTCTTCACTCACTAAAGATCATTAAAGATCCTGTGGCATTTTCCGAAAGAGTAGCGGTGTTATTGGCGGTGTCCCGGCCAAATTCTTACTAAAACTGCCCCTCTACATCTGGTCACCTAATCAGCCCCTACATTGCATTTCTATGCACTTAGATTATTTTTGACATTCTGTTGTCTTTTTGACACATAAACACCTAAAAGGCTCTAGTTGCATTTGCAGAATGTGCACACTCTACTGCATAAGTAACTGCCTCCTAACCAAATGTAAATTGTGTTAACTGACATTCTGCTTTAGTTGTCAAAATGTCTACTTGGAGTTATCATCATGCATTAAATTAACCTCTGAACAGGGTCATTTAGATTGCGTTAAAGCCACCTTTCTATATTTTGTTTATCTGGAAAAAAGGGGATAGTTTGATAACATTTCAAGCTTTGTGGGGGAAAAATGTGATTTTTAAATGACCGCACTTAGCATTTTGCTCCATTTGCGTACTAAACAGTTTGGAGTACGAGGGAGGGTTGAAAATTTCCATCATGAAAATCAGATTTGACAGGCGGACTGTTTTTTTGAACAGAGGTAGCCATGACTGTAAATTGAGCGATTCTCCTCACGCTTTCTGTGAAGGAGCTGTGCCGGCCAGTCTCTCTGTGTGGGGCTGCTCACATGTAGGGTTGCCATGAAAATGGTAAGACCCGTTAAAGATGCACATGATGGTTTCCAAGGGAAATGTTTGCCGTTTTAAATAAATCTCGTCAGGTACTTCTGGAGGCGTTACACGAAAATGCACACAGAGTCTGTTCGATGTTCTAGTGTTACTATTTATTTTTTATTTTTTGTTAAGAAACTAATATAAATGTATGTTAAAAGCTGCATTGCTTGTACGCACAGACTCTTTGGATACGTGATTTCCTGGCACGATTTTCCACTGTTACAACCAACTCAATATTACAGGTAAACTACATGAAGAGTGTAGCAGTATATGTTTAGGGAATCTCTGCCAGCGCCTTCCAGAATGACACTATTGCCCCCTTAAGTCCATAAACCATGACAGGACAATCTGGGCCTGGAAAGTTAACACAAGAACACGGTGCCTTTCATGCCAGTCAGTCCCATTAGACACATAAAATGCTTGAAATTGATCATCTATCGCTGTTAATGCAGTTTTAAATAAAACATTAATGCTAAAGAATTGGGTTATTACTGCCAGTTACATGCGCAGACCTCTATTATCAGTGCCTAGATATTGCTTAATTTATAGTGCAGGTTGATGGTGTCATGTGATATCTTTTGCAGTGGACTGATATCCCATGATTCAATTACATCCTCACGCTATCCGTATACAGGCCTGGCTGGCTGTGATTTGATAAGGAGGCTATTAAAAAGATGGATTTCTCTAAGCCAGAAATTGTTCAGCTGCTACCTGCATGGTTAAGTGTGTAGTGTACTATAGTAAGCAGCATTCCAGGACTCTATTCATCATGGTAAGAGTGTTAAACCTAAACAAAAATAATAGATAAAAGAAAAAATAAATTATGTCTCAGAACACAGATTCCTAAAAGGTAGTTTAAGCCCTTTGAGATACTTTAAGGTATATAAGGGTAGTGTGCCTACTACCTATGGCATTTACTGTGGGGTGTGGTATTTTTTTATCATATTTCGAGAGTAGTGTGTTTGCTAACATGGCATAACTGTGTAGCCTTTTTTTGCTACAGAGTTATGCCATGTTTTTTAGATGTATATAAAAACAAAGCTTTGTGTCTCTTGGTGATTTCGTAAAAGAACCAAAGAAGTTACATAACTATAAAGGGCTTTTTACTTTCCATTCGCGTTCAAAAGCAGATTACATTCACATACTGTACCAATGTGCGTGCATCTTAGAATGTTTCTGATCATTCTATTAGGGATAGTAGATTAGATTAAGTAGACTATAAAAACACTAGGTTTTCTTTGTTATTTAAAAGGAAATAACAGGTTTTGCCCTTTAGGAGTCCTTAAATCTAGCAGGGACTATGCGGTCATTACTCATGGTAAGACCGTTTTGTTATGTTTTACTCTGCTGTTCCCTGCTGTTTGGGTTTTTTGAAAACGAAGTCTGGGAATGTATCTGGGTGGTTAGTTTTTAAGTTGTCAGAAATAATTAGCTATTATTTCTAGTGCTATTGTACAGTTGCTCTGCTCAGAACTAGAGAGGTGCTGCTCATGGTAACCACGCTAATGTTATACATCATTATTGCAGCAGAATAGAGAGGCACTCCCCATGGTAACCACGGTGATGTTATACATGGTAATTGCAGCAAACACAAGCTGTGGCTGCAGGCTGATTTTCTCATTGACTCTTGTTTATCCCCAGCCTGCTGGAGTGGATATGAAAAAGCTTTCTGTAAACTTGTTTTGTTTCATTGTTTTGCCTTTTAGTTTCTTCTAACATGCCACACTTGCTTTCTGGGTGTTTCTCAGTTAAACGCGCTGAGTGTATGTCTGTGAAACAGCTTTTCCGGCTCAGACATTGGATATTTTAATTTTTTAATACGTTGTTCACTCTGCCACCTAGTTAAATGTTAAATGTTACTGTGTGATTGTGCGGTGCACACATTCACCTTACACACAGGATACTGGTAACAATATGAACATTTCCATGTCATTATTCCACTTACTTTCTCAATATATGCATTATTTATTTGGTCACACTCAACAAAGTCTCCATATAAGGGCTTTATATAGCATATATATAAAGCCTTCATAAATGTGACATAATGACATTTTTGACAAAGCATAAATCATACATAAGCAAATGTCATGCTTCATAAAGGGTGACATTACACCTTATGCAACATGTTATGCCAAATGTGACAACCAACAATGTCATCTGGTTATTGACTAAACATACACAGTGACATAAAACATGCTAATGTAGGATGCTAGGCTAACTGTGACAGATTTTGCAGACAAAGGTGTCGTCACCCTTTATGAAGCATGACATTTGCTTATGTATGATGTATGAAGCCATTATGTCACATTTATGAAGGATATATATATATATATATATGGAGACTTTGTTTTGTTTAAAGTGTGACCTCCAGTGACTATTTACACAGGACTACAGTATACACAATATTACAGGGGAGCCAGCGACTGTTTACATGGTATTATGAGTCTGACCAGGCTGCTCATAAACCTATACAGTACTATGAGCCTGACCAGGCTGCTTATAAGCTTAGGATACTATGAGCCCAACCGGGCTGCTCATAACCTTACAGCACTGTGCCTGACCAAGCTGCTCATAATCTTATAGCACTATGAGCCTGACCAGGCTGCTCATAACCTTACAGCACCTATGAGATTGAGCATAACCTTACAGCACTATGCACCTGACCTGACTGCTCATAAGCATAACCTTACAGAACTATGAGCCTAACCAGGTTGATACTCTGATGTGAGATAAAGGCAGCTTAACTTCCGATGATGGTCAGTTACAACTTCAGTTACGATGTACTTCAAGCCAACTTTAACGCTGGCTAAAACTTGGTAGAACCAATCAGATTGAAGAAAACTAATCTCCAAAAGTGTAACATAGCTTTCCAAATCTGAGAGATGGGGACGGAGAGGAAGACCTTTACTGGCCGACCCAATCAAGAGCTGGTTTTAAAAAATACTGGAAGGTTCCCGGAAAATGTCATCCAAAAAAAAAAAGGTTTATTGCTAACACCACTGCAAATATGAAACATTAAAGAGAATATCAGAGTTTCATATTATATTACATATTTGGTCAGGTCTTTATAATGGCAGGATGGTTTTGTCTGTCCCCACAGTTTGCTTTGCTCTGACGTTGGCCTGAACAATAAATAGAAATTTTAAAACCTAAGAGACTGAGAAATTGTTACTTAAAAGAAACTTTGGCTTGCAAGGAACTACACAGGGATTGTCTCCTGTGGACCTTCAGCTTTCTCAAGTCATATGCGACTACACTGTTAGAGCACCTGGTCTATTCCAGCCCCCGTCCTTTTGAGATCCGTTTCCTTTTTCAAAGAACGACTGAAAAAGTTTTAAAAACATCATCATGCCTCAAGCAAAATAATAAACATCCATACTTTTATACTGCATCCAAACAATCCTACTTGGGTAGATTTGTTTGGTCGGCTTGAATACGTTGGGAGTATATGCGTATTCATTTCATGTTGACTTTAATGTTTGAATTCAGTCTTGTTTATAAATGAAATAAATGTTGAATGATTTCAGTGCCAAATGCACTTCAGATGTTGTTTTATGAATGTTAAAAGGGTTTGTGAAATAGACACATTTCCCATGAAAGGTCATTCATCACTTTTTCATTTTTTCCACAACGCTCCCTCCTTTTCCTCATTCCTCTCTCTAACTTGTGAAATTTTCCTTTTTAAACAGGGCTGTTGTTTTGTAATAAATCCATGCGACACAAATAATTTGTTTATTTTTTTGAATGCTGAAGGTTTTACAGTGTGTGATTAATTTGCTGTCTCTTATAACATGTGGCTTATGACTCTTTTTGTCTGATGTGCTTGTTTTTTGTCAAGGATTGGAAAGATGATTTAACATGTTGTCAGAAGGATTGTATATCTGAACATTAAGATTTTAAAAGAAAAGCGATTGAGAAACCAAAAGCCTCTGCTGTAGCTAAGCAACAGAAAAGTGTGACTATATTATTTTTAAATGTGTTTTTAATATTCCACTAGAAGGATATGTTTGTTTCCCATCCAAAAGACTTTTTCTGGGAAACATTAAGAAACCTCTGTCATATGTTAATAATAAAGTAGCAGAGTGCACATCTTTCTTTTTGTTCTTAATGTAGGATTATTCCTGAGAAGTGCAAAATGTTTAATGCAGATTATTTTATTTTTGATTGTGTTCTGTTCCATCCTTGTGTTTTTTTTTTTTTTTAACAGGCTTGACTAGTTTACAGGTGATCCTAGGTTTTCACATTTCACATGGTTTCTGAGTATTTACCTCCCACCTCTATGGTTACTGTAGTTCTTAACCCTGATTTGTGCACTTGTCTTCTCATTGTAAGTCACTCTGGATAAGAGGCTCTGCCAAATGGCAGTAATACAGTGTCATGTAATTTTAATGCTTATTTACAGTTTGGTTGAAAGATATTCGTAACATTGTATTTGAGAACTTGCATCATAGTATGCGTTGTAATTACTGTTATATTTTTAAGAGGTTTATCGTGTCGTCAATCCCGTACCATGACATCCCAAATCTTTGTGATATGATATGTGTAGCACAGCTGGTTTATACTCAGCGGGAGGATAAGTTTTGTGCGCTAAAGCTCTCAGGCTTGTGTAAGGCTTCCTGCTTGCCTTCTCCGTTCCTCTTTCATTAAAAGCGAACGGTGTGGTGTAATGTCATCTTTGTGTTGATGTGTCTCCTCCTGGTCCTTCTCTTCTCCGAGCTTGAGTGAAATGCATTCGGTGACAGGTGTGAGAATGCCGCATCCTTCCATCTTAATTACTTGGCTGTCTCCTGCGTAGCAGATGGGTGCTTCTGAGAAATTAATGATATTGCCTTCCACTTGCAGAATGTTCCCCTGTCATTCTTACGTTGGGAGGTACAGTAGTCTAAACTCGGTGTGGTTCAGAGCTGTCCGTCTTGCTTTTCATTACAGCGAGACCTGGCCAACTGACAGATTTACAAAGTTTGTTTCAATAGAAGGTGCAAACTTGACTTGCCATAAGGAATTAAGTTTTCACTTTGTGCGTGTATGTGCGCACACGTGTGCATGTCTGGATGTGTGAGCACTTTGATGCTGTAAAGAAGTAAAGAACTTTGTTTTTCAGATGTATTTCTGAGGTAGAAAAGGTTTCCTTTTGATGCTGTTGGGGGTACAGGCACCTTAACAACCTAACTCTAACCCTAATAACCATGTAAGTCTAACCTTCAGCTTTGAGTCCCTCCAAGCAATGCAGAAGAGCTTTACCTCAGTCGAGCATTATAATGTGCCGTCTCATATAAAATGTGTCAAATGTATTTCTGAATATAATGTAATGTTTCAAGCAAAAAAAAGTCCAATTTAAGCCAAGTAATTTTTCAACGGCCTTTTACCCTCCTTTCAGTGGGTTTTTGGCTCGACTGCATTCGGTTGTGTAGATTTCAGGGCTGTGGGCTGGATACATAGTGACGGCTGTCTATAATGGTGAATGCAAAGGGTGTAACAGTGGAGGTGAACATTATGGGTGTAAGAGTGGAGGTGAACATTATGGGTATAACAGTGCAGGTGAACATTATGGGTGTAACAGTGGAGGTGAACATTATGGGTGTAACAGTGGAGGTGAACATTATGGGTGTAACAGTGGAGGTGAACATTACGGGTGTAACAGTGCAGGTGAACATTATGGGTGTAACAGTGTTGTCCTGAGCAGATTGTCTCCACAGCTGTGTGGGGAGGTTCAGAGGCATTATTCATTGTTCCACGCTGCTCCTCCATCTTTTTATATCTGTTCCTCTACCAGTCCATTATTCATGCAGTTAAGGTTAAATAAAGGCAGGCGCGGCGTGTGACCGCTCTCTGGAGCATGTTGGGGAGAAATCTGCAGAGCTGCTTCTCGGTGCTGAAGGATTACACCGTTCATCCATTTCACGCGAGCGCTGACTGATCGCTATCCTTCCGGAAATAATTTGTGAGCTGCTTGCTTTCTGAAACATTGCGGTGACGGGCTATTGTGCAGGCAGTGCTTCCGCCTATGGATGTCCTTTTAATGATGATGTCATTCCCTCAGACTTCCATGCCGACATCACCTTAAACGTCATCACTCCTGAAACAGTAGGCTGAACTGTCTGACTGAAGCTTCTTCCATACCGGCCCAACAATCACCCCTCTTTCAAAATCACTGATCCCCTCTCCAACAATCACCCCTCTTTAAAAATCACTGATCCCCTCTCCAACAATCACCCCTCATTCAAAATCACTGATCCCCTCTCCAACAATCGCCCCTCTTTCAAAATCACTGATCCCCTCTCCAGCAATCGCCCCTTTATAAAAGTTACTGATTCCCTCTCCAAAATCACCCCTCTATCAAACTCACTGATCCCCTCTCCAACAATCACCCCTCTTTCGAACTCACTGAGTTCCTCCTCGTTGTTCTAGACATATGATGGGCAAGCAGGCCTGTCCAACATTTTCAGACTTGACCTTGTGCATGCTGGGATGCTATTTTCTTAATTAATGTACGAGTCACACCCATGTGGTAGACCGTTTTGAATGCACCTGTTGTCTCATGTACCCAGGTGTCGAGACTTTTGGGTGAGTACCTGTTTGTGAGCCCGGCCCTAATGGAGACACCTGACCTGCTTGGCTTTCAGATAGAGGCTTGCTGCAGAGGGACGCCGCTGCGAGGAACCCGGAGAAGGAGGCGGAACCCAATCTGCACATCCTCGGGGTTCTATTCCTCAGCAAGCGCATGAGCCACGCCTTCAACTTCATCCTGCTCTTTCAGTTGTAAGTGGCATTTCCATCATTTTGCATTAAAAACATGTTACTGTCATCATTGCTCATGGCCTTTCATCCAAACGTTGTCATGTTATATGTTGTGTATATGAGTGGTGTATAATTTTTGGGGATTTGATTGTAACCCCTAAAGTTTGCAGGTGGGGTGCTGCTGTTGTACCCCCGAGCATAGGTATATGCTGAACAGCTTCAGTACATTTCCAGCTGTATAAAGAGAATGTACAGTACCAGTGAAAAGTTTGGACACACCTTCTCATAGGTTTTTTAAAAGTTTTTTTTACTGTTTTCCACATTTTAGAATAGTAAAGTCATCAAAACAATGAGATAACACATTAAATTATGCAAACAAATCAAAAAAAGTAATATTTTAGATTCTTCAAAGTAACCACCCTTTCCCTTGATAACGGCTTTGCACATTCTTGCCATTCTCTCAACCAACGTCTGTGGTAAACAGGTATTCCACAGGTAAACAGGTGATGCTATCATGACTGTATAAAAGGATATCGAAAGACTCTTGATGCCTTATTTCCAGGTAGAATGTGCAAAGCTGTTAACAAGGCAAAGGATGGCTACTTTGAAGAATCTAAAATATAAGACGTTTTTTATTTGTTTTACACTTTTTTTTGGGTCTTTGCATAATTCCATTTGTGTTATCTGATAGTGTTGATGTCTTTACTATTCTAAAATGTGGAAAACGGTAAAAATAACGGAAAAAAAACTACGAGTAGGTGTGTCCAAACTTTTGACTGGGACTGTAGGTTTTTAAAAAAAAAACTTTTTACATATATATTTTTGTGTAAGTTCCTCTGGGTAAGAGGTTGTGCTAATGCTTAAATGTGAATTGGACAATCGCCCCTCTTTCATTGGGTACGTTTACATGCACACTAATACTCCGATCTGAACCCGGTTATGGCAATACTCTGGTTACTGAAATGGTCATGTAAACACCTTTATCCGATAATGTAAGGTCATAATCCATGTTTTCGAAACCTGATTAACACCACTCGGTTTTTGGCCAAACTTTCGATTTTTTGGGGCATGTAAACACCTTTCTCCGGTTTCTTTCGGCTTTTCAAAACTACGCATGTCAGGCAGAACAGGCGGTGTAACGGCATAATGATTCCACCCGTCAACATTTGCTATGCCTGGGGTTCCTTCAGCATCTCACTTCCAGAATTTTATTATTTGCATTTCACCAGTGAAATATATATTGTTCAGTGTTACGTGTTTGTGTTTGTACTAGCTAGTTTGTGGCTAGCACATGAAATAACTGAAATTTTTGGGAAATTTAGAGATCGGTAAAGCTAGCTAGTACAATAATATAAATCAACCACTACTAGCAATTATCTATAAATAAGTAGCTATAATAATTACTAGCTAGCTATAATAATAATAATAGCCTACTAACGTAAATTTTTGACGGGCGGATAATTTTTTTTCTGGAAGCAGTTAGTAGCTATATTTTCCACAGAGCCAATTATGGAGAGAATCATGTAAACGCGGCTTTTGGAGTAATCACATTTCTTATGTCCATGTGAACGCAATAAGTTAAATACTGGCGTAAGCTGATCGTTTCCAGTAATCGGATATTGCTGTGCATGTAACCGTACCCATTGTCACTGAGATCACCTCTCCAACAATCCCCCCGCTTTCAACTGGACAGTGTTAAATGTGAATTTAGTCACACCCTGTCCACCGTTACTTTATCTTTTAATTAAGTGGACGCCATTTTCAAGGTGACTTGCACAGTGTGCATTTTTTCCTACGGTAATGTATTTTCTTGGATGTTTACTACAAGTTTAAGAACGCCAAATTGCACAACAGAAGTTCCCCGACCTGGGACTTGAGCCTGAAACTGCCAACTCCCAAACAGCTGTACCACATTCAGCGCAGCTTTACAAGCACGGCCCGTTATAATGCCTCTCCTCCTAATTTCACTTTACATTTTTGAGTTTGATGAGCTCTGGTTATCCTCAGTCACCCCACAAAAACAAAAAAACAAAAGGGTGAGAAAAAAGGAGTGAAAAGTAGTGAGAGGCTCATTCTCACGGGTAAGAACAGTGTGGAGTTAAAGACGGCAGGATGAGGTGAAGGACAGCGCTGATTGGTTGTGTTTCGGTGGGGGAGGGGTGGGGGGTGGGGGGTTGATGATGGAGTACAGCCATAATTCACTCTGTGCAGGACAGCATCTCGAGACCCACAATCCCCAGCGGTGACACAAGCCCCTCCACCACCACTGAGCTCAGAGTACCTCTGGGATCAACACGGCCGTGATGGAATAACCAATATGTTTGGCATGAGGGACGTGACTCTGACACTTCCCCTATTGTACCTTAAACATTGCCCAATACTTTATGCAAAGCCCAGTCAATGCTGTCCTCAGATTAGTGGATGAGTCTAGCCCACTGAAATGTATAGATTGGCCATGACCTGAACCAACAGAACAAGCCAGGCGGTACTGTGCTCTGTTGGGCTGTGTTTGTTTTTTGCAGACTTTTTTGTGGAATTAGTGCAGATTCCTTGGACTTGATTCGGCCCAGATTTACCTTATCTACTCTATCCACACGTTATCTTCACTTTTACTGTCTGCTTCATTTCTGCACAAACTTATAAGCTTCGAATGCTTGTTCTGCTCCACACTGAGGAGAAGATTGTTGCCGGTGGAATCCGAATGTTGCATTAGGAACGGCAGGTGGAGGGGTGTTAGCCGGTGAACGGCAGGTGGAGGATTGTTAGCAGGTGATAGGGTGTCTTCGGGCTGTTTGCTCAGTGCCCAAATTCCTGTTCCACTTGGGTTGTTTAAGACTCTGGAAGCTTCTTCGACATTTTCAGCTCTTTAAAATTCCTAACTTGTCAGACTTTGCCCCGGGGGGCAAGAAGGCCATCAGTGATAGAATTGGGACAAAGAGAGAGAGTAAAATACTGAAAAACAAGTGACACAGAGCAAGAGGCTTCTCCACCCGAAATGTTGCATTTATTTATATATAAGACACCCTGCTAACATATTTTATTCAATTTTATAAAATTTTTTGCTGCCCCGTTCATTCTCAGACTTGCTAGTAGCAATTGGCCATTACATCTTGGTCAAAATAAAATATTCAAAATTGTTGACTATCAGACTGAAGAGTAGGAAATGTAAATTAGAGGCATGTACAAATAAAACATCCAGTGGTGAAGTCTCTCTCGGAGAGCCCTTTCTTTGATTGCCTTTGCTTTATATCTCCAGCCATTTTGTGTCTCCCAGTTGGCAGTGAGAGCCTACTGCGTTAATAAACGCTCAACACACCACATCCCTCTGAACCCCCATCATTGCAGTATGAGACCTCCCTCTCTCTCTCCTCCCTCCCCCCTCCCTCCCTCGCTTCTGCCCTCCTCCATCCCTCATTGTCTTGTGTTTTTTTTACCACACATCTTCCTAGTTACTTTCATTTGTCATGGGCTCACTTCTATGTCAGCTGCAGTTCCATTAATCACACTCCCCCTTTTACATCAATAACAAATGCGCAGATAGAGCGCCACTGCAGATCGAGCAGCACTGCAGGTAGAGTAGCACTGCAGGTAGAAGTAGCACTGCTGATAGAGTAGCACTGCAGGTAGAGCAGCACTGCTGATAGAGTAGCACTGCAGATAGAGTAGCACTGCAGGTAGAGCAGCACTGCTGATAGAGTAGCACTGCAGGTAGAAGTAGCACTGCTGATAGAGTAGCACTGCAGGTAGAAGTAGCACTGCTGATAGAGTAGCACTGCAGGTAGAGCAGCACTGCAGATAGAGTAGCACTGCAGATAGAGTAGCACTGCAGGTAGAGCAGCACTGCAGGTAGAGCTCCACTGCTAATAGAGCAGCACTGCTGATAGAGTAGCACTGCAAATGGAGTAGCACTGCAGGTGGAGCAGCACTGCAGATAGAGCAGCACTGCAGGTAGAGCAGCACTGCTGATAGAGCAGCACTGCAGGTAGAGTAGCACTGCAGGTACAAGTAGCACTGCAGATAGAGTAGCACTGCTAATAGAGCAGCACTGCTGATAGAGTAGCACTGCAAATAGAGTAGCACTGCAGATAGAGCAGCACTGCAGGTAGAGCAGCACTGCAGAGTGCCAATGATCTATCAGGCGTGTATCTACACTCAAAGTTGTCGTAACTGGGGAGTAATTATTTGTAATTCTTTTACATCAAAGAAAGGGGAAGCACATGTTTGTTGATTCTCACAATAAGTTGCTGGAATTTTGGCCCATTCCTCCTGACAGAACTGGTGTAACTGCGTCCGGTTTGTAGGCCTCCTTGCTCGCACACGCTTTTTCTGTTCTGCCTACAAATTTTCATTTGGATTGAGGTCAGGACTTTGTGATGGCCACTCCAATACCTTGACTTTGTTGTCCTTAAGCCATTTTGCCACAACTTTGGAAGTATGCTTTGGGTCATTGTCCATTTGGAAGAGCCATTTGCGACCAAGCTTTAACTTCCTGGCTGATGTCTTGAGATGTTGCTTCAATATATCCACATAATTTTCCGTCCTCATGACGCCATCTATTTTATGAACTGCACCAGTCCCTCCTGCAGCAAAGCACCCCCACAACATGATGCTGCCACCCCCGTGCTTCACGGTTGGGATGGTGTTCTTCGGCTTGCAAGCCTCGCCCTTTTTCCTCCAAACATAACGATGGTCATTATGGCCAAACAGTTCAATTTTTGTTTCATCAGACCAGAGGACATTTCTCCAAAAAGTAAGATCTTTGTCCCCATGCGCAGTTGCAAACTGTAGTCTGGCTTTTTATGGTGGTTTTGGAGTAGTGGCTTGCTGAGCAGCCTTTCAGGTTATGTCGATATAGGACTCGTTTTACTGTGGATATAGATACTTTTGTACCTGTTCCCTCCAGCATCTTCACAAGGTCCTTTGCTGTTGTTCTGGGATTGGTTCGCACTTTTCGCACCAAAGCACGTTCATCTCTAGGAGACAGAACGTGTCTCCTTCTTGATTGGTATGAGGGCTGCGTGGTCCCATGGTGTTTATATTTGCGTACTATTGTGTGTACAGACGAGCGTGGTACATTCAGGCATTTGGAAATTGCACCCAAGGGTGAACCAGACTTGTGGAGGTCCACAATTTTCTTTCTGAGGTCTTGGCTGATTTCTTTAGATTTTCCCATGATGTCAAGTAAAGAGGCACTGAGTTTGAAGGTAGGCCTTAAAATACATCCACAGGTACACCTCAAATAATGTCAATTAGCCTATCAGAAGTTTCTAAAGCCATGACATAATATTCTGGAATTTTCCAAGCTGTTTAAAGGCACAGTCAACTTAGTGTATGTAAACTTCTGACCCTCTGGAATTGTGATATAGTGAATTAAAAGTGAAATAATCAGTCTGTAAACAATTGTTAGAAAAATTACTTGTGTCATGGACAAAGTAGATGTCCTAACTGACTTGCCAACACTATAGTTTGCTAACATGAAATCTGTGGAGTGGTTAAAAATGAGTTTTAATGACTTCAACCTAACTGTATGTAAACTTCCGACTTCAACTGTACATATATGCAGCGCGAGTCTTTATATAGCAATAGCTTGACACGTACCGTAATATGCATCCATGTACTGCTTGTCTGCATCAAATTCTTCCCCCACCCAAATATACAGTAAAATATATATGGCTGGAGAACTGTTCCAGCTCAGATGCCCTTATTTCGTACTCTTGCCTGTCTTAGGGGAAGAGATTTGACCTTTGTCTGTCTGTCATGTTTTATCCGTGAGGTTAAGCAAGCACATACCCAGAGGACATGCATGTTACATCTGATTTGGGTCATGCTAAACAGGCTTTTCACTTAATTTGATGAATTATTTAATAATTTACATCCTGCGGGATGCAGCTGTGTTTGCCCACAGTGCTAAGACTTGCATGTAAGGGGGGGGGGTTGATTTGGCAAGCTTGCTGTGCCTAGCAGTAAAGCGGCCAATGTAGCCATTGCTTAAGTTTAAAAAGCCAGCATAAAATGGAGCCAGATAGTAATTATGTTGTCTTTCTAGTTAATAAAAAATAAAAAAAAGGTTTCTTTTTTTCAAAATTGTCTGGCTTGAAAGCGTTCCAAAGAAGGCTTGGAGACGGCTGAAGTGGGTCGCGGCTCTCCGTGAGCGCTATTCAAAACCCCGCGAAGGGTACTTGCGCGGAAGGTGTCATTGCAGACTGGCGCTGTGCCTCCTGCGGTTGGTGCGATGCCAGGATGTGTGCCCTCCCCGAGCTGGCGCCACATCAGCGGCGGGTCGCTCGCTTAAGTTGTTAATTAAAGGTGCCCTGGCAGGAGCCCGCTAGTTTGCCACACAGATCTATTCCTGGTAACGGCCCGGCGGCCCGGCTTCGTTCTGAGCATATGGTGCGGTTCTGTAGAACACGCTGGGCGGTCCGATCCAAGCCCTTCACATTCATCAGGGAAAAAGAAATAATTCGCATCAGCCAAAGAAAGAATAAAATAGAACATTGAACTTGTGGATGTGTATTTGCAGGAGCACAGAGTCAGTCATTAAAGTAGCTGTGTGGGCACTGTACACTCTCATAAGTATTTAAGGCTTCATAAGTCTGCTTTTCAAAGTCTTTTCAAGGTAAGTGATTTGTGAATAACTAAAACCGCTGATATACGTATACTACACTACAAAAGGATATACTAATATTTGCCAAATTAATCTATGAATAATGCAAGGAAGGAAAGCATAATCTTTGAGTACCAGTGTGTTATCTGCACAACAAGGAAAACACTCCTTCACAGAACACAACGATTCTGTCTATGCATTTGTACAGTTAATCTTTAAAAACAAATAACTTGTCATTGCTTTGAGGTAGTCAGATAATATAAATTATATGAGAATTTTAATGACCTCCTCCTTGTCCTTAAGTTTTTCTAAACTTCTATTATCCTGCATTGTTTATAAAGTATGTTTGCTGTGCTGTGTCCTGAGATCTGTTGGAATAGGATGCAAAAAAAAAAAGAATGCACACTGAAAGTGGACAAAATTCTTCTGTCTTACAATGTGGCTATGTTTCACTTGTTTCATTGACACATTTCTGGGATTAGTTTTTTCTAAATTTTACCAGCATCAAAAGTATTTTCAAATATCCAGGTCGGGATGTTAGTCACATGACATCACTAAAAGCCAACACCTTTTAAGGTGTTGATGAATTGCATTGATGTGTATCCGATGTACGTCGCAGGTGTCTGGTGCAGGCACACTCACTCTCTTTATTTCATTTGACCAGCAGCTAAAGAGTTAAAGTATGTGAAACGCGTCGTGACAGGTCTGCGGTGCTCCACCCCAGTGCAGCGGTGCTGTAACGCCGCGGGGCTTTATGGGAGGCCTGGCACGCTGTGAGCGGGCAGGACGCGAGTGACACACGGGGAGGTGATCGTCGAGCTCCTAAAATGTCAGCGTGGCCTCCCCCCGCTGGGCACGGGAGAGGGAGAGCTGCTGTCCGGGGCTTTTTAATAAAGACACAAAGGTTAATGAAGGCAACGCAGCGCCCTTATCTGAGCCCGGCGTTTCTACCGCCATCCCCCGAGGGGGAAGAGGGCGTGGCCTCACAGGATAGCAATGATAAGTACGCTTATTTTTATCCAATCAGCGCCCACTATACGTCCAGCACAAAATGGTATTTTTGTGTGAAATGTCACCACTGTCACGGTGAACAATTCCCTTTTCCCTTCCCTGAGGAATAATGGCCCGGGCAGCCGGCCACATTACGTACAGCACGGCGTTTATCGGCTGCCTCCATTTTGTAGTAGGCAATATTTATAACTTTAATTTACATAATGATCTCTCCTTTCTTTATTCTTTGAGCAAGAGTGCCTTCAGCTCAACGTCTTTCAGTATTTCAGAACTTTCTGTAGTTTTTTCCCAGTTATTGAGTTTGTCATTTGAGCTGCGAAGTACCTTTCTTTGTTATCATTATAAGAAAAATCACACCCAGGTGGTGAAGTAAGCGGTGCAGGTTTTGAGCAATCATATTAAAAAATGCAATAGAAAATGTGTGTGTTGTTTACATGTACAAAAACAATGGCCTCTGGTTTGGTGATATTTTTACATTATGCTTATTAATTACTATACTTACAGACATTGCATTTTACAAACATGTAAAAGAGAGATAGAAAGATATAAAAGGACAGCCATTGGTATTTCAGAAGAAACAGGAAATATGACAGTTAGTACTCTGATAACAAACAGGAAAGATTACAGTTATTACTTGAACAATATCAATGGAATTCCAAACTCAACAAGAGGGTGCATGGATTGTTGGGCCGTTCCATAACTGACTGGGTCCAGCAGAACACTGGTGGTAGATTTTGTATTGATTTTGCTTCGGGGGGTTGCTACGGCGACTCACCTTGCTAGCAGCTGGAATGTTCAAAACTCCACTCTAGCGGCAGCTGGTAATTTAAATTTCAAACCCATTTTCTAACTTGTGACCACGACTACAGTTTTTAAGCTACACAAGACATATTATATACAGATGTGCATCTGGTTCCCAGGATTCCTACGGTGTGAATATCTAAGCTGTGACATGTACATTTTTTGAGATAGAGCTGTCTGAAGCTGGGCATGCTTTTCTCAAGCTACTATTGTATTGCCGGGAATGTGACGTATAGGCGACTCCTGATTGGTTTAAATCTCATGCTACGAACGGACGGACGGACGGACACATGTCACATATAGAAGCGGCTGCACCGCTTAAAAATAAAGTACACGAGTAAGATTAAATGATGAGTGTTTGAAAGGATTGAAAAGACTGGATACAATTCTTTTTCTGGTTTCAGGACAAATTTATATATGCGGTATTTATTTATTTTTTTTAAGGTATGTCAACTAACAAAAACAAAGCAAAGGCTTTTAGAGGGATGATGGCGAACACACACCGTGTTTGGAGGATAGAGGAGAAAAGAACTTGTACTAATGGGCTGGTAACGATCTGCGGCGGTAATGTTGGTGGCTTTACGCCGAAGAGGCGGCCTGTCGGGCTGATGGAATTCTCCTTGTTATCAGCATTTAGACAGGTTTCAGTAACACCTCCTCGATCAATACCCTCTTCATTGTGTTGGAGAGGCTTAGGGCTGGATCAATGGCGTGCTGTGACAGCCACCTCTCGCCCTACAGTACTGCGCAGCTCGCTGTGGATCCGCTAATATCGCCCTGTCATCCGTGCGGACACCCACAGATCCCTCATAGAGATTAATGGTGATCCTCTTGCCCATAAACCCTCCCCCTTTTGCCCTCAGGGCTCATGGGATAGCGATCTCCACACTGTATTCCTGTCTTAACCCCATTGGTTTTTGGTTTCTCTTCCTCGATGATTAAAATTCAGCAGCAATGGCGGTATCAGCGAAAACATTAAATTGATTGTTTAGTAAAAAAAAACAGGAAAAAAAAACGGAATACAATGTTCATGGCTGAGCTGTTTCAAAATGTCTCTTTTGTTGCAGTGTTCAGTCATCTTTGGAGAAAATTGCATCTGGGTATTAGAGGGAAAAGCAGTCAGCTAAATGTGTTCTTTGCCTCAGATTTTTTTAACACAGTTTAGTCCTAATGATGTTTTTGTACAGATTTGTACAGAACTGTTGTACAGATTTGATATTATCTTATTTGGAGCTCTGTCCTGAATGTTTTCATCCTCGTTTAATCCGCAGCCGAACAGTCACTGGCACAGATGTAAGCAATAGAGGATGCTAATTGCTGTAATGGTAGAGGATGTTAATTGCTGTAATGGTAGAGAATGCTAATTGATGTAATGGTAGGGGATGCTAATTGCTGTAATGGTAGGGGATGCTAATTGCTGTAGTGGTAGAGTATGCTAATTGCTGTAGTGCTGGAATATGCTAATTGCTGTAATGGTAGAGGATGATAATTGCTGTAATGGTAGAGGATGCTAACTGCAGTGATGGTAGAGTATGCTAATTGCTGTAATGGTAAATAATGCTAATTGATGTAATGGTAGAGGATGCAAATTGCTGTAATGGTAGGGGATGCTAATTGCTGTAATGGTAGAGGATATTAAATGCTGTAATAGGATGCTAATTGCTGTAATGGTAGTGTATGCTAATTGCTGTAATGGTAGAGAATGCTAATTGATGTAACGGTAGAGGATGTGAATTGCTGTAATGATAGGGAATGCAAATTGCTGTGATGATAGAGGATGTTATTTGCTGTAATGGTAGGGGATGCTAATTGATGTAATGGTAGGTGATGCTAATTGCTGTAATGGTAGAGGATGTTAATTGCTGTAATGGCAGGGGATGCTAAATGCTGTAATAGGATGATGTTTGCTGTAATGGTAGAGGATGCTAATTGCTGTAATGGTAGAGGATGCTAATTGACCGTTAGCAAAGTCCACCAATCCCTGTTTAGAAACGGTTGCTATGTACAACTTCCTCCGACATTGTGCAACATTTTAGTTGATAGTGGATAAAAAGTTTAGCTCCAAGTTACAAAGCTTTTTCTGGAGATGGTTAAAAGGCTTTGTTGGGGAACACCAAAACAGACATGCTATCCTGAATGTATCTGTGTTATTTAGATTAATTCCCCAAGATAAAGACAAACTTGGACAAGTGTCTGTTGTGGATAAAACTTTGTGGATGGCCACACTCGCAGCTTAATGTCAATACCGCGTAGACCGATGCAGTGAAGAAAAAGCCTGCACATAAAACTGCATTCACCTGACAAAGATCCAGTTCAGATTGAAACGTTGTCTGTCTACAAGTAAATGGTGAAACGCAGTTTTGTGTGCAGGTTTTTTCTTCACTGCATTTATTCTTCATTACCCAGCACCTTTTGGATGTGCGTGCATAATTTTTCTCAATGGGCTAGCATAGACTGACACGCATACATTTGCTCGAAGTTAAGCTAACTTAGCTATATTTTGCCTATTAATACCATCAGATAACAAATATAATCTATTAGCTGTAGTTAGCCTGGTGTTTAAATCAAATCAAAGTTTAGTTGTGAAATGCAGTTAACAATACAGCAGATAGGCACTTGTTAGCTGGCAATGAAATACTTAGCCTGCGAGTGTCCTTGTGTATACGAAGGGAAAACCTATTAAAATAATATAAGAAATAATAAAATAAGATGGATAAGAAAGGAAGTATAAATAGAGCTGCCGGAATATTTTGACATTGGAAATTATTAGGCAATCTCCCATAACGGTGTAGCGTAAATAGGGCATAGGCTTAACGTTACTGGTAACATTACCGATAGTTAGACTAACGTTAGGTCAAACTAGCTCTAGAAACATAACGTAAGCGAGCACATCTTGGGCTACTTATTTGCAAACCTTACCATAGTATCGTTATTTCAACCGCTATTCGGTAACTAATGGCAGGTAATCTTTTCCATTAACCAGCACTTTATTACAATGGATACATGAACAGTTTTGAGCCATGATATTTGTGCCCTCAATTTCGATGCAGGTGTGGTTTTTCACGTTTCATCTATGCTTTTGCAGTTATAAGTGACCTAGTTATTTTAACATTGTGTATGCAACCCTCCACGGAAAATTTCTGCAGACCTTACCATCTACTTTTCGAAGATATCTGACTTCCAAAAATCATCTGTGATTTATTGCAGTAATTCACTTAAGCAGATGCTGCCAGCTGACATCTCTTTTTGTCGTACATGGCAACAGTCGCTAAGGAGGGTGGGACTTGTGGATATTTTGCTTATGGTCAATTGCTGTGTGGAAGTGACAGTTGGTTGATAACTTGTCTGTCTGTCCTTCCAGCATCTCTATCGGGATCAGCTATGCTCTGGCGGGCAGCGAAGCCTATGCTGATCTTCTGCACGTCAGGTAAGCCAGCGTGGTGACATCGCTACGGCTCGGCCATATTGAGCCTAAATGATGGGATTGATGATTGATGATCAACAGGGTGACAGGAGCTCTTAAATCCCCATCAGTTCTGCAGATTGTCAATAAAACAATGTTAAGTCACGACAGGGTTTTGGGCCACACTGTTTCGTTAAACTTGCTTGTTTAGTTACGCCATATTCTCTCCAATGCTGCCATGCACAAACCTCAGAGATAATGATACAAGAGTGTTAGAACCAAGCCTGCCGTAAATTACAGAAACAAATAACACATAAACAAATAAATAATAATAATAATTATTGTTATTGTTGTAGTGATCGGCAGCAATAATAAAAATATTCTGAGCTTCCTCTTTTATGCAACCAGAATCAGTGGTATTTGCATTTTACAAAATTGATACAAAAGATATCAATACCACTCTCTTTAACTCCAGGTTGTGAAGTGGTTGTGATTGTATGTGATGCTCTGCCTGTTACTGATAACTATCTCCTCATTTTTGCCTTCATCCCGCTTAATGCCATGCTTGGAAAAGGGGCAGAGGAGGGATCCTAAAACCAGTGTAGGGATCCTAAAATCAGAGCATTGACCCTAAAACCAGAGCATTGACCCTACAACCAGAGCATTGACCCTAAAACCAGTGTAGGGATCCTAAATCCAGGGCAGAGATCTTACAACCAGAGTAGGTATCCTAAAACCATTAATAACAACCTGAAAATATCCCCAACCTCATACAATGGAAACTTTTGAGTTTTGACCGTCTTATGCCTAAAATACAGCATGTCAATACAGATCCATTGTTTGTGTTCATGTTCTATGATACAAAAAACAGTACATAAATGTGTCCAACACTTCTACTTTGTAAATGCTGTGAAGAATCCCAAATTATTGAGAAAATCTTTATTTTCAGGGTTTTAGTCAGCAAAAAATCAACAGAATTTCACACCGAGTTGAATTGGAGAGGTCATTTGAGATTGAGCCATGTTTATTCCTGAGATGTGAAAGCTTTGTTTAGCACCATATTGTACGCCCAAAAACAATGGTTTAGAGGTCAACTGTTTTAGATGGTCTCCCTCACAAAGTCCAGTGGCTTAAAAGCTGTCTCGCTGTGTTTTCAGGAAGGTCAACAATGAATGTAATGAGTCTACACTCCTTCACACTGGACTTAAAACAAGCATATGAGCCCAATTAACTAAGAGCATCTGTGCTGTAGCTACAGTACTGCAGAGTGCACACATTCTCCATGAGTCACGACAGTGTACAGTGTACATGCAGAGGTGGAAAGTCCAGGGGTCAGAAAGTAAAAGTCCTGCCATGTGTTTCTTCCACCCATGAACTCAGCCAGCTGATTTCACTAATTAGTTCCACCTCCCGGCTGAAGAATTTAGCTAATTATCGAATCCAGGTGATTGGAACAAAATACCGGGGAGGACTTTTACTTTCTGAACCTGGATTTTCCACCTCTGTGTACATGTCAGTACCTTCTTACACACGTGAGTCATGTCAGTTTGAGAACCTCTGACCTAATAACTTTCACAGCTCTCCATTATTTTACTAATTGTATTATCTACCCAACAGACATGAGCTCTGCCTGTTGGGTTTACATTTTGTTGATGGTTTGTGAATTTGGGGTTTACTCAGC
The DNA here is from genome assembly GCA_029718625.1 of Synaphobranchus kaupii. Lineage (NCBI taxonomy): Eukaryota > Metazoa > Chordata > Actinopteri > Anguilliformes > Synaphobranchidae > Synaphobranchus > Synaphobranchus kaupii. The sequence goes on from CM056377.1 coordinate 21,197,676, forward strand.
TCTAAAGCCTTTATTTGTGTCATATTATTTTAGCCTGCAGTGTGTGTCAGGTGTTCAGCCCAAGAAAGTGCATTTCTCTGTATTTAATATTCATTTTATCATAACTACATGTCGACCGGAAATTATTAAATTGGAAGCGGTAACTAAAACTTGTAAACACATTGGTAATTTAATGCATAAGTGTTTAAGTTAACAGAATTGGTTTTTGTGGGTTAGTGATGCAGTGAGCAGTAGGAGGAGAGCATTTCACTGTGCGGTCAGACCCCATGTGGAGCCATTGCTTGACCACACTTCAGTCCTGCAAATGGCTGTAATTAATATTTCATGATCAAGTTATATAGAGGAAGAACAACTTGGCACGATGGAGCCTGCAGGGACAGTTTGCAAAACAATGGTGTGTGTGTGTGTGTGTGTGTGTGTGTGTGTGTGTGTGTGTGTGTGTGTGTGTGTGTGTGTGTGTGTGTGTGTGTGTGTGTGTGTGTGTGTGTGTGTGTGTGTGTGTGTGTGTGTGTGTGTGTGTGTGTGTGTGTGTGTGTGTGTGTGTGTGTTACTATAATGTCTTACAAATGTTAATTGTAAGTTCATATTTTATTTAGCATAAAAATTCATTGAAAGTGAATATGCAGCTTCTATACTGTATTATTTCAATACACACTAATTTCTATATTAATTTGTTATTTCATTATTAATGCCTTTATAGGCCTTGTGCTTTGGTTACATGTTTTGTCTTCAAAGCATTGACATGCAACACAAATTCTGCCCTTAGATTTCTAAACAGTGATATTGTAAGGTTTGCAGATGACACAACAGTGGTTGATCTGATACATGACAACAAGGAGGACTCCTATAGGGAGGAGTTGAGGGAGCTGGCCCTGTGGTGTAAGGATAATAACTTTACCCTGAATGTAGACAAAACCAAATATATTATAACAGATTTCAGGAGGAGTAATGTCAACCATTCCCCAGTAACTATCGAGGGTAGAGCAGTTGAGATCGTTAATTGTTTTAAATTCTTGGGTATACAAATCTCCAGCTGTCTTACCTGGTCTGACAATACCGATGAGATACTAAAGAAAGCCCAGCAAAGGCTTTATTTCCTCTGTTGTCTTAAAAAATGTGGTGGATATTTCTACAGGGATTCTAGTTAATTCTTACCGCTGTACAATAGAAAGCGTTCTCACAGGAGGCCTAACATCATGGTTTGGGAACACATCTGAAAAAGATCGGAAGCAGCTCATCGAGGTTATTATGCAGGCTTCCATTATAATAGGCAGGGATCTGCCACTGCTGTCTGAAGTCTATACCACCCGCTGCAGGAAGAGGGCGCAGGATATCATGAAGGATAGCACGGACCCAGGCCATCGCTTATTTACATTATTGCCATCAGGGCAATGTTATCGTAGCATTAAGACACATACTACTTGTTTTAGAGATAGCTGTTACTGCCATGCAGTTAACAGCCAGTGATGATTAACACTATATTAGCACTTTAAATGGATATTTAGTGAGAGTGAGTAACCTGCACTTTAAACCGAAGGTTCTCATTCCAATGCTGCTATATAAAGATGGTTGTATATTGCTCCATTTTTCTATTTATCGTTTCCATGCATATGTTTCTGGTCATCATATTTTGATTGTGGTTTGGTTACTTGTCATGTTTATTCTATGTAATTTGTTATGTTAGATGTTACCCAGGAGGTAGCCATTGCATTGAATGCACTGCTTTTTTTAATATATATGACAATAAGCTACTACTGACCAACAGGACAGGAATGCTCCTTGATATGTGGAGAGCTATCTGTGGAATTAATCCAAAGCGCTATTCATATTTATTGCTTTCATATTTTTCCGGTTCATAAATAATTTTCATTTGATGGCGATATACTGCAGGTCATTGATGAAAAAATGTTTTTTCCTAATCAAAGAGACTTGTTTTGTACCACAAATAACTTTCCCCCGCCATCATCCATACCGTACCGAAGTAGACTGTTTCTGTGATCTACCAGCAGGCTGTAAAAGTACAAATGTGCATTATGTTTAATTCTGTAATTGAAGGTGTGCTCAAAGAGATTACAGATGGACTCTAATTTGGAACATCAGACCATTTTTGGAATGTCATTGTTCTGCATTTGTTTATTTATTCTTTTTAAATTGATCAAACGGTCTGTGATATTCCCTCCAAAAGGAGCTAACACGTTTCTGTAAGTGGGTTACTGTAGGTGATATTCCCTCCAAAAGGAGCTCACACATTTCTGTAAGCGGGTAACTGTAGGTGATATTCCCTCCAAAAGGAGCTCACACGTTTATGTAAGCAGGTAATTGTAGGTGATATTCCCTCCAAAAGGAGCTCACACGTTTATGTAAGCAGGTAATTGTAGGTGATATTCCCTCCAAAAGGAGCTCACATGTTTCTGTAAGCGGGTAACTGTAGGTGATATTCCCTCCAAAAGGAGCTCACATGTTTCTGTAAGTGGGATACTGTAGGTGATATTCGCTCCAAAAGGAGCTCACACGTTTATGTAAGCAGGTAATTGTAGGTGATATTCCCTCCAAAAGGAGCTCACACGTTTATGTAAGCAGGTAATTGTAGGTGATATTCCCTCCAAAAGGAGCTCACATGTTTCTGTAAGTGGGATACTGTAGGTGATATTCGCTCCAAAAGGAGCTCACACGTTTATGTAAGCAGGTAATTGTAGGTGATATTCCCTCCAAAAGGAGCTCACGTTTATGTAAGCAGGTAATTGTAGGTGATATTCCCTCCAAAAGGAGCTCACATGTTTCTGTAAGCGGGTAACTGTAGGTGATATTCCCTCCAAAAGGAGCTCACACGTTTATGTAAGCAGGTAATTGTAGGTGATATTCCCTCCAAAAGGAGCTCACACGTTTATGTAAGCAGGTAATTGTAGGTGATATTCCCTCCAAAAGGAGCTCACATGTTTCTGTAAGTGGGATACTGTAGGTGATATTCTCTCCAAAAGGAGCTCACACGTTTATGTAAGCAGGTAATTGTAGGTGATATTCCCTCCAAAAGGAGCTCACACGTTTATGTAAGCAGGTAATTGTAGGTGATATTCCCTCCAAAAGGAGCTCACATGTTTCTGTAAGCGGGTAACTGTAGGTGATATTCCCTCCAAAAGGAGCTCACACGTTTATGTAAGCAGGTAATTGTAGGTGATATTCCCTCCAAAAGGAGCTCACACGTTTATGTAAGCAGGTAACTGTAGGTGATATTCCCTCCAAAAGGAGCTCACACGTTTATGTAAGCGGGTAATTGTAGGTGATATTCCCTCCAAAAGGAGCTCACGTTTCTGTAAGCGGGTAACTGTAGGTGATATTCCCTCCAAAAGGAGCTCACACGTTTATGTAAGCAGGTAATTGTAGGTGATATTCCCTCCAAAAGGAGCTCACACGTTTATGTAAGCAGGTAATTGTAGGTGATATTCCCTCCAAAAGGAGCTCACATGTTTCTGTAAGCGGGTAACTGTAGGTGATATTCCCTCCAAAAGGAGCTCACACGTTTATGTAAGCAGGTAATTGTAGGTGATATTCCCTCCAAAAGGAGCTCACACATTTCTGTAAGCGGGTAACTGTAGGTGATATTCCCTCCAAAAGGAGCTCACACGTTTATGTAAGCAGGTAATTGTAGGTGATATTCCCTCCAAAAGGAGCTCACACGTTTATGTAAGCAGGTAACTGTAGGTGATATTCCCTCCAAAAGGAGCTCACGAGTTTCTGTAAGCGGGTAACTGTAGATGATATTCCCTCCAAACGGAGCTCACACGTTTCTGTAAGCAGGTAATTGTAGGTGATATTCCCTCCCAAAGGAGCTCACACGTTTCTGTAAGCAGGTAATTGTAGGTGATATTCCCTCCAAAAGGAGCTCACACGTTTATGTAAGCGGGTAACTGTAGGTGATATTCCCTCCAAACGGAGCTCACACGTTTCTGTAAGCAGGTAATTGTAGGTGATATTCCCTCCAAAAGGAGCTCACACGTTTCTGTAAGCAGGTAACTGTAGGTGATATTCCTTCCAAAAGGAGCTCACACGTTTATGTAAGCAGGTAATTGTAGGTGATATTCCCTCCAAAAGGAGCTCACGTTTCTGTAAGCGGGATACTGTAGGTGATATTCCCTCCAAAAGGAGCGCAAACGTTTCTGTAAGCGGGTAACTGTAGGTGATATTCCCTCCAAAAGGAGCTCACACGTTTCTGTAAGCAGGTAACTGTAGGTGATATTCCTTCCAAAAGGAGCTCACACGTTTATGTAAGCAGGTAATTGTAGGTGATATTCCCTCCAAAAGGAGCTCACGCGTGTCTGTAAGTGGGATACTGTAGGTGATATTCCCTCCAAAAGGAGCGCAAACGTTTCTGTAAGTGGGTAACTAGGTGATATTCCCTCCAAAAGGAGCTCACACGTTTCTGTAAGCAGGATACTGTAGGCCTGTAATTGCAGCCTGTCGTTTGAACGCATCCACCTCGCTGGGAGCTTCACACCACGGCGTGTTACTCTGTGTAGCCTTGGGTCAAACTTAACAAGGCAAGCAGCATACAGAGATTGACCAGCACCTGCTCTATATTTCTGTAGCGTAAAATGCCTGCAGCATTGCTATAATCTTTCATCGATCTTTACTTATGTGACTCAGGTTATTATTTATTTATGTGTATGCTTTTTTTTTTGGAGGAGGGGGGGTCCTTACAAGGAACTAGTAGTGCAGGTAGACTCCCTACTATACAACACATTAGTGTAGACCTACTCACTAGTATAGACTGTGTCCATCAGTGTTTTTTTTTAGCATTCTCTCATAAGAAGCGATGTTAAGCTATTCTCGGGCTAAATATTATCAGTTGGATTCATAACAGCCACAATTAGTGTAGATATTGGATCTGTGGGGCTTTAAGCATGGTCCTGCTATACCTGTGCCCTTGAGTCCTCTTACATATAGTGCCACACTTTCTCATTTTAATTAAAGGCCTCCCAGCTTCTCTATAAAAACACACACACACATTGGTGACAAATTCTGCCCAATGAATAATGCACCATTATTGGCAGAGCAGATCAATTTGCGCACCGCTCTATTTAAGTAATAAGACTAATCAAGCACTTTAATGTTTCCTGGCTGTGACCTATCAGTGGTTTTATGTATCAGGCAGAAATGTCTGTGTGTCTGTGCGTGTGCGTGTGCGTCCGTCCATGCGTGCGTTTGGGTGCATGTGTGCGTGCGAGCATCTGTCCGTGCATGCCGGTGCGTACGTTTGTGCATGTGGGTGCGTGTATGCGTGTGTGTGTGTGTGGGCGGGCGGGCATGTGCATGCGTCCTTGTGGGTGCGTGCATGCATCTGGCCGTCCGTGTGTGTGCGTGCGTCCATGCGTGCAGGTGTGTGTGCGTCCGTGCATCTCTGCGTCCGTGCATGCATCTGGCCGTCCGTGTGTGTGCATGCATCCGTGCGTGCAGGTGTGTGTGCGTCCGTGCATCTCTGCGTCCGTGCGTGCATCTGGCCGTCCGTGTGTGTGCATGCGTCCGTGCGTGCAGGTGTGTGTGCGTCCGTGCATCTGGCCGTCCGTGTGTGCAGGTGTGTGCGTGCGTTCGTGCGTCTGTGCAGATGTGTGCGTCTGTGTGCAGATGTGTGCGTGCGTGCATGTGGGTGCGTGCGTCTGTGTGCAGATGTGTGTGTGCGTGCGTGCGTCTGTGTGCAGATGTGTGTGTGCGTGCCTGTGGGTGTGTGCGTCTGTGTGCAGATGTGTGTGTGCGTTCCTGTGGGTGTGTGCATCTGTGTGCAGATGTGTGTGTGTGCGTGCCTGTGGGTGTGTGCGTCTGTGTGCAGGTGTGTGTGTGTGTGTGTGTGTGTGCGTGCGTGCGTCTGTGTGCAGATGTGTGTGTGTGTGCCTGTGGGTGTGTGCATCTGTGTGCAGATGTGTGTGTGTGCGTGTGTGCCTGTGGGTGTGTGCGTCTGTGTGCAGGTGTGTGTGTGTGTGTGTGTGCGTGCGTGCGTCTGTGTGCAGATGTGTGTGTGTGCGTGCGTGCCTGTGGGTGCGTGCGTATTGTCTCCATATTTTCACTGTTCCTGCTGGCCTTTGTGCAGCTGACTGATGGAGTATGTTTCAGTGTTTCCTACAGACAGCCTGAAGGACCCAATGCTGATGAATGGACATGGACAGCGAGCGTGACGCCTGACTGGATTATCATATTTAAGCGTGTCTTCCTGTGTCGGTTGGATGTAGTGATGCAGTCTTCATCATTTTGAGTAGCTGACAGGGCTTTTTAAAGCTCTCCGTTTCTAAGCAGAAGGCACAATTTCCAAGTGTTGCCACATACCTTACAGTTTTTTGTACACTTTTTTCCCTTCAAACTTCATCCATTTTGTTTCTCAAAATGCTGGTGCCCAATAGCTATCTATAGGGAGAATCTTGAATAATACATTCAAACCAACAGGCAGAGTTAAACCTGGAAAATGTAATGTTTATTTGCAGTTAGTTTTTTAAATTATTAATCGCCTGTGTGTGCGTATGAGTATGAGTATGAATATGAGTGTGTGTGTGTGTGTGTGTGTGTGTGTGTGTGTGTGTGTGTGTGTGTGTGTGCGCGCGTGTGCGTGCCTGTGTGTGTCTGTGTGTGTGTGAGTATGAGTGTATGTGTGCATATGAGTGTATGTGTGTGTATGAGTGTGTGCATATGTGTGTGTGTGCATGTGAGTATGAGTGTGTGTGTGTGTGTCTGTGCGTGCATGCATGTGTGTGTGAGTATGAGCATGTGTGTGTGTATGTGTGTGTGTGTGTGTGTGTAGTGGGGTTTGGTCTGTTCAGACCAGGCGAATGGGGCCAGCCATGTCACAGATAAATGTGAGCTGTCAGTACTCCCATCTGGAGCCGACTCCACTTTTCACATATCCACTCTTTCCTGCCCCTGCCTCCAAAAACACGCATCACCCCTTGATTAGAAAACACCCAGACCCAGAGAGTCCCCTCTCTGCGCTCATTAATACTAACACGTTATAAAGGATTTTTAAATATAAATACAAGCTCATCGATTAGCTGCCTTCTATCTCTCCTCGCATTACCCAGAAGGCTGCAGGTCATCGAGGTCATGAGTTCATGAAACAAATCTGGACAGGAAATGAGTGCTGTAAGCAGGAAATCTTGGCATAAATAACGGGCAACAGAATCAATACTTTTTGGAACTGGAGACGTGAAATATTTACAGTATGTCAAATTGTGGAAGGATTTGACATAGAGTCTGGCCCTCTTTACCTCATCTGGACCCAGGCCTTGAGACCTCAGCAGTGAATGATGAGGTCATTGATTGATCAGACTGGTTTTGGGCTAAGATGATGAAGACCAAAAGGGCCTCTTTCCAAGGATCTTAAGGAGGGGGTGGAGGAGATCTTAAGTCTTTGAAAATTCAAAAGAAACTTCACAGCAAGCAGAATACATCTCTTACAAACTCACTCGTATGATGTCACTTCCTCAAGTCCTCCTTCTTCAATGTGCTGTCAGCTCTGATTGGACAGCTCACCGGTTTGTACGTCACTCTCATGAGTCATTGGTCACTGGAGAGTGAAGTGTGTATTGTCATGCCTATAGTGATGCATTTCAAAATGTAGTTCCGCTTTATAAACGGCCTGACTATTGTACCAAATATCTCATAATTTATCCTAAAACTGTCAATGAAGACTAATTGAAAATGTATCTGATTTGAGTGGGAACCCGGCTCGTCTCGTCTCCCTGTGGTATCGGGGGTTTTATTAAACATTGTTCTGGCTGTTGCCATAGTTTCAGCTTAGTTATCCTCAGCGCTCAGTCCCCACACCCATAAAGCACAATTAAAGCCCATATCGGTAGTCATAGGGACCCACGCATAACACTACTAAATCAAATCAAGATCACAAATATTTATAAACTATTATATGTTTTATGGGGGTTTTTTCTGTGCTAGAAGTGCTGGAGAAATGGTGTACAGGCGTTTGGTGTGCCGTGTGCAAACTGTTCAATTAAAGGTCTTTCCGTGGCGGTTTGAAAAGCGCTGGTGATATTCTATCCTACATTCAGAAAAGCAGCTGTGTTAAACATGTCAGCTATACTTAACAGCTCGATTTAAACATATCAGATTTATTTAAACATAATGGCTATATTTAAATGAATCGGCTATGTTTAAACATATCAGCTATATTGAAAATGTATTGCATTTGAATCCAAGAGAGTTTTTGTGAACGCTGGAGCTTAAGAAAAATGGAAAATAAAGACGAGCGTATTGCAAACAAACTAGGGTGGCCTCAGCTTTTCAATCCAGCACAGGAAGCAGGATGACAAGTGTTAATTTAACGTGACCCCCGTCCCCCCACAATCTCAGTTTTTATCTCCCCTCTATTGTGTTTCTCTGTAATTGCATTTATCACACTGGAAAGGTAATTTATTTTGTTACACTTCAGTAAATATTTAAGCTTAATATTATCGGCCCGCTCGAGTAAAGCCAGGCTTGAATTCAAGCTTCATTAAGAACACATTATAGGCTGCTGCGCCTGCTACGCTCCGCAGTCAGAGAAGCGGGTCAGCGTATAGGAGGGAGAAGGCTCTGCATTAAAACACTGCCCTTGAAGTATAAATCGATAGGTTATTTCACCTCCCAGAGCGCGCCGTTTGAAGAACAGGGAAGGTAATCTCATTGATGCCATGCTGCACTGAAACACATTAACATGCAGAGGGGTGTCTTTGAAAGCGGATCATATAGAGTTTATGAGCATTATAAGAGATGGTCTCTCAGATTTATTAGGGGGATTCCTCAGACACTTTAATCATCAGGCTTTAATAGCAGCTACCTGCAGATCAACCCTGGGCATTGAGCACATATAAACTTTGCACTACAAGTACATCACAGTACACAACCACAGAGACACACACGCACCCTTTACTGCTGTATAATAACAATAATACGTAACACTCCATGCAGGTTTGAAATGACAAATAGTGAAATTAATTTTACAAATATTGCAGGAACAATGCGCAACAATATTTATTTTGTGTCTACTGTTTGGGATCAAACACAAAAGTGGCTAACACTACTGTTTGGGATCAAACACAGAAGTGGCTAACACTACTGTGAAAACTGCACATCTAGAGAAATTCACAAGTGGGTGGGATTATTTTCATTCATGATTGCTGTCACAACTAGATTACACCTTAAAAATGACATAATAAACCAAGGATGAATAAAGAAACTAGTGTGGCCAAGTTTCTCTGTAACGTGACAACTAGATCTGGATTAAATATATATTTGAAATACTTGATTGCTTTAGCTAGTTTGAAAAATAAAAAAACAATCCCAGATCTGAAAATGTGCAATCACCTAAAATAATATTTTCTGAATAATGGTGACAATAGATGATTTAAAAAAAGAATCATTGCTCTGTAAACTGCAGGAATTCTATTAAAGGGTTAAAATATTTTAAATATAGTTGTTGCCCATGTCTGCTGAGGACCTGCATGTTTGGTGAAAATGTTGTAAATAGCACTGAAATGAAGTCTGTATGACTCGATCTGACAGTGTTTACAAACTCTATGAAAGCCTGAAAAAAATTTGGTACCAGCAAAGGCCCATTTTTACTAAGTGGCTCTCCATCTTTCCTGCCTTTTAAAAACATAAATGGGGTCTAATGGCTCTGAGTGTGTGAGTGGTCTGGGCTTCAAGACCATTTTTTTATTTCTCTCAGAAAGATGTCTCAATGTGCCATTATTAGAGATTTCCAGGTTGTTTTTTAATATCAGAATGGGAGGAGATTGATAACCATTTTAAACCATAAGACGTAAGTACATCCATGGTGGAATTTCTATTACAGGGATTGGAACCAATGTAAGAACATTTGTCAGTTGCATTAGAGTATTTTTATGACACATTTCTGATTCACCTGTGATATTAGAAAATCAAATGATGTGTGAGAGGTTAATTTTAAATAGATATTGCATAGGAAAAAAGAGGGCGTTTATTTCTTTGTGTATAATAAAAATTTCTTTTTTTTGGGGGGGGGGGGGGGGGTGTGTCTTATGTGCAGTCTATGTTCAGTATGTGTGTCTGATTGTTCTTTATATTGTGTTATTGATGTGTTATTGATGTGTTATTTAAATGTTGATGTGTTATTGATGTGTTACTGATGTGCAATTGGTTTGCTTTTGGTTTGGGTAACAGTTACACACTCTGAGGACCTGTTTGATTGATTTTTCAGCCACACCTCTGTTATCCCTGCGTTCACCTGGATCCTCTCTCTCGGAATCCTCCTGGCTCAGGTTGTCATCCAGCCAATCACATCACTGCTCACCCTCCTTAAAGGGACTATGCTGATTATCACAGTGAGTAAAGCATTGAATCTTTTTTCCTTTATATATATTTTTAGTTTTAATTTTTTCTCAGCTTTATTGGACAGCACAGTGCAGAGAGATGTGGAGCGAGAGGGAGGGAGAGACGTGACGAAGGTTGCATCATTTCATCATTTATCAGATATTATTCCAAGTAACGTACAATGTTCAAAAGAGGAAGTGTCATTACAAAAAAAACCATGACATGACGACATATGGCGTAGGTGTTATAATGTATTTACGGATATAAGTATGGCCAGGAGTGTTTAGACCTGGGTAACCGCTCAGAGCTGAGGGCAGGGAAGAGTCATTATGTGTTGAGCCAAGGTGCTGTCTGAACAGGTGGCTTTTCAGTATACTACAGAAGATGGACAGAGTTTCAATGACTAAACAAAAGTAAATTCACTTTACAGCTATTTCTGGTTGAATTTGAGTGGTTTTGACAACCTGTAAATTTCCTCAAAGAATGTCGTAACCATCGCCACGAATGAGGACACCTTTCCAGCACTGAGCGAAAGTGAGCAATTGTCTCTGATTTTGTACCATTTGTGTTGATATTTGTAAGAGTCCCCAATAAAAATAGTGAAAGAGAGCCGCACTGTGGCTCCAGGAAAGGCATAGAGGCGTAGAATGAACATTTACTGAACTCTACACTGCGCAGAGCGGGAAGGCTGGGCGGATCAGGAGCTAATGGCCTGGGCCCAGTAGTTCAAAACTTTTAATCTCAATCAGATCCGATCAGATTTTGAAATCCCATTTTTTGTGATCCAGGATCAGACAACTCGGCCAGATTGTGTCCCAGTATTTCAAAGCAATTCAGGATAGGATCACCCTGATCCAGATTCAGACTTTTCAAGATTACTAGATCCTGAATATCAGTGCTTTAATCCTACCGATCTCCATCTAGTGGATATGAAAAATAATACAAGGAAGACAAGAGACCACATTGCAGAGACATCTATAATGTCTAATTATATTTTTAAATACATAAAGGACATAAAATCATAATGGAATTGTAATTTAAAAAAATACTCCCACTAGGGTAACAACAAAAAAACACTCATTCAAAGGCAGCTGGATCATCCAGGCGTGCTTTGAGGAGCTGAATTCTAAGTGAGGTTTCAGTTTGCTGAAGCCGGCACAGCTGTATTTGTTCTTTGGCCAGACGGATCTGCATCTCTGCCCTCTCCGTTTGACGGCTCAGCAGTGTCTCGTAGGCATCATCCCTCTGCTCTGGTTGTCTGGTGCGCTTGCATTTTCTCTTTCGAGGTGGCTCTTGCAGTGTGTCATCAGGTCTGGCTGAAGGTCCAGCTTCTGGATCCACATGGGTCAGGAAGACCTCGTCTTGAATGGTGTGTGTCACATCAGGTGCATTGACTACCTGAAATGAAAGTTTATCTATATACTTTATACCCCTTAATAAGATGATCAAAAGCATGCAAGCTCCTGGAAAATTGTAGTACTATAAGAACAAGGATGCTATATAAGAAATATAGCCATTGTAGTACTATGAAAATAGCAATTATACAAGATAATAATTGTAGTTCTATAGGGACAAGGATAAAATCACACATACGTGCGACTCACCATCCAGTACAACTTTTGGTATTCCATGTAAAGATTGTGACTGCTGACCACCAATGATATCAAGTACCACATCTGTGTATTCTCTTATATGGTTTGTTACCCATCTGTGGGGTTTTAGCCTGGCTGTGGTCTTTGGTAGCTTGCTGCTTCAAATTCTTCCAACTCAACCTCACTTGGTCCACCGTCCTCTTGTGTCCAGATCCTGTGGCATTCACATTGTCTGTAACTTCTATCCATATTCCGCTCTTTACTTTAGTCGCTCCACCCTCTCTGTTAAAGCTACCAACTATGGAGTCATAATTATTCCTTACACTCTGCAGCAGTGCATGGGTCTCAGCAGATGTAAAATTAGGGCCCTTTTTGTCCATCTTTCCAACTCACTGGTTTGGTCAGGTCAGCAATTAGTTTTTATAGGTCTGGCCGTTACTTGCTATCAATTACATAATTAACCACAGGCCCTAACAAATCTGGACATGCATTGCAGGTGTGTATTTGCAATTACTAATTATTCAGAGACTGATGTAGGCCTACTGACTGAAAGAACAGTCAGAACACAGTCATGGCAGGGATTGTTCACATCTTCCATGCTGGAAGGAGAGGTTACCGCCAAAGGGTCCACACCGAGCGCCCCAAACCTCTCCAACAGTACACAACAGAAGAACTTTACGATCGTTTTCGATTTGGACTTGATGACATCAACTACATTGCTGATCTGGTCAGGCCACAACTGCAGTGCAGAACCTTGCGGAGTCATGCTCTGACTGTAGAGGAACAGGTCCTCATTGTCCTGCGCTTTTACGCATGTGGAACATTTTATCAGGTCATAGCTGACAGCATGGGAGTCCACAAGACAACAGTGGGTGAAGTGGTGACAGCTGTGTCTGATGCACTGGCTCGCCTGCTGGATCACTTTGTGACTTTTCCCAATGATGGCCAGATTGCCAAAGTGAAGCAGAAGTTTTTTCTTTGGGGAGACATGCCCAACACCATTGGGGTGATCGACTGCACCCATGTGCATATTCAAGCACCTCATCAGAGGGAGTGGGAATATGTCAACAGGAAAGGGAGGCACAGCATCAATGTGCAACTTGTGGGAGATGCTGACCTTGCCATCACCAACTGTGTTGTGAGATGGCCTGAGTTAGTCCATGATGCACGAATCTTCAGAGAGAGCCGGTTGTTCACTGAATTCCAAACCAACAGGCCGGATGGAGTTATATTAGCCGACAGTGCCTACCCACTCCTACCATGGGTGATGACACCTTTTCCCACGGCCAACACTCCCTCACAGATGCGCTACAACAATGCCCATGGAAGAACAAGGTGTACCATTGAGCGCTTGAATGGAGTACTGAAGAGGCGTTTTGCATGCCTCAACTATCTGAGAGTGGAACCCCAACGAGCATGCCGCATAACACTAGCTTGTATTGTGCTCCACAATATCGCTGTCCATCGCAGAGTCCCCCTTCTGACATTGATGATCCCCCAGAGCCCCTTGCACCTGCTGATGATCTAGGCCCACCTATGGATTTCCCTCTAAATGAGAGACTGAGTGGTGGTGCAATGCGAGATGCTATTGTCCGCAATTACTTTTGAAAGGTGATGACAGATGATGGACTTTTTTTTTGTTGAATATATTTTTTCTTTAATCTAAATTACATTTGTGATTGACAATCTTTGTTGTGATACTTTTATGAGCATAAACATTTATGTCATCAACATTTGGTTGAAAACAAAATAGGCCACCACAAACGTGACCAAAAAATGAAAAATAAAATTGATTTGCCATGAAGGCTAAAAATTGTGTATTATTTCAGTTAACAAACTTTGCCATCTTATTTATATTGAAATTTAATTTTTAAGTAAATTGTATAGTACATTTTGCTCTGGTAATCCACTGGAAATCCACCCCTCTGGTGGGATCAAGGTAATCCAGTTTTTTGGGATCAAACTGATCCCAATCCTGTGTTGTCGGTTTGAACTACCTGTTTTGAAGATTTGATCCAGATTAAAGCTTGGATTTGATTTCCTGATCTGATCGGATATCAAAGTGATCCTAATCCTGTTTTTTGGTTTTGAACTACCCAAAATCCAAATCTGATCCGATCAGATAGGGATTAAAAGTTTTGAACTACTGGGCCCTGGTGCTCATTGTGATCTGGATGGATCAGGATATACTGTGTGATCTGGATGGATCAGGATATACTGTGTGATCTGGATGGATCAGGATATACTGTGTGATCTGGATGGATCAGGATATACTGTGTGATCTGGATGGATCAGGATATACTGTGTGATCTGGATGGATCAGGATATACTGTGTGATCTGTATGGATCAGGATATACTGTGTGATCTGGATGGATCAGGATATGCTATGAGATCTGGATGGATCAGGATATACTGTGTGGTCTGTATGGATCAGGATATACTGTGTGATCTGTATGGAGCAGGATATACTGTGTGATCTGGATGGATCAGGATATACTATGAGATCTGGACGGATCAGGATATACTGTGTGATCTGGACGGATCAGGATATGCTATGAGATCTGGATGGATCAGGATATAATGTGTGATCTGTATGGATCAGGATATACTGTGTGATCTGGATGGATCAGGATATACTGTGTGATCTGGATGGATCAGGATATACTGTGTGATCTGGATGGATCAGGATATACTGTGTGATCTGGATGGATCAGGATATACTGTGTGATCTGGATGGATCAGGATATACTGTGTGATCTGGATGGATCAGGATATACTGTGTGATCTGGATGGATCAGGATATGCTATGAGATCTGGATGGATCAGGATACACTGTGTGATCTGTATGGATCAGGATATACTGTGTGATCTGTATGGAGCAGGATATACTGTGTGATCTGGATGGATCAGGATATACTATGAGATCTGGGCGGATCAGGATATACTGTGTGATCTGGATGGATCAGGATATGCTATGAGATCTGGATGGATCAGGATATAATGTGTGATCTGTATGGATCAGGATATACTGTGTGATCTGAATGGATCAGGATATACTGTGTGATCTGGATGGATCAGGATATACTGTGTGATCTGGATGGATCAGGATATACTGTGTGATCTGGATGGATCAGGATATACTGTGTGATCTGGATGGATCAGGATATAATGTGGGATCTGGATGGATCAGGATATGCTATGAGATCTGGATGGATCAGGATATACTGTGTGATCTGTATGGATCAGGATATACTGTGTGAGCTGTATGGATCAGGATATACTGTGTGATCTGGATGGATCAGGATGTACTGTGTGATCTGGATGGATCAGGATATACTGTGTGATCTGTATGGATCAGGATATACTGTGTGATCTGGATGGATCAGGATATAATGTGGGATCTGGATGGATCAGGATATACTGTGTGATCTGGATGGATCAGGATATACTGTGTGATCTGGATGGATCAGGATATACTGTGTGATCTGGATGGATCAGGATATACTGTGTGATCTGGATGGATCAGGATATGCTATGAGATCTGGATGGATCAGGATATACTGTGTGATCTGGATGGATCAGGATATACTGTGTGATCTGGATGGATCAGGATATACTGTGTGATCTGTATGGATCAGGATATACTGTGTGATCTGTATTAGGGCTGTCAGGTCGAAATTCAAAAGTCGAATACAGGTCGACTATGTAAAAATTATGAACAGGTCGACTGCCAAACCGTCAGTCGATCGCAAATCTCGCGATACACATCATAAAATCATGGCGGACGAAGATGAGCAGCAGACCATTATTACTCCTCAACATTTAAGAAGGGATGTTTGGAAAGTGTTCGGATTCCGTTCTACTAAAGGCAAGATTCTACAGAAAGACGTTGTCGTCTGTAGAATTTGCAAAGAGGAATTTAAATATCACACAAGTACGAGTAATATGAGGGTCCACATTCAAAGCACACACCCTGTGCAGTTTGCAGAGCTAGCGTCAGCGGTGGAGCCAGCAGCTAAACAGGCGCGGGTGACAAACTATTTCTCTCCGTCTTCAACAAAAGCGTTGCCTGCTGCTCGCCAAGCTGCCATAATGAATAAACTAGTACATTTCATTTGCAAGGACATTCGACCCATAAATGTTACACAGTGTGTTGGATTTCGGGAATTAATCCACGAGTTAGAGCCACGGTATACAATTCCAAACCGTGCAACTATCACAGATCGCATTGCAAAACTATGTGACGCGACCAAACAAAGTCTTCGCACAACCCTCAGTGACAAATATGTTGCGTTGACGACTGATGGCTGGACATCGATGGCAAATGACGCTTATGTGACTGTTACTGCGCACTACATGGATGATGAATGGGAGATGAAGGACGTGGTTCTTAAAACTACGGAGATAACGCGTATTTTCCACTGCGGGAAATATAGTTAACAAAAAGCGCTCCGCTCTGGACCCAGAGAATGTTGATCGACTGGTGTTCTTGGCGAACAATCTCTAGGCTATTACCCAAAGTTTAGCAATATTGTTAAGCCCTTAAACAGATACGCCGAGGCAAAGTATTTGAAATATGAGATGCCTAGATGACCTGTATTTATTTTCGACAACATTATTTATTATTTCCCCATATACACGTCTTCCTTTAGGGTTATTATTGCTTGTTGCTTTTCAAATTGTGCAATTACCATCGTTGGTATGTACGATATTTGAAATGGTATGTGCATGTTGATCGCTTGTTCTTGGTGATCAATCAAGTTAACCACCAAAGTTTAGCAATGTTATATGGCTGCACTAAAGAGACGCCGAGGCAATTTATTTTATTTTGAAATAAGAGAACTAGAGGCTATTTATTTTTCTACAAGTTTCATTATATGCTGTAAAGAAACCATTTTTGCTTTTATGGTCATCTTGTTGTTTTCAAATATTGCAATTACCATCGTTGGTTTATGAAATGGTATTTTGCAATCGTTGGTATATTACATTGTATTTTGCCATCGTTGGTGTATGAAATGGTATTTTGTTCTCCGTTTTGCACGTTATTTGTAACTTATGCTGCAGTCGGACGCAGATGAGATGATGTAATAAATTGTATTTTTTTAATCTTGGGAGACTTGGCATTTATTTTGTCCGCTTTCTTTGATTATGGTCAAACACCACTTCTACAGTAGCTATATGATTTTGCCATAACAAAAGCACAGCGCTATGGTTTTCTATCGGTTATTTCCCTCTAGTGGATAAAACACGCAACGCACCTGGTAATTCTAAGCGTTCTTAGCACAACTTGCGTAATATAATATGTAAGCCTACATAGTCGACTATCGTTCGACTATTGATCATTTCCGTGTAGTCGCATTCGACCTGTATTCTCAGGGAAATTGACAGCCCTAATCTGTATGGAGCAGGATATACTGTGTGATCTGGATGGAGCAGGATATACTGTGTGATCTGGATGGATCAGGATATGCTATGAGATCTGGATGGATCAGGATATACTGTGTGATCTGTATGGATCAGGATTTACTGTGTGATCTGTATGGATCAGGATATACTGTGTGATCTGGATGGAGCAGGATATACTGTGTGATCTGTATTGATCAGGATATACTGTGTGATCTGGATGGATCAGGATATACTGTGTGATCTGGATGGATCAGGATATACTGTGTGATCTGTATGGAGCAGGATATACTGTGTGATCTGGATGGATCAGGATATACTGTGTGATCTGGATGGATCAGGATATACTGTGTGATCTGGATGGATCAGGATATACTGTGTGATCTGGATGGATCAGGATATACTGTGTGATCTGGATGGATCAGGATATACTGTGTGATCTGGATATACTGTGTGATCTGGATGGATCAGGATATACTGTGTGATCTGGATGGATCCGGATATACTGTGTGATCTGGATGGATCAGGATATACTGTGTGATCTGGATGGATCAGGATATACTGTGTGATCTGGATGGATCAGGATATACTGTGTGATCTGTATGGATCAGGATATACTGTGTGATCTGGATGGATCAGGATATACTGTGTGATCTGGATGGATCAGTATATACTGTGGAGTTTTCAGAGCTCATGCTCCAGCCATTTTCTTCTCTTCGTTTTGCATTTCCATCATAAGTAATCACATTTAACACATTTGATTCTTTCAGTATTGACAATTGCAATAAAGTAAGTGATCTGTGCAGCCATTCCTGTACTTCTAAGAGAGAATTAGGACCATTTTACAGTTAGAGAGGTAATATTATTAATGTAGATTAAATGTAATGAATACTGAAGGGGAACTGAATACCAAATTGGCTCCATATTATCTGCTTGAAACCATGGAGTGTAGAATAAAATAACAAAGAAAATGATACCTGGAATATGGGTGGTATTTTATATTTTCTGTCAGTTTGCTCTGTCTTATACTACACGTAAATGATGCCCATCATTCCAGCGATTCATTAATCTAACGATCATGAAGCCGTACTGAAGATTAATAAATAGCACTGAAGGCGAGGATAGGACACTCTGAACCTAATGAACGACAATTAAGAAATAATTATGACACGTGATTTATGATGCTACAGGAATGTGCTATTTTAGCATTCCATTACTGTCGTTCCCTGCTAGTTAAAGTCACTAAACACACAACGCGCATTAGAGTGAGGAGATGCAATAAAGTCACAATTCCTGCCGCTTTTCAGAGAGTGTGATGGATATAGTGAAATCGTGAGGAATATATATATATTTCTTTTTTTTTGACATTTATTTAATATGGTGAAATTCAGTGCAGTGTTTTGCAAAATGATCTTGACATTTCATTCTGTGCTCTCATTTTAATGGGCTTGAAGAGGAAACAGAAACCATTTAAAAATCAATGTAAAATGACGGAAAATTGTATTAAAAGCTATTTAAACTGTTTTATGGTATATTAAGTCTCCTGGTCTGAGAGGTTTTATCAATATTGAAATATCTACTGTGCGTGTAATATCAACAGAGCTGCTAGTTTTCTTTATTCTTCTTTATGAAAACCAGAAATGAATGTCCTGAGTATTCTTAGGGTAAAAATTCTATCTCTAACTTGGCTTTTGAGTTGAGAATATTCAGTGCTTTTGGTATTTCACATCATATATTGTATATTGTGCTCATTGTGTCTATCTAAATTATAATTTGTATGTGTTATTATAATTATGTGACTGTCCTTGGTTGTCTTTTGACATACCTACAGGAGCTGCATAATCAGATAGGTATTCCCTCAAACACAGTTAGCCACTTAAAGGGCAACTATAATTCAGTTAAACGCACATGGCTATTTTAAGGGAAACTGCAATTCCGTAAAACACACACAACTATGTCTATCAAACTAAAAAAAACCTTCCTTGGGAATATCCAAGGAAGTCATTTTTTACAACTATTTGAATCATCTAAAGCCTGAGTTTTGAGCCTGGACCTTTTAAAACAGACGTACAGTATGTCTATCGTATCAGTGTTGGAAGTGTCTGGACACAGTAAAGTTTTTTCAGGTTTTATTCTCTGCCTTATGTCTGCTACCTTCTTTAGCAAACACACACTGGCAGGAATAGTGCTGCCACACTGGAGTCTGTCTCCTTTCTCTTGTTGTTAAACAGCTGAGTTCAGTATCTCTGCCATTGTAGCTTGATCTGGGCATAATTTTAGCAAGCAAGACAGGTAGTGTAACCCGGTGACAACTAGGCATCTCAGTCATAACGAATGCTGTCATATCATTTACCGTTATTTTCAAAACAATATTTAAATGTGGCTTATGGCCCAACTCCCAGAAGAAAAGGCTGCTGTTTACAGTGGGTTTATGTGAGAGCACACTGTTGGTTTTATAACTTGTAATAACATACAAGCTTTTTACTATATAGTAGTCTGTTGCCAAAATTATTTTAGAGCCTGTACTTTTTGCAATCGTTTTTTTTGGGGGGGGGGGTGGTCTATACTGGCCCCAGGAATGCCTTGAAAGGATGTACATAGTGAGCATAATTAAAAAGAGATGCAATTAGCAGTATTTATGTTGAAATTCTGAGGTAAGTGTGCTTGTTAACCCGTGACAGAGCGTAAAAGGTACTTACATACCTGAGCATCTCTCTCAGGAGCAATTAGAGCAGGCATAGGCGGAAATCCCGTGGGGGACGGGGGGGACACGACCCCCCCATCCTGGGAAAAATATGATTTCTCCCCCCCCAATATATCACTGTAAACATAACTATGTAATTTAAATAATATTAATAATACGCAATGAAAGCACTTGTGCTGATTATAGACACTTAATAGCGCGTTTTTAAGTTTCAAAATATTGCGACCCCCTGCCCTGGGCCTCACAATGGTTTGAGTCTGTTGTTGGTGGCTGACCTCGAGTCAGTAGTTAGTTCAAACAAAGGATATGTTAGACATTTCTTTACTTCAACCACATTTATAATCGTCACCAGTCTTCATTTTCGCTTTATTGAATTACAGGTCACTCTTTATGTTAGCTAGCGGTTGGCTGACGTTTGCTAGCTAGCTACAGTAACATCACCCAGTGTTTGCAGCTGTTTGAATTAGAGTCAATGAGATAAGCTAGCAATGCAATGTAGTGTTCCTTAGCTGGCAAGGTGACAGAGCATTCGTGTCTACTGTCTGAAAGCCACTCAATGCATGTAGCTAATGTGAAGTTAATACAGTCAATCACACTATAGCAATTTTGTTTTATGTTGGCAGAGTTCACACCCACAGTAGCTTAATTTGCAGAGATAGTGAGCAAAACGATGGAGCAAACTAAAGCAAACATTAGCTAGCAAGCTAGCTAGCACCTATTCCATTTATGCGGCGTCGTCAAAGATGGAATCTTTGCTATCGTCAGTTTTTTCCAAGATCAGCATGCAGCTGTAGTGCTTTGAAGTCCCTGTGATAAGGTTAGCGATAAACTGAACTCCAAACTGAACAGAACTACACTCTTCTACAATTGTCTTCAATATCTTTAATGGTCTCATTGCAAAAGCTAAATTGTCGCGAGGGGACTTGTGTGCCGATCTTGGAGTAAACTGACGATAGCAAAGATTATAGCAAACACCACAGAAACGGAATTGGTGCTCGCTAGCTCTGCAAATTCAGCTATTGTGGGAAGCCAGCCGATATAAAACAAAAACATAAACTATATTAAAATTACAAAAGGTTGCAGCTTACGTTGTGTAAATTGTGAACTCATACAGCTATCAACCCTTGTCACTGCAATCCGTTTCACATTTTCTAGCTGACTAGTCGTATATAATGGGTAGATCGAAGCCCATTATAGAATGGTAAAAGATAATAGATGATAGAAGCCCATCTCCTACTGTAAATAACCTGCACACTGTATGTGTGTGTGTGTAGCCAGCCAGCCAGGTAGAACATGGCAGAAAAAAGACGGACATCAGAGCATTTTTCAGTACACCAAAACGCAAAGTAAGACCCATAGTAGCCTAATATCTCAAAGACTAGTTGGTAAGATGTTCATAAGAAAGACGTGAAATGCTAATGGAAATGTTTCATAATGATGTCATTAGGCAGAGCAGGCAACAGATGGAACACAGACAGCAGAGCTGGGGACAGATAGGCAGGGACAGACTGGCAGAGACAGGGAGTCTCAGGTAAGTTTGTTGAGTTTTTGTTTGGCAACATTATGAAAGGTTCTCTCTTTTTTAGACTTGTAAAATAGGGACATAATTGGACAATGCCATGGATACCCCCACTCTCAACTTAAACTGGTGACTGAACCAAGATTTGTTTAAGGCAATGGTATTGCTGTTGTGATTAATTGTGTAGTTTTGGGTACCGGTAGTTAGGGGTATGGCAAACACCTTATTTCTTTTCTAGGAGACAGACTGTGAGTCAGTGAGGGTGGTGAAAGGGAAGGAGCCACGGAGAGAGACTTTAGATGACAGTGTCACAGTTCCTTAATATACATTTAACATATTACAACGTAGGCTATGTGTTACAGCACTACTTTTGGTGTCCCCCTCAGGAATAGCTCTTGAGAAAATTTCATATAATTGTCCCCTCCAAAGTTGATATCAGATTTTCGCCCCTGAGAGCAGGTATTTAATCCACAGGCAGTGGCCCAGGCTCGCATCTCCTGTCATACGGGCCCGACTCCTTCAACCTTCTCTTAGAGCTCATCACCGGTCATTCATCACTCCATGAGGCTACGCTCCTAACACTAATGCATTTGACAATAATTTCAAGCCATGTTTCATTAGAGAACAAATCGCTTTCATCAGTCATATTCACTAACATTTCTATTCTTGTTAGCAGTGTCTATATTTATCTAAAGCGTGGGTGGGCACCAATCATCACAGTGACTGGCAAGAACGGGCTCTGAATTGAACCACTTGACCACCGAAGAAGTCGGGGTGTTAGAATCTGGTCACCTGCGACCTGCAATTATTTAGGTTTAACATACTCTCCAGCTGTAGAAGCAGTTGGCTCTAGCGCCACATAGGGGAGGCAGGGGTTCATTGCTCGCTAGGGACCCCCACTGGTGGACTTGACACCAGCAAGTCTCCCAAATTGATCTTCTCCTGCAGAAGTTGCGGAAATGAAAACAGATGTATATATTGTTGGGAAAGTGCCGATTAAGTAAAATGTGACAATTTCTGAATCCAGCAGTTTTACCAACACCACCCTTGTTTAATGTTCGGCACTCTGAATGCAAGTAACATCAACGGTTAAAACTCCTCACTTATCCAACACACAAATTTACTTGATTTAATTTGTTAATTACTATCAAAGATATCAATTATCAATTAAATCACCTGTCGGATCAACCTTTATCAAAATGTACAACTCATAACCAGATTAAAATTAAAAAATGTGTGGGTCGCTGTGTGAGCTGCCATGATGATGTGGCATCAAGTTCTTAGTCGGGAGGTCGGGGTTGATTTCCTGATCCCTGATTTTCGACATGGAACTCCTAGTTAGAATAATTTTTTTTTCCTTAGAAGACCGGGGTGAGAAATGAGTTGCCTAAGTGTTAGCTACAGACTTCTGGCTAGGCTGGCTAATGTTTTCACGATACCAACGTAGATATAAAGAACGGCAGTGTTTTCCTAAATTAATGGCTGTATTTCCCCCATTTTTCTGGAGACTCTAGCTAATGGTGATGGTATGTTTTTCAGTAGAACTGTTACATTAGTGGCTAACTTGCCAGCGAGTAATGTGGCGAGTAACCAGCGAGTAACGAAGAGATGCTGTATGTGCAGGACTCGCAGAACCCGTCCACGGTTTGACAGCCAAATTGGACTACTTTCCAAGTGCAGTCACAGGGGAAAATGAAAAGTCACAAAGCACACACTTTTAAAACATAAAAATATACTTTGATTTCTACTTAAAATACGTTGGTTTCGATTAATAAAATATTTTTTGCTAGTTTTGAGTCGCCATTTGGCTGGAAACCCCTGCAAGATCAAGCAACCCTGCCTCGTAACGTTATTCAGTGTGACTGGCGTTGTCTGACACCACCCATAAACTTAGAGCTCTTGGCCATTTTAGTTCACAGTAAAGCGGGTACCTGGTACATGTGCAGTAGTTTGGGGCTATATCTCTGCTCTCACTACAGGTAGAAAGTTGGTTGAGAGCTCATTTTAATCAGGAGGAGGGCTACTTTTCTACAAATCAATAATTTTTCGATGCAACTTTCAATTGATGATTTCAATGGAACGTCACAGATTGGCATTCAAGCTTAAAATGGAAAGTGAAACCATGTGGCCATGCAGTAGTCTTTGGCCACGCTGAGCCTTCCACCCCTTTGTGTTTTGGTGTCAAGACACCATTACTGCTTTAATATTTATATCCATAGATAAGCCAGGGCCTCCGCGTGACTTTTAATTGCCTTTTGTTCCTGTGGAGTGGAAGGGGAGAGAGAAAGGCATATCCTAGGTCAGGTAAACCAGAGCAGGCCTCTTGATAACAAGTACTATTGGACTATGAGCAAGTTTGCCATATCAAATTATATTCTCTCTATCAAAGGCCATAATCTAAAAGCTATATACCCAACAATATATATTATTTGGAATTCCAAATTGGGAGGCAAAGGATAAAAGTAATTTTAAAAAACTTAATTTATGTGTCGTCCAGACACAGAGCTGTATTTTGTACTCCTGTATGTGTTCTCATATACACATCCCACATCACATATAAGCAAGTGTATTATTATTAAGCAAATGTATGCAAATTGTGCGCAGTGTATTTTTAAAATTTGTTTTGATATCTTATTCAGTATGATAAATGTGCTTTGTGGGGGTTTGCAGTCACATAAACAAAGCAGCACTTGCGCCACTCAGAATAAATGAACAAGAACATTTGGTATTTTTTCCATTACGATCAGAGCGAGACATATAATAAGACAGTAATTATGTGTACCCTTTAGAAACAGTTTTTGACTGTATTTTTTACCCTAAACAAGAATAACAGTGATACCGGTATAAAACGTTCTCACTCATGAGTATGTTGTTTTGTTCTGGATGAAAAGTTGAGTCTGCTTTAGAAGCACTACCTCTCCATCCCAGAAATGCCCTTTATTTCACAGTCTGCCAAACTTTTACTTCACTCAATTCCCTGACGTCACCACAGAGCTACTGCGTGACCAACACTTTGTTTCTGGCTTCTTATATACAACCATGGGTCAAATATTTCCATAACCCCTTGGGCAGCAGTACAATTCCTGAAGATTTTTGACCGTTTAAAAAGAAACACCTGTATCAATCAATATTCAGAACAAAGTTTTGAATTTGATACAGGATGATAGTATGTTTTGTTCGGTGTCCTGTTTCATTAAAAATTACAGGCTGTATCAGTGCCTCCTGTTGCTTTCATTTAATATATATATTTTTTTTTTTTGGGCTTGTTGGCTTTATTGAACAGCAGAGTGTAGAGAGACAGGAAGAATGGGAGCGAGAGAGAGGGAGAGATATGCAACAAAGGTTGCATGGCTGGATTCGAACCACCGACCATGTGGACTGCTGCTCTCATTCTGTAGTGATCAACAGCAATGCTAAAGCATTTTGTAAGTAAATCTTTGCCAATACGCCAGTTGAATATGTAAATATGTTAAATACCTGCCTGGAGTTTACTAAGGAAGAGAGATGAGAGGAGGCGTGCAAAGTGTTGGCCCAGGAGTCGGATTTATTGTTAAGGTTAGCTGTACCTCCTTCAATTCATAAGACATTACCATGCATTATCATAAGATATAAAACCGTGAGAAATGCATAAGGTTTCTTCTTTGTGTAAATGAGTGTACACTGGTGGTTGGGAGTGTGCGCTGCGGTAGATGAGAGTGCACTGCGGTAGATGAGAGTGTGCACTGTGGTGGTTGGGAGTGTCCACTGTGCTGGTTGGGAGTGTGCACTGTGGTGGTTGGGAATGTATGCTGTGTAGATGAGTGTACACTGTGGTGGTTGGGAATGTGCACTGCGGTAGATGAGTGTACACTGTCGTGGTTGGGAATGTATGCTGTGGTAGATGAGTGTACACTGTGGTGGTTTGGAGTTTACACTGTGGTGGTTGGGAATGTGCATTGTGGTAGATGAGTGTACACTGTGGTGGTTGGGAGTGTGCACTGTGGTAGATGAGTGTACACTGTTGTGGTTGGGAATGTGCATTGTGGTAGATGAGTGTACACTGTGGTGGTTGGGAGTGTGCACTGTGGTAGATGAGTGTACACTGTGGTGGTTGGGAGTGTGCACTGTGGTAGATGAGTGTACACTGTGGTGGTTGGGAATGTGCACTGTGGTAGATGAGTGTACACTGTGGTGGTTGGGAGTGTGCACTGTGGTAGATGAGTGTACACTGTGGTGGTTGGGAGTGTGCACTGTGGTGGTTGGGAATGTGCACTGTGGTAGATGAGTGTACACTGTGGTGGTTGGGAGTGTGCACTGTGGTGGTTGGGAATGTGCACTGTGGTAGATGAGTGTACACTGTGGTGGTTGGGAATGTGCACTGTGGTAGATGAGTGTACACTGTGGTGGTTGGGAGTGTGCACTGTGGTGGTTGGGAATGTGCACTGTGGTAGATGAGTGTACACTGTGGTGGTTGGGAGTGTGCACTGTGGTGGTTGGGAATGTGCACTGTGGTAGATGGCGGCAGTGTCACAACTCATGAGTTGTGGAAGAGCTGAAGTGTGTGTGCAGCTGTGAGGCCACAGAATCCAAGTATTGCATCAGATTACCTTTCGTCTTATAGTGTCAGGAGTGTTACTTTAAATTTTGTAGCTGTGCCTCAAAAGATTATTGAATAGGAGCCATGTATGTCAGTTCTCTTATCAACGTCCCATCTTAAATGATTATTGTATGATTGTTCATCCATGAACAATGTTGGATATGTATTATACTGTAAGTAGGTTTTTTAAAAAAATCAATTTACTCCTTCGGTGCCTTTCAGATCCCCAGTGTTCTTGTACGTATATCTATCCTTTACATTTACGTCAGGATTTCTCTCTCACCAAACAAGTCCTGCACAGTACAGTCGTAAGCGCAGCAACCTTTATTCCTGTTCTGTTAATGTCACTGTTAATATTAATGGCAGCATGTTGTGTTCTTGGTGTCTAACTGAATCGTAAACTGGTGCAGTGTTCTAAACAACCATTGAAAATAACATTTTTATATTTTTCAAGTTGCAGCCTTAAACACTTTGCAGGGCTGAACAAAACTTTAATTGTTAAGGACAATTTGTTACATCTCATTAGTACCAATAAACTATATGGCAGGATACACGGGCGTCGGGGAACTTTGTGGCATACAGTGTGTAGTTATGTCTTCACTGGAAAGCACTGAGCTGAGTTTTTCAGTGTGTGAATAATGGAATTTATGCCAATTAAAATCATTCTGAAGGCAAACTATTGCGATGACCACAAAACACATGCTCAGGATTTAATATTCCTGTTTGTGGTGCAATGCTAGAGTACCTCTTAAACATCTCTCCTAATTATAATGTAGGTGAACTTGAGCAGGAAGATATGTCCTCAGTTTCATATGTTATCCCAAAGGATGTTTTACTTTAAAATGGTCATATATTCCGCTCAGTAAGGGACTTCTGTTGGATAGCCAGGAGCATGAATTTATAATCTTTCTCGCCGTGTCATGAAAGATTGTGATTCCACAATGCCGGAGAAAATCAATTCCTAGCTTTTGATTTATTCATGGTGTCTGTGGTTGCACACCCACACTTACTCACATACATATACCGGGAATCCATAAGGTTACAACCCCATCATAACAATTCACTGGCAAACTGGTAAATCATTTCACATTGTCACGATTTACAGAGAGCTGGATTCTCTGGGCCTTTAGCAACACAGTGTCCGTATAATCATGCGTTGTTGCTCTGCACAATGCAGAAGCTGCCAGAATCCCATCTAATGACATTATGCATAAATACCCTATCAAATACCCTATCCACTAAACAGTGTACCTTCAGCAGTAACATTTAAGACTGGTGCGACATTACCCATCAATCACTGCCTTACCCATCAATCACTGCCTTACCCATTAATCACTGCCTTACCCCTCAATCACTGCCTTACCCCTCAATCACTGCCTTGCCCATCAATCACTGCCTTACCCATCAATCACTGTCTTGCCCCCCAATCACTGCCTTACCCTTCAATCACTGCCTTACCCATCAATCACTGCCTTACCCTTCAATCACTGCCTTACCCATCAATCACTGCCTTACCCCTCAATCACTGCCTTACCCATCAATCACAGCTTTACCCCTCAATCACTGCCTTACCCCTCAATCACTGCCTTAACCATCAATCTCTGTCTTATCCATCAATCACTGTCCTACATTTCAATCACTGCCCTATGGTCCAATCACTGCTTTACCCATCAATCACTGCAGTGGTTGAGTTTTAGTGAGGTATAATCACTGTAGTGAACCTTTCATCATGCATTATCGCTATAAGTAGCATCTGTACCTCTGGATGAGTGGCCATTCAGCTAAGTAGTACACAAAATAAATGTTAAACATTCTGTGGAACATCATGGTCAATCCTCTAAAAGCAGCGCAGGTTTAAGCGGTTTTATCAGGCTTTGTGTACTGTTATGACCTTGTATGCTGCTCAGTCTGTTGGCTGAGAGTTCTTGTGCCTTAACCTTGCTCATACACAAAATGCTCAATCCTACCTTCTTTGAATCCTCCCTCCAGGACAGCTGGCTCAGTATGTTATCAAAGCAATCTAAAATCGATTCCATCTTTTTCCCAGTTGTTTTTCAAGGACAGACGATCCTAAGGGGATTCAATAATAAACAAAGGAACGTTAAAGTACAGTGCATTGCAGACGGTTTATCACGTCTACAGCACATTGAACAGCCAGCTCATGAATAAGTGACTGTGACATGAACAGTGTGTGTTACATTACTTGCGTATCATTAAATCTTATTTGTCTAAGCAGTGTTTGAGTTTTGCCTGAGCTATAGTCCTGCAAAAATCTAAATTTGCAGTGTGATTTAATATATGGAAAGTACCTATGTTATGGACAGTATATTTCTTCCCTATCTTCAAGGAAGAAATGGTCTTGCTTCCTTACTGTAACTGTTTCTATGGGATGGGTAATTTAATGGTTTGAACAAGCTGTGTTGCCGTAGTAACCAGGTATCTGTTGAGGCTGGATTTGTTATCTTCCGCTTGAATGGCCTCGCCGGATGTCACCTGGGGCGTATCCGAATCAGCACTCTTCCACACTATTGAGTAGCCTTGGTGAGTAGATAGGACGAGAAAGTTGTTGAGTCTGTGAATATTTTTCAAATTGCAGTATACTTCAAACACCCGGATGACACACTTCCGGGGTTTCGCTGAGTACATTCGGGAGCACACTTTTCAAGAAGTACACAAACATTTTGGTCACATAAATATGACGTGAAGCTTCGTTTTTTTTAAATGAGGCGCAGCTTCGCTGACGTTTTCCTCCAAATACAACAAAAACAACACATGGCAGCGCAGGGTTGGGATGCAGGGTTGCCAGATCTTGCCAAAGACATTCCAGCGAAATGGCGACTCAAAACTAGCCCAAAATATATTTTTAACCGAAACCAACATATTTTAAATATAAATCATCATATTTCAACTTTTTAAAATAAGTGCGTGCTTTGCGATTTTTCATTTTTAACCGTCACTGCACGTTGAAAGTGTCCCAATTTAGCTGTAAAACCGCGGACATGGCAACACTGGTGCGACGTCTTATGACCTGCTTACGACTCTTCCATAGTACGGTTGGAAAATAGTATTGCAGATATTTTTTGCGGACTGCTAAACAGTGCACATTAAACAGCACACTTCTGCCAGTGCGCTGTACGCAGGAGGCAGGGTGCAGTAGATAGGGCTCTGATTCGGACACAGCCCTGGATTCTGGCCTGACTGAAGGGTTCACACAGCTGTCAAACAAAGTCAATCTTTTATTTAGACAATGCCACATATGCCCTCAACCTTTTCAGACAAAAGCAGAAAGATTTATTTTTAACCTCAAATGAGAATTGCCAGCCATCTCTGGGGCATCTGCTTTTGATATCAAATAACTATAACTATAACTTTCAATTAATGAATGTTTTTTTTTTTTACTATGAACAATCAGTGTTCAAGTTTTAAATTATTTTAAATTGACACAAGTTGGGAAAATATAGGTTTGTGGTTCAATAAAATACAAAATGGTAAATCGTATTATTGATTGATGACACAATTAAGTCTGACTGTGGCACAGCTTTGAAAGTTTTTTAAAAGCAGTAATTATCTGTGATGGGTTGTTTAGCCCGGCGGTTCAAATATGTTTTTATCCCATAGTCTGAGATTCTGTCTGCACTACAACCAGGAACAAGGAACCTCTGGGACGTCACATGATCCCACCACCCAATCATAGAAGGCACACAAAATACAGCACCTCAACAGACTTTACAGTCATCTCCAAAATCATATGTCCAAAAGACATATCCTTCTTCCGTCCTCCCCCAGTCGACGCTGTGCTGTCTACAGCTTAATCAGTCCCACCGAGCTGGAAGCAGACGTCTGAAGTTTCAGTACCTTTTCTTCGGTTACTGACAGAAGGAAGATGTTGTGTTTGGATGCAGAGTGTAGGCTGATCAGTCATCTAAATTAGTTCCTTCTGTTTTTATCTTTTTGGTGTCATTTCAGCACGCACTTAATCTCCATCAAAATTAATGAAGATACCTCTGACCATGCAGCAGATGCAAACTTCTGCACAGTATCTGCACAAATATCTCTGCCCAGATGTTAATCAAAAATATTTGCCTCACACTCAGTGACTGTAGATTGCCTTGCACAGGCTAAGTCATAACCATATATTTAAGGATTTCTTTCAAATGGAAAAGAGATGCCTTGTCTCAGTGGTAAAATAAAGGTTACATAAAAATAAGAAATGGCTCACTTTCCAGTGAGATGTAAATGAGCTTGCCAGCGATTCCTACAGTTGTGGATACTGAACTATTAGGAGAGTATTTTTAGTAATGGGGGATTAGACGGGTGGCAAACATCTCTAGAATGTCATGACAGGAGAAATGGTCAGTGAAGTCACTGAGTCTCTCAGGAACTCACATGATGTGTGTGCAGAAAAGAGGGCATCTCTAACAGGAAAGGATATCTCTGAAGCCGTTTCTTAGTGTAAGTCCTCAAATTTAAGTAGTGCTGTGCCCTGTTTCTTTACTCTACATTTAATGTAAGCGTTGGTGCCTGCAGAGCTGCACCAGGATAAATGCGCAGTGTAAAAGGGGAAGCGGAGAGAATTGCAGAGAGAATATTTGCCTTTTTGGTATCTTCAGGGGAAATGCTGCTTTTCGAATGGAGTCCCTTTAATGCAGTGCAAAGTGAGTTAGCCGTCGGTGTACAAACATTGTAGCAATCTTGCATGTGCACGCTGTCTGTAGAACACGTTGGCATGCTGACTGTGGGACTGTAGTCAGGGGCTTAGATGCAACACAGTACCAGCATTTTCTAAACACAAGAAGTTTACTACAAGAAGCACTTGGAAATGCATTTCTGACCAAGGTCATGTGATTTCCAGAGACAGGAAGTGAAATTACCCTGTGTGATTAGCGTTAGCTACAGATACTGACAGAAGGGTGGGAAATTGTTTCCCAGAGTTCCCTGTTTCCAAGGGTAAAATTAAACTGCTGAAGGGTGAGTGCTGGTGCAGCCATGCTTGGAATTGCCTGGGATGCCCTTCAAAAGTTCCCTGAAGTTATTCCGCTTTTTTCCTTTTTGGTTGGAAAGCATAGCAGACCATCTGCCCCATATGCCTCCTATATGAGTAAATTGTACTATATATACAGTATATGTGTGTGTGTGTGTGTGTGTGTGTGTGTGTGTGTGTGCGCATGTGTATGTATATATTTTACAAAAACATCAAGGCCTAGAAATTAGGAGACAAAGATATCATTCTTTCTTGTGCCCATTTATTAGAAAATGGTGTACTTTATTTCCAAAATCATTATCTATGATGGAAACTGAGAAGGGTGTTCACATTTTTTATTTAATTGGATTTTTTATTTTAAAGGCTTTCCGATCTTTCAGTCGGTTTTGTCTTGTTTAGTATGTTTAGTATTTGTTTCGTTGAGGCAGAAAGCTTTGGAGAGCTGCAGAATCTGATTCATGTGAGGGATTGATGACATTTCCCTTTCTTGCTATTTCATGTGAAAGAGCTAAGCAATGTGTCGATGTTGTTTTGGAAATGAGTGCAGGAGATAACCCCTTTTATCGCTCAGACAATCCCTGCTTTTGTTTTTCTGAATGACGTTAGCGGCATTTCTCTAGGCGTTTTTCACACGTCTCCTGTATCCTTGTTCCTGAATGGGAAACGGCACGTGCTGGAGGGAGAAGTCCATCCACCGGCCCTGAAAAATCTAAGGTTTCACCAGAGATATGTACAGATATGTACAGGCTTGCATTCATACCAAACCATTCTGCCACCCTGTTCTGCCGAGAACAACGCTATTTAATAAAGCGGTAATAAAATGTATCAAAGCTTTCATTTTAGTGGCACCCCATATCCTTCTCTCAGGAAGATCAGCCTTAGGATTTTGTAGCTGATTAGAAAGACACTCTGGTGATTAAATCTGCAGCCCAGCGAACCCTAAATGCACTTTACTCTGTTGCAGAGAGACAGTTCCGCTGTGGTTCTGCCTCACGATTTTGGAAATAGTTTTATGATGCAGATTGCATTATTTGTGACCTGCTCTGGTATGTTACCTGTATCAAATTCGAGCTTCAGCCTCTACCTTGACGAAAAGGGGCATACGTACGGAATTATCTCCCTCATCTTTGCCTCTGATTTCATCTCCTCTCCGAACACAGTTCATAAAACACAAGTTGACTGGCAGGTGCATTTAACAATAAATCTTGGCCTGACTATGATCAAACCTATAAAGTAAACAAAAGCATTGTCATCGTTACGTTTATAATTGTCTTTATTGTTTCAAGTCTTTCCCAATGTCTATTGACCATATGCCTCTTCTTTTTTTATGCTGGTTTTGTCTCAGAAACTGTTGGTAGGAAAAAATCACCCATTCTCTGTTTGTATATTTGTAACACCATATAATATGGTAGAATACCATACCTTCTAATGTGGATGTATTTAGGAAACATTGGTGACATTTCTGACATTTTTATGTCTAGCTATGTGTGTATTTAGCTTGCTAAACATTTGCAATTATTACATGAAAATAACAATTTAAAAGAAACACAATTTGTTGTGACCTTAATTATTAGCTTTAGAGTAACCTTTTTATTAAGGATGCTTCAAAGTAACAAAATTATCTATTTCTGATGCTGGTTCTTATGTTTCAATCAGTCTGACTTAGCCAGAATGCATGCTTTTCAGTCTTTCCAGTCTAATAATTCCAAATGTTCACTTTTAAAAGCTGCATATGGTAATATGCGCATTAATGCTCTCATAAAATAAATGTTGTATTAAAACAACATGGTCAAGCTGTCAGCAAGTATGGTATTTGCTGTTAGCGGTTCGATAGGATTTGCGCCAAACAGTATAGTTGTCCTATGCGATACATTGGAATGCCAGTAACAGGAACATATAAGGATTTGCCATAATGGGCTTCATATATTATTATTTTTTACTTTAATTTTGATGTTGATAATGCCTGTGGAATGAGTGTGCGGTGCGTTTGCATGTGCACGTGTTTGTGTTCAAGCAGTGCACCTCTCGCTGGTGCTGCATTCATTTTCCATTGATTTGCAGTCTTCAGAAGCTGGCATGGGGTCAGCTTTCTCCCCATTGATACGGTCCCTGCTGAGAACGCCGACTTCTCCAAACAGATCAATGCCTGGAGACCAAGGTTTCCACTGCATTATTATTTATTTTTGTCTTTTTTTTTCTTTTTCTTTTGTTCTTTACTTTTGGTGCAGCACGGCTCCAATCCCCCAAAGACTGAAAGCTGGGAGGTCTGATTGACATGCCCCATGAAGCTCCATTAATAAAATATCAACATCTGGAATAGATTTTAGGGGACAGAGTATCCTCTCATAAACCAAACTGGGCAACTGAAAATGCGCAAAATGCTCTTTTCTTAATGTAAAAAAAAACACCCGGCGGAGTCGCGATGGTGTGAGCGCTGAATATGGCTCAGTTGAAAGGCCCGCGTTTGGCATTCACGAGGCATTCATGTCCGTTCTATTCATCTTTAAAAGTGCGCCGTTTTTCAAGTCTTCCGGAAAAGAGTGCATGCGCAGTATATTTCACACGTTCATATCCAGCCCATATATATAACGCTGCATTATTCAACTCAAACACCCCTGTGAAGAATAGACCCAGCAAGCTGCAGACCATAAAACCAGAAGCTATTGAATATCGCTCCATAATACGACTTTGTTTTCAGGCTAATTGCGCTTATTATCCATAAACCACCTGTTCTGACATTGTGGATCAATCAAAGTATCCCACCTACAACGCGCTACATTATGACAAAACCCCCAACCGTCACGATGAATCACCACAGAGATGGTCGCATGAAATTTCATTTAAATGAAAAATTGAACCGGCTGCTATTTCGGCAACATGCCGCAAATTAATTAATATCCATGAGAGGCAATTCTGTGCAAGCATCAGCCATAATGCCTGCACAGAGTGGCTACAGGATTATTTATTTATTTTTGATTAAATGAAATTGTCAGTGACACAGCAAGACAAAAGTACATCGTAATTTAATACGTTATCAATTAAAACATTTGTATCATGTTTACATCATTATCAACCGTAATTCAAAGGAACCTCCATCCATCTTTATCCATGTAATTTTTCTGCAGCGGAAAAGAGTGGTCATGCTTGGCAATGTTATGCTTTTGTATTGTAATTGGCGTGACATTTATAAAGTCTTGCAATTGGTTTCCATCTTCATAGCAGTTCCCTAGCTGAAGGGACAGTGGTACTATCCAGATTCCTGGCTGATTGCAGCCAAATCCACCCATTTCATGCTTTTAAAGAGTTTATTTTCATGGATGTCTGGCTTCTGCCCTCTAACGCCTGCAGGAGGAGGGCTTTGCAGTTTACGGATGTACACTGCCAGGCCAAAAAAAAAGTTGCACACTCTAATATTTCGTTGGACTGCCTTTAGCTTTGATTACGGCGCGCATTCCTCGTGGCATTGTTTCAACAACCTTATTCAATGTCACAACATTTATTTCCGTCCAGAGTTAATTTTTGGCCGAGATCTTGTATTGACGACGAGAGAGTCGAACCACTCCGTAAAGTGTTCTCCAGCACATCCCAAAGACTTTCAATGGGGTTAAGGTCAGGACTCTGGTGGCCAATTCATGTGTGAAAATGATTCCTCATGCTCCCTGAACCACTCTTTCACAATTTGAGCCCGATGAATCTTGGCATTGTCGTCCTAGAATATGCCCATTGATGGGATAACCTGGTCATTCAGTACATTCAGGTACTCAGCTGACTTCATTTTATTTATGCATAACGTTGCTGAGCCTAGACCTGACCAATTGAAGAAACCCCAGATCATAACACTGCCTCCAGAGGCTTGTACAGTGGGCACTATGCATGACGGGTGCAACGGCGACTTTTTTTTTGGCCAGGCAGTGTATCTCACCGAGCCCTTTGACTGTACGTTTTGGAAAAAAGTTATCAAACCAACAATGAAATGAAAGGAAGCTCTTGCATTACCTGAACAGATTTTTTTTTATTTTTAATAATTCATTTTCCATATGCAAGTACACTACTTAAAACTGTATACGTGCATATGGTTATTTTACT
Source organism: Synaphobranchus kaupii (assembly GCA_029718625.1). Taxonomy (NCBI): domain Eukaryota; kingdom Metazoa; phylum Chordata; class Actinopteri; order Anguilliformes; family Synaphobranchidae; genus Synaphobranchus; species Synaphobranchus kaupii. The sequence goes on from CM056377.1 coordinate 21,232,861, forward strand.
CTACTGACATAATTACATTTAAACAGATCTGTCTTTTTTAATTCCTTAGTATTGTGGGGTTGTTTGCAAATAGCATTTTTTTAAAATATGCATCTGCAACAATCAACAGGCTTCACTGAACTTAATAGTTTTGTTTTATAAAGTGATTTCAGATGGAGACTAACTCCTGGTATATAAACAAATGTAATCATTTTAGAGTAATTGGAATTGTACTGAATATTTATATACTGCCGGTGAATACATTGAAGTCATGGAACTTGCTCAATAACTGCTTTTATCTGTGAGATTAAGTCTAAAATCACTGTTTGTAAAATCTTATTAACTTTTTTTGTGGCATATTGAAGCCTCAGTTAGTGTATATATAAATTAATTTAGGAGGTTTCACAGTCGATGTGCCTCACCCTTCCCTCTGTGCTTTAAAACCCAACACCACACCGTGTTCACTGATCCACAAGAGGAGTCCTGCTGTTGCGCTTTTAGAACTCAACAGGAAGTGTCTGCTTGTGGAGTAACATCCGTGGTCTCCATTTTATTCAGGGGAACCCCAGCGGACCATGTGCAAAATCCCTTTTTATTGGGTTATATATCTTTCTCTATAAAAGCTTCACCAAATACAAGTGATGAAATTGACCTGATCTACAGAATGTGTAACCTTGCGGTCGTACCGTCTAGCAGTTCCGTAAATGTAATGATTGAGTTTTATTTATAAGTCAGGTGTATGGGGCTGTGTGGAGAGAGTGAGCTGTATGGAGAGAGGGAGAGAGGGGGCTGTATGGAGAGTGGGAGAGAGGGGGCTGTATGGAGAGAGGGAGAGAGGGATGCTGTATGGAGAGAGGGAGAGAGGGGGCTGTATGGAGAGAGGGAGAGAGGGGGCTGTATGGAGAGAGGGAGAGAGGGGGCTGTATGGAGAGAGGGAGAGAGGGATGCTGTATGGAGAGAGAGAGGGGGCTGTATGGAGAGAGGGAGAGAGGGAGAGAGGGATGCTGTATGGAGAGAGGGAGAGAGGGGGCTGTATGGAGAGAGGGAGAGAGGGATGCTGTATGGAGAGAGGGAGAGAGGGGGCTGTATGGAGAGAGGGAGAGAGGGATGCTGTATGGAGAGAGGGAGAGAGGGGGCTGTATGGAGAGAGGGAGAGAGGGATGCTGTATGGAGAGAGGGAGACAGGGGGCTGTATGGAGAGAGGGAGAGAGGGGGCTGTATGGAGAGTGGGAGAGAGGGGGGGGCTGTATGGAGAGAAGGAGCTGTATGGAGTGAGAGAGGGATGCTGTATGGAGTGAGAGAGCTGTATGGAGTGAGAGAGGGAGCTGTATGGAGAGAGAGAGAGAGCTGTATGGAGAGAGAGAGGGAGCTGTATGGAGAGAGAGAGGGAGCTGTATGGAGAGAGAGAGGGGGCTGTATGGAGAGAGAGAGGGAGCTGTATGGAGTGAGAGAGGGAGCTGTATGGAGTGAGAGAGGGGGCTGTATGGAGTGAGAGAGGGGGCTGTATGGAGAGAGAGAGGGAGCTGTATGGAGTGAGAGAGGGGGCTGTATGGAGTGAGAGAGGGGGCTGTATGGAGAGAGAGAGGGAGCTGTATGGAGTGAGAGAGGGGGCTGTATGGAGTGAGAGAGGGGGCTGTATGGAGAGAGAGAGGGAGCTGTATGGAGAGGCTGTATGGAGAGAGAGAGGGAGCTGTATGGAGAGAGAGAGGGAGCTGTATGGAGAGAGGGGGCTGTATGGAGTGAGAGAGGGAGCTGTATGGAGTGAGAGAGGGGGCTGTATGGAGAGAGGGGGCTGTATGGAGAGAGAGAGGGAGCTGTATGGAGTGAGAGAGGGAGCTGTATGGAGAGAGAGAGGGAGCTGTATGGAGAGAGAGAGGGAGAGAGGGGGCTGTATGGAGAGAGGAGGCTGTATGGAGAGTGGGAGAGGGGGGGGAGCTGTATGGAGTGAGAGAGGGGGCTGTATGGAGAGAGGGAGTTATATGGAGAGAGGGGGCTGTATGGAGTGAGAGAGGGGGCTGTATGGAGAGAGGGAGCTGTATGGAGAGAGAGGGGGCTGTATGGAGAGAGGGAGAGAGGGGGCTGTATGGAGAGAGGGAGAGAGGGGGCTGTATGGAGAGAGGGAGAGAGGGGGCTGTATGGAGAGAGAGAGGGAGCTGTATGGAGTGAGAGAGGGAGCTGTATGGAGAGAGAGAGGGAGCTGTATGGAGTGAGAGAGGGAGCTGTATGGAGAGAGGGGGCTGTATGGAGTGAGAGAGGGAGCTGTATGGAGAGAGAGAGGGAGCTGTATGGAGAGAGAGAGGGAGCTGTATGGAGGGAGAGAGGGGGCTGTATGGAGAGAGAGAGGGAGCTGTATGGAGTGAGAGAGGGGGTTGTATGGAGTGAGAGAGGGAGCTGTATGGAGAGAGAGAGGGGGCTGTATGGAGAGAGAGAGGGAGCTGTATGGAGTGAGAGAGGGAGCTGTATGGAGTGAGAGAGGGGGCTGTATGGAGAGAGAGAGAGGGAGCTGTATGGAGTGAGAGAGGGGGCTGTATGGAGTGAGAGAGGGGGCTGTATGGAGTGAGAGAGGGAGCTGTATGGAGTGCGAGAGGGGGCTGTATGGAGAGAGAGAGGGAGCTGTATGGAGTGAGAGAGGGAGCTGTATGGAGTGAGAGAGGGAGCTGTATGGAGTGAGAGAGGGAGCTGTATGGAGTGAGAGAGGGAGCTGTATGGAGAGAGAGAGGGAGCTGTATGGAGTGAGAGAGGGAGCTGTATGGAGTGAGAGAGGGAGCTGTATGGAGAGAGGGGGCTGTATGGAGTGAGAGAGGGAGCTGTATGGAGAGAGAGAGGGAGCTGTATGGAGAGAGAGAGGGAGCTGTATGGAGAGAGAGAGGGAGCTGTATGGAGTGAGAGAGGGCTGTATGGAGAGAGAGAGGGGGCTGTATGGAGTGAGAGACGGGGCTGTATGGAGTGAGAGAGGGAGCTGTATGGAGTGAGAGAGGGGGCTGTATGGAGAGAGAGAGGGAGCTGTATGGAGTGAGAGGGAGCTGTATGGAGTGAGAGGGAGCTGTATGGAGTGAGAGAGGGAGCTGTATGGAGAGTGGGAGAGAGGGGGCTGTATGGAGTGAGAGAGGGGGGTGTATGGAGAGTGGGAGAGAGGGGGCTGTATGGAGAGTGGGAGAGGGGGAACTATGTAGAGAGGGAGCTGTATGGAGAGAGAGAGAGTTGGGGGGAGCTGTATAGAGCTCCGTAGTCCCGCCCCCTCCTATCCCTGGCTGGTCCCGGAAGACTGCCAGAAGCCATTACTTTTCCCCACTTCGGGAACAACCCCTCACCCTTACGATGATATATGGCATTGTATGGACCAACATTTTTACATATATGTGATGCATAGTCCCATTACATACTCATCACTGCATTTAAATCAAATTTTAATCGTATAAGTTACGGAGTTTGAGAAACATAACTACACTACCCAGAATCCCCGGTCGTACATAGCTGGCTGACGCTCTTGCTAGCTAACGAAGTCGCTACCGGGACGGCCGCTCTGCTAGCGAAAATGGCTATCACTTTGTCTTATTATGGGAGTGAAACTAACAGTATCACCAAGGGCGAGAATCACTATCAGTCTGGCCATGTCGAAAGTGTCAGCTTTCACTTCAGCAGTGTGAGCAAGTGAGTAGACCACAGTTCGTATATAGTTCTGTGGAGTAGACCCACTAGACCGATATGTTGTAGTCATTTTGGTTGTTTATTTGTTGGACATAATTTCAAATTACCAATTTTATAAATTATTTAAAAATATGACAACCCCTCTCTTGGGTGTTTTGAACGTCTAGCTGCCTGAATATAGAAAAAAAAACTTTTTCAGTCCATTGACTCCCATTATATTTTTTCCGAAAAGTGGCACCAGAAGTTCGTCACCAAAGTGGGGTGGGACTACGGAGCTCTATGGAGAGAGGGAACTGTATGGAGAGAGAGAGGGGGCTGTATGGAGTGAGAGAGGGGGCTGTATGGAGAGAGAGAGAGGGGGCTGTATGGAGAGAGAGAGGGGGCTGTATGGAGAGAGAGAGGGGGCTGTATGGAGTGAGAGAGGGAACTGTATGGAGTGAGAGAGGGGGCTGTATGGAGTGAGAGAGGGGGCTGTATGGAGAGGGAGCTGTATGGAGTGAGAGAGGGAGCTGTATGGAGAGAGAGAGGGGGCTGTATGGAGTGAGAGAGGGAGCTGTATGGAGTGAGAGAGGGAGCTGTATGGAGAGAGAGAGGGGGCTGTATGGAGTGAGAGAGGGGGGCTGTATGCAGTGAGAGAGGGGGCTGTATGGAGAGAGAGAGAGGGAGCTGTATGGAGAGAGAGAGGGAGCTGTATGGAGAGAGAGAGGGAGCTGTATGGAGAGAGAGAGGGAGCTGTATGGAGTGAGAGAGGGGGCTGTATGCAGTGAGAGAGGGAGCTGTATGGAGTGAGAGAGGGAACTGTATGGAGTGAGAGAGGGGGCTGTATGGAGTGAGAGAGGGAGCTGTATGGAGTGAGAGAGGGGGCTGTATGCAGTGAGAGAGGGGGCTGTATGGAGTGAGAGAGGGGGCTGTATGCAGTGAGAGAGGGGGCTGTATGGAGAGAGAGAGAGGGAGCTGTATGGAGAGAGAGAGGGAGCTGTATGGAGAGAGAGAGGGAGCTGTATGGAGTGAGAGAGGGGGCTGTATGGAGAGAGAGAGGGGGCTGTATGGAGTGAGAGAGGGGGCTGTATGGAGAGAGAGAGGGGGCTGTATGGAGTGAGAGAGGGGGCTGTATGGAGTGAGAGAGGGAGCTGTATGGAGTGAGAGAGGGGGCTGTATGGAGTGAGAGAGGGGGCTGTATGGAGAGAGAGAGGGGGCTGTATGGAGAGAGAGAGGGAGCTGTATGGAGTGAGAGAGGGAGCTGTATGGAGTGAGAGAAGGATGCTGTATGGAGAGAGGGAGCTGTATGGAGAGAGAGAGGGAGCTGTATGGAGTGAGAGAGGGAGCTGTATGGAGTGAGAGAGGGAGCTGTATGGAGAGAAGGATGCTGTATGGAGAGAGGGAGCTGTATGGAGTGAGAGAGGGGGCTGTATGGAGAGAGAGAGGGGGCTGTATGGAGTGAGAGAGGGGGCTGTATGGAGTGAGAGAGCGGGCTGTATGGAGAGAGAGATGGGGCTGTATGGAGTGAGAGAGGGGGCTGTATGGGGTGAGAGAGGGAGCTGTATGGAGTGAGAGAGGGGGCTGTATGGAGAGAGAGAGGGGGCTGTATGGAGAGAGAGAGGGAGCTGTATGGAGTGAGAGAGGGAGCTGTATGGAGTGAGAGAGGGAGCTGTATGGAGAGAAGGATGCTGTATGGAGAGAGGGAGCTGTATGGAGAGAGAGAGGGAGCTGTATGGAGTGAGAGAGGGAGCTGTATGGAGTGAGAGAGGGAGCTGTATGGAGAGAAGGATGCTGTATGGAGAGAGGGAGCTGTATGGAGTGAGAGAGGGGGCTGTATGGAGAGAGAGAGGGGGCTGTATGGAGTGAGAGAGGGAGCTGTATGGAGTGAGAGAGGGGGCTGTATGGAGTGAGAGAGGGGGCTGTATGGAGAGAGAGAGGGGGCTGTATGGAGTGAGAGAGGGAGCTGTATGGAGTGAGAGAGGGAGCTGTATGGAGAGAAGGATGCTGTATGGAGAGAGGGAGCTGTATGGAGAGAGAGAGGGGGAAGCTGTATGGAGAGAGGGAGAGGGGAAGCTGTATGGAGAAAGGGGTGCTGTATGGAGAGAGGGAGCAACAGTGCTTTAGGGTAGCTCATGTTGAGGGCTACTGTCTCTGTTGTGTTCCTGTCTTACCACCTCTGATTGGGCAGTCTCCTGTGTGCATTAGGAGGTAGAGCGGCTCGCTCGCTCACTCATTGTGCTTTTTCAAAGATTCAGCTTTGAGAAAGTGAGGTGCTGAGATGCTCTAGGGTTGTTGTTGCAGAGGCCTGACCTGTGAGTGAGTGAGTGTGTGTGTGTGTGTGTGAGAGAGAGAGAGAGAGAGAGAGTGAGAGAGAGAGAGAGAGACTGAAGTAGAGATGGAGCTTATTTTGTAATGTGTGCTGTTAGAGGGAGATGGAGATGGAAGCCACTTAGGTTTCTCTCTGGAGCTCAGAAAGCGCCTCTAATGGAGTCTCTATACCTTCTAATCCAGGTCACGCCTTCACAGGTGCTCAAAAGTAAAATGTTTCTGCTGTGGTCTTAAAGTGCTAGCTTTCCTCAGGACAGGGCAGTGCTGCTCCATCTATACGCCACACAGCACCCTCAGTGCTGGAAAACATCTCCAGATTGTGAAATATACAGGGCTGTGCTTACAGGCGTTTGCAGCTCTTCATCCTGTTAAATGGTGTCTGGTCGCGACTGGGAATGCAGTGGATCTGGACACGGTGTTAGTTTGGCTGCCTTATTTGTCCTCACCTGCCATTTGCCTGTCTTAATCAAGAGGCTAGTTGCTGTTGCTGTTGCTGTTGTTGTAAAATGTTATTATCAATAATAATTGTACTAATTTGGTACTTTTAACCTCATGACCGCACAGCATTCAGCGACTGAAGGAGAGAAGCCCCCCCCCCCCCACCCATTTGTACCCCCTAGGTGATGCACAGCAGCCATTCTGTGCCAGAAACCTCACCACACACCAGCTGGAGTGGAGAGGCAGCGAGTCATGGAGCAAAGTAATCCGTCAGGATGATTAGGTGGTCAGGTGAAGAGATACAGGTCACACATTTTGCCAGGTCATTCCCTCTAGTTTTTAGCAGTAAGTAGCATAGGCTAGGCCTGAGCCGTGACCACAGATAGGTAAACTTAGAGTTACAGGAAGTAAACAGAGTGGTCAGAAAACAGGCCCATTGCTTCTGTAGATTATTCTGTGCTGGATGAGTGCTCTCATAGGCTGTTGTTTGTTATTCTGTGCTGAAGGAATGCTCTCATTGGCTCTTGTAGATTATTCTGTGCTTAAGGAAAGCTCTCATTGGCTCTTGTCGATAATTCTGTGCTGAAGGAATGCTCTCATTGGCTCTTGTCGATGATTATGTGCTGAAGGAATGCTCTCATTGGCTCTTGTAGATGATTCTGTGCTTAAGGAATGCTCTCATTGGCTCTTGTAGATGATTCTGTGCTTAAGGAAAGCTCTCATTGGCTCTTGTTGTTCAGGCCTCTGCAGTTCTGATCCTTGTGTAAATATGTGAGGTGTCCAGGGGTGTCGTTCATTTGCAGTCAGGCTGCTGCCTAGCGTTGCAGTGCAATATCAACAATTAATGATTAAGCCGCCAATGAAAGCCTGATTCCCCACACTATGGCTTTTTAATGGTAAGTAATTTCTTAAGAAAAATTGCAGTGTAATATAATTCTTTTGTAAGTATTGAATTTGAAAGCAGCGAAGAGGCGTTAAATTAGTTTAATAGATGTGGCTTATGATCAGATAAATTATGCTCTGTGCCTCAGTTTAGTAAACACAACATTTCTCATAATTTTTACGTAACTGAGGAAGGAAGAGCAAAATATTACACTGGCGAGCTTCACTCTGGGGAAAATGAGCAGTTCAAAAACATAAAAAATTAAGTTGTTCATATCTGTTCCCACTGCAGCAGTGTGGTAATACAATAGAAGGTTACAAGGGCATGATGGGCAACTTCTTATTATATGATAACGAACAGCATATGTAATAACCTGCAAGTGAAATGGGCTGTGCAGTGTAAAGTTTACACGTGAAGTGTGTTTCCATCTGACCGCTGACGCTGGGTTTTCACACTTTCCACAAAGGCTGTGTTTTATTTCCGCAGTTATTTTGTTGTTTTCTCTTAGAGAACAGAGAGTAGTGTGAGTCAGCCTCCCTTGGCCCAGTAGCCGTCTGATTCCAGTTTGCAGCAAAAGCCACTTCTGCATTCATCTTTTGTGTATCAGATTTACTTTTACCTGTAAAGATAAATGGCAGTTGTTGAATACAAATTTCATATTTCCATAACCATGAATATCAGCATATCTATCATGTGCACAGGTATGCTCCTCAGAGACATGTAGGAGGTGTGTGTGTGTGTGTCTGTGTGAATGTGGGTGTGTGTGTGCTATTGACTGCAACTTTAAAATATTGAAACGGTGAGAAAAACATTTCTCATTATTAGTATCAGACCCTTCAGAAGTGACAGGAGAGGTTAAGCGCGGTCTGTTGATCATTAACGTTGGTTTCTCTCTCTTTTCCTTCCCCAATTGTAAGGTGATAATTTGCCTGCTTGTGGTCGATGTCCCTTGTTGATATTGTTCATTAAAAGCTCTTATGAGCATTATAACGTTGGCGCTGTGATTTGAGAAATTTCGCAGTACCGTGTCTGTACTGTGTAACAGCCCCGCTGCTCTTGCTAGCCTAGAGTCCTGCTGGACCCTGGTTCCATTAGCGGCCTAGCGGCCTAGCGGCCCCTCAGCTTCCGTCTCAGGTAAACTCACAGTGCTCTCGCGTGAGCTGTCACTCTGGAAATAAAGAGCTGCTCCTGTGCCTCTAACGTCGTCTCCTGTGACCGTTTGTCTTCACAAGCGTTCTCTCTGACTCAAACCGGGGTTAATGTGAAATGAGGGGGTCCCCCTCCACAAATAACGGAATTAGGTTTGCAGTAATAAGGGTTTGACCTGCAGTCTAATAAAGGCTTACACTTATAGTCCAGTATGTTTAAGTTGCTCCCCTGGTGGAATGCGTTTTTGTCTAATGTCTTTGAATGTCTCTTGAGTCTTCTTTTAATGCATTACCTTTTGCGGGTTTCAGCTGTTACTTCGCACACTGCAGTTACTCTTGCGCCTTGTCAAGAAATATGATAACATAAAAAAACCAGGTCTGCTGTGGTTTTTCATGTTATGACAGAACAGAGCATCCCTTACGATGTGCTGTTGGATAAGCTGGGTTATCTTTTCCCAGACCGGGCCTAATTACATGTAGATGGATTGGATTTCCTGCTATCCGTACTTTCCTCTTTCTGATAAGCTCTGCAAGAGCTGTGAGAAATCCAGGCCAGGTAATTACAGCTCAAACATTACAGTGTAGTTATCTTTACCCTTAAATATGCTGCTGTTCTTTGAGCACAAACACATCAGTTATATACAAGCTGCTTGGTCTCTGTTCAGACCGGCTACTTGGGAATGTTATGCCCATGGAAATCTTTTTTGGAAAACTATGCAGTCCAGGGAGGCGTATTTTTAAATTTTTTATTTAACCTTTATTTTGACAGGGAGACTAAGGGCCGGATTTACTAAGGACACAGTCGCAGCGCAAAACTGTCACATATATTGCGACTCTTGCCGCCACATTAGCGACCGATTTACGAGGTGCGATATAAACACACAAAAAAAAACTTAATTGTATGCAGTACACAATGCTGTATTACAGCATATACAACAATAATGGAGAGGTGAACATTTTGGAATGACATCACATACAAAATAAATTTATGAACAGTTGAGGCTGTAAAGAAAAAAATAACGTGATTTCAGAATAACTTTCCTACAACATAATGCGGGAAAATGACACGGGTGGTGGTCGAAATAAAGAAAGGCCTATTAACACCGGTAGAACAAAAGGTGGAGTGGGAGGAATAGACACGGACAAACTTGTGACGGAAGAAGACCACAGAGATTCATCATTTCACATGATTAACATGTTTTAAATCCTGTCTCCTTTCGAGTGCTATGCATTAGAGGAAGCTTTTGTCCTAAAGCCCGACACCCTTCTCATGCATCCTGTGTGTGTGAGCTAGCCTATAGGCTATATCAGCGCAGACAAATTATGTCTGCTTTCAGGAGATCTAAAAATTCTCATGCAAAGATGAGAGTCGCTATTAATGTCTGCTTTAGTAAATCAGACTGAATACTTAATTGGCTTCATTTTCATAATCTCCACCCTGTTTTAGCACTTTCACTCCAGCTATACATATGCATACAACCCCTGGCAAAAATTATGGAATCACCACACTTAGAGGATGTTCAGTCTAAAAATGCTAATTAGTCTGCAGTTAAAAGAGAGTGCTTATAGACCTTAACGAGCTGTTGGGACTTGGCTAATTGAAAGGAAACATGGCCCCAACAAGAGAGTTGTCAATTGAAACAAAGGAAAGGATTATAAAACTCCTTCAAGAAGGAAATCCAACACGGAGTATGGCAAAAGATGTTGGTTGTTGCCAGTCATCTGTGTCTAAAATTTGGTGCAAGTATAAACAAAATATGAAGGTTATAAAAGGAAAACATACGGGTAGACCAAGGAAGACGTCAAAGCGTCAGGATAGAAAACTCAAAGCAATATGCCTTGAAAATAGAAAATGCACAACAAAACAAATGAAAAACAAATGGGCGGAAACAGGAGTCAATGTTTGTGACAGAACTGTAAGAATTTGGCTGAGTGAAATGGGATTTACATATAGCAAAGCCAAACGAAAACCAGCACTAACATCTAAACAGAAGAAAACAAGGTTACAGTGGGCTAAAGAGAAGCAATCATGGAGTGTGGATGATTGGATGAAAGTGATATTTAGTGATGAATCACAAATCTGCATTGGCCAAGGAGATGATGCTGGAACTTTTGTCTGGTGCCGTTCTAATGAAACATATAAAGATGACTGCCTGAAGAAAACAATCAAATTTCCCCAGTCATTTATGATATGGGGTTGCGGGTCAGGTAAAGGACCAGGGGAGATGGCAAGCATTACCTCAACAGTCAATGCACAGGTGTACATTGAAATTTTGGGCACTTTTCTCATGCCATTGATAGAAAATAGGTTTGGTGATGATGAAGTCATTTTTCAGGATGATAATGCCACAGAGCAAAGAGTGTTAAAGCTTTTCTTCATGAAAGGCATATCAACTCAATGACATGGCCAGCAAACAGTCCGGATCTCTTAATTTATGGTGGAAATTAAAAAAAATTGGTCCATGACAAGGCTCCATCCTGCAAAGCTGATCTGTCAACCATTATTCGAGAAAGTTGGAACCAGCTTGATTGTTTTTCATTAGTGAAGTCCATGCCTCAAAGAATTCAGGCCGTCATAAAAGCCTCAGGAGGAGCAACAAGGTACTAATTGTGATTTTTTTTTTGTTGATGATTTCACAATTATTTTCCTCTACTTGATCTGGAAAAACATATGCCATTAATTAAAATAATAAAATTGTATTTGTTTGAGGTATGTTTCACGAAGCCAGAATGCTCAGCTATTAAACAAAAATTGTTTTGTGTCATATCTGTGATTTGTTTATTTGCTACGAAGTAAAAAAAGCTGGGTGAACATCCTCTAAGTGTGGTGATTTCATAGTTTTTGCCAGGGGATGCAGTGATAACTTTTAATAATAATAATAATAGTAATAACTTTTAAGCTACTGCTTTGCGTCACAATCATTTGGTAAATCCGGCCCTAAGTCTATTTTATACAAAAAAACAACAACAAAGAATACAGAAAACAAAGGACAAAATACAATGGAAAATATAAAGGGGAGGAAAAAGCTCACCCAGTTACTTGAAAACAAGAGCATTCCTCTATGAGTACTCCAACAACAGTTTGCATGTTTGCAAGGACACAACTGTTTCAAGCCTCAGGGAACCTTCATTCCACAGATATGGTGCAAAGAAGCTAAAAGCCTTTTTTTCCTAAATCAAATCATGCAAAAGGAACCACTAATATAATCCAATCCTGTGACCGGGTGGAATACGACATATTTCTAATACTTAAAAGCGAAGTTAGATAAAATGGTCATTTATTTAAAGGCCGTTTGTAAACGAATAATAAGATGTGGTTTTTTTTTCCGGGTTGACATGGCCGACCAACCAACATTTTGATATAGGTTGCAATGATGTGTGCTAAAATTATCTCTCTGACGCAAGGCACTGTGATAGACAGCAGTGGCCATCATCGGGGGAAAAAATAAAAATAAAAAATTGCTTCCAACATTTCTGTAGAGACGAACAGTCGGAGAAAAATAAGAAAGTTCAGTCTCTAGATGACTCCGTAAATGAAGACTGTTATAATTTTAGATTTAGGTTCTCAGTTAGGCATTTTCTTTGCAGGTTTACTATTTGGTTATATTTCTAGAATAATTAAAACTCATATATGCCTTTATTATTTTTGTCATTTCATGGTGTTATTTTACTGTACTTCTGCAGTCATTGTTAATAACATGCTCTTCAAAGCACAGAAAATTGTAGGTAATTATGTGTCTGTGAACGAAGTCTGTCATGTTTTGTGGTAATTAATTTAAGAACGCTGTATCAAATTTAATTGACTGAATTTGATTGATAGGTTTGATAATAATGTATAATCATGTAAAATGATCATCAATGTAAAGTAAAATCCCAACAGCTGTTAAAAAGAAATGGCAAGAGCTGCTAAAATTTATTTTTAAATTCTGGCAGAATTTTTTAAGACACTCCCACAGGTCATTGAGACGTGTCACTTGCTAAAATATATGATAATATGAAATTAGTTTTGTTCTGAATATTGGTGGAACTGTATGTTCCTTTTAATATTGTTCTGCAGGTATTTACTGTTTTTAAAGAGTTATTAAAGTGTGGACTTGAGATGATCGTCAGTCAGGCGTGATCTGTGTTTACTTTTGTTGATCGTCATACAACTCGTCTCGGGCATACCGACAGAATCGAATTTGGCCTTCAGAGCACTGTTACATTGGAGCTCAATTGGCTCCATCTGAATATTGTCTGGTGCCATGTCCACATTGACAGCAAATGGATTAGCAAAAAGCTCAAAGGTGAACTGCTGTGTCAGCGAAGCGCCGTAGTATGTTCAGTTTGGCAGCAAATCCAGCCCTCGGAAACGTTGCGCTTGTGAGTGAGTCCGAGATTTTTTGACAAGTAGGAAAATGGGCTAAATTTCCTTGTTGTAGCTGAGTCTCTCATAGTCGAAATTTCAGTTGAAAAGCTTTCACAGCGTCCGTACATCTCTGTAATGACTTGCTCGCGGCCCTGCAGTTTCACATTCAGTGCGCTGAGATGCTCGGTTACGTCACATAAAAAACCAAGATCGCAAAGCCATTGCTCATCTGAGACTCCGTTATCTCCTTTCCCTTGTTTTGCATGAACAGGACGATTTCTCCACGAAGCTCAAAAAATCTCTTCAGCACCGCACTCTGACTTAGCCAACGCACCTCAGTATGATAAGGTACGTCTTCGTGATCAGCGTTAAATTCGTGCAAGAATGCTCGGAACTGACGACGGTTCAAACCCCTAGCCCTGAGGAAATTAACCGTTTTCGTCACAGTGTTCATTACATGATCCATTTTAAGTACTTTGCCGCAAAGAGCCTCCTGATGAATGATACAATGTATGTTGTCAGCGACTCAGGACAATTGTCCTCAAGCAACTTTTGTTTCACCAGGCCAACTAACCCACTTCTCTCACCGCACATTGCGGGTGCCCCGTCTGTTGTAAGCCCCATTTGTCCCAAGGTAAATGCATTTTGCTGACGCACCTATTCACCTGGTGAAAAATGTCAGTTGCGGTGGTTGTGCCGTGCGTCGGTGCAACGTCCAACAGCTCCTTGGTGACCGAAAGGCCTGGATTTACTCCCCTCATGAAAATCACCAGCTGGGCGGATTCAGTTATGTCTGTGCTCTCGTCTGCTACAAGGGAGAATGCAACAAAACTGCTTGCTGTCTCAGATAACTCTGTTTCTATGCTACTAGCCAGCTCGTTGACCCTTTCTGCCACAGTATTTCTGGACAGACTGACGTTCAAAAATTCTTGTTTTTTTCCCCAGACTGCATCACCAACTTTGAGCATGCAGTGCTTTTAAAAAAAAAACACCTTCCGAAAAAGACCTGGACAATTTTGCAATTTCTTGGCACACAATAAACTCGCCTTTACAGCAGCATCACACTATTTTTTGGCCGCTGTAAACATATTCTGTTGTAATTCGCCTGCTTTTTGGTGCTTCTCTTTGTAACTCAGTTCCCCGTATTTGGCTTTGTGTTCTGTCTCATAATGGCGACGTAGCCTACGCTTTGTGGTCTGTCTCTTAATGGCGACGTAGCTTACGCTTTGTGTTCTGTCTCATAATGGCGACGTAGCCTACGCTTTGTGTTCTGTCTCATAATGGCGGCGTAGCCTACGCTTTGTGTTCTGTCTCATAATGGCGACGTAGCCTACGCTTTGTGTTCTGTCTCATAATGGCGACGTAGCCTACGCTTTGTGTTCTGTCTCATAATGGCGACGTAGCCTATGCTTTGTGTTCTGTCTCATAATGGCGACGTAGCCTACGCTTTCTGTTCTGTCTCATAATGGCGACGTAGCCTACGTTAAATTGCTTTGGCACTGCCAGTGTTTCCTTACAAATAAGACACACAGGCTTTTCTCTCGATGCTCTGTCTCCCACCTCTCCTGAAACACTCTCCCTTCACTGTCCACTTTCCTTTTCTTTGCCATTATTTGTCCATTAGAAAGCTAAACGGCAGGCCTAACGTTAGCATAGATCTAGCTGCCACTACATTGGAAAGGAAAGCGCAAGACAAGATATCAGTGCGTGCTTGAGATACACGCCTTCCGCGGTGACGGCACGTCTCACATCGCGCTGCATGATGGGATTTGAAGTTAAATCGTAATTTGGCATCATTGCGTTATTGCGGGCCAAATCATATGTATTTAGAATATATTTAAGCGGGCCGGGTTAAAGATTACAAAGGGCCCTATGTGGCCCGCGGGCCTTCAGTTTGACACGTAGGCTATGCTTTACAAATATGAGTTATTATATCTTACTAACTTATCTGTACTTAGTTAATATGAATACTTAATAAACTGTGGCCACTTCAGTTTAGGTGGTGCAGTTGAGCTTATGAATGTGTCATATACATGATTTCACACATATGAACTATTAACTAATGCTTTATGAATATGAGTTCTTATAAGTAATTATTAGAAAACACTTTATAAATGGGTATTAGATCATTTACTAATGGTTTACAAATGATTTATAACGGAACCTTAAAGTGTTAGCATTATTTTTACTGTAATTATTTTAACTAATGTTGTAATTTTAGTGTTAAATAATGTTTTAATTTAAACGCTAATTAATTACTTCTAAACATGCTACAATTTGTTTTTCCAAGGTGTCTGTGACGTTTGTTGTGGGTTCGGAAGTTCGCCAGGAGATGACGAATGACTTCTCTCAAATGGGAAAGCCTTTCTTGATGGGGACTGTAGCACTGGGTAGGTTTTCTGCATCAGCACATGTTAGTACAGGGGAGTAAAACAATTATTTTCTGAGAGAACTCAAATAAAAGAAACAATGATATCACGCCACACTGAGAGATGGGGATATCCAGCTATATGGAGATGTGGGATCTTGCCTGAGTCCCAGTTTTACCTCCAGGAGGTAAATGAGAGCACACGTTGATTGGCCATTGATAGAAGTCCGGTTGCCAAGCGACCTGGCATCTGTGTTTGCTATAATACAGAACATAAAAATGTTTAATTGACTTAATTGTTTATACTACTTCCCTCAATGCAAACTGTTGTGACTTGATTTCACATTTAAAATGCATTAGGAGATATTGCACCAGTGACTTTTTGATTTTAACATTAACATTGTATTTATTTTAGATGTCTGTTCTCAGATGCTGAAAGCATGTCAGTATGCTTTATTCTGTGGTGATTTTTAGTGTTTTTTTTTTTCCTGCAGGTGGGATTGTTAATGTGATGCCGTTTCTATTCTCAGAAATTTCCAATAACAAATCCCAGGTAATTCTACCAGTGATGTACAGCAGTATGTTCAAATGCATGCACACACACACACACACACACATACACATACTCGCGCGTGCACACACACACACACACACGCACACACACACATACACGCGTGTGCACACTCACACACACACACACACACACACACACACACACACACAAACACATACAGAACAGAGTGAATGTTGTGTTGGGCTGCAGGGAAGAGAACAGCTGCTGGCTAAAGGGGCAATACAGTCTCAATGAAGCTCAGGAGAGAGAAACATCTGCCTGCTACTGCCTATAACACACACACACACACACACACAAACACCAGATACACTGCATTCTCAGTCGCCACCAGAAACCATTTAACAGGAAAAAGCCTGTAAGTACAGCCCTGTAACACGATCTGGAGATGTTTTCCAGCACTGAGAGTGCTGTGTGGCGTATAGATGGAGCAGCACTACTCTGTCCTGTGGAAAGCTAGCACTTTAAGACCACAGCAGCAATTGTCCACAAGTAAACATTTCACTATTGAGCAGCTGTGAAGGCATGACCTGGCTTAGAAGGTATCGAGACTCCATTAGAGGCTGTTTCTGAGCTCCAGAGAGAAACCGAAATGGCTTCTATCTCCATTTCACTGTAAAAGCATGTTACAAAACAAGCTCTCTCTCACTCTCTCTCTTTCTCTTTCTCTCTCTCTCTCTCTCTCTCTCTCTCTCTCTCTCTCTCTCACACAGCTCCCTTCCTCCCCAAGGAGAATGGGGAGTTTCTCTTCATCTGGAAGGTTTAGAAAATTTGGGCAAACCTGTCTAATTTTATGGAGGAAAATAAGCCCTTCTGGCTTTCTCTTTCAGTTCATTCACAGCCAAGTTGAAATTTCCAGCTGAACTCATTGTGAGTGCTAAATAAGTATAATTTGTACAATGTTTTTATTTTGATTCACATAATTATCAATTAGGGTGTGTTAGGGTGTACATATGATCGGTAGTCTGATGTTTTGGTAAAAAGCCAATTTGACTCTTACTCAAGGCATTGTGTTCATTAAGGAAGTCTAAGATTATTTTATTTATAATGCTACAGAGCACCTTCCCCAGATTACTGTTCGCACTAATGCCTGTTGGGGTCAAATCTGTATCCACTCTTGAATATGGGGGTTATTAGTCCTTGACTCCAGATTTCAGGGACATAGCCCACACTCAGAATGAGACTGAACAGTTTTAGCAGTGATTCCTGCATTTTGTTGTCGTTGTATTTTAGCATCTCATTGGGAATGCCATCAGGCCCACATGCTTTTCCTGATTGGAGGGCCTGTAGTCTCTCCTTTAGCTTTTTGTCAGTAATACAGGAGTCCAAGGGATTTTGGTTGTCTTTAATAATCAATTCTAGGCTATTTAGTTTTTCAGAAATTGAGGTTTGTTCTAATTTACTAATAGGGATTTCTTTAAAGAGTTGTTCAAAATGTTCTTTCATTTTTCTCCATCTTGTATAGCAATTTCCTCATGTTTTGATTTACTTATACATTACTTATACCAATTTTCCCAAAACTTGTTTGTGTTGATGGACTCCTCCATTATTGTCAGTTGCTTTTGTATATGTTGTTCTTTCTTCATTCTTAGTGTGCACTTCTAGTGATTTAGTTCCTCATAGTCCCTAAGGCGTAAGTCTTGATTTTGTTGGTCTCTATGTTTTTGATTAGAGAGTTTTCTAAGGTTTTTCCTGAGGTCATTGCATTCTTTATCAAACCATTTTTTTGTCTTTGTTACTTTTCTTATTTGAAATGTTTTGGGTTTTCAACTGAGCAATTTTTGCAGTTTTTTCAAAGATGCTGTTAATATTTTGGACAGCTAGAGTTACTCCTTTTGTACTATGAGGATATGTAGTGACCAGAAAGTTATCTAATAAGTTTTTAATGGTTTGGTTTTCAATTACTCTCTGGTATTCTTGTGTGCTGTTTGGAACCCATCTGTAGTATTTATTTATATAGCGTATACAGATTATACAGCTTACTGGGCTGTGTATGTGTGGTGTTAGTATCTGTCTTTTTTAGGAACAATGTAATTTGGAATGTATATTACAAAAAAAACTTTGTTGGTATTGACAATTTTTTACTTATTCTATGCCAGGTGTAAGATCCCCCTTCTTGATTTGTTCACTGTAATTTGTCAGCTCTGACTTGAACCGAATTAAAGTCTCTTCCTCTGTTTACAGTGGGCTTTTTGATGGAAGGGACTATTAATTCTCTGTAGCCTGATAGACAGTGAGTGGACATTTCTGTTCGACACCAGGTTTCCTGTATGTTAATGATGTCGATATCCCTAATATTTAATAGGAATTCTGGATTTAAGTTTTTGGGTCCAAATATAGATTAACTTATCTCTTGGATGTACCACATACTAATTGTTAGGGATTTCATTGTGTTTAAACAGTTCTGTTGGTTTGGGTGAGCAGAACGTTAAGTGATTCAAAAATCCGCTCAGTGATCACACTGAGCATTCTCACTGTGAGCGCTCAGTTACTTAACACGCCCATTGTGTTCTTTTTCCCATTTGTAACCTTTATCCTTTTGATTTTCTATAGTGGTATACTCCTGTCATTCCTCCTTTCTGTGCTCCTTTGCTTCTCGTGGCTATATTTTCTCTATTATTACTTTGTTTTGATTATTCTACTACTTTTTTGTCTAAGTTGTTCTTAATGTCCTATTTGACTTTAAAACATTTTAAAATGGTTTACCTCACTTTACAAATAGCTAATTTTTTAAATAGTTCAAGAGCTCATCTTGAACATGACTTGCTCCTTGAACATGACCTCTCTCTCTCGCTCTCGCTCTCTCTCTGTCTCTGTCTCTCTCTCTCTCGCACACACGCACGCACACATACGCACATGCCAGGTTGGGAATAGCTGTGCTTTATTGAGTGCATCCAGCTGTGAGGAGATGCTGCAGCCTCCATTAGGGCTCTTTCTCCTGCAGAGCAGTCCTACAACAGGGTGCCCCCAGTGGGTAATGGCCTGAGAAACACACCTCAAATACTGTCTCCTGGCAACTGCACTCCAAGGCCCCACCGTACGTCTGTCATTAGCACAGCATCTGTAAACGCAGGGTCAATACCAATATTCGCACACTCTTATTTAGCAAATACTATTAATACTCTCTCACTTACCAAATACTATTCACACTCTCTGACATACCAAATACTATTCACACTCTCTGACATACCAAATACTATTCACACTCCAAATACTATTCACACTCTCTCACTTACCAAATACTATTCACACTCTCTCACTTACCAAATGCTATTCACACTCTCTCACTTACCAAATACTATTCACACTCTCTCACTTACCAAATACTATTCACACTCTCTCACTTACAAAATACTATTCACACTCTCCAAATACTATTCACACTCTCTCACTTACCAAATACTATTCACACTCTCCAAATACTATTCACACTCTCTCACTTACAAAATACTATTCACACTCTCTCACTTACCAAATACTATTCACACTATCACTTACCAAATACTATTCACACTCTCCAAATACTATTCACACTGGACAGCAGGCACTAGGCACTGGACAGCACTGACACCCTATCAGTGATTCGCTGATTTCAGCCAATCATTGGGCTCTATCTTCACGATCTTAGCGCATAAACGCATGGGGCAAGTGCATTTAGGGTGTGTCCAACTCCACTTTTGCTAGTTAGATGCCGTATAATTTGAACGCAAAGTAAGGCGCAAGGCTCAAATGGGCTGAACTTAGTCTCTTCATTAATTATAGGTGTGTCTTGGGCGTAACATACAATAAACCAATCAGAGTGTCAGCTCCCATTCCCTTTAAAAGCCACCTGCGTTTGCACCTTGGCCTATTGCTAATATCAGAGTGATTTACAGTTGGTGAAACAGACCCTGCAAAAAGTTAAAGTGCGCATGCAGAGAATATATGGCATTAAAATTATCAGAATTAATTGTGTAATGTGCTGCAAATTTGTTTTTCTAATTTTTAAAAAACGTTTATTTTTCTTAATTAGACTCTTAGTTCTCTTTAAAATAGTTTTGTTCAGTTATGGAATAACAGGTGAAATCAGTGGGGTGAAGAATATGAAGGATGAAGAATAGGGTTCAAAATTCAGTTAAAATGGTGAAATTTTAATTAATCTCCGTTTTTTTAACCGTATAGAAAAAATCGTATCCACAGTGAATCTCACCCATCGGCTATTTGAAAAACAATAAATGAATTATTCACAAGACAAAGTTTTGAACTTTTTTCAATCAAAACCATTCCATTTACTTACAGGATGTAGATGACGAGAGCTGTAGTGTAATGTTCCGCCTGTCATATGGTCCAGACATTTGAAGTGCATTTTCCACACTCCAAATGTCTGTCTATTGCAGTGCGTGTTTTCGTGAGTTTTCGATTGAATGACAATTTGCGCATTAGGCATGACATAGGTGTTATCAGCAAAGTTTTTAATGGATAGCCAATGTCCCCTAACAGCAGATTGTCCCCCCAGAAGATTGCATGAAATATTGGCCTATATAGATTCATAGCTTGATCCAGGCTAATTTATGAATACATGTGTAGCATCGCAAATCACCTGGATGTTGATGAGTGGGCTCCCTTACATTTAATATATATAAGAGCGTTCTATGCTGGGGCAGAACTCCAGGAAATCCAAAGTTCACCTGTTTTGGCTGACAGGTGTGATGGGGACTTGAATGTAGGCTAGGCTATTTATTGGCATGTTGGACTCGGCTTGAGGTACGTAACTACATGTATGGCTGAATTTACGATATTCCTTCAATTGAATTTAGGAGATGCTGGAACTAGCCCCACTCACAAAAAATAGTATACTATTACCGTTAATTGTAAATTTTGGGGTAGTGCATATAGGGACAGCTAGCTCAGCTGCCAGGAGATGTTTCTTCGCTGAGGGACAGGTATGTCGTCCTTGACCGATGGACCCTTTTATTATTATGCATTTTTTTGATATGCACAACAATAATATTTCACATTGTAATCTTGATATTTTTATGCATGTTTATGCGCGTGTGTGTAACAGACAGGAGGGTGTAGGCGCATTGTGCACATGCCTATGTAGATGCATATTTCTCTTTTAATATTGCACTGTTAAATAACATAACGACTGCGACATGACTTAAGAGCAGGTTTGTGGTGGTTTTAGAGCAAACCCCTTCTGCTGCCTCAAAATAGCAATATGCCAAAAATTAGCCTGGCCACACCGCCGCTTTGCGCAAGTGTAAGATAGAGCTCATTGTCTTTTGCAGTGGACAGAAAAACATTTGATTTGCTGTTGAAATTTCACTATGCCAGCAATAAAAAATAATGTATGTTGTGAACAATGTTTTGTAACTTTAAAAAAAATAACATTAAACAGATTTTGTTTCTCCTGTGTCTTGAAATGTAACAAATTATTTTGTTGGAGAAATGCAGGAATTGGCATGTCGGACACTGTTTAATAAAATGGGAAAATGTCTGGTTACAGATCATGTGGTTCAGAAGAGCTGTGCTGGGAGGATTGGTCACATGCACTATTTTGAATATCTTATGGTAAGTTTGCATTTTTTTTTACAGACTATAGACCCCTTGTACCAATCACCCTCACAGGGACAGGTCCTTGTTGGTTTCATACAAAAAAATAAACCAATGCTTGCTAATCTGGTAACTGTAACATAAAAATAGACATTTTAACCAATAGGAGTACATCTGGACATAGACATTGCACTGCGCCATTTTATCTGAGGGAGGCAGGATAAGTGTACTGGTAACTCGACCCGGTTTTTGTGTTTTCACGGTGACCATATAACAGGTGATAAGTTCCTGCTGGTCCCAGAGGTATCTGTGTCCTGTAAAAGGTTTGCAGCACCAGGTTTCAGGAGTGATTCAGCTCAACCCCGTGAGAAAGCTCAACGGCGGCGTACACAGTTTCATCTCAACCCCTTGAGAAAGCCATTTCGCCATCTGTTCGTCCTTTTAAAAAAATGCAGCACATGTCTCCAAATCTCACATTGAAACCAACAAGCCAAGAAATGTTCGCGGGGGGAAGGGGGCGGGGTTTCTCACCTGCTCTCTAAAGTTTCCATTGGCCTCCGGTTGCATCTAATCATCTGTAAAGAACCTGTTGAGTCGGCAGTCAGTGTTTACTCAAGAGAGCAAAAGCAATTATGTTGGAAGGGATGAAATGAAAGGTGTTTGGATCCAGGAGATGAAATCTCCCTTCAGCTCTGGTAAAGATGTGTGTTGATGCTCGTGAGTGCCGGCGGTTGACTCTTTCTTTTGAGAGCGTAGTTTATCACCATCTGTGGTCGAGCTGCGGCTCCCGGCACCCGATAACACTTCTGCCTGTATTTAACATTCACAGCGAGCGCAACATCCGCTGTCATCCGGTTTATTCCAAACACACCCGATGGCTCTTACGGCAATTGCAATAATCCCAAGAAAATCATCCACATCACAACAAAACGTTAGTCTATGATAAGCACCAGCTTGGCTACTCAAGTTCCCAACGCACTAAATAAAAACAAACATGGAATGTTGTACTATAACACAGCAATCTTTTTATTTCTACACATAGAAAACTGTTGCATTACAATATTACGTATTAGCCTTTATTTGGAGTCGCAGTATTAGCCCGTTGTTGACGATCACAGAGACACGTCCTATGACAATGTGTATTGAAAGGCATCCATGCATAAATACTGAATGTTTTTAGACTGCAGGTCCTATAGAACCCCCTCGACTGGTTCTGATAAAGGAATTTTAAAATGATTTGCAGTGAAATGTTAATTCTGGACTGTAGTGCTTGTGACTGGCTTATATGGGACCGTTTCTGGCTGTATATGAAGTGATTGGGGTTGTTTAGGGTAAGAAAAAATGTAAATTTTAATATCTGATGCATATTTCAGGCATTATCTCTAAGCGGTCATTGAGGGTCGTTAATATGCCGAATCTGTTTCCTTCCAAGGATATGTACAGCAGTGATACTGGAGTGAAAGTTTAATGCAGAATGCAAACCCTGTGCAGTGAATAAGACTACACAAACACTCTAGAAGCTTCTGTCGTGTTGATTTAGTACCGTATTAAAGGGGATCCAAGAGGACCTGACCGCTTGCTGTAGGATTGTGTGGTCTGCCGGAATCGCAGCCCTCTTTTTACCAGAAAGTATAACTGCGCAGTTATGACTCATACATGGGCTTTGACTGCAGAACTGCGCAGTTATGACTCATACATGGTCTTTGACTGCAGAACTGTGCATTTATGACTCATACATGGGCTTTGACTGCAGAACTGCGCAGTTATGACTCATACATGGGTTTTGACTGCAGAACTGCGCAGTTATGACTCATACATGGGCTTTGACTGCAGAACTGCGCAGTTATGACTCATACATGGTCTTTGACTGCAGAACTGCGCAGTTATGACCCATACATGGGCTTTGACTGCAGACCACTGAGTATGGCAGCTTTGGAAATCAATGACAGTAAAATATTTGGGGAAAACAAACATGGCCTTGTGTGAATGACGTGTGAAAGGGGGAAATAAACACTGTTGTTTTGCTGTATGACATAAGCTGGGTGAGCGTAGGCCCACAGAAACTGTGGCAGGAAGCCGGGTAGGATGACCAGGGAAGCTGGCTACTGCAGAGAGACATGCATCTCGCTATCGCATCCATGCGGCCTGCATCTTGCTGTCGCATGCAGAGCGACCTGCACCTCTCTGTTGCATGCTTGTGGCCTACGTCTCGCCGCCGCATTCATGCGGTCTGCATCCCACTGTTGCATGCTCGAGCAGTCTTACATAACATTACATTACAATCATTTGGCAAACGCTTTTATCCAAAGCGACGTACAATAAGTGCATATTGAAGGTCATTGACGCGACTACAAAGCAAATCCAACAAAGCACAACTTTCTCACAGCGTAGGAGCTATCCCTAGTAATAAACATGAGTAGTACACACAGTCAGCTATACATTCTGAACTATAAAATAACCAAAAACACAAGTTAAATAGAAAACAAGCAAAAAAAAAAGTGAGTACTATAGAATGGCCCTATATAGGTAAAAGTGCGTTTTCAGACCACAACGAAAAACAGACAGTGTTTCAGCTGAGCGCAGCAGAGTGGGGAGTTCGTTCCACCACTGGGGAGCTAGGGTGGAAAAGCTCTGCAGTCGGGACGAGCAGGAGCCGTTAACACGGAGGGGGGGAAGTGCAAGTCGCCCTGCAGCAGCAGAGCGAAGTGGTCGAGCAGGAGCGTAGTGCTGGATTAAGTCCCGTAGGTAGGAGGGGCCTGACCTTTTGGCTGCAGTGTAGGCCAGGGTCAGAACTTTGAACCTGATCCTGGCCACGACCGGCAGCCAGTGGAGTGACCTCAGCAGGGGGGTGACGTGCGAGAACTTGGGGAGGTTGAGCACAAGCCGAGCAGCTGCGTTCTGGACCAGTTGTAGGGGCAGAATGGCGCAGGCTGGTAGGCTTGCGAGAAGGGAGTTGCAGTAGTCTAGACGTGAGGTGACCATGGTCTGGACAAGAAGCTGGGCGGAGTCGGTGGTCAGGTACGGCCGAATTCTCTTGATGTTGTACAGGAGGAACCTGCAGGACCGTGCCGTTGCCCTGATGTGTTCTTTGAAGTCCAGCTGGTCGTCCAGGACCACCCCCAGGTTCCTTGCAGAGCGGGAGGCGGTCACCATGGTTCCGTCGACGGTGATGGACAGGTCTAGGAGCGGGGAGGTCTTGTATGGCATGAAGAGCAGCTCAGTCTTGTCGAGGTTGAGCTTCAGGTGATGGCTAGACATCCACTCAGAGATGTCAGCCAGGCGAGCAGATATCCTTTCCTTTACCTGTGGGGTAGAGGGAGGGAAAGAGAGGAAGAGTTGAGTGTCATTGGCATAACTATGGTAAGAGAAGCCATGTGAATTAATAACCAAACCAACAGACTTAGTGTAAATGGAGAACAGCAGAGGACCCAGTACAGATCCCTGCGGGACTCCTGTAAAAAGTGGATGAGGTGCAGAGACAGAGCCCTTCCAGGAGACTTGGTAGGATCTATCTGTGAGATAGGATGTAAACCAAGAGAGGGCAGTTCCTGAGATGCCCATCTCAGCCAGTGTGGAGATCAGGAGTTTGTGGTTGACCGTGTCGAACGCTGCAGACAGGTCAAGGAGAATCAGGACAGAGGAGAGGGAGGAGGCTCTGGCAGTGGCGAGTGCCTCGGTCACAGCCAGGAGCGCAGTTTCAGTGGAATGCCTGGTTCTGAAGCCGGACTGATGAGGGTCGAGCAGGTTGTTCTGGTGGAGAAAAACTGACAGTTGGTTAAGGGCAGCTCGTTCAAGAGCTTTGGACAGAAAGGGCAGGAGAGACACTGTAGTCTGTAGACACTGTAGTCTTGCTTGAAATACAAGATGTCTGACAAAAAAAATGGGTGACGCACAGTTTCCACACAACCAGACAGCGTGCAGCAGCAAGGACAGATTGTGTAGGTTCCAATACCAGGAGGAGGGAATGCATGCAGTGGCTCTCTGGAAATGCGCTGCCGACTGCAAAGGCTGCACATGCAGTGACATCCTTCTGGGTTTAATCTGACATCGTGATGAAAAACTTCCACACACCATTCATTCTTTAGCTCATAAGTCTGGTGTACAATTATCACACTGCACATAACTCTAAGGATCCCCTCCCGCTATCCAAAAGAACAGAGAAATCAAATAAAAATGATCTTGAGTTGAAATCAGCATTGAAGCATCGCCACAACAAATTAACAGATAAATCTCCCCTGTCCCAAGCTGAGCTTTTGAAAATAAACAGTTTATAAAGTTGTTCATTACTTTCTCACCTCCTGAGTTTCCCCACACTGTGACTAAACAATAATGGTTTTACACGGGAGGGCCAGCACCTAACTGAATGTAATAATGGGAATCATCTGTTATCATGACAATTTCCTTTTTTCTTTTCAAACATTGAAATGTTCTCTCTCTTCTCTCTCCTCCATCATTTTTTCCTACTTTCGCACATCTTGTTATTTTCAAATCTTCCCAGACATAAAGTCCCTCATAATACATATTATTATAACGATACAGAGCATGTTTTATCCCTCTCAAGGCTTGGTGTAGTATGCTGTGCTTAGGCCTGTTTAAGGTCCAGCTTGTAAGGAACCAAATTCATGTGTACGTGTGTGAGCATGCGTGTTTGTGTGTGTGCCCGCGCGTGTTGGTGTGTGTGAGTGTTTGTGTGTGTGCGCAGTTGTGTGTGTGTCTGTGTGTGTGCGCGTGTTTGTGTGTGTGTTGTGTGTGTGTGTGTGTGTGTGTGTGCGTGTTTGTGTGCTTGTGTGTGTTGCCTATCAGGCATTATTTGTAGTTCTTCCTGACCCTGAATGCCCCCTCCCCCCCCCTCATCAGCACTCAGACCTCAGCCCTCATCATGTAGCATGTTTCTGTTGCATATTGCATCGCATATAACAGCTGTGTTATTCTCATTCATCCCCAAATGTGTATGTATCCTCCCATATTCTTTATTTTGTCATGGTGGAAATTAATTGTAATTATTCAAAGTCTGTATTCCACCTAATAGATCGAGCCTCCCTTTTTTAATGCCATTGCTTTCATACTGTGTACAGAAAGCAATCGATACACTTATATATTTATGGTTGGTGATATAAGCCTGCTGTGTGAACATATTTATGGTTGGTGATATCAGCCTGCTGTGTGTATATATTTATGGTTGGTGATATCAGCCTGATGTGTGTATATATTTATGGTTGGTGATATCAGCCTGCTGTGTGTATATATTTATGGTTGGTGATATCAGCCTGCTGTGTGTATATATTTATGGTTGGTGATATCAGCCTGCTGTGTGTATATATTTATGGTTGGTAATATCAGTCGGCCGTGTGCATTACTGCATATATTTATGGTTGGTTATATCAGCCTGCTGTGTGTATATATTTATGGTTGGTGATATCAGTCTGCTGTGTGTATATATGTATGGTTGATGGTATCAGCATGCTGTGTGTGTATATTTATGGTTGGTGATATCAACATGCTATGTGTATATATATATATATATATATATATATGGTTGGTGATATCAGCATTCTGTGTGTATATACTTATGGTTGGTGATATCAGCCTGCTGTGTGTATATATTTATGGTTGGTGATATCAGCCTGCTGTGTGTATATATTTATGGTTGGTAATATCAGTCGGCCGTGTGCATTACTGCATATATTTATGGTTGGTTATATCAGCCTGCTGTGTGTATATATTTATGGTTGGTGATATCAGTCTGCTGTGTGTATATATGTATGGTTGATGATATCAGCATGCTGTCTGTGTATATTTATGGTTGGTGATATCAGAATGCTGTGTGTATATACTTATGGTTGGTGATATCAGCCTGCTGTGTGTATATATTTATGGTTGGTGATATCAGCCTGCTGTGTGTATATATTTATGGTTGGTGATATCAGTCTGCTGTGTGTATATATTTATGGTTGGTAATATCAGTCGGCCGTGTGCATTACTGCATATATTTATGGTTGGTGATATCAGCCTGCTGTGTGTATATATTTATGGTTGGTGATATCAGTCTGCTGTGTGTATATATTTATGTTTGGTGCTATCAGCATGCTGTGTGTATATACTTATGGTTGGTGATATCAGTCTACTATGTGTATATACAGTGCTGCTCGAAAGTTTGTGAACCCTTTAGAATTTTCTGTATATCTGCATAAATTCGATCTAAAACGTGATCACATCTTCATCTAAGTCCTTAAACTTTATAAAGTGAACCCAGCTCAACAAAAAACATTATTCTTTTATAATTTATTTATTGAGCAAAATTATCCAACATGAAATGCTTTGTTGGAAAAAGTATGTGAACCCTTGGATCGTATTTTTAAAATATCATATTTAATATTTGGTCGCATATCCTTTGCAGACTGTTACTTCCTGAAGTCTGTGACCCATCAATATCAAAAGACTCTCAATATCTTATTTTCAGGTACTGTTACAAGCGATACAATAACCTCTTTGCATTTGAATGGATCTCTATGGGAATTGGGGGGTGAGACTAGATTCAAACCATCACTCTGGGGCCAGATATGGAGTAGATGTGGATGGATTACTGCAAGGGTTATTTCTCCTGACTCATTTTCCTATAGAACTCTATGGGGAAAAAAGGCAGGAGAAGAAACCCTTAAAGTGATCCATCCACATCTACTCCATATCTGGCTGCAGAGTGATGGTTTGGGGCTCGTTTGATACCTTAGACCCTGGATGACTTACAACCATTTAGCCAGTCATGTGCTCCATACTGTACCAGTGTAATTAACAGCTGAATCTAGACTCACCCCCTAATTCCCATAGAGATCCATTCAAATGCAGGGAGGTTATAGTATCGCTTGGGTCAAACACAAGCGGCTGCAGTCAAACCTGATAAAAATGGTGGGAGTTCCTAACGTCCCAATGTGGATCAGCGTCTACCTCCAACACTAAAGATCCGCCCCTTTTCCAAACAAATTGCACAGGTGACAGTCCCCTCGCCACCCCCCATTCGCGGGGTGAATGGCGACGTGTCACTCTGGCACATCACTACCGAACGCAGGGGTGAACATGGACTGAACATTGATCACCGCAAGACTGAGATGACTCCCGCCAGTGAGCTATGGCGGGCCACTGCTGGGATCTGAGATTTGTCACAAAAATGAGAAGGGAGCCCTTCTTCACCAGCGCATGTCAGGGCCAGCGCTCACTCTGTTTATCAAGTGATAAACTTTGATAAATAGTCTCAAAGCCAGCAAACTGAGACCCATAATCCATTGAAGGTGTTCATAAATCCAGGAGTATTTGAAAAGTGACGCCCTGATAGCAGTTTGGAAATGGCAGTTTACAGGGAAGTATTGCAACATGTATAAACCACACAAATAAATGACAGAGGTTGGAATTAGAATATATTGGCCCTGGGATTATTTCTGAGGACAGCACAAGGAGAAAAGCGTTGAGTTTGGAGTCCTCTGTGTGGGTGTCCTTGCATGACCTCGGCAGCTGGAGATATCACAGGGCTGAATTCAGACATCTTCTTAAGGGCAACAGTCTTTGGGCTGGACTTTGGCTTTGGTCTTTCAGAGGTCGTCACAAAACACGTCATTGTAACAGAATTTACATTTTTTGAGAATTAGAACAATGTTTCCTTCCTGGCCTCAATTTAAATGATTGGTTTCAGAAAAACCAGCCCTCCCGCCCCCAAATCAACTGCATTTGTGTTAAAAGCATCTTTACGGTGTCTGTAGGGCTGGGGTGTCGAACTGAGCCAGCCATGTAGTCCTATTATGAAATTTCATACCAGGTTGCAGTTGGTGTTCTGCATCATGTGTGAATCAATAGACCTTTCTCATGTAAGTGTTGCCAAGGGGCAAATTTCAGAATCGTATCATAGCAACACATTTTGTTCTGCTAACAATGGCTAACAATGACATACAACTTGCAGTTTTTGTAGTGTAGCTAGAAAACAGTCATATTTCACTGCACAGGAGTGAGAAACATCACTTTTAACCAAATCACTTTTAATCACTTTTGTCCCCTTGACCACCCTCTTCCCTTCGCCAATGCTGTGTACAGTGCGTAGTGTTACCGCAGAAGTGCGCAGCCACGGGCTAAATGTCCACACTATTTTCATGGGCCAGATTTAATTGATTATCTGGATTGATATGCAGGCCGGATCAAAATTCTTCGTTTGACACATATGGCGTAGGGTAAGTTGGTTTTTAAAAAATAAAATAATGTGACTTTTCAGTACATTTAACCTTTAACCCAGCTTCAGTCTGGTCCATAAGTAAAGGTCACATTTCATTGTTTCCATGGGCTATGGCAAGGAATCTGACAGCTGGGGTCATGGGCAGCCAATGAAAGTTGCAGAAAATGCGGTGGGCTCTGGCTTTGCGTTCCTTGGGGAATTCTTCTCTTTCCATCCAGTATATGAAATGAACACACTGCAGCGCTACCCAAAACCTCATGACATGTATGTTACAAATCTGACAGGTCAGAACTTTACTAATATAAATTACTCATTCTCAATTGTGTATTTTATGGATGGCTTTTCATAATTGCATCATAAATCAATTTCTGGAGATTGATAGAGGTGGTGGAAAATTAAAGTGGAAATGTTTCTTAACAGATACAGTATTTTTAGATACAGTATCTAATCAGATACAATTTTTCATCATATAATGGCCTAACAGTGGCAAGATACATATTTCAGGTTACCACGGATATATCAGCATCACCCTACTTTACTGGAACATTCTGTTCAGCATTTATTGCACCAAATTGGTCTTGGATCTCATTACTTAAAAACATGCATTTGTTTTTTTTCTTAGATAAGATAATGAAAGTTTCACAGGGGTATCGGGTCCTCTTTTTCACTATATTCACTGACCCCCCTCCCTCCCCCTCCCTCTGTCTGCCTGTGCTCCTCCGTTACAGTGACAAAGTGAAAGAGAAAGAGTGGGTGAAAGAGAGAGGCAGAGAGACAGATATAAAGAGAGAAAGCGAACCTTTGTACGATACAAACCATGCAGGTGATACACTGTAGAGACCATGCAGGTGATACACTGTAGAAACCATGCAGGTGATACACTGTAGAAACCATGCTGCTGATACTGTAGAAACCACGCTGCTGATACACTGTAGAAACCACGCTGCTGATACACTGTAGAAACCATGCTGCTGATACACTGTAAAAACCATGCTGCTGATACTGTAGAAACCATGCTGCTGATACACTGTAGAAACCACGCTGCTGATACACTGTAGAAACCATGCTGCTGATACTATAGAAACCACGCTACTGATACACTGTAGAAACCATGCTGCTGATACTGTAGAAACCATGCTGCTGATACACTGTAGAAACCATGCTGCTGATACACTGTAGAAACCATGCTGCTGATACTGTAGAAACCATGCGGTTGATATTGACTTCTTAAGTGTGTACTTCTGTTGTTTGTGTGTTTGTTTGTTCGGGGGGTGTGTACACACATGCTATCAAGCCAATTAAAATATCGGCAAGTTCATACATTTGATTTTTAGAACTATCACTTGGTGTTTTAAAATAGTAAATATTTAGTGTGATTATTGTTATTTAAGTATGTGGGGTGTTAGTGTAATAAAATGCTGTGTCCTGTGTATGAAATTTAGCTCAGGGTCCCACTGTAGCAGTGCAGGTGACAGTTTATTTGAATGCAGTAGCCTGTGTGTTTATGCTTTATTCTCTGGGACACAACATTTAATCCTTTCCTCTGCTCTCAGACTGAACGCCTTTATTTCAGGATGAGAGCTGCTCATTTACACCTGAACACTCTGCCAGAGGAGTGCTCAGGACTGGAGTTAGTGTTCATTTACACCTGAACACTGCTTTCAGGGGGTGTGCTCAGGCCTGGAGTTTGTGTTCCATTCCCCAATGAGGGCAGATGTCTCATACTGCATGGCTGGAGAGCAGAGCAGTGATGGAGAGTGCAGCAAGTCAAACTGTTTTTAGGCTCGTGGGTTTTTTCTTTTTTCTTTTTTTTGAAATTTTTGTGGAAAATGTATCTCTGTCTGTCTCTCTCTCAGGTGCTGGGCTGTGTTGGAAATTGTTCCCCAGATGTCTGTTCAGAAAGTCTTAGATGATGGGATCTGGAATAAGAGTGCATCCGCACCAGCATACACACTGTCCTACTCCAACATCTCCCTGGAGCAGTGAGTACACACTGTCCTACTCCAACATCTCCTTGGAGCAGTGAGTACACACTGTCCTACTCCAACATTTCCCTGGAGCAGTGAGTACACACTGGCCTACTTCAACATCTCCCAGGAGCAGTGAGTACACACTGGCCTACTTCAACATCTCCCTGGAGCAGTGAGTACACACTGGCCTACTTCAACATCTCCCTGGAGCAGTGAGTACACACTGGCCTACTTCAACATCTCCTTGGAGCAGTGAGTACACACTGGCCTACTCCAACATCTCCCTGGAGCAGTGAGTACACACTGGCCTACTTCAACATCTCCCTGGAGCAGTGAGTACACACTGGCCTACTTCAACATCTCCCTGGAGCAGTGAGTACACACTGGCCTACTTCAACATCTCCCTGGAGCAGTGAGTACTAGAGAGCTGCATGGGAATGGGGACAGCGGTAATACCGTGGAATTTAGCAGTAATCCGCGGGTTTGGGGACTAAATAAAAAATATTCTTGCGGTGACAGCGGGAATGGGGATGGGCTTTACAGTGTTCCCGCAGGAACGATAATGACATGTATGTAAGCCCCGCGGTAACAGTCATGAGATATTATGGTCATTATTGTGTTGCACTGGTAACAGTGACAAAATTGTCTGCCAATAATCATGGAGATGCAAAAGGCTGACACACAAGTACTCATTCATCTTAAAAGTGACCCTCTAGTTTGTGTGGAAGAACACACAAAAAAAGTGTGTATGGAAAGAGTTTGCTTTGATTAAAGTTGCCGGGAATATTGTTGCATTTGTCAAATGCAACAAATGCCACGCGACTTTAAAATAGCTGATCGAGAGCTCTCGTGATGGAACCAGTGGTCTACGGGCTCACATTAATGCATGCTCGGTGCTCAGATTAAACACATCCAGTGGTCTATGGGCTCACATTAATGCATGCTCGGTGCTCCAGTAGCCTAACGTTACGCGCATCACCGGTGTCCCGGGTTTCATTTTAAGGAAGCTAGAGCTGCCCGCTAGTGCCAAGAGCGAAATGACAGGCGCAATCCTTCACGTGTGCTACAAATAAGGTATTATGTTATTTAATCGTTATTTAATGAGTTACAGTGCATCCGGAAAGTATTCACAGCGCTTCACTTTTTCCACATTTTGTTCTGTTACAGCCTTATTCCAAAATTGATTAAATTAATTTTTTCCCTCAAAATTCTACACACAACACCCCATAATGACAATGTGAAAAAAGTTTTTTTGAGATTTTTGCAAATTTATTAAAAATAAAAAAATAAAATTTCTCATTTACATAAGTATTCATACCCTTTGCTTTAATGTATTTTTAAAGTATCATATTTCATATTTGGTCGCATATCCTTTACATGCTGTTACTTCCTGAAGTCTGTGACCATCAACATCAAAAAACTGTCGATATCTTATTTTCAGGTACTGTTACAAGCGATACTATAACCTCTGCATTTGAATGGATCTCTATGGAAATTGGGGGGTGAGACTAGATTCAGCTGTAAATTACACTGGTACAGTATGGAACACATGGCTGGCTAAATGGCTGTAAGTTATCAAGGGTCTGAGCTATCAAACGAGCCCCAAACCATCACTCTGTTGCCAGATATGGAGTAGATGTGGATGGATCACTGCAAGGGTTATTTCTCCGGACTCATTTTCCTATAGAACTCTATGGGGAAAAAAGTCAGGAGAAACAACCCTTAAAGTGATCCATCCACATCTACTCCATATCTGGCAACAGAGTGATGGGTTGGGGCTCGTTTGATAGCTCAGACCCTTGATAACTTACAGCCATTTAGCCAGCCATGTGTTCCATACTGTACCAGTGTAATTTACAGCTGAATCTAGTCTCACCCCCCAATTTCCATAGAGATCCATTCAAATGCAGAGAGGTTATAGTATCGCTTGTAACAGTACCTGAAAATAAGATATCGACATTTTTTTGATGTTGATGGTCACAGACTTCAGGAAGTAACAGCATGTAAAGGATATGCGACCAAATATGAAATATGATACTTTAAAAATACGTTAAAGCAAAGGGTATGAATACTTATGTAAATGAGAAATTTTATTTTTTTATTTTTAATAAATTTGCAAAAATCTCAAAAAAACTTTTTTCACATTGTCATTATGGGGTGTTGTGTGTAGAATTTTGAGGGAAAAAATTAATTTAATCAATTTTGGAATAAGGCTGTAACAGAACAAAATGTGGAAAAAGTGAAGTGCTGTGAATACTTTCCGGATGCACTGTATGTGCAGGTTATTATTATTATAAATGTCTCTGAAGTGTCAGATAGATGTTTAGAACTTCCCTTTTCTTCTAAATCAAAGATAATTTTGAGAAAATCAATGCTTTTGGTTAATTTGAACAGATTGCACATTTTCTTATTGTCTGCAATATGAGCAACAAAGTGCTGAGCATATTTTGCATGCACAATGACAATTTGTACAAACGGGGTCATACAAAAATTATAAATTGAAATAATTGTAAAGATAACAAAGGATATAAATAAACATTTCAGCATGACATTACATTCTATAGGGTTTGGAAATCTTGTTACATTTTACTGTACTGTTTCCATAGATAAGTTTTCTGGTATTGACAAAGGCACTTTCAGATGTTAAAGGGACATTCATATGAAAATATGAATAGCTTCTGTTGCTCTAGTCAAAAAATTATTTACTAAAACATGCAAGGACAAATATTTAAATTATGTGCACGCGGGGACGGGTGGGAATGGGGTTTGGGATGCCGGGGATGGGGTGGGAATGGGGTTTGGGATGCCGGGGATGGGGTGGGAATGGGGTTTGGGATGATGGGGACAGAATTTTGTCCCCATGCAGCTCTCTAGTGAGTATACACCCACCTACTCCAACATCTCCATGGAGCAGTGAGTACACACTGGCCTACTCCAACATCTCCATGGAGCAGTGAGTACACACTGTCCTACTCCAACATCTCCCTGGAGCAGTGAGTACCCACTGCTGGATTTCTACACCTGGATAATTTTTTTCAGTCCCAAAAATTTAGAAAATGTGCGGGGAATAGAGCCAAAGTGTTAGCAGTATGTTTGTACTGACTCAATATGGGGATGTTTAAAATGAAACAAATAATTTATTTACGGACTCTGCTTTGTAAATGTTTACAATGTTTGTGATTAGGTTGCAGAATGCAGATGAAAGTTAATGCCAGCTACGATGTAATGTAGGCTACTATGCTTTAGCTAGCATGTGAACCCACTAACCAACAATGCCGACTTTATCTGGAACAGTTTTCAGAACGGGGTTTCATGCTGCAGAAAACCGTGACAGACTGCTCTGTCACAGTCGAGTTAATTAGCGATTAGCCAAAAAGACGGTTGTGGTTTGCTAAATTAAGACTATGGGGACAGCTTGCTACCTTTCTAGCAGCACTAGGGACATTTATAATAAAAGTAGTCTTGTCAAAATAACATCTGTGATTGATTGACGGTCAATATAGTTGATGGCAATAGTGTTACCCTATGTTCGTCCGTGTGTGGTGATGCAGTGTGTCAAGCTTGGCTACCGTGCTCAGAGCTGGTATGCTTAACTTAGCTGATGTTAGCTGAATATAAATTGAAGATAACTGAATGAGCGTTAATTATGTGACAAATACCAAACATTCAATGCGTATAAATGACACAGTAAAATCGAGGATGAAAACGTTATATTATAAAACATTAGCAACTTTTGGAAGTTTACCGTGAGTTTGTTTTGCAAAATGGTGGGTTTGGTCAGGTCATGGGCTTCTCCACCCCGATCTGGTTGACCCTGCTCCCGACAACGTCACTTCGGCTCCACGGAGCAGACACAGCTTGTACAAATGGGCGGCAATAAAGTCTTCCGGAGACTCAATTCGGTTTTTACCGTGAAAAGGCAATGGGTGATGTCACAGTGACTTTGTCCATATTTTTATACAGTCTATGGTTCAAACCATAGACTATAGAAAATAATAGGTTCAAACGCGAATGACTCTGAAACAGCGTGGTTGTGGGACGGACAGAGCAGCTGCAGTGTCTTTAAATAAAGTAGCCCTCCTTCATCGAGCCGCTAATAACAGAGTCCTGCAAATCAGCTTCTCCTCGCACTTCCTCCACTGGCGCCCGAGTAGCCTACAGTTTTCACCACCGATTCCGCCCCAGATGCACGGCAGGTTTTGCGGCAGCTTGCTCTTGGCATTAAT
Organism: Synaphobranchus kaupii; assembly: GCA_029718625.1. Lineage (NCBI taxonomy): Eukaryota > Metazoa > Chordata > Actinopteri > Anguilliformes > Synaphobranchidae > Synaphobranchus > Synaphobranchus kaupii. Next base: position 21,268,494 of record CM056377.1, read on the forward strand.
TAAGCAAGGGAAGCAGCTCATGTGGAAAAGGGAGCTTTAAAAATGCCGGTGACTTCCCTTCATCAAGGAGACGCGCTTCAGGTTCTGCCTGTCCTCCGGGAGGCTCTACGATAGAGCGGCAGATTTTGATCCAGTGAACGCGCCCTTTGAAAATGCAGGCGGCATTGGTATTGTGTACTCTTACGTCCCACATGATTGCATAAATGAGAGCGTGTGGGTGGTCTGTATGTATTATACATTAGTATACATTTCAGAATGAATGATATAGCACTGTTTGAAGGGGGCTTGGTGTTGGGGAAGAGGAGTCATCTTAACATTCTCCGCAGCAGAAAGAACAGCGCAGATTGTCATCCCTCAACCTCATGCGTTTGATCAGTGATGTCACTTCCTTAGGAAGCGTCCGGCCGCGCTGTTCCGAGCACGGGATGGCAAGCCTGAGGTCCGAACAGATTACAAAGAAGAGGCAGGCTTGGACATGACGTGTTTATTAGACCTACGAGTCTTCATTAGGCCTATAACTGGAGGAAATCCAAATTAACCTCACAAAAATCATGAGGAAGCTGGAATGTGTGGTTGCGACTTCGCAAGTTCCTGGTTTCCGTTAATAGTATTTTTCTATGTATAAACTTTTTAAATAACCTGAAAATCTTTACAGCTATAAAGCTCCCCAAGGCTTTTTTTCCAGGTTTACTAGAAATTCACCTGATAAATAAATTAAAGTAACTCAAATTGTATTTTAAAATGGCCTAATGTGCTTTTAGTAGCAGTATAGCATGTGGGGTGGCGGATGATTGCTTTCTGTTTCACTGCAAGTGTTACATTGTCGATACTTTCTACCTTTATTGCTTTAGGTCACAGTCTGGGATTTTGAAGTCCGCAGTCAACATTTTCAAAAGAAACACCTAACCTTCCAAAATCCTGCGCTGTGATTCAGCCAAAGAATACACTGCCTGGCCAAAAAAAAAAAGTTGCCATTGCACCCATCATGCATAGTGCCACTGCCCACTATACAAGCCTCTGGAGGCAGTGTTATGATCTGGGGTTGCTTCAATTGGTCAGGTCTAGGCTCAGCAACGTTATGTAGCAATAAAATTAAGTCAGCTGAGTACCTGAATGTACTGAATGATGTGGAGTGTGTCCCAATATTCTTCACTCGCCACCTCCCTTCCTCCACTACCACTCCTCTACTACCCGGCAGTATGTGGAGGAAGGGAGGGGAGGAAAGGAGCCGTGAAGAAAATTGGGACAGCGAATCTGCTACACCGTTATTAAAATCGCCGTTGACTACTGATGAAGTTGCCCTATCATAACTTTTGGTGTATCCAAATGATCTCGGAAGTCAGAATATTTCCGACTTACAAGAAGAAAAAAGGATTTGAATGTGACACACCGGTGACGAGATGGTGACGAGTTAATGACAACGATCTCGGAAATCCGACGTTCAACTCGGGCGCCTCCTAAGGTCCCCGAGATGACCGAGGTGACGAAAAATGTGTCAAAGGTCAAAGGTAAACAGCTGAGAATCTCTAAACATGGAGAGATCTGGAGCTAGAGAGACCCGTTGCGTGGTGTATGTAGTCTTTCACCTTCTGCGTATGTTTTCATCTTCAATCGTTTTTGCATAAGCTATTTAAAACATTTGGAACTCCAAATGCTGATCAGAGGCCAGCCAAACAAGCATCAGCTGTCTGCGGGCGTCCATGTTTTTTGCCGCCGACCATTTGAACACCTTTACCATAACGAACGGGACCATCGTCACAGCAAACATCACGCACGATCCACCCGAGTTGGCCACTTCAATACACCATTTGACTGCCCACAAATATTCCCAAAGCCAATCACAGATCTTCCACATTGTCAGCCCATTTAAAGCTGCAAAATATATTTTAAGTTAAACATAACAATTTACTGTAATTCCAGAATCCCGATGTTCCCAATGTGTGAACATAGGCCTACTGTGCACTAATTCACCTCATAGGCCTATAGGCTACTGTAGCTACACTACAGCCTACTATTGCCTGTTCCTTGCATCTCACATAGGCAAACTGGGAAACATTTCCATAGATTAGTGGAACAAATTATCATCATATTATAGGATATAGATTTATCAAATCATTCCCGATCGATAGATTATCGGATCATTCCCAATGTTCATATCGCAGTGGTCACACCGAAAAACAATTAACTTTCTGAACATCTGTAACATCTGAAATCAAATTTAAAAACATCCTTTGGAATGGTTGAATAAATTAATTAATGTATATTCACATACTGAAATGGTAGCTGTCATGCTTAGGCTATATTTATGTATAGTCAGTCAAGAAGGGAATCCCACAATGCAATGCTCCACATGAAAAAAGTGGGCGGTCACCACAGAACTATGTGGCGGTCACATTTCAACTCTATGGTGTTGCATTTCCGGAATGTTGCGAGGTCGGTTCGGTTCCGTTTTTGTTTGTTTTTTGTCAATCCTCCCTTGCAGAGCACCTTTTGCTTGCTGCACGTAGCAAATTGTGTCACAAGATGGCTCCCTCGAGGGAAAACAGCAAGGGAAGGGAGCATGTTAAATTGGATTCGAATGCAGCCCAGGTTATCCCATCAATGGGCATATTCCAGGACAATGCCAAGATTCATCGGGCTCAAATTGTGAAAGAGCGGTTCAGGGAGTATGAGGAATCATTTTCACACATGAATTGGCCTCCAGAGTCCTGACCTTAACCCCATTGAAGGTCTTTGGGATGTGCTGGAGAAGACTTTACGGAGTGGTTTGACTCTCCCGTCATCAATACAAGATCTCGGCCTAAAATGAATGCAACTCTGGACGGAAATAAATGTTGTGACGTTGCATAAGGTTGTCGAAACAATGCCATGACGAATGCGTGCCGTAATCAAAGCTAAAGGCGGTCCAACGAAATATTAGAGTGCGACTTTTTTTTTGGCCAGGCAGTGTACGTAATCGATCAGAGATATGGATTGTTACCTTTCAGTGAAGCAGTGCCTGCTTCCTCTTCTGTTCAGTCTTTTAATTTTCCTTTTGATTAATTAAAAATGTGTTGGTCACAGTATTGCTTCATTAGGCGATTTTATGTGTTCAAAACAACTAGTCAGCTTATTGAGGGGACTTCCTGTTTTTCACTTTATTTTGATTCAGATTGTTAAGGAGCAGGAAGGATTAGTGTTTTTGCACACAATCTGAATACAATTAACCAACCATCGAAATGGACATTTCCATAGCATTTAATGTAACACTGCAAGTGTTACATTGTCAATACTTTCTAACTTTATTGCTTTAGGTCACAGTCTGGGATTTTGAAGTCCGTATTCAACATTTTCAACAACAAAAAAACCTGACCTTCGAAATCCTGCGCTGTGATTTCAGCCAAAAAATACGTAATCGATCAGAGATATGGATTGTTAACTTTCAGTGAAGCAGTGCCTGCTTCCTCTTCTGTTCGGTCTTTTCATTTTCCTTTTGATTATTTAAAAATGCGTTGGTCACAGTGTTGCTTCATTAGGCGATTGTATGTGTTCAAAACAACTTGTCCGCTTATTGAGGGGACTTCCTGTTTTTCACTGTATTTTGATTCAGATTGTTAAGGAGCAGGAAGGATTAGTGTTTTTGCACACAATCTGAATACAATTAACCAACCATCGAAATTGACATTTCCATAGCATTTAATACACGTCATATCGTGAGGTAAACAATGAAATTACATATTTGCCTCGCTATAAGTGTAAGTATGATTGTATCTCTGCCATATGCTATAGCTACATTAACACACACAAATCGAATCGACTCAAACGGGGGGTGATTACAAACTGAAGCAGGGTTCTGAATGAAATCTAGTCAGTAGATACATTTCTTGCGCCAAACATAGTGTGTTGACCTACTGTGCGACCGCGCCCGTTGCGCATTTAAAAGTAGCCCTCATTTAATAACCGTTGTGCATTTAAAAAAAACGCAACCCGCGGCTTTCATTTTCTCACCCATGGTTTAATCTTCAAAGTAGCCCAATTAGGCGGTGAAACCACTGACCTGCAACGCTGATACAGAAAAAATGTCCCAGTACCAACTTCAAATTAATGAAATATTTTGTAGCATAAACTTTGTTACGGTAAATGTGTTGAAAATTGGAATAATTGTACACGTAGACGTGGTGTCCATGGAGACGATAACCTGTGTAAACAAGCCAAATGCGTGAGGGTTTTAGAAAAGCATAGCCGCAGATAAAATGAGCTAGCTCCTGTAGATAGGTAACTTCTCTTTATCTATAAATATAACTATTGAATGGAAAATGGCTACTTGCTCCTCGCTATTTAATGTTGCCTGGTAATCTTCGGTGAGATGCGTATGTACAGAAATATAAATTGTACAAATACCCATATGACGTGACGTGTTTTTAGACTTCTGAAAATAGGATAAATTAATTGATCAAATGAAGTATCCATACATAACGTCACATGCACTACTAAAAATAAATTAGCTATTGTCATATTCAGTTTTGAAAGTAAAAAAAAAACTGGAAAGGGGGTAATTCATTGTCAGAATAAATGGACAAATGTTACAGTAACTAGGTTTTTTGTCATTTAGTGTTAAAAATATTGTAGAAGGTAATTTGTGTTTTTAGTTAATATTTGTGGAGATTTCTGCGAATCAACTGACAGTTGAAGAAATACAAAAACGTAAATGCAGTCTGTAAAATTCTGTTTAAAAGATGCTATTAAAATTATCATTTTTGCTTCACAAAACAAGTTCTTCTTAATTATGTATAAATCAAGTGTAATTGTACATGCTAATTTGGCACATTTACATAAACAGAGCTTTAATACTTTTGAGACATCTACAGTGTGGTTGCCTGAAGCAAGTGAATATAACTTTAATGCACAGAGTCCAATCACAGATCATTAATTGTGATTGTTACATGTCATTGAAATATCTATCATCATTAGTTCACATGATGGTTAGTCACCACCAGGTAATGCAAGGAGTGTTTTGTTCTTGAAATCATATAAACTTAAAAAGAACAATTATTTCGGCTTGATTCAAATAGCCAATTGTGTAAATGCTTTTTAAAAGGCTCTTACAAGTTTTGTGCTTTTCCCGTAGTTTTTCTGACAGTCAGCTTATAAATACACAGTTTGCAAGAAATATTTGCAAAGTGATGGTGACAGGTTTCTTGTTATAATTAACACAAAAATGACTGCAGTCCGCCTAATCTGCTTCTGCAGAACAATACTGCCATCTGCAGGTCAGTATGTGCCACACCAAGGAAATACACTGAAAGCAAGAGGTTAACAATTATTTTATTTTCTCTTTGTAATACAACTGTATCTTCTGTCTGGCTGTCTTCTAATCTTTTAGGGATACATGTATCAAAATACCATCATTCTAAGTCACTGTCTCAGAGTGAAATTAATGATCATTGGTAAATGGATTTTAAAAATTGTTTCACAATTCTGTGGGGTCAAACCTAGCAGGCAGGATGTTTTTACTTCTATGTGGCTGGTACAGTGTTTTTTTTTGTTGTTTTTTTTGACTGGGTTTTTTGCCTTGTCTGTAACGTTGCCACATCTGTGACACTACCCCTCTATAATTACCTGCAGAGAATCTGAAAAAGCTATATTGGCACGTCCAAAGACCAAAATATTAGAGATTTCAAATAAATGTATTATAATTAATTGTCTTTTTTGTGAAGGTCATTGGGTGCGTTTGGTGACCAGCGATTGCAGAGGTTAAAGATTGAAGGGGCAGGGTTATGTCAGCAAGTTCCAACCAGAATCGTTAAGGGGCGGGGTTATGTCAGCAAAGTCCACCCAGACGCACCACCCCAGTATTGCAGTATCCCCCCTGTTGGAGGAGAAGCTAGAGACTAGGTTGTTTCCATTGGTTGTGTGAGCCTGAGAACCAGTCACACACAGGTTTGCATGTGAAACAGAAATGAGACGAAAGAAATGCTGTTGATGAAGCCACAAGAGAGAACAGCAGCTTTCCGATCAAGCGTGGAACACAGCGTTCCCGACTGGAAGCTCAAATCACGGGTGGAAAAAAAATCTAAACCCCGAGCTGTGGGTTTTTTTTGGTGCTGGGGGTGTGGTCAGATACAGTGTGTTGCTCAAGAAACGATGTATCTACCTGTAAAGCCAGGACTCCTGCCTCACAGTCCGTCACCAACACCCTCCCCCCCCAGGTCAAAAATGTAGTCTGGAGGCTTGTTTCTGACCATCAGACCACTGGGCTGGAAATACTCCTCTGAACTGGAAACACTGGCTGAGCATCCAATTTCTCAGCAAAGTGGAACCACTCTGGAAATATGAGGTCAGACGCTCCGCACTGAACGCACCTCAGGAGGGTCCTACTCTGAACAGAAATAATTAAAACCTGGAGAAATTGGTCTGCTGAAAAAGGCACACAGTGTTCCATGACTCTGTCTCTTTCACTACAGACCTTAGTTAAATATTTTACAGATCTGGCCAAAACGAAGGGTGAAGGGTTTCTGTCAGGGCCTGTTTGAAAGAGAAGTACAGCTGAGTTCTGGCAGTTAGGGTGTTTAAACTGTCACCAGTATTACTAGAGTGCTGGAATAGAGCATTCTCGCCCCAGTCCCGCAATATCAGTCCATTCTTTAAGCATCACATGAGATTATGCCTAGTATGTAGACATACTGGATTTGGGCAGTACTGCGAGTGTTTCTACATATGTCGCCCTTTATGCAAGCATCCTTGGGCACTATACATTTATATTATACTTGAAGGAGGCTGCTGGGTGGCTTTTCCTGTTTAAGGCATTGTTCTAGTGCATGGATGAATGCAGCAAGTTTTCCTGATCGGCAGCACATGAAGTACCTTTGTCTCTATCTCATGTCGGTGCGAGCCCTGCCTGTAGACAGCTGTGTGATGAGGAGCCGTGGATGTGCTTTGGAGGAGAGCATTCGCTTGTCTGCATTTTCCTGAAACAGAACGGCCTAATTGTTTCATTTCAAATCCAATGTGCTGGAGTAAAAAGCCAAAACAACACATTGTGTCACTGTCCAAATGTTTACGGACTGCACTGTATATTTAATTAATTAATATTATTTACAATAAGTATCAAAATTGGCAACAAAAAAAATGACAGCTAGGCCGCATAGTCTTAAAACCTGATTTAAAAACAGACTGCAACTGCACCTCTGTCACGACTTCAATTTAAATTCTAAATATCTCGGAGCCAGAATGCATTTGAGATCTAAGTGTTAGAGACTGAATGTCAAACGTGCTGTCGGTCAATGATCTATAGAAATTGAGAAAATTTGCATGCATTTGTCATAACAGGAGGGAGTTTCTGCTCTTAGTACAGTAGAACTTGCCTTCATCCGAATCCAAAACGCTCCTGCCTTGATGCTTCGGATGTCTTATCGTTGTGTAAAAGATCAGAAATCCTGGGGCTGCTAACACAGTTGAAGAGGCTTCTGTGGACCAAATCTTTTCTGTTTTCTGTTCTGTTGAAATAATTGCTTGGTCTTTAGTCACATGGTGTGTGTGGTCCCACTTGCTGTTTTGGTGCAGCCATGCTTTACTGTGTGAGCAATGCTGTCAATCATCTGAGAGGCTGGGCAGCAGAAATCGAATGACGTTTATGGGAAGATAATGGGGCTGGAATATGGCAGGAGGAAATGATGTATCAGGCTTTTACCTCTAATTAACATTGAGGGAAATGGGATAGAGATGTATTAATGAGCTGCTGAGGTCAAAGTGTCCACAAGGCAGGGTCCAGGGTCCAGAAAGTCAGGCTTGGGCGGTCCCACACGTCTTAACCATTGGCAGATGATCATACCCCCCCCCCCGGAGGAACAGCGGCCTGATACATGAGCGCTTTGTTCAGTGGAATTCCTTTATTTTAAAATATCTTATCTTCAATTATATTCTTATATTCTTATATCCATTTAGATAAATGCTCCTGTGCAAAATGTCCCAAATGCCTCAGAGATGGTCTGTTCCCAAGTCTGGGAAGTAATTCTGAATTTTTTTTTTTTTACTGAAAACAGAATGCATATCTCAGTAATCTTGATAACAGCCCTCTGGCTATGAAGAAAATTGTATTTAAATTTCAAAGAGACGGAGGGGATGACCAAAAGCAAAAGCTTTCATAAAATGCGACACTGTTAAAAGTTTGAAAAACAGCAGCCCTCAGATTCCTGATAGGCAGCACCACTTTTAAAACATGAGATTTCAGGCGCTGAGCGATGGATTCACAGACAGCGGGCCAGTAGCAGCATGTACAGTGTGAATGTGTACTGTAACAGCATGTACAGTGTGAATGTGCACTGTAACAGCATGTACAGTGTGAATGTGTACTGTAGCAGCTTGTACAGTGTGAATGTGTACTGTAGCAGCATGTACCGTGTGAATGTGCACTGCAACAGCATGTACAGTGTGAATGTGTACTGTAAGAGCATGTTCAGTGTGAATGTGTACTGTAACATCATGTACAGTGTGAATGTGTACTGTAACAGCATGTACAGTGTGAATGTGCACTGTAACAGCATGTACAGTGTGAATGTGTACTGTAACAGCATGTACAGTGTGAATGTGTACTGTAAGAGCATGTACAGTGTGAATGTGTACTGTAACAGCATGTACAGTGTGAATGTGTACTGTAACAGCATGTACAGTGTGAATGTGTACTGTAACAGCATGTACAGTGTGAATGTGCACTGTAACAGCATGTACAGTGTGAATGTGTACTGTAACAGCATGTACAGTGTGAATGTGCACTGTAACAGCATGTACAGTGTGAATGTGTACTGTAACAGCATGTACAGTGTGAATGTGTACTGTAACAGCATGTACAGTGTGAATGTGTACTGTATCATTGTGTACAGTATGAATGTGTACTGTAGCAGCATGTACAGTGTGAATGTGCACTGTAACATCATGTACAGTGTGAATGTGTACTGTAACAGCATGTACAGTGTGAATGTGTACTGTAACAGCATGTACAGTGTGAATGTGTACTGTAGCAGCTTGTACAGTGTGAATGTGTACTGTAGCAGCATGTACAGTGTGAATGTGTACTGTAACAGCATGTACAGTGTGAATGTGTACTGTAGCAGCTTGTACAGTGTGAATGTGTACTGTAACAGCATGTACAGTGTGAATGTGTACTGTAACAGCATGTACAGTGTGAATGTGTACTGTAGCAGCTTGTACAGTGTGAATGTGTACTGTAGCAGCTTGTACAGCATGAACAGGTACTCAGCCTGTCAGAGTTTTGGAATATAATCTTATAATCTTATATCCTATACATTCTCTCTGTGGCCCTTTGAAGTTAACAACAAGGTTATAGTGAGTGGTGTACTCCACATGAGACATGAGGAGCATATGCATGTAATGGATCTATGTGCACATACCGTGAGCACCATAATTAATTGGACAGTGACACATTTTTTGTTATTTTGGTTCTGTACTCTTTGAGTTTGAAAGGAGACAATTACAATGAGGGTGATGTGCAGACTGTCAGCTTTAATTTGAGGGTATTGTCATCCAACTGTTTAGAAATTATAGAACCTTTTGTACATAGCCCACCCCCCCCCCCCCCCCCCATTTTTTGGCGTCAAAAAATATTGGACAGTTTAACATAATGTAGAATAAAGTAGTCATTTTTAATATTTGGTTGCATATCCTTTGTATGCCTTGACGTCCTGAGGTCTGTGACCCAGCTATATCAAAAGACTCTTGATATCTTATTTTCAGGTACTCTTACAAGTGATACTATAACATCTCTGCATTTGAATGGATCTCTATGGGAATTGGGGGGTGGGACTAGATTTAGCTGTAAATTATGCTGGAACAGTATGGAATACATGGTTGGCGAAATGGCTGTAAGTCATCAATGGTCTGATTTATCAAACAAGCCTCAAACCATCACTCTGCCAGATATGCAGTAGATATGGATGGATCACTTTAAGGGTTGTTTCTTCTGACAAAACATTTCTGAACTATATGGAAAAATAAGTCAGGAGAAGAAACCCTTCGTTATCCATCCATATCTACTGCATATCTGGCTGTTTAAGGCTTGTTTGATAATAATAATTATTATACTTTATTGACCCTATGGGGTAATTTTTCCTCTGCATTTGACCCATCCTAACCACTTAGGAGCAGTGGACAGCCACTACAGCGCCCGGGGACCAACTCCAGTTCTGAGGCCAGTGCCTTGGTCAAGGACAATGGCAGGAGTTTACCTAACCTGACATACATGTCTTTGGTGTGGGAGGAAACCGGAGTGCCTGGAGGAAACCCACACGAACACAGGGAGAACATGCAAACTCCATGCAAAGAGGACCAGGACCGGGATTCAAACCCAGAACCTCTTTCTTGCGAGGCGACAGTGCTAACCACTACACCACCATGCCGCCCATTGATACGTCAGACCCTTTAGCCAATCATGTGTTCCATACTGTTCCAGTGTAATTTACAGCTAAATCTAGTCCCACCCCCCAATTCCCATAGGATTCATTCAAATGCAATTTGTTTCCTGCAACATCCGGTCTCAGTGTTTGACCTAAAAGTCCATCCCCCGGTACCAGGCAAGCCCATTTAACAAGCCGGGCAAAAAAATGCACGAAACCGTTTGAATATGGAGGGCATAGAAGAATGCAAATAAAGGTATTATTATTAGTAGTAGTATTATTATTCATGAGCTCCAGACTGGCTTGTATATCTTTCAAATAATTCTTTATAGCCAGGCTGCTTGGTCTTCAGTCCTCCACGTGATTGGGTTCTGCCAGATGCTATAAGAACATCCCGGCCCCTCGTCTCTCCTGCATCCCAGAAACTGCATGTGCAAATATGGTTGCCCTGGGGACTTGGGATGTCTGTTGAGAAGGAAGAGGATGAAAGGAGAGCTGCTGTTTTTTCCCCCACTTTAGTCACTAGGCCCCATGATTACGTCTCCTTTTCATGTTTCACGCATCACATTTTCCCTTTAATTAGAACTGACGTGAATGTGACAATCACTCACTGTGCAGATCCTGAAAGTTTCCTCGCCTTGTCTTGTGGTTTTTTGGGCTTTTTTTGTTTGTTGGGAAAACGAGTTTGATTGTCTGTGTCACAGGAGTCCGTGTTGTGTTTAGAAAATGGCGGAGGCCGAAAAAGCACAAACCCTGAGCGACCGCGGCAAGCGTGACGGCTAACGGCGCATGCAGTGGCGTGAAAAGAAGTTTAACGTTTAAGCCGTTTGTTAGCTGTGTGCAGAGTGTAGCCAGTGCCGTGAGACTTATTTTTAACAGCTAAACTGTCTCGTTGCAGCTGGTGTAATGGAGCTGTGTCCTCAGGAAAGACCTGATGATCCATATTAATATTTTTATGTTACCACATTTCACATTTTTATTTTTTGTTCACGTTCCATTACAGACTCTAAGAGATAAATCTCACACTTCTCTCTCTGTGGGTTCAGCTGTGCACCGTAGTGTTTCTCACTCAAATTCTCAGTGGTTTATCTGTACTGCTCGGTCACTCCTGTTGCATTTACGGTGCCACGCTCACTCACATATGATCTGCTGCCTCTTTACTTTGTTCACCACCTCTTGTACTGAAAAGCATGGCCTGGTTCTGTCACTCCAGCAAAGTTACGGAACCATTAGCTGCCCTTTTCTCAAATGTTTCACTCAAGTTTTCCATTTTGTCGCAGGTCGGAGCGAGCCGGGGAGATAGCAACCATCCCGCTGACACAGGTAAGCTGTCTGCTGAGACTGTCTGTCTGAGTGACGTGTGCAGGGATGGAAATTCAGCTCGCTCTTTTCCTCTTGGGTGAGTCTGATATGAGGATCACTAGCACATGAGGCCAGATCTCCTGAACACAAATAGACACTTAAGGAGGTATGTGATGCCAGCCGAGTTGATATACTGTGCTATAGAGTAAACAGCGCTAGTCTGTGTGGCTGTTCTCAGTGCTATAGAGAAACCAGCACTAGTATGTGTGGCTGATTTCAGTGCTATAGAGTACCCAGTGCTAGTCTGTGTGGCTGATCTCAGTGCTATAGAGTAACCAGCACTAGTCTGTGTGTCTGATCTCAGTGCTATAGAGTAACCAGCACTAGTATGTGTGTCTGATCTCAGTGCTATAGAGTAACCAGCACTAGTATGTGTGGCTAATCTCAGTGCTATAGAGAAACCAGCACTAGTCTGTGTGGCTGATCTCACTGCTATAGAGTAACCAGCACTAGTATGTGTGGCTAATCTCACTGCTATAGAGTAACCAGCGCTAGTCTGTGTGGCTGATCTCAGTGCTATAGAGTAACCAGTGCTAGCCTGTGTGGCTGATCTCAAGTGCTATAGAGTAACCAGCACAAGACTGTGTGGCTGATCTCAGTGCTATAGAGTAACCAGTGCTAGTCTGTGTGGCTGATCTCAGTGCTATAGAGTAACCAGCGCTAGTCTGTGTGGCTGGTTTCAGTGCTATAGAGTACCCAGTGCTAGTCTGTGTGTCTGATCTCAGTGCTATAGAGTAACCAGCGTTAGTCTGTGTGGCTGATTTCAGTGCTATAGAGTAACCAGCGCTGGTCTGTGTGGCTGATTTCAGTGCTATAGCGTAACCAGTGCTAGTCTGTGTGGCTCATCTCAGTGCTATAGAGTAACCAGCACCAGTCTGTGTGGCTGATCTCAGTGCTATAGAGTAACCAGCGCTGGTCTGTGTGGCTGATCTCAGTGCTATAGAGTAACCAATGCTAGTCTGTGTGGCTGATCCCAGTGCTAGTCTGTGTGGCTGATATCCATGCACTCCTGAGGTAGCAGAGGAGTGTATTGTGGTGTATTTTATGATCATTAATGTAGGGAACAGTGCCCCCTGCTTTCCTCACATGGCTGCATGAAGGATGAAGGATCCTGATGAAGGATCGCTATGGTTCGAGCCCAAATGTTTTGGTTCAGGCGTTGTTTTGGCAAGACAGATATTCCTACCAGCTCTCTGCTGCTCAACGAGGCTGGGAACTTATTTATTGTGGGCTGAGCTTTGTCTGAGAATAACCTTTTGAGTGCATTTTATATTAATTTAATCTCTGGATAAATACCCAGCCAAGGCAGAGCCCTGCATATCCACCACCCTTTAGTCAATCATTCTTTGTTATTCCTCTTTCTTATTCAAGGCAGTACATTGCTGTGGATAATTACAGTAGCCTAAAGCTAAAAAAAGAAAGAAAAAAGTTGTTTGGCAGTGGAAGTGGCAGAATTGGATGCTTAATTATCAATATGAGTGGGCTGGCAGGGTTTCATGTCAAAAAGCTGCTCTGCAGATCCTTCCTCTCCCAGTCCAAGGCTAGGCGGCCTCCTGGTCATGTTCCCTCCTACAGAATAAGAGTTTTATTCATGGTACCTGTGACTGAGATCAGCCCATTGTACTGTCAGCGTGAGCTGAAACGTTAGTGTTGAAACATACTGCATTTCCACAGCTTAGCCTGTTTTAACGTTAGCACTTTCCATAGCCCAGCCTGTGCTGGATGTATGGAGGCAGTTTTATGGGATTTAATGTGCGGATTCAGGGCGGCCTCCTTCCTGTAATACTGCTTCTCTGCAATGCGTGAGACGTGGGATCGTTTGGTACAACACACTGTCCCATCATCATATCATAATCACTATAACTTTGTTTATCACCTTTTTACACAAAAACTCTTCAGTTTTTGTTTAGCTTTTAGAGACATCAGTGTTAGACAGCATGCACTGATGTAGTCAACTTGAGTGAAACATCAAGATTTTTGCAGAATTACTAAATTTAACCTGTGTTGATTTGAGGATGTCCAATTGTGTTGAATGCAGGTCTTAGATGTTTTTGTGCATAGCTGGAGTCCCTGTGGATCTGGGATGTAGCCGGATAGTCTTGGTCAGTTTTTCATAAAATATACCTTCACCTCACACTTTGCTGGGCTCAGGGTTGCTATGTGGACCCAGATAATAAATGTAGCCAGCCTCCTCATGCAAACTCATGTGTTTTTAACCACTCTTTTAATTCTGTTTTAACCACTGTTTTAATTCATACAGAAAGCAAAGCAATTACATCATAAAGTGAAACTGAAAGATGTTAACCTAGGGCAACAAGGACATAAAAAAGAGTGATGCACTGTCACTTATTGCCTGTTAGGTGATTGGCTGGAGGAATGCACAATCACTAACTGCCTGTCAGGTGATTGGCTGGAGGAATGCACAGTCACTTATTGCCTGTTAGGTGATTGGACCGAAGAATGCATGCTCACTTATTGTCTGTCAGGTGGTTGGCTGGAAGAATGCTCAGTTACTTGTTGTCTGTCAGGTGATTGACCAGAGGAATGCCCAGTCACTTATTGTCTGCCAGGTGATTGGCCGGAGGAATGCATAATCACTTATTGGCTGTCAAGTGATTGGCTGGAAGAATGCACAGTCACTTATTGGCTGTAAGGTGATTGGCCAGAGGAATGCACAGTCACTTATTGGATGTCAGATGATTGGCCAGAGGAATGCGCAGTCACTTATTGTCTGCCAGGTGATTGGTCGGAGGAATGCATAGTCACTTATTGGCTGTCAAGTGATTGGTTGGAAGAATGCACAGTCACTTATTGTCTGTCAGGTGGTTGGCTGGAAGAATGCTCAGTTACTTGTTGTCTGTAAGGTGATTGGCCAGAGGAATGCACAGTCACTTATTGGATGTCAGATGATTGGCCAGAGAAATGTGCAGTCACTTATTGGATGTCAGATGATTGGCCAGAGAAATGTGAGGTCACTTATTGGATGTCAGATTATTGGCCAGAGAAATGTGCAGTCACTTATTGGATGTCAGATGATTGGCCAGAGGAATGTGCAGTCACCTATTGCCTGTCAGGTGATTGGCAGGTGAGATTTAAAATATATATTTTTATTATTTAATTAATTAATTTTTTTCTTTTGGGGGGGGCGGGGGTGCTGTTAAAAAGAAAGCAACACTCTAGAAAGTGACCACCTGAAGCTCTGCTGGAAAGCTAATCTTTGCGTCTGCACTATCTGCAGCACTGCAGTAAATTCTCTCACCGTCTGCAAAGAGGCCTGCTAGAGACATAAGTGCATTTTGTCACTCAGCACTGAGGTGACTGGCTTACACAGCTGTGCGTGTAGCGTAGGATAACCTGGCCCGGGGACATGAGACAGTATTATTGTGTTAGGACACTTACACAGCTGTGTGTGTGTGTATACTGTGGGATAACCTGGCCCAGAGACATGAGACAGTCTTATTGTGTTAGGACACACAGCTGTGTGTGTGCGTGTGTCTGTGTATACCGTGGGATAACCTGGCCAAGAGACATGAGACAGTCTTATTGTGTTAAGGCACTTACAAAGCTGTGTGTATGTGTGTGTATACTGTTGGATAACCTGGCCCAGAGACATGACAGTCTTATTGTGTTAGGACACTTAGACAGCTGTGTGTGTGTGTGTGTGTACTGTGTGATAACCTGGCCCAGGGACATGAGACCATATGAACGCACACCTTTACTGTGCCTTATTATAGAAGGACACTTTAAACACAGGTATACACATCTATTAATAGTAACCAGTCCATGAAATGTGACTTCTGTTTACACTGTTTTATTCGACTGAGCTGAAGCAAGGGTTCAAAAAATCAAGCAGCAAAATGTGGACGTGAAACATGCACTGTAAATGAGGCATCCTAACTTGTTCCGATTCTGGGTCAAATCCATTGTCATCTTCTGCGCCGGTTTTCAGAAAGTGGATTATTTAAGGGTAGGGAAGACACTTCAGTGTGTCCTCGTGCCTCAGTTCTCTCCTTTCTTTAACGGGTGGATTTTCGGTCAGGGCTTGGTGGTCGTCCAATTTTTCTTGTTCTGCTCTGGATTCTCCGTCACCAGCCTACATAAATATTAATAGTAAAAAGGATGGCTTGGTACGAGGCATATTACTGAGAAATGACAAGTTTATCAGTCTTCACTTCCCCCTTGAGTGTTTCATCCCAGCTATGCCCTACTGGAGCTCTAGCCACTGCTTTTGTTCATTTAATGTAGTTTAAAGACCCTCCCCTTCCCCCTCTGGGGATTTACTGCGCTTCTCTCCATGGTCTCTGCACTTGTGTTTGCTCTGAGACTCCCTCTGGGTAAGACTGCTAAATGCCAGTAAAGTGAAGCAGCCAATGAAAGACCTCTTTTTTTCGCAGGCTTAATCGATCAGATGATTCATCAGTCTGCATAAATTTTAAGAGGACCTACTACCTGCATATTTTTTCTGAATACTTCCTTATGACATTGATTTATAACTGAACAGTGTCTTTACTGTGTGTCTTTTAGCGTCTCTGTCTATCAATTATCCGTGAAAATCTCAACCCATGGTTTTAGGCAAACATTAAACTCATGATTATCTTTTGTCATCCATCATGTGGATAGTTATCTTTGTACTGTTAACTTTGACTAAATGACCATGAGTACACCAGTGAGTGAAATAAATGTCACTATTGATGACCACATGTTTATATTTCCTATGCTATATTTAATAATTCATGATTATTAATGTATTATTCAAAACCCTAGTAGCTGAGAATATATAATTAATGCGCTGGCTAACTACCATTTACTGCAAGCAGTACTGCTGTCTGAGGTGAGACATATCAGTATGTTCAACCTCAGTTTTAGCATCAATATTTATGTGGAAATGCAATTGCATGGTTTTAGTTTTCACATTGAATTTTTCAGGGGATAAAATGTATTTTTGGTTTTCTATAGGTGCAGCAAAGTTGGTTCAGACAGGAAACTTGCTTGGTTGCTGGGGGTGCTAAGCTGGTCATCTCTATCTGCGTCCAATGACAGGAAGACAGGCCTTTTGAGATTTCAGTCATAGGGTGGTCTATGTAAACGTATACGACTGGCAGTGAAATTCCAGAAGTTTGCTGTGCGATTTTCCTTGTCCCTGAACACAGTGAATAGACACAAGCCCCACCCACAGTGAACAGACAGAAGCCCCACCCACAGTGAACTGTCAGAGGCCCCGCCCACATTGATCTGGTAGAAGCCCCACCCACTAATCAGTCCTCTCGGGCAGAGTCAGAAGTTCTGAATGCCATGTTACTGACACGTTGATTAAACACACAATACATTCTGTTTTTTTCTTCTTCTTGTAGAATTTTTTCCGAAGTTGTCGTGACGGAAGCGGCATTACACCTGAGGCGTACACGAGGAGAAGTCAGTCAGGAAAACGCGCGTACTGAGACGACACTTCTGAGTCGACACCAGAGGGAGTTTTTTTCAGCTCAGAATGAGTTCACACTCAGATTAAATGTTACCGTTTCCGAGAAAACAATTTTTTACACCTCTTTCACATCTGAACTGTTCCAGGCTTTGCTGTGACAATTCAGCTGTGAAAAATATCTTTTTCTGTATCATTCCCATGGCCCGTGTTCCCAAAATCAGCACAGAGGGGAAAATAAGTGAGCCATAATGAATAATGTATCATTTGATATATTTCCAGCACAACCGTGCTTCTCCATTTTCTTTAATTCCGCTAAGCTTCACCAGTTTCTTAATGATGCTCAGTATTTGTAATCCAAGATTCGGGAGCTTTCCTTTCATATCCATGTGTGTTTTGGTTCCTGTGTGTGTAGGCAGTTGAAATATGTGCAGT
>CM056377.1:21286594-21505910 GCA_029718625.1 Synaphobranchus kaupii
ATTGGAGTCGTTATTTTGTATGATCTGATTGCCGATTAAATGAAAAAAAAATTTAAATGCGCTCATTGCGGCAAAATGCACTCGGCTTGGAGGCGGCTCTGATGCAGTCGCCTCTCTCTGGCTCAATGTCCCGCCGGCAGCATTATTGGATTGGCTATACATCACGGGTAAAAAATAGCCAATCTGTACTCCGCATGAGTTGGTGTTTTTACATGTTATAGCTGATGATGGCATGGTGGTAGCTAGCTAGCTAACGTTAGGTTTAATGTTTGCAAACGTAACGTAAACTTTGCGTTAAAGCTTTCACCTCCGTTGTGAATCATACATAAAGTCCTCGCGCAAAATATCAGTTATTTGCAGTTGGTGCGTCCACTAATATAGTTAATGACTGGAAGAAAGCAAAGTAGTCCGCACTCAATTTAGTTTTGTTTTATTTATCTTTCTTTTTTTTGACACGGACGTTTCGGCTGACAAGCCTTCCTCAGCGTGCACAAAGTGCACCCACCATGCAGGTCACTTTTTTGCTTTCTTCCCGTCACCTCCCTTGTGAATTAAATTCCGTTGCCTTTTTTGCCCTTCTTTAGTACTAAACGGGATGGGTAGCAAGCTACATGAACGCGAGTGTTATTCAACACCAATAGCTAACGTTGAGTCTCGTAGCTAATTAGCTAACGTTACTGGAATGCGATAGCTATTGTAACGTTAACACGTTTATTTGTTGGCCGTTAATTTAGACAGCTGGCTAGCAAAAAACTTGACATAACGTTATTTCTTGCACATCAGGCTGGTCATACTCTGTAAGCATGATAATACTTCGCCAATAACGTTGTTTTGAATGACCGGTTCCCTGTTATCACATGTTAATACTGTGCACAAAGAACCCATGAGAAAGACAGACCCAAAAAGGCAACGAACAGAACAGGCATCTTCTCGTGGCCGTATTGATGAGATGTTCAGTTCTCTGCTAGGACACCACGCAGGTGACCCGTCAGCCAAAGCCTGCATTGATGATGAGCTGCATATATACCTCAAAGAGCCAGTGATTGACAGGCGAAAGGCGGATCCACTGCAATGGTGGAGACAGAATGAAGCGCGCTTCAAGTTACTTGCTTCACAAGCCAGAAAACATCTCTGCTCACCACCCTCCTCCGTACCAAGTGAGCCTGTTTTTAGTGAAGTCACAGCAATCTGAGAGAAACAGGATCCGTCTCACAGGAGAGCATGCGGAACAACTGTGCTTTCTGCACCACAACCTGGTGCTGTTGAATTGGGAGTACTGAGGGGTTATTGGGGACGGGGACTTGGAGAGAAGGATTCAAATTTTAATTTAAGTTTTACTGGTTTTATTTATTTTTACAGGAAGAAAACCTTTAGGGAGCTATTTAGTTAATTATTTTTATCTATTTAAAGTTTCAGTTCAGTTTATAAGAAATGTGCTAGGAGCTCCCTGCACTTTATTTGCTCTGTTTTCTAGCATTTAATTAAACATTAAAGGCATTTAAAGGATGTTTTGTGTTGGAGTTTGTGTTACTGTGAATAATTTTGACACAAAAATGTTCATTTTTACTGCAAATGCATATCGGCTATCGGTCCCCTTGATTACTAATAATCGGTATCGGTATCGGCCCAGAAAAAACCATATCGGTCGACCCCTATTTTTTATTAGTGGACCCATATTATGATATAACATTTTATAGTCTGAACCACCTAATATTCTTCTTGTCTCTGCCATAGCATAGTCATGCAACAAAGTCTATGATGTATGTTTTATTATTAGCTGGCTATAGGTATAACAATAAATGGTCTAGCATTTAAAAACATTTTTTTTACATTATTTCTGAAGCCTAAGGTGTTGGAGGCTTTATCTTTTATCTTATTTTAATCAAAAAATTAAGTTATTCCTAATACATAGGCAAATATAATGCTGTCTGAGATTAAAAGAAAGGAAATGGCTAAAGAATATTTTTGCATTTATGTTTCCTTATATAATATGCTTTTTGTTAAATTTACTACCTTTGAAAAAAAAATAAAAAATACAAATAAATGTGTTCACATTGTGGTAAACCGTCATGTTTGTTGACATTTCTTAAAGCCCAGTTTTCACCCTAACAATGAGTGCAAATTATTTGCAGTGACCCCTCAAATAGGCCCAATACATAAAAACCAAAGATGATTTATGAAAAATATTGTTAACAGTATAAATTTCCGAAATTACCTCAAAATACCTGAAAAAGAGGAATTTCCCCAGAACTTTACAACCCTACTGTGTGAATATAATAGGCTATCGTGCTTATATTAATTTAAAAACATCAACATTGAAGCTATGCAAATACACTGTATAACTATTTTTAAATTACAAAATATCGATGTTGAATGTGTGGCGATTATGAGAGCAGCTTCCATGCTAGCTAGCTTCATCCGGTGTCAACGCAGCGGGATCTAGCTTATCGTGATCCAAAATCCCGTAGTGGCCCTCTGACTATAGCCTGTGACTACGCGTGTAGAGTGTCCTAGGATGGAGACGGTTGCTAAATGTGAGATGCTCCCAGTTGTTCCAATTTTGTCAGGATTTTGAAAGTTGTGTAGTGTACTCAAGGCATTAGCTGCTGTTCCCTAGTATTAGTTGGGAGTGTATCGGTTCAATTGTTGTTTGCTAATGTTAGTTGGCTGTTGTTCTCCAATGTTAGTTAGCAGCTTTTTGCCTTATTGCTATGTAACCAGATCGGCCAGGCCGAGAAAAAACAATGTAACACAAGAATCTGATTTCAAGTAAGTAAGTAATTAACTAAGTAATTAACCAAAACAAAGAAATATGGTATGTAGGCTACATTGTAATATACTTTTTCCAGTTTATTTGGTGTTCATTAAATTGACTAACAGCATACTAATTATAATAAATTCAAATTAGTTTAAAAAAAAGCTCAGAAAAACACCCTACATGGCCCACCCTCACACTAATAACACTGTTTCCTATGTACATTGAGTCTTTTTAACTTATGTTTTTATGCGTCTAGTGTTTTGTGTTGACTGACTGTCTTTATGATTACCACACAAGAAGTTTCCCTGGAAAAATAAAGTTACTTAGATTTGATTTTTTATTGATTTTGAAACATGGAAAATTTAAACAAAATAATTAAATAACAATAACAACAAAGAACAAAACATGCAAAACCGAAGAAAGGCAAAAAAAAAAAAAAAAATCCATACTGGTACAGGGACACCTCATTCACTCCTAACCAGGGTTAAACCGCAAGTTAGGAACTTGTGGAAACCATATTTGACAGGCAAATAACCTACCCCTTCTGACCACAATCTGAGAAAGAGGAAGAGGGCATGGAAGTTTCCACAGGCAAGGGATCTTCTCTATTTAAATGCAAAGGTTTAAGGGCTGTGAAAAAGTGATAAGTTACACTATACATAAGGTCTGATTTACTCAGACCTTTACTGCGTGCAAAAAATTTTTGCACAAGCAAAACCAATAACACAACCAATGATTTGTCATGGTATTTGTTTTGCAACCTTAATTGAACAAGAGGTTGGCTGTAACAAAAACCAGCATACACAAGAATCCCCAGGACAGAGTTTGAGAACCACTGAATTAGTGTAATGTTAGATTGCGATCAAAATGAAAAACAGTTAGGTATTTGCTTGTCTGTACACGTTTAAATAAGGCATTAAGGTGTTAATAAATCAGGCCCTATTTAAACGTGTACAGAGAAGCAAATACCCAACTGGAATTGCAATTGTGGTTGACACAAACCAGCATACACAGGACAGGGGTCCCCCAGGACCGAGTTTGAAAACCACTACACTATCAGCCACAATCACAGAACAATTTGGCCAGCTTTCGTGCAAGCAGGTCCAAGCCATGTCATCCATAAAAAACTATTTTAACCTATTGCCTGATGATGGGACAGCCAACTTGTTGGTGGTTGGACATCTGTGATGGATTGGCGACCTGTTTAGGGTGTATTCCTGCCTCTCGCCCAGTGCATGATGGGATAGCCGCCCCCCCAATCAGGAATATAAATGGGTTAGATATTATATGGATGCATGGTTGTTGGACGTGGCTGTACTGTGTAAAGTTAACGTATAACGTTCATTACACACAGGACAATTAGTTAAATTGGCTTCATCTGGCTATGTACTCAATGTGGCATTTCTGTGACATAGGTTCAGTTACATATTACTGGTTAAATATTTATTCGAGATGGGCAATTAACTTGAACTCGGTTTGACATTAATGACAAAATTATAGCCTTACCAGACAGCAAAAAAAATACAAACTGACAACGTCAGCTACCTAGCTCAGATGGGGTCAGCTATGTTAGCGAACTTATCGTAGTTGGCTAAGGATGTGGATAGGAGAATAACATTAGCTAGCTGTGTAGCCAATAAGTTACCATTACGAACGTTGAACATTTCAGCTGGAACGGTTTGCAAAGACAGAACAGCCAACGTTGGGCAACTTAGCATCCAACGAGATAATGTAGCTAACGTTATGTTACCTCATTGCGCTACAGCAACAACAACACTCGGATCCAAGTCATTTTGTCAGATTCACTGTAACGTTAACGTTAGTAAGGTAACGATAAGCATTTAGCGCGCTAATCAGAGTATCTAGACAACGTTATCGAGTTAACTTAGTTAGTTAGCTAGCTAAGGTTGGTAATGTTAACCAAGAATGGAATTGACAAGAAAAAAAGCGGACTCTCCAGTCACTTACCTTGCTTTTCAATTCCGCGTGACGGTCTGGTGCGACTTTTAGAGGCAAATTATTTGCTAAGGTTTTCGCTTTTGCGGAACTGAAGAAATGTAAGGCCAGCTAGCGAATGGAGTAAAGTTACAGTGCTAGCTAGCCATTACTTCCATCACCTACTTCAACTGCGCGTAGCAAGCTAGGTTAGCTAATGACCGTTTTATCTAACGTTACATCGCACTCTGATCCGGTGCCTCGCACGCAATTACCGATGGCTGCTTGGTTTGCTACAACCTTAGCTAACGTTAATGCAAACAACTGAAATCGTTTTGCTGTATCTAGCTAGTTAGATAGCATGCCTTCCGGTCCACACAATTCATGCATTTGCCTAGTTAGCCACGTAGCCTACTGCTGCTCTTTGCTACGTCTCATTAAGTGGCAGATTGCTTAGGTTCGTTCGTGAAAGCTGTGAAAGCCCTCTTCCTTCCTGATACTAGTCTAACGTTACATGTCGATGGTCGATTAAAATGCCTGGCCGCTTCTCGCTCGTTCACTTCATCGTTCGACTTGTATTCCGCTCTAAAAAATACCTGTAATTAAATCGTAAACGTATGCATTGTGTGCGTGTGTGACAGAATGTCATAGCGGGCTTAATTCTTACGTGATAAAACATGTAATAGGCTACATTTCATGCGATGTAGCGACAGATATGGGCCACATGGACTAGCCTATGTGTGCATTTTCCATTTCAGCAAATATTATCAATTGGAAATAGGCGACATCTAACGGTTACCTCATGGTACTTCATAAAACCATGGCCATCAATTTGATAACTACAGTAGGCTTAGGCTATGAGGCCGTCCGACGGAGTATTTCACAAAACGGGATTAATCCTCAAAATTAATTGAAACATTTTTATGACATGTACTACAAAACATTTAATTTGAATAAGAATGGCAATATTAATATAGCCTATTTTTCCTTACAATTACTTCACATGTTGAACATTCTAAAATCAGAAAGACATTTCTCGCTATAATGTCCATATGTATAACTTAAATATTTACAATGTGTTATAAAGTATATTATACGTTATATACGTATATTCAAATAGAAGATTGTTTATTTTGAGCATGGTTTTACCGATACATTTCAGAGGAAATCAGCAAGGAATTTGAAGATATAGCCTACGTCTTTGCCGACAAATAAACTGATGAAAATACGCAGAATAAAATTTACCTCCCCCATCTGTAGGTATGCATCACTGGATATCTGGTCCCCACAGAAACATGCATTTGAATAAATATTCCTTTTATCAAGTCACATAGGTGGAATTAGTTGATTTTTACTGGGGTCAGATATGACCCCAAAAGATATGTCATCACCAAGAGTCCAAATTAAGGCAGACACAAAAAATTATGTAGACCTACATTTATTGAAGACAATTTAATTGACAAAGTCAAGAAATTTCAGAAGGATCAAATAACCTAAGAGGTATGAAAAACATTTGTCCGGGGTCAGATTTCACCCCAGCTGGTCGATTGAGGGTTGAGGAGTTTTAACAGAACAATGGCACGAGTATACAGGGAACATGCTTATATACACGTACACTGGTTCTGCCCATGCCCAAGGATCTGTGTGTCCGTCCCTCCGTTTTAATATAGCCTAAGTCAAAATCATACAAATCATTCAGAATGCTTTTGCTAGTTTTAACTAAAACCAGGAAGACAACACACATTACTCCTGTTTTAAAGTCCTGCACTTGTTACCTGTTCATTTTATAATTGACTACTGACATGCTTCCTAAATATGTTCCGAGCAGAGCCGTCAGATCCTCTGACTGTTCTTTACTAATTCCAAAATCCAGGACTAAAACCCATGGCGAGACTGCTTTCAGCGGTTATGCCCCCTGCCTCTGGAATAGTCTCCCACTCGCGCTGAGGGCAGATGAAACAGTAGAGATTTAATCTCAAGACCCACCTCTTTAGCCTCACTTTTACATAGGAACATTAATTCAGACATATTTCCATGTCCTTCTCTTTCGTTTAATTTTATTCTCTATATCAATTGCTTTAGGCTACTTGTCATTCTTTATCACATTGATTTTATTCTCATCTTTTATTTTTAATTTCTCCTCTTCCAATGTAAAGCGCATGAGCTATACAAATAAAGATTGAGTAAGTATGGAGATAATTTAGGCCATGTAAAAAAAAATTAGTTGTTGATCGTCCCCGCCCGACATTCGAAAAAGGCCCCGACGACTTTTTATTTTTTCGTGACGATGGCCAGAAGTTGCAGAAAACACGGGGAAATCCTATTTCTAAGCCATTTGGATAGAAAATCGTACTCACACCGCACTAGGAGATCCTATCCGATCCACTAGGCCTAGCCCTCTATCGACCACGCAAAATTGTTAGAGCGCATGTGCAGCATGAATTTCAAAACAAAGCCTATCCATGACAGGGCATGCTTATAATTATATTGACCTAGGCTATTAAATGTTTTATGATTGCTTGAACTTTGGTCTATACAGTATTTTATTGTTGTAAAAAAGGTTTTGTAGCCAGATCTGGTCTATGGTGTAGTAGCTACAAGCATAAAACCAATAACATACAATCAATCAAGGAACATTTATTGACCAAAAATACATGAAGCATTACAATCAATATGAGCAAAACTGATGTTGACAGGCTACAATTAAACAGAAGCAATTTGGTCGAGAGACGCAATGTTCTATATATTCTGTCCTCTTTATTTCTCTCTACGGTCCGCTGTACCTGGTGCTTAAATAAAAAAAATAATAAAAACCGCCCCCCCTACGACTTTAAAAAAAAATAAAAATAAAAAAAAGGACGATCAACAACTTATTTTTTTTACATGGCCTTAGTGCCAACACTAAAGAACATGTTTTACTAATGGCCTACTCAAACAAGAAGTTACATCGCCTCCACTCATATAGTATTTTTAATAAAAAGAAGAAAAAATAACAGCTTGATATAATAACCAGCATAGCTACACAGGGGTAGGCTAGCCTACTCCTAGACCAAGTTTGGGAACCACTAGGCTATGGAATAATATTGATGACATCCATCTAGCTAGCTCTGGCAAATTCAGATAACTGAGTTCACTACGTTAAGACATTCACACATCCAGCTAGCTCCCACACACAGCTCGGAAAATCAACTTAAAATCCCACACACCAAGTCCGACCCACCACCGCAACAGGCTCAGGAATGTTGTCATCTGCTTCTGGAGGGGATGGAGCCCTGTCCCCCCTGGCCGTGTTGCTGAGCTCCTCCAGGCGTTGACGGTCGGGATTCCTTCTACGCGAACCCTGAGCTGCTTCCCTGGATCCCACTGCTGACACCACTGTAATGATACCAAGCAAGGCCGATGGACATTTGAGAATAAACGTTTTATTCCTCTCTCACAACAGGCTACCGTATGGCCGTAGCTAGCCTACGCCAAAATAACACACACAAACTCTTTAAAAGATAAAACACAAACGACTCCTCTCACACTGCTGTCTCAAGACACCCAGGGAAAAACAAACCGCCTTATCTGGAACACATAAAGCCCTCTCCTAAGTAACTAACAACATTCACATGAGCTATGAAATATTAGAAAATTGCACAGAACTTCGATGCGCTGAAAATAAGTGCCAAAAGTCACCCGGATTTGTTTTGTACTTGTAAAACATTTTGTCTTTGTGAAGCTTGATGTATTAGAAACCTGGTTTATACTTGTAAAACAAAATGTGTTTGATAATCATGTTTTGCATTTCTAAAACTGTGTTTGCGAATCTATCACACAGAACATCTGCGCTAAAGTAGTGCATTTGTGATTCACAAATGGAAGACTTGTAAAAAATGTTTAGTCTTTGTGAAGCTTGATATATTAGCATTTTTCAAACAGTGTTTGTTTGAAAATAGGGTATTTGTAAAACGTGTTGTTTGTTAGGTTTTGGCACTAAATTAGCCTCAATGTGCCAAAAGTCACATGATTCACAAATGGAAAACAGCATTTTTTGTACGCTACTTGTAAAATATTCTGTGTGCGTTTGTGAAGCGTGTTGTAGGTTATTAGAAAACTGTTTTGTATTTGCAAAACAAATTATGTTGGTTTGATAATCGTGTTTTTCATTTGCGAATCGTAGGGCATTTGTGAAACGTGTTCTGTTTGTTTAAGATTTGTCACTAAATTAACTCCATAAGTAGGCTAGCTAAGTCAAGGCATATTTAACTTGGGAAGTGTTTCTCTCCGCGAAGCTGGACAGCGGCGTCAAGGTCTTTAAAAGATGGGCTGTTGGAGAAATGGAATGGCGGGCTCCTGCAGCTGTGGAAGAAGAAACACTGCGTCCTCAAGTGACGGAAGAGGGGCTCCCGCTTCATTCCGCGAAAAAGCACGACCACCGCACCTCTACTGTCCACTGGTAAACCCAGCAAGCTGAAATAGTTCCACTTCTCTAACATGAAGACGATGGACTGCGTCGATAGGAAGGGCAAATACGTGTAGCCTATATCGCAGTGGTGATGTCGGAAGGCAAGGTGATTTCAGGTGTCCGCTGGACGAGGGCTGGAACGCTCAGATAAGTAGGCCTACAAGAACAGGCAGGATACCCTTGCGGTAAAGTCAACCAGACAGAACTCGAGGTACAACTTCCAGGACACAAAATCATCAGAAGCGTGCAGAATGTTGCGTTGTGACAGTCCGCGTGACACCTCCGGTAAACGAGCTGTGGAGTGTTGTTCTCTCATGGCAAAATTCCTGTTAGAACTGTAGATTTCCAGGAATAGGGTTGGGCAGCCTTGGCCTACTGAGTTTAGCTGGATAACTTCACTGGGAAAAAAAAAAAAAAAAACACGGAATACAGAGATGTTGATTCTGAACAATTGGCATGTCACTCACATAACTTTTTCTTAACTGAGTGAAAAGGGTGGGCAATATTTTAATTGTAGGTGAGGGTAATTGTCTAATTACCCACTCTCGGTCTGATTTTACAACCAAAGGATTTGCAGGTGTCTGCCCTAATAGCACTGGTAGTCTAATGCAGTGGTTCTCAACCCTGGTCCTGGGGACCCCCTTGTGTATGCTGGTTTTCGTTACAACCACAATTGCCATACTTGAATTTTAACAAGCTGTTAAATTTTCTTAATTAGGTGTTTTTAATGTTTAGAGGGATTATTTACATTCTTAAGCCACATTATGTTAGTAATAGCTATGCATGCCATGAAGAATAAAAGTCCAATATTCACATTGTGCTGTATTGTAAACAATTAAAAGGAGGTAAAAAATGTTTTTAACTGATCAAATTAAAGACTGAGGTGAATCAATTGGCTCATAATTGGTGAAATTATGGACACATGGCCACTAAAACTAACCGTTTGGTAAATAATGAAGAATTCAAAGACAAAGCAAATGATAACGAGCTAAACCTGCATTGTGTTAACAAGTTTAAGGAAAATTATGAAGGAACTTAAACTTGTGTTCAATTACCTAATTAGGAGCCTATTCACCTGAGTTCTCACCTCTTCTTTGTAATTGTTTGCAATATAACACAATGAGCATAATGAACATGGGATTTTTTTCTTCTTCAAAGCATGCATAGCTATTGCTACCATAACGTGGCTTAAGAGAGTAAAGAGTTTAAAGTGTTCTCTCTATACAATAAAAACACCTAATTAAGAAAAAATAACAGCTTGTTAAAATTCAAGTATTGCAATTGTGGTTGGAACGAAAACCAGCATACACAGGGGGTCCCCAGGACCAGGGTTGAGAACCACTGGTCTAATGTGTAGCTACGAAATTATGTCCTCAGCCGAATGTTTTTGAACGCTCATGTCGCTTTCTCACGGAAGGGCAGCTTTTCTCTGAAACATGTAAATATGCTAATTTCCTGTGCTTTTATATTATAAATAAAATAAGGCTCCTAATACACGCTTCACTAATGCAATCTACACTCGCAGGTTTATCTCTGCGTTTCTTCTCTTACTGCCGATATCACTGCAGCTTTCGTCTTCGTTGGGTGAGTAATTATTATTATTATTTTTGCATGACTCGTTTGAACGACCCAATTTCAATGATTCATAGTGGAAGTAGCCTACAATTACTATTATAATGTACAACTGTAGTGCAGCGATGGACTCAAAGGTGTTAGATGTTACCAACAGCATGTGATAGGTAAGCGAAAAGTCGTTTTGGCTCTAAATTGCACAACTTTGAATGACCTTATGCATGTAGCATAACGTTTAGTTTGTGTTTAAGTCATGAATTAGTTTCCCTATTCAGTTATGCCTGAATTAATACATTTATACGTCCAATTTTCCATTTCCAGGAAGCTGCAGCAGTACTGTCTTCTCCATCTGTTGGGTTATAAATGCCAGCGCCTCTGTGCAGAGGTATTGCGCAGTTCAAAAGTCTATAGACGAACCATTTGGTTTATAACTTCTCAAGCGCAATTTGTAACTTGAAACCTGTTTGTTTTTACGGCGACTTTTTAGACCAGATATCGAAGTATGGTTGGACAGCATTGAACTGACAACCATAGGAAGTGAAGGCAAATTTGTGTCTTTGTCAGTAACGCCACTCGCAGTACATACATTACGCACAAAATATGGAGGAATATCTGAAGTGTGGAACTTTTCGATTGTTTCCGGTAAGTGGAATTTTTCAAGAACTCTGGACGTGTTCGTGACTGTGTGGTGAAGTGGGTTATCTACGAATTTAAGACATCATTAGTAGAATTAAAGAAGCTGAAATCCATAACTCTTAAGATTAATTTTAAAAAACGATGATTGTAACCTGAGCTGCAGACTGTTTGTTACCAGCTTCAAATAACATAAATTGTATTTGCTTTGGGTGCACTGTGGAGTGTTTAAGTGCATTTGGTAGTGGATGCTACCAGTTTCCTTAGAGTTGCGCTAGCATTAGCAATGTGTGTATGTCCAAAAGAAGGGACCGCATGGAATTATCTGAAAATGGTTTCCATCAATCAACTACATCATGGGTAAGTTGTAATTGAGACACTATGTCCAAAATTCTGAACTATCCCTTTAAGCCCCCGTTTCCTTAGTCCGGGGCTTCTGTATTATTTTGTACTGTTTGGGTACTATTTATTGTTTGTTGGGTGTGTGTTTTTTGTTCCGTTGTGCTACTTGCCTTCTCTTACGCTTCTCTTTACTGAGGCAGGGCATTTATTTTTTCTGGTTCTGCTTTTGTCACTTAGCTCATAGAAGTACAGGACAGCAGTTCTGTTCTATTCGCCTTTTGATGGTTTCTCCTTACTGAGAGACTGGGTGCTCATGCTTCTACTTAGTCACTTAGCTCGTAGAAGTATAGGACAGCAGTTATTTGTTCTATTCACCTTTTGATGGTTTCTCCTTACTGAGAACCCTGGCGTTCATGCTTCTACTTATTTACGTGTGACAGCGAACCGGTTATAGTAGCTTCGGTACTTTAGTTCTGTTTCGTCTCTCTTTCTCGTGGGCTACATTCCCCCCTTATTGAGAGTCAGGGCGTTTATTCCGTTTTTATGTGTTGCGTGTTGCACTGGTGCCGGTAGATGTTAGCACTTGGAGACTGCTTTATTTCCGCCCTGTAGCGAGTTGCCCTCTCCGTTTAGAGCGAGGGAGTTATTTTTGTTTATTGTTTCCTCCC
Organism: Synaphobranchus kaupii; assembly: GCA_029718625.1. Taxonomy (NCBI): domain Eukaryota; kingdom Metazoa; phylum Chordata; class Actinopteri; order Anguilliformes; family Synaphobranchidae; genus Synaphobranchus; species Synaphobranchus kaupii. Next base: position 21,298,950 of record CM056377.1, read on the forward strand.
TTTTATCCGCTCTAATTTCTGTCCCTTTGTTATTTTACCGCCTAGGCATTTGTTCTCTCACGCTTCCTTTTTCTTCCCTTAATTACGGGGTCTCTCCATCTCAGTGGCTCTTTCGAGCTTTTAGAATCCCCTCGCTGCGTGTGGTCCCTCGAACCTCACACGTCACGTCCCCATTACAAGTTGCACCAATGTGGCAAAACACCGGAGTATTAGAGCTCAAACCAGATAACGCTCACCTCAGGTGACTTGTAAATTATTGTATGGTGATTTTTTTAGTTTCATGCAGGTAATGCTGGCTTCATACAGTACAGATATAGTAGCCATGCTGGATTAATTATAATCGATTGGGCTAGTTCTTAAGTACACAACTGGTTCTATGGTGTCAATAATGAATTCAAATCAACGTTATCTGGAAAACAACCCAATGTATGAAATATCACAAACATTGCCTCATTTATGATGTGTAGTCATTTTTCAAACATTTGTTATGTTGAATACATGATAATGAGCACAGGTGGAGATAAGGATGCTGCTGAAAGCTGGAATACGCAACTTTTGTTTTAGAAAAATATCAGGGAACAGTTATGCTTAGTTGGTAGCAATCATAGAAAGAACTGTTGTGTGAGAAATCCAGCACCATACCCTGTTTATATCCTGAAATTCTGCATTCTAAAACCAGTAATTCGGCCTGAATATTTTTTTTTCAAAACAAAATTGCTTATGACATAAATGAATGGAAGAGAGAGGCTGATTCATGTCGCAAACCAATCAACAGTGAGATTGACCCTGCCAGTTTACCAGCTAGAAATGTTACGGAGAAAAAGAAAAGGGAATTGGATCGAAAACTAAAGTAAACATAGGTGCTCATTTTAGAAGGTGGAGAGATGTTCGGGAGATAATTGGTTTAAAGACAGACATGGCTACAGGATATATTCTATATATCCTGTAGCCATGTTCTTCTACATATTCAACTTGATTGACACCTCTTATCCAATATAGGACATTATAACCATTTCAATGTCTTATTGTATGCTTTTAACAATAATTTACAGCTGGGCGTAACCACATTTTTAGTTTTATTAGTTTCACGCAAACAACTACAGAAAACAAGAATGTACATTTGCTGACCAAGGTGTAATTGTTGTTTTCCTGCTATTTTTGCTATATTTTACTAATTTGTCCAACTCATCAGTATGGCTAGAGAAAATCATCGCCTTGCTTAGATGGATTTTGGCAGTTGGTCAGAAGGTATCATGGTATTGATTCTATCTGAGAATATGCCTATGAACATGAGATTTTCCTCCTCGATATGCAAGTATTACTGCTTGTAATATTTAAAGTATGTACATTAGTTTTTCCACTCCACCACTGTCTTGTGCTATATATTTGATATTGTTATTTTTGCATTTTGAGTGCATTTCACATATTGTAGTGTAAGCATTCATAGGTGGCTCAGTTATGGATTACATGCACCAATATGCCATGAAGTTAGAACATTTACCAGCATTTTCCTGATGATGGAATATTTTATTGTAATCCTATCATATATAATATAGACTATGGGGTATTGGTATCTCCCTGGGCTATACTTGTCACTTAAGGCATGGAAAATACTCATTCTAATTTACTGTGCACTGATATGTGCTAGATGAATGTAATTACAGAAGCTACAGAAAAATGCCATCCCACGGCATGCAGCAAAAGATTACATACTGTAGAGTACAGAAAGTGATGTTTTTTATTGAAGTACAAGAGTGACTGATTAGGCTACATACAGTGAGCACCATAATTCATTGGACAGTGACATATTTTATTTATTTTGGTTCTGTACTCTAGCACTGAGTTTGAAAGGATACAATGACAATGAGGTTGAAGTGCAGACTGTCAGCTTTAATTTGAAGGTATCCATCCATAACCATTTCGGATGAACCCCCCCATTTTCGGGCATCAAAAAATATTGGAAAGTTTAACATAATGTAGAATAAAATAATCATTTTTAATATTTGGTTGCGTATCCTTTGCACGCCATGACTTCCTGATGTGTGTGACCTAAGAATATCAAAAGACTCTTGATATCTTATTTTCTGGTACTCTTACAAGCGATACTATAACTTCTCTGCATTTGAATGGATCTCTTTGGGAATTGGGGGGTGGGACTAGATTTAGCTGTAAATTGTGCTGGAACAGTATGGAATACATGGTTGGCGAAATGGCTGTCACCTGCATCTCCTGACGTGCACTGATTGGTCAATCTGGCCATATATTTATTACTGCATGTATTACTATTTGAGATTTGTGGTCATCAATGTTGTTGTGCATCATGCTCTGTGTAAATTGATCCAATGCTATTTACACTTTTCAGATTCCATCAACGTGAGCAGCATACCCAGATCTGCAAGTTTACCCTCACCACAGTTTCCCAGCAACACTATAGTGAGTATTACTGACATTTAAATTTGGCTGACAACCGTTGTCATCGTCAAAATTAGAAACTGCTAGACGTACGTTTTCCAAAATGTTGTCAGTGGCCTCAGGTTTTGTGACGGATTGATAAGTCAATTAAATTTAGTATTGCTGGCCATTTACTAACAAATACTTATGTAAAGATGGGAACTGGTCTTATGACCCAAAGGTTACAGGTTTGATTCCCAGGTAGGACCCTTGTTGGACCCTTGAACAAGTTACTTAACCTGAATTGCTTCAGCATATATCCAGCTGTAAAAGTGGATACCATGTATAGATGCTTAAACAATGTTTAAAGGATTAAAGAGATACTGCAGAGCCTTTTCTAAGGCCTTTTTTACCGCTTCAATTTGAACTGAAACTCGTGAGTAGGTGTGGTCATATGACGATGATGCCACATAGTCATATTATGAATATTCATACGGTCAAGGAGTGAAAGGGTGTGTCTTGGTGAACTGACTCACTGGGTGTGTCTTGGTGAACTGACTCCTCACTGAACTCAATACACTATGCTCAGCCCCCTTCCTGCTCTCTCCTCACTACTAGCTAAACAAACAACAAAATGGCGAGCGACAAGAGTGACAGCAGTACTGCAGGGAGTTTTGAGGTGGAGGAGTTTGAAGTGGAGGAAGAGGATTCCTTTGTGGGTCAAGACTCTCCTCGTGAAGATGTTGCTCTGGAAATACAGCCGTATTTATTCGAGCCACTGCCAGCAGCAGTCGCCACCCCGGCTGTATTGGTTGAGCAACGTCTTTGCGAGGAGAGGACGGTGGGGGGGGGGGATAAATAATATAATGCATAAATGTATTACTTGTAAACTATTATGTATTCCAAGTGCTCTTGTAGTTTATTATCGTGGATGTTAAAGCGTAGCCTACATTATGGGTCGCGTATCACTAGGTTCGCATTGCGATGTCTTCATCTTAAAACCTAAAACCAAAAATATACGATCGTTTTTTTAATAAGTTGCTCCTCTTGTGATGTTCTGGTCTTTGCGAAGTGGTAGAAACTGTATAAACACTAATTTTGTCAGAAGAAGAGCGCAGATCGAACTAAATGAAAATATAAGCGGTACTGAGAACAAGCGAATGCGCGTTCACGCGAGGGGGGACGAATTCAGGCAGGGGGACACTTTTCGGCACAACACTGTCTCTCGGCAGATTATGAAAGCTAACAGAGCCGGTACGTGGTGTTGCACCGAGGAACGATACATCTCTGACTCCTTGGCTTAATGCAGGCAACTTAGCTAAATATTCCAAACCGTAAGACATAGATGAATAACTCTCTATGTAGCTCGATATAAGTCGTAATATTAACATTAGCAGTAATACAAAGCAATTCGCATTTGAACTTGAGGGTCTCCGTCTCAAAGAGGAAAAAAAAAAACCCTTTGCTCTCTGCTTTTATACCACGTGCTCAGCCTAGACCACCCCTAGGATCTTCTCAACTCCACCCATTTTTATGTTAAGGATCTCGTGATGTCACGAATCCCCGGAAACCAGCGTATTGGTAAGCCTACACAAAAACTCAGATAAAACCATTTTGACTAAACATGAGATTTTCGGACATAAACAGTTGTGTATGATCAACGGGAAAAGTCAGTTTTTGACTGCAGTATCACTAAGAAAATCATTTAAAGTTTGTGCTATGCACAATTATAAATGATGGGAAACAACATTTCAATGGGGCCTGGGTTGTAAAAGTTAACCTATCCTGTCGCTCTGGAAAAGAGTATCTGCTAAATTGCAGTAAACTTATGTAAAGATGCTTTCAAAAAAGCTACTGCTGTGACACTTGAGGCAAACAATGAATGTTCATTTTTAAAATGCCTTTTACTCTAAATAAATATATGCTAGAGCGGTGGTTCTCAAACTTGGTCCTGGAGACGCTGGTGCATGCTGGTTTTTGTTCCAACCACAATTGTAATTCCTATATTTTAACAAGCTGTTCATTTTTCATTTTCCTCGAGGGATTATTTACCCTTATTCCACATTGTCAGAAATGGGTATGCATGGCTCAAAGAATACAAGTCCTATGTTCACATTGTGCTTACTGTGCTATAATGCAAATGACTGCATTGAAAGCGGTGCTGATAAAAATTAAAGACTGAGGTGAATCAATAGGCTCCTAATTGGTGAAAAGTGTGGACACATGGCTGCTAAAACTAGCCATTTGGGAGATAATGAAGATTATGTGGGAGTTAAATTTGGCACAGACGAAACCAGAATGTAACCGAAGCAAGTTGATAATACGGTTTATTGGCCCCTAAATTCTCCATTAGAATTCCTAATTGGGATTCTTTCTCTCTCTGTTTCTCTCACTGTGACACAACAGGAAGCCCTCAAGACTTTCAAGTCAAACGAAGTGTTTCCCTGTGAAAAGGACACGCACTATCTCTACCAAAAGGAAGACTTTATCATTGCGCTTGGTACGCCTCTTTCCCTACGTTTCGCTTCGTTTCTCAGTATCTTTTATGTTTCAGTAATGCCACACATACTGTCCCCAGGTCACTCCCATCACTTTCCACTGAGGGTGGAGTCTTGGGATGCCTCCAGTCTGTTGATCTCCTGGAGAGGAAGTCCCCATCTGCCCCCCGCCCACCTGCGCAGAGTGACACTCTACCGCCCTGACCTGGACAGACTCGCCGTCCTCTACAACAAAACCACGCTCACGTCGCACTACCGCTTCGGCCGCCTGGAGGCCTGCCGAAACTACGTTGCCTGTGTGGAGACAGCCCGCGGTGCCTCGCTGCTCTGCCTCACTGCGCTCACCGGTAAGGCTACCTCAGCCGCCACACAGGTGCTGAGCCTCACTGCGCTCACCGGTAAGGCTACCTCAGCCGCCACACAGGTGCTGAGCCTCACTGCGCTCACCGGTAAGGCTACCTCAGCCGCCACACAGGTGCTGAGCCTCACTGCGCTCACCGGTAAGGCTACCTCAGCCGCCACACAGGTGTTGAGCCTCACTGCGCTCACCGGTAAGGCTACCTCAGCCGCCACACAGGTGCAGAGCCTCACTGCGCTCACCGGTAAGGCTACCTCAGCCGCCACACAGGTGCTGAGCCTCACTGCGCTCACCGGTAAGGCTACCTCAGCCGCCACACAGGTGCTGAGCCTCACTGCGCTCACCGGTAAGGCTACCTCAGCCGCCACACAGGTGCTGAGCCTCACTGCGCTCACCGGTAAGGCTACCTCAGCCGCCACACAGGTGCTGAGCCTCACTGCGCTCACCGGTAAGGCTACCTCAGCTGCCACACAGGTGCTGAGCCTCACTGCGCTCACCGGTAAGGCTACCTCAGCCGCCACACAGGTGCTGAGCCTCACTGCGCTCACTGGTAAGGCTACCTCACAGGCATCAAACCTGGAGTCCTATAGGGGCACAAGTGGCTGTTGGTTTTCATTGTGTTTCAGCACCAGCGATTCGATTATCATTGGTTAAATAATACATGGACCTTGTTCAAAAGGCCTTTATTGGCTCCTGATTGTAAGAAAACAAAAAATGGCTGCAGACACTGTTTATAGCGCTGTGAGATGCGTGTTTATAGCGCTGTGAGATGCGTGTTTATAGCGATGTGAGATGCGTGTTTGTAGCGATGTGCTAAGTTTCCTCTGTGAATGCTCAGATCCGGACGTCCCCAGGAACTTCAGGGTGACCGCTTGGAACAGCAGCTGCGTGACGGTGGAGTGGGACTGCCCTGCGAACGACCTCGCCTCCTTCCTGGTCACCGTCTTCCACCTTGACAGCTCGGGCCGCATCCTGGAGGAGAAGTCCTTCGGGCAAGCGCCGGACAATTCTGTGTTCACCGTGGCCGGCCTGCCCCCCTGTAGCATGGTGAAGCTAGGGCTGCAGGCGGTGTGCCAGTCTCAGGCCCAGTCGCGCCACAGCAGGATGCTTCTCAGCGATGGAAACTCCGGTACAGCCACACAACACCTGTGTCTGGGACATGCGTGCAGTGTGCAATAGATCTGGAATGTGAATGTAGTGTGCAATAGATCTGGAACATGCGTGCAGTGTGCAATGGATCTGGAATGTGAATGCAGTGTGCAATGGATCTGGAATGTGAATGCAGTGTGCCATGGATCTGGAATGTGAATGCAGTGTGCAATGGATCTGGAACATGCGTGCAGTGTGCAATGGATCTGGAACATGTGTGCAGTGTGCAATGGATCTGGAATGTGAATGCAGTGTGCAATGGATCTGGAATGTGAGTGCAGTGTGCAATGGATCTGGAATATGAATGCAGTGTGCAATGGACCTGGAATGTGAATGCAGTGTGCAATGGATCTGGAATGTGAATGCAGTGTGCAATGGATCTGGAACATGCGTGCAGTGTGCAATGGATCTGGAATGTGAATGCAGTGTGCAATGGATCTGGAATGTGAATGCAGTGTGCAATGGACCTGGAATGTGAATGCAGTGTGCAATGGATCTGGAATGTGAATGCAGTGTGCAATAGATTTGGAATGTGCATGCAGGGTGATTGGGTGAAATAGAACTTGAACATGTGTGCAGTATTGAATGTGTGCAGTGTACAATAGATCTGGAATGTGCATCCAGTGTGCAATGGGTCTAGAACATGCATGCAGTGTGCAATAGAAAGCTGCTCTGGTTGTTATGTTAAGTCAGCCAATCGGCAGCAAGGTTGTACAGCTTCTGTGTGATCATGTGTTTTTTCAATCATATGGAAGCTGCGAGGCCTTGCTGCCGATTTACCGTCTTGTCAACATCCAATAGATATCAGTGGTGAGGTTGTTTTTTCCCCAGAAGCATTTCATATGGCTTCTGAATTTTGGTTGTTTACGTCCGCATCAGATATGATTAAAGAAAAAAGACGCGATACTCCTCATGGCAGCAATTTATTCGAATTATGCTTAAAAAACTGATTCGGTATATTGTGCCCTCCAACCCTCTTGCTTACTTTTATTTAGCCAAAAGGAAGAGGTAGTGGAAGAACGTCTATGGTTTTTCCGTCAACTCAATTATCATACTTGGACTATTAACACTTGAAGTTGTTTGCAATGTTGGGAGTTCTTAAGTGTGTCTCTGGACTTGTGCAATATTAATCCACTCCATCACTGCAATCACATCTAATAGGGGAATGCTACCACTGCTCATCCTGACAATAGTTTATTTTGCCGTGTCCCCCAGCAAACTCCGAAATCATTAACCTGCACCAATCCTCCTATGGCCCGCACAGCTACACGGTGAGCTGGTCTGTGCGGAACACCTCCTCCATCTCCAGCTTTAGGGTGTACCATGAGGGTGAGCTCCAGAGCTACACCTTCGGCACCTCTTACGTGGTGACAGGCCTACAGCCCTGCCAGCGGTACAGCTGCAGGGTGGAGGCCATGTGTGGGGACAGCACTGTCATGAGCGTCGACACCGTCCAGACCAAAACAGGTGGGTCAGGGAGTGTGGAGGCGGGGCCATACGGTATGGGGAGTGGCCGGAGTTTTTATGGGAGGGGCCTGACCTGGCTGTGTAGGGGAGGGTCTGGGCTGTGTGGGGGAGGGACTGGGCTGTGTAGGGGAGAGGCTAGGCTGTGTAGGGGAGGGGCTATGCTGTGTATGGGATGGGCCAGGCAGCATTTACAAGCATTGGGGACAAAGGGTCAGAGAACATGGCAGATTAGCCAGGATTTTTGAGCAGGAATATTGGGGGTTTGGACTGGTAGTGTAAATAAAGGGGTCTATTCAGACTTGAATCTTTGCAGATTTACAAATTTACTTTTTTTTCCAGTTACACTTGTTTTCTAAGGAGATAAACAGACCCATTGTTTGATCATGTTTGTCTTTGCTATAGGCTCTTCCTTGTGCACACTGGAAACTGCAATTCCCATGGTTGGAAAGAAATACTGGCACTGGAACTGGCACTTATGCAGCATTCCTAGTCTCTAGTGCCTGGGTGTCCAATTTTATCCAAAAAGGGCTGGTGTGGGTGCAGGTTTTTGTTCAAGCCCAGCACGAAGGCACCTGATTCTACTTATCAAGGTCTTGATTGAGGGGCTTTGGAGTTTTATGTAGGGCTTTGGAGTTAAAGGGATAGTTCGGAATTTTGGACATAATGTCTCAATTACGACTTACCCATGATGTAGTTGATTGATGGAAACCATTTTCCGATAATTCCATGCTGTCCCTTCTTCTGGACACACATTGCTAATGCTAGTGCAACTCTAAGGTAACTGCTAGCATCCACTACCAAATGCACTTAAACACTCCACAGTGCACCCAAAGCAAATAAAAGTCTATCAGGGTTATTTTCAGTGATTATACCATCATTTTTTAAGTCAAACTATCGTTGAATCATTTACTTTGTGCTGACCTATATTCTCTGTGGAAGTACGGCGGCGGAGCGATACTTTACGTTACCTACGAATGTAGTGCCGGCACTGGTCAACTACAACAACAAAGAAGAGCAACAAGTTGCAATGGCCACGTTTGCTCCGCCGCCGTACTTCCACAAAGAATATAGATTAAACGATAGTTTGACTTCAAAAATGATGGTATAAACACTCAAAATAACCCAGATAGACTGTCGTCGTATTTTATTTGCTTTGGGTGCACTGTGGAGTGTTTAAGTGCATTTGGTAGTGGATGCTAGCAGTTACCTTAGAGTTGCACTAGCATTAGCAATGTGTGTATGTCAAAAAGAAGGGACAGCATGGAATTATCTGAAAATGGTTTCCATCAATCAACTACATCATGGGTAAATCGTAATTGAGTCATTATGTCAAAAATTCCGAACTAACCCTTTGTTTACTATGTATGCGCATATCTCCAGTCTGTATAAGCTGGGTATACCCTGAGGTATTTAGGCAGGAGCTTTGGGGGAAGTGTTGGTAACGCACTGGATAGGTGTCCCTGATGTGTTTGCTGGTTCATTCTGCCCACAGGCCCTGGTGACGTGTTGGATCTCCGCTTTAGGCAGAAGGACTCGACGGTCCTTTGGAGCAGCATGTCCGCGGTGGCCTTCTTGTACCGTCTCTCTGAGAGTGGCGACCCTGACATCCGGAAGGGGAGGCTGGCGGACTCCACCCTGCTTCTGCCTGGCCTGAGGCCTGGCGCCCCTTATGACCTGGAGGTGGTGGCAGAGTGTGACGGGGGCGAGCGTGGAGCTTCAGCCGTGCTGTACTTCGTCGCAGAGGGAGCCCCTGGCAACGCCCCCAACGATGCCTCTGGAGACGAATCCAGCGGCACCCCCAGTGACACCCTGCTTCCCAGAGTTGTTGACTCTACAGCCCAAACCACAGACCACCTCGGTAAGTCAGGTGCCGGCAGGCGGCCTCGCTAAGTCAGGTGCCGGCAGGCGGCCTCGGTAAGTCAGGTGCCGCAAGACGGCCTCGCTAAGTCAGGTGCCGGCAGGCGGCCTCGCTAAGTCAGGTGCCGGCAGGCGGCCTCGCTAAGTCAGGTGCAGGCAGGCGGCCTCGCCAAGTCAGTATATTTGTTTAAAAGTTGGCCTGCATTATCTTTTTAAAGGCTTGAAAATGTGTTTGTGTACACAGGGTTGTAATGTTCGATTTAGTCATTTAAATGCTTTGCCACTTTGGTTATGCCCACACTAGGTCTGTGTCCTTTCAGGCACAATTTCACATCAGTGTTTGACAGATACCCCCCACCCCCCACCTGTAGATTTCAAGCTTCATCTCTCCGACCACAAAATGTTCCTTGTTGTGCCGTGGACAATGCCGCCATCTCTGAAAGATCCAAAGGCACCGCGAGCTGCGCTGGAGAGCATTGTGAAAAACAAGGTGGGTCCTGCTGGCAGCTCCTCATTAGCAGTCATTGCCACTTGTACGCTTCTACTTATTGTATTTTGTAGTATATGTTTATTTTATCGATTTATCTTGATAATCACTGCATGTATCGTTGTAGTGTGTGAGTCCCTTCATGTTGGATGTTTGTTTTTATCGGTCTTCTCTGTGCAACAGCTTTATTTCTGGGATAATAATTGACTTGAATGCTGTAGCTTGGACTAACCGGACTATCCTCCTCTCACTTCTCAAGACAGCCCTCTGGTGGTCACGTGGGCACCTGCAGTCAGCCTGCATGATTTTTTACATTTAAAATAATTCACTTTTTTTGGTTTTCTGTTTACCAGCTGCAGAACTTACTGAAGAAGTCCTGGCCAAAAGTGGAGGTGCAGCTGATCTCGTTTGAAGACTGCGAGAAGAAAACAAAAACCAAGATCACTTTTGAAAGCTTTGATGTTTCCAGCCAGGATGAGCTAGTGAGCCTCCACCCTGAGGAGCAGCTGCAGTACATTAACTCTCTCAACCACCCCTACATCACTGTAATGGAGGATACCATATACTGGGATGGTAGGTGTGAGCCATGCTGGGAGACCTGTGTGTGATTGGCGGTCTGACAAAGCTACACTGGCTGTTCTGTACCCAGCAAAATAAAACCCTTGAGTGTGTGTGTGTGTGTGTGTGTGTTTGTACGTGAATGCATGCATGCATGCGTGTGCATGTTCGTACATGTGTGTGTTTGAACGTGCATGCGCGTTTGCGTGTTTCTGCATGAATGCGTGTGTATGTACAGTCAAGCCGGAATGTCTCCCCACCCCTTTCACCTTCTCCACGTTTTATTACGTTACAGACTTATACTACAATAGATTGAGTTCATTTTTTGCCTCAAACATCTACACACAATAGCCAATAATGACGAAGTGAAAACAGGTTTTTAGAAAATATGCAATTTTATTTTACTGACAAAAATAGGTTATTTAGGGGTTACATATCTGTACACACCCTTAGCATAATACTTGGTTGCTGCACCTTTGGCAGCGATTACAGCTTCAAGGCATCTTGGGAAAGAAGCTACGAGCTTGGCACACTTGTTTCTGGACATTTTTGCCAATTCCTCTTGGCATATCCTTGCAAGCTCCGTCAGGTTGGATGGGGAGCGTCGGTACACAGCCATTTTCAGCTCTTTCCACAGATGTTCAATTGGATTCAGGTCTGGCCTCTGGCTGGGCCACTCAAGGACATGCACAGACTTTCTCCGAAGCCACTCCTTTGTTCTCTTGACTGTGTGCTTCTGGTCGTTGTCATGTTGGAAGGTAAACCTTCGCCCCAGTCTGAGGTCCAGAGCGCTCTGGAGCAGGTTTTCTTCAAGGATCTCGGTGTACTTAGCTGCATTCATCTTTCCCTCTATCAGGACTAGTCGCCCCGTTCCCGCTGCTGAAAAACATCCCCACATCATGATGCTGCCACTGCCATGCTTCACTGTAGGGATGGTATTAGCCAGGTGATGAGCGGTGCCTGGTTTCCTCCAGACATGACGCTTGGTATTCAGGCCAAAAAGTTAATTTTGGTTTCATCAGACCAGAGAATCTTGATTCTCATGGTTTGAGAGTCCTCTAGGTGCCTTTTGGCAAACTCCTAGCGGGCTGTGATGTGCCTTTTACTAAGGAGGGGCTTCCGTCTGGCCACTACCATAAAGGCCTGATTGGTGGAGTGCTGACTGGATGGTTGATCTTCTGAAAGGTTCTCCCATCTCCACAAGGATACGCTGGAGCTCTGTCAGAGTGACCCTCGGGTTCCTGCTCACCTCCCTGGCCAAGGCCCGTCTTCCCCGATTGCTCAGTTTGGCCGGGCGGCCAGGTCTAGGAAGATTCTTGGTGGTTCCAAACTTCTTCCATTTACGAATGATGGTGGCCACTGTGCTCTTTGGGACCTGTAAAGCTGCAGAGATTTTTCCGTACCCTTCTCCAGATCTATGCCTTGACACAATCCTGTTTCTGAGGTCTGCAGGTAATTCCTTTGACCCCATGGCTTGGAGTTTGCTCTGACATGCACTGTCAACTGTGGGACCTTATATAGGCAGGTGTTGGTAATCCCCAATCATGTCCAATCAATTGAATTTATCACAGGTGGACTCCAATTAAGTTGTAAAAACATCTCAAGCAGTATCAGTGGAAACAAAATGCACCTCAGCTCACTTTTGGGTGTCATATCAAAGGGTGTGCACACTTGTGTACATATGATATTTTACATTTAGATTTTTTATAAATTAGCACAAATGTCTGAACCTGTTTTCACTTTGTCATTATGGGCTATTTTGTGTAGAATTTTGAGACAAAAAATGAACTCAATCTATTGTAGCATATGTCTGTAACGTAATAAAACGTGGAGAAGGTGAAAGGGGTGGGGAGACTTTCCGCCTTGACTGTATGCACGTGTGTGCGTGTTTGTATGTTTGGGTGTTCGAGCATGCATGTTTGTGCATGTGTGCGTTTATTAATTTAATTTATCTTTATTTAATCTCGATAGATCATTGAGAGCAAGCTCTCGTTTACAATGATGTCAAGAATAGTTACACAGCATATAATGAATACAAGACAACCAAACAAAAAAAAAAAAGAAAGAAAGAAATGATTGTGTATTTAGAAATGATTCATGATTCTATGCGTTTAAATGTTTGGACATGCATGCGAGCGTGTGAATTCGTGAACACATGCGTATTCATGGTAGTACCCCCCCCCCCCCCGGTCACAGAACTCCAGTCAGGGATGGACAGAAGATTGGCTCAGAGCATTGCTGAGTGTTTGAGCACACTCCTGTGATTGCTGTGTGATTGAGCATACTCTTTGTGGCATTGCTGCGTGATTGAGCATACTCATTGTGCCATTGCTGTGTGATTTGAGCATACTCATTGTGCCATTGCTGTGTGATTTGAGCATACTCATTGTGCCATTGCTGTGTGAAGGAGTGAAGCAGCAGTGTATTGTTTTGCCCACAGACCCAGATGAATGCGACTCCCCAGCCCTGATCAAATGTGGCTCCAACTCCCTCTGCATCAACACCCTGGACTCTTTCACCTGTGTGTGTGAGCCGGGCCTGCCACGGTACACACACACACACACACACACACACACACACACACACACACACACACACACACACACACACACACACACACACACACACACACACACACACACACACACACACACACACACACACACACACACACACACACACACACACACACACACACACACACACACACACACACACACACACACACACACACACACACACACACACACACACACACACACACACACACACACACACACACACACACACACACACACACACACACACACACACACACACACACACACACACACACACACACACACACACACACACACACACACACACACACACACACACACACACACACACACACACACACACACACACACACACACACACACACACACACACACAGAGTACCAAAATGGTAAAATGCCAGCATTGGCGTAGCCTAGCATTTCATACACATTTATAACTCCATGAACCAAAGGCTAATCATACCTTTATGTCTGCATAATGTGACTAAATAAAATCCCGTTGTTTAACAGAGAAGGGGATGTTCACGCTATGCCAGAAGGATCATGTGTCGGGGGGTGTCTCCAAGCCTTTCCTCGTCCAGCACTTTGGCGGGAACGTGACCGCTGTCCTCAACGATGGGCGCTGCTCCATCAACGAGACGGAAAAGTTTTATTACTACAGGATAACTGGACCCCCCTCCCAGTGTGGAGGTCAAGTCCTTGTAAGTATCTGTTGAGACCCAGGTCACACACACAGCTTGTGTAGAGTACCTGGACCAGTTAAGACCATACACTGTAGAAAAATATGGACATAGTGACTGATGTCACCCATCGACTTTCCATAGGCTTGTGAAAAGTGTTTTGAAGCTGCGGAAGTGCTGCCAAGTTGTACAAAAACTGGTGTGTAACAACTTACAAGCCAACCTGGGTATCGTGTGTGTAATGCCTCTGGTGTGTAACACACCAGTCTGGGTACCATAAGTGCGTAATGCCTCTGGTTTGTAACACGCTTTCTGTTCATGTAGATGAACCAGACACATGTGGAGCTGAGGAACATGCTGATAGTGACACTCGATAGCAGTACATCCATCACTCGGAGAGACTTGAAGGTGCTGTGGACCTGCGCTTACCCACTGCTCCACACCAGCGCAGCCCACATGAAGCCCAACCTGCACTGGTAAGAAACGCAAATCCGTCACACTGCCACTCTGCCCTCCATGTCAATGGCTCTCGCTCGTCCCGACTGCGGAGCTTTTCCACCCTAGCTCCTCAGTGGTGGAATGAACTCCCCATTCCCCTACGTTCAACACTAACCCTGCCTGCGTTCCGTCGTGGCCTGAAGACACACCTCTTCAGACTCCACCTTGACTGATATTCTAATCTAGGACCTCATGGTACTAGTTCCTGGTATTTTCTTTTCTGTTTGTTATTGTATTTAGAATAGAAGTGTAGTATAGCTGATTTACCCACAGCTTACTGTGAACTACATTCAACGTTCATTACTAGGGATAGCTGCTACGTTATGGGAAGGATGTGCTTTGTCTTATCTGTTCTGTAGTGACTTCGATGACGTTTCTGTATGCACTTATTGTATGTCGCTTTGGATAAAAGCGTCCGCTAAATGACTGTAATGTAATGTAATGTAATCCAATCAGCATCCACGCCAGCAGCCTGAAAGATATTAAGGGCCTGATTTACTAAGACCTTTAGCACGCGCTACACCTATAACGCGATTGCTCATGCTGTTTGTTTTGCACCAGCAATTGGTTGTGTTATTAGTTTTATGTGTGCTAAAAGGTTTTGCACAAAGGTATTATTAAATCAGGCCCTAAGCCTCAAACTAGCATTTTCAGTAGTTATACATGAACAGCTATAAGAGAGCCTGGGATCAATGAGAATACCTTGGTCTGAGTTAGTCCAATGGCTAATCTAATGGCGTCTGTGATTCTTTGAGTGTATCATGATCCAGCCTGTTTTTGTGTCCATCATTCTATTGCACATTGCTGGTCATAAACTAAATCTCATATGCTGAGATGATAATGATGATAATTTTTAGCACTTTGGAGTATGGTCACGCGTGTTATCATTCTAGAATTCTAATTGATGACATCATAAAGGGTTATCAATGCAAAATGGACTATTCCAGAATAGAACACTATGAATTGGAACGAGAACTCTCAAAAAACTTACTCCTCAAAGGGTTAAAAAGACAAGTGGTGCTTTAGAAGGAAATCCAGCAGATCATGTATTCTGAAGTGAATCTGTGTTGGTGTAGAAGATGTATTCTAAAGTGAACGTGTTGGTTTAGGAGATGTATTCTAAGGTGAGTCTGTGTTGGTGTAGAAGATGAAAGTGAGTCTGAAGAGGCGGAGTTCTCCTCTGCTTCTCCACAGGTATAGCTCTCACAGCGTGGTGCAGGTAAACTCCTCACGCCTCCTGGAGATCCGCATGGCCCTGTACAGTGACTCCTCTTACACGTACAACTACACGGGCCCTGTGGAGCTCGCCTCCTCCGAGCACCTGTACATACAGGTGAGCCTGCACTCTGAGAACACCCTGGCCTACGACATGAACCTACAGGTGGAGGCCTGCTGGGCCACAGAGGGCGCCAATCCACAAGAGGAGAAGAAAGCCTTTGTCCTGAGGGAGGGGTGAGTTCTCACGTCTTTCCTGAGGGAAAGTTGTGCTGCTCTTTGAGTAGTCATTGGGCTTTCTCAGTGATTCAAGTGTTGGGTTGATGTTGCCACGTCGTAACCATAGTTCTCTAGGTTCCAATGCCTCAAGTTCTGAGTCCTCTGCCGACATGTTCACCTGTAATATTTGTCATGTTAACATGTGCTTATAAAACAGCGCATGGATAAGATTGTACATGTGTGAAAACGGTAGATGCCTTTTTAAAAGATAGACCTGGGCAAATGTAGTCATACATGAGTTATATGATGTAACGGCTAGAGAGATCAAAAACAACTCCATATTATCCTGACAAAGGTAGAAGCGTGTAGTACAGTTATTCCCGTTAACAAAGTAGTAGATTTAGGGAAATGGAAATGTAGGCCATTTGCATATTATGGCCAGTAAAGACGTTGAATTCGCTAAATCAAACAAATCTACCAAATGACTGACTATTATAACAGTTATTATAACGACTTGCTTGTTTTGCATTATGGTGGTCTCATAGGTGTATTATGGACATGTTGCTTATATTTAAGGACTTTGTAAATGCAAATAACAGGGACAATTACACTTCCTGGTACCAGAAGGCACCTATGTGGTCTATAATGCATCTATGGTAGAATCGTGCACCTATGGTAGAATATGGCATCTATGGTAGGCTGAATTTCACGCCCCAGTTGAATAGCCATGTTATAGGCGACATGGATGAATTTTTTTAAAACCACCATTGTCTCATTTTTCATATTATATTTGGGGGCAAGCACTGAAAGTTTGAGGCACCACATTGTATGTGCTGGTTTGATTATTACTCTTCCTCTGTTTGGGAAAATTTTGGCTTACTAAACATTTCACACTGGTAGATGGCTGCCTAGCTTTTGCCAAAGAGCGGATTTTTGTGGTGATTGGCTGATTGGTGCCATTCCAGTCAGTTGATTGGAAACAATCAGACATCCTGTTCGGTTTGACCCAGAGATAAGAGACCAATGCCAATTGATCCCACTTCTCCAAAAGAACAAACTTGCTATTTGGATCCCTGTGGTCTGCCATATTGAAGCTAGGAGTACATGTACATATGAGCCTAAAGAACCTATAAAAGGTCATGCTATAGAGCTCTAAATATGAAAACGTAAAAAATACAGTTCAGAGAGAAATTTGATATGCATAATCTCTAATACCTACACGACTTATTAAACGGAGGTTTATAGGGGAAATTATATGGACACCACAAGCCATTTACATTTGCAGTATTAGGCTACTCTGCGTTATAAGAACACCAAGACATTAGCCCTATATTCATGAAAGTTGATCTACATGTACTTCTATGCTCCAAGAAACATACAGAAAATGACATAAATTGATCTAATGCATGCTTTATAACAAAAATTCAGAAACAATTTGCACTTTCAATCCAAAACTTTGGAGGTGGTGCAAGGGTGATGTCCAAAATACGTACCTCACATTTGTCATTGATTGGCCACAATTTTATCTTTATACTTAGAAAATACTAGTGGCTTTAATAAGGCTATTTGTGCTTGGCCCCTGTTAACTGCTGGTTGAAGCTATATTGCCATGAGAGTAAGTGATTTGTGCTCCTAATAGATTTGAGTGAGTGTAATGGGGGGTTTTGTTCAAAGGGGTGTGGAGGTAAATGACACTGTGAATTTAAGCGCTTGACTAGACGCACAACCTCCTGTCCCGCCAGCTGCCCGAATGACAGAACCTTCCGCTGGTTCCTCGACAACAGTTCCGATCAGAGGAGAAGGTTTTCGGTACAGATGTTCACCATGTCTGACTACGCCCACATCTACCTTCACTGCCTGGCCAGGATATGCAGCCAGGAAGAGAACTGCACCACGGTAATCCCCAGCCAAACAGGGCTTAGAAAACCTGTGAGTTCAGGTGACACTCAGGCGAGGCCGCAGGTAGACTGAATTTCAGCAGCACTGATTTTAAAATGCTGTTAAACAGTCGCATGATAGATGAGGGTGAGGGTATTGGGACATTCCACCTTTATTCTGCCATTAATCCTCCAAGATTCAGATGGAAATTAGTTTGGGGGCAGACAAGAGACAGCAGGCAGCCATTTTTCTCCAAGCATTCATATGCAAGGCATTGTGGGATAACTACCTGGCAAGAAGTTCCTGTTGAGGGCTATCAAAACATATGGGCACTGCTTTAAGTATTATTATATTTCAAGAGGAAGAGCAGTTATCAGTGTTTTGAAGTTGCATGATAATGGGGAAGTCATGCCAAAATAATCAGGGAAGTGGAAGAATGTAAAGGGATCTGTGTTTAAAGAGATATTTCACCTTCGTGTGACAGAAGTAATTTTGTGGAGCCTTCCCCATTATATTTGCATAGCGTGAATGCTAGCAACATCAGCTGTCCCTGCTGACCGTTAGCGGCTTCCCCGGTAGTCCTGGTTGTCAGGGTCCCTTTTCCCTGTACCTTTTCACCTTTGTGTTCTCTTTTATCAAGGTATTATCAGCCGTAGTTAGTTTGTGCTTTAAAACGATTAATTTTGGTGAGGTCCCGAAAATGAATGGGAGTGAATGGGGACCCTGACAACCAGGACTACCGGGGATGCCGTTAACGGTCAGCAGGGACAGCTGATGTTGCAAGTATTCAGGCTATGCAAATATAATTGGGTAGGCTCCACAAAATTACTTACGTCACTGTTGTCACACGAAGGTGAAATATTCCTTTAAAGCTAAAATCAGAGGTTAAACCTGATGTGTATTTTTTCATATTTTT
Source organism: Synaphobranchus kaupii (assembly GCA_029718625.1). Classification (NCBI taxonomy): domain Eukaryota; kingdom Metazoa; phylum Chordata; class Actinopteri; order Anguilliformes; family Synaphobranchidae; genus Synaphobranchus; species Synaphobranchus kaupii. Next base: position 21,317,682 of record CM056377.1, read on the forward strand.
ATGAACTTGTGGTTAAACACCATCATAATCAAACGTATCCAAAATCAGAGCAAGCACTGGGTTTGGGACTACACAAATATAACAATTTCATACAATAGTTCCTGGTTTGAGGGTCATCTTATGATGAGGGGGCAGAATTCTTTAAAAGCCAGTTCTCAAAACTGTATTTTGCAAAAACACAATGTTCAGACGGTCATATCTCCCATAGATATTTACTCACTCAAGTGATACCCCATTTTGTAGCTCTGGTTTTGTACTTGGAACATGCTATGAAAACTGAAAACATTACCTCTGTATATATTTGTACAGAACTGCTCTTCCAGAGAAAGCGGGAAGGTGAGAAGAGATTTGCCGGACAAACTCACGGCTATCGTTTCAACAGGGCCCATCTCTGCAGCAAAGGGAAACCTCTCTCACTGTGAGTGGAATACCATTGGCACACTGAACCCTTAATGGAATATACTGTGTGTGCGTGTGTTTTTGTGTGTGTGTGTGTGTGTGTGTGTGTGTGTGTGTGTGTGTGTGTGTTCTCTCACCCAATGTACAGTAGCCTTACAGCTGTGCACTGAGATCATTAATCAGCATTACACATCAGTTCATTTTAAAGCTCTGTTTTTACAAACGGCACTAACCCAGATGTTCTGATTGCACGCTTAATCTTCTGAGTGAATGGCATGGCTGACGGTAAACAATATGGGATTGTTGCTAGCTAGCGAGCTAGCAGGAAAGAAAGCTACTCTTGGGGTTAATTCCAATCGTTAATTTTCACTCCTTGCATCCTTTCCTCGCTCCTTAGCTCCGCCCAACGGAGGACGCGAGAAAAGGATGCAAGGATCAGATAGGAGGACTGAGGAATCGAGGCAACATGCATTAGGCAAATGGAACGTCCTTGCTCAAACCAGCATCATATTATGCTTACGTGCTTAACTATAATCCTTTTTTTTTCATGAATAAACGTGGCTTTTGTTAGTTATAGAGAGTGAGTGTCATGGTATACCACTAACTGCTGTTCCATGTTACCTGTGTTGGAGTTACTCAGTAATAACCTTGTTACCAAATTAGTTACAGTTTAACTACACAGGTATCGGTGCACCTTAATGTAAAGTGTTACCAATTTTTGTTTTCATTCCTTGCAGGGGCTGGAGCACTGATCACACTCTCTGTGGGCGGAGGGTTGATTGGGCTCTTTGTTCTGACTGCGCTGGGTGTGCGTGCAGTGCAGGTCCTAGCACAGCACAACCTTACACATCAATAAAGAACTGTGTACCAACCAAACTCTGTCCTTATTCTCTCCTCTCTGTGCACACACAGCACTGCACTCTTATTCTCTCCTCTCTGTGCACACACAGCACTGTGCTCTTATTCTCTCCTCTCTGTGCACACACAGCACTGTGCTCTTATCCTCTCCTCTCTGTGCACACACAGCACTGCTCTTATTCTCTCCTCTCTGTGCACATACAGCACTGTGCTCTTATTCTCTCCTCTCTGTGCACACACAGCACTGCGCTCTTATTCTCTCCTCTCTGTGCACTTACAGCACTGTGCTCTTATTCTTTCCTCTCTGTACACACACAGCACTGTGCTCTTATTCTCTCCTCTCTGTGCACTTACAGCACTGCGCTCTTATTCTCTTCTCTCTGTGCACACGCAGCACTGTGCTCTTATTCTCTCCTCTCTGTGCACTTACAGCACTGTGCTGTTCTCTCCTCTCTGTGCAAACACAGCACTGCGCGCTTATTCGCTCCTTTCTGTGCACATACAGCACTGCGCTCTTATTCTCTCCTCTCTGTGCACATATAGCACTGCGCTCTTATTCTCTCCTCTCTGTGCACACACAGCACTGTGCTCTTATTCTCTCCTCTCTGTGCACATACAGCACTGTGCTCTTATTCTCTCTGTGTACTTACAGCACTGCGCTCTTATTCTCTCCTCTCTGTGCACTTACAGCACTGCGCTCTTATTCTCTCCTCTCTGCACACGCAGCACTGTGCTCTTATTCTCTCCTCTCTGTGCACATACAGCACTGTGCTCTTATTCTCTCCTCTCTGTGCACACACAGCACTGCGCTCTTATTCTCTCCTCTGTGCACACACAGCACTGTGCTCTTATTTTCTCCTCTCTGTGCACATACAGCACTGCGCTCTTATTCTCTCCTCTCTGTGCACACACAGCACTGCGCTCTTATTCTCCTCTGTGCACACACAGCACTGTGCTCTTATTCTCTCCTCTCTGCACATACAGCACTGCGCTCTTATTCTCTCCTCTCTGTGCACATACAGCACTGTGCTCTTATTCTCTCCTCTCTGTGCACACACAACACTGTGCTCTTATTCTCTCCTCTCTGTGCACACACAGCACTGTGCTCTTATTCTCTCCTCTCTGTACACACACAGCACTGCGCTCTTATTCTCTCCTCTCTGTGCACACACAGCACTGCCCTTATTCTCTCCTCTCTGTGCACACACAGCACTGTGCTCTTATTCTCTCCTCTCTGTGCACACACAGCACTGTGCTCTTATTCTCTCCTCTCTGTGCACATACAGCACTGTGCTCTTATTCTCTCCTCTCTGTGCACACACAGCACTGCGCTCTTATTCTCTCCTCTCTGTGCACATACAGCACTGCGCTCTTGTTCTCTCCTCTCTGTGCACACGCAGCACTGCGCTCTTATTCTCTCCTCTCTGTGCACATACAGCACTGTGCTCTTGTTCTCTCCTCTCTGTGCACACACAGCACTGTGCTCTTGTTCTCTCCTATCTGTGCACATACAGCACTGCGCTCTTATTCTCTCCTCTCTGTGCACATACAGCACTGCGCTCTTGTTCTCTCCTCTCTGTGCACACACAGCACTGCGCTCTTATTCTCACCTCTCTGTGCACACACAGCACTGCACTCTTATTCTCTCCTCTCTGTGCACATACAGCACTGTGCTTTTATTCTCTCCTCTCTGTGCCCATATAGCACTGTGCTCTTATTCTCTCCTCTCTGTGCACACACAGCACTGCGCTCTTATTCTCTCCTCTCTGTGCACACACAGCACTGCGCTCTTTTTCTCTCCTCTCTGTGCACATATAGCACTGCGCTCTTATTCTCTCCTCTCGACGAGTTGTGCTAACTAATCGGTAGCTAGCGAATGCTCCGAATCCATCAAGAACAATGCCGGTTTCGGACCAAGAGCTTAAAGGGTAAGTTCGCTATTTTGGACCTTGGACCCTATTTGCGGTCCGTCTTCCATGAACCTGACCCATGAAGTCCATTTTTTCGCTGATCGGTCCAGTATTGAGTTCGGTACAGATTTCCTGTAGGCTCTCACTGGGCTACAATGGAAGTGAACGGGGCAATCAGAAATGTTCGATAAATGTGCTTTCATGTACAATAAATGAGACGGGAAGCTCAGGGTGTATTGTTACCGGTCTCAGTATGCTCTCCTGTGAAATGTATCTCAATCCGAACATTTTTACGTGCTTGGCATGGCTTGGAAGTAAGCATTTCTCTGTTGCTTGTTTGCGCTGCACTCGCGGAGTACTATGTGTCGGGGGTAGGGGAGCGGGAAGGTGTGCCGGCCGTTTACGAAACTATCTAGCTGAGCAGTCTGCGTTTGTTTACCTGCAGCAACGTAGGCTACAATTTCCACAAAAAAACTTGGATGATGGATGACTGATTTGAGCCAGAATACACGGACACGGAACTACAAGAGATGGATGATAAGAGAGCAAGAGAAGAGAGAGAGCCTGAAGTTGCGCAGGTAATGTTATCCGAAGTCGCTGCCGAGGCTAGACCAAGAATTTCGGGGGACTTTTGGTGTTCTTGCAAGAGGTGCAAGCAGATGCCCAGAGAGGAGGAAAGTTTGTGTTGTAGGGAGTAGGATCTGTTGCTACCAAATGCCATTGAAAACCTGGATGTATCCGTGGATGACACTGGATCATCTCCATTGATTACCATTACACTATGACTGCCAACAGATATGTGATAGATGAGAACTTTGGACAGGACACCATGCGTCAAGCATTTGTAAATAAAACATTATAGAATTGTAAAAAGTTATAGTTGATGAACGTTTCCGACAGTTTTGTTACAAGAAAACAACTTATGTCAAGCTCGGATTTTGTTAGTTGGTATTGAGTGCTGGGTCAAAGGACGCGCTCAAAAAAAATAAAAATGTTAGTAACGTTCATGGACGGCGCTACACCGGGGCAAGGGTGGGCTATAGCCCCGTCACAAATTTGCTTAGCCCCGGTTTAGCCCCCCCAGGCATTTTAATAACATTTTTATAATTATAATAAAAATATATATAAAAGTAAATCAACAATTCTAATCCGTTTCTGATATTCACCCTGGCTACGCAGCGTATGTAGCCTATGCTATGACGTAGGCTACGGGTGTGGGGGTGTGTGTGTGTAGGGAGCTCAAGCAAATGACAAAATAACGTAAACTGATTTCAAACGTTAGCAACCCATTGTTTTCCATAGGCTACAATACATCAGGCCTACAGAGTTCGCCACCATGTCAAAAAATATTAAATGGAAACGTCATTGTTTGAAAACTAATTTACTATCATTTTAAAATCAATAGAAAATGTGTTCGCATAATCTCCATGTGATCCGTCTTCGGAAATGATCAACTACTCAACAGATTTGTGGAGTGTGTGGACCTCCCTAGGTAGCAACTCCCAAGTGTAAACTACAGTGTTTTGATTGGCGTTAGACTAATCTCACAACATTGGCTGCTTGGCCATGCACAGATGAGTAGATTTGGAAAGCGAATAACTAACCTAAATTAGCTAAATGATCGTCATCTCGACTTCAGCTAATAAGAAGAGCTTGCCTCCAAAAAATGGCCAGGCACCGTTAAAGATCTCATATTTCTTCCATGTAGCTAAATGTACGAGCTAAATGAGATAGGGGAGAGTGGTGACAGTGGAAGCTGTTCTGATAATACAGAAACCAACGCAAATGTTACGGCGCAGCTTTATGGAGCACACCTAGGAGCATAACTAACTGATATGTAAAGTTTGCGATCTTCGTTAGATAATGAAACTCCTAAATGTCCCAATCACAGAGCAGCGGTTAAACAACGACATTTTAGCCATCTTTTTTGACATCACGTTACACTGATAATGTATCCTCTCTTCTCACGTCCTTTTTAATTATTTTCCGGTGTCTTATTTTCTTTGATGTCTGATATTTTTAAGTACTCGTATTGATGAAGCCAAATTACATTTGTAATGCCATTCCAATTTACAGAATTGTACAATTCTGACTGTTGTATAGATGCTCTGCCACTTGTGCAGGCCCCCCCAGCGCACACACAAAAGCCATCCTGGGGGAAACACAGCTAACCTTAGCACCCCCATGTATTGACCTAGCCCACCCTTAGCCCAGGGAGAGAAAAGTTTCTGGCGCCGTCACAGGTAACGTTATAGCTAAATATAACTTACCTCCGCTCCGGTGCTTGATAGTGCTGCAGGTCCGACACGAGGAACAGCTGTGTTCTTTAGAAACCAGTGTTTTGCTTCTGATTTGCGGTTACAGAAATCAGTAGCGTCGAAATGCGCTCCACAAACTCGTGAGTCTGCCAAACGGAGTTGATTGACTGGAGTGTTTATGTCGATCCGTAAGACAACCAGCCAAAGTCTCAATCTTTCTGGGTCAGAGAACGGGAGCCTGTGAAAACTGGTATTTGAGCGTCCAGACATTTTATTCCCACAACCGGGGACTGCACATTCGCGCACCATTGCTGTGATGAATTATTACAAATGATGATTACAAAAACTGCGTTACAAATATTTCTGCTGTAGGCTACTAGCTAGTAAACTCCAACGGGAGGTCAGGATTTGTGATCAACTGCTTTTCAAGCGGCCCCCCCTCTCTACAACGTAGCTAGACTGCGGAAGTTTACAGTGCGAGGTAGTGCGGTCGGAGAAATAGTTCTGTTTCAAATGGAACTGTTGTTTCAACGTTCGGTTTGCGTTTGCGATAGCCTACATTTCACAGGAGAGCATACTGAGACCGTAAGAATACACACTGAGCTATAAAAGCACATTTATCGTTGTTTTTCCATAACATTTCTGATTGCCCCGTTCACTTCCATTGTAGCCCAGTGAGAGCCTACAGGAAATCTGTACCGAACTCAATACTGGACCGATCAGCGAAAAAATGGACTTCATGGGTCAGGTTCATGGAAGACGGACCGCAAATAGGGTCCAAGGTCCAAAATAGCGAACTTACCCTTTAACGTTAACGATAAAGTTTTTGAAGTTCACAACATTTCTTCGGTTTGAGACTGTTTTACTGGAGATTGCCGTGCCATTTGTGTAAATTTGTTTCATGTGAGTCTGTTTTTCTTGTCGCGCTGTTTCTGAATCTTCCGCTGTCTGTACCACCTCAATACGTCACGGAACATAGACGGTCTGTGGTTGGTTATATTGCATGTCAATCAAAGGCGCCAACTTGTCAAAGTGGGCGGCTCTTTACCCCGTTAAACACAGTCTGGTCCATAGACTTGCCTATCACAAAGTCTGGTCTTCGCGAGACTAACACAGATCTATTACTTCTACCTGTATTACTGGGTAAAGCAATCTCTAAAACTGTTGGTGTCTGTTCAATCTTTGACCAACGCTGAAAAATGGGGAAAAATATCAGCAGACAATATCGGTTATCAGAACTTTTACCTTCTAGTTATTGCTATTGGCCCTAGAAAAAACACAAGGCCAAGTTGCATTAAATAATTTAGGAAACATTGGGTAGCATTGCTTTGGAATAGAGATTGTTTAATTTGTGTGAGGTAAGAGCCAATATTGTTTGTTGTAACATGGCCTCATTTTGATGTCAATACTTTTAAGGGCAGGCCTAGATTTTGCTCGTTTTATTACAGACAAAGCTTTGTATGTGTGAGTAACTTTGCATTTTTGTAGGTTGAAAACATTTGTTTGTTCAGATATTACATACAGGAAACCGTTTCAATACGCAGTCTATTACATACGGGAAACAAAGCAACAGAATAGACCATATTGGATCCAGGAAATTATCTCTCTCCGGTTTAATTGTTTTTCAGATTGTATGGTCTTCAGTGCTCGATGGTTAATATGAGACTTATGCAAATCATTAAATCCACCTTACAGGAAACTGTGTTTCACAGTAGCATGTAGCAAAGGGAAAAAGTTGCATGTAGCAAAGGGAAAAAACATCTATCTAAAAATAGCCAGTTTAATTTAAGTATCAGGGTATCAGCATTGAATCAACTCATCTTCTGCTCTGACAAAAGCTGAATGTATTACTTGTTGGATCTTTAATAAATCAATAAGTTATTTGGCTCAATGGGCCTCATTCACCAATCGTTCTACTAACACATTTGATCTTAAGACTGTCCTTAAAACATTTTTATGAAAATTCTGGCAGTCACCAGTGTTTTGTTTATTTGGGATTTGTTTTCTTGGGTAAAACAAGCTCAGAAGGCAAACATCAGGTAATCCCTAAATTATCCCATTTTAAATGACGTCTTAAGCACAAATGTGCTCGTAGAGTGATTGGTGCATGAGCCCCATTGTGTTTGGAGAAAATATGAGATCTGCATCATCATGTGTTATTGCCCACTGCATCATACTCAGTCAATTACCTTTGCATTTGAACATACAGGCTGGATGGGAAGTTATTAAAATACTCCCTCTTTCCTATGATAGCTTCTCATCAATATCAGCTAATAAAATTTTTTTTTTTTTTTAAAAAGGTATCGAATCCTTGTCATTGAGAAGATGGTCTAACAGGAAAAATGTCACCTGGTAAATTAATTACTAAAATGATTACTGATAGATGCAGAATTTTAACTTTCCTCATAGCATGATTCACTGATCTCTGTTCATGAGACGCTTTTGATACAGAAGCGTGTCACTTCATTGTGCAAATGCACCAGCTCTACCTGCGATGTGTCTCTGAGCTAGCTAAGTTCATTTATACATGAATATTACTTGAGCATGTGTCAGGGTTAGTCAAGTTTATTGAACAGTGAGTTTGTCTGATCTCCAGAGAGAGTAACTGAAGAAGAGAAACCAAACAGCTTGTTCTGGTAAGTTCATGGCTGCTTTCTGAGAGTGAATCTGCCATTGAGAATCAGCTAGTGAAAATATTGAAAATTTCCTTGTATTTTCTTTATTTTTTTATTTTTCTTTAAATATATATTTTTTTGAATACACACTTGATTGTCATTTGATATTGGAATGTATTGATGCAGTATTTGGTAGTTTTTTATTTTATTTTTTTTATTTATTTTTTTTGTTGTTAAAATAAACCGAGTGAATACAGTACCAAACCCTTCTGGAATGAAAAACAAAAAAGGTCAAATTGTTTTTCCATTACAAATTCGTTTGGTAATGTATAATTTAAACAGCAGTATGCTGTTTTTTGTTACAGCCAATCTCTTGAAAATGTGTTAAGTTCTACTATAATTTTTCTTTAAACTTAATGTAAGTTTGGGAACCGGTGCTCTAGCCTTTTTGGGAACCAGAAGCTCTCATTCTAAGCTATACTCATTTTATAAATTAACTACTAATAATCAAAGAAGCTGTGAGTAGGATCTTAACATTATATTTTTCTATGTTTGCTTCAAAAGGAAGCAGTATAAGACACAGCATTATAACCTGGCTATAGTTGACATTCTTGCAAAAAATGGTCTTTAATTATATTTTAAAAAAAATAAAACCATTACACACTGTAGGCTATGTTTATGTCATAAATAATGTAACAGTGAGCACCATAATTAATTGGACAGAGACACATTTTATGTTATTTTCGTTCTGTACTCTAGCACTTTGAGATTGAAAGGATACAATGAAGTGCAGACTGTCAGCTTTAATTTGAGGGTATTTTTATCCATATTTTCAACCGTTTAGAAATTATAGAACCTAGCCCCCCCCCCCCCCCCCATTTTCGGGCATCAAAAAATATTGGACAGTATTGGACATGTAGAATAAAGTAATAATTTTTTATATTTGGTCGCATATCCTTTGCATGCCATGACTTCCTGATGTCTGTGACCCAACAATATCAAAAGATTCTATCTTATTTTCTGGTGCTCCTACAAGCGATAGTATAACCTCTCTGCATTTGAATGGATCTCTATGGGAATTGGGGGGTGGGAGTAGATTTAGCTGTAAATTACACTGGAACAGTATGAAACACATGGTTGGCTAAATGGCTCTAAGTTATCAAGGGTTTGACATATTAAACAAGCCTTAAACCATCATTCTGCTGCCAGATATGCAGTAGAACAAAACAGCTTACTTCCACAATATGGATGGATAACTTGAAGGCTTTCTTCTACTGACTTATTTTTCCATAGAGTTCCATAGGAAAATTTGTCAGAAGAAACGACCCTTAAAGTGATCCATACATATCTACTGCGTATCTGGCAACAGAGTGATGGTTTGAGACTCGTTTGATACCTCAGACCCTTGATGACTTACAGCCAACCATGTGTTCCATACTGTTCCAGCATAATTTACAGCTAAATCTAGTCCAACCCCAGAATTCCCATAGAGATCCATTCAAATGCAGAGAAGTTGGTGCCACTTTTAAGAGTACCAGAAAATAAGAGATCAAGAATCTTTTGATATTGTTGGGTCACAGACATCAGGAAGTCATGGCATGCAAAGGATATGTGACAAAATATAAAAAAATATTACTTTATTCTACATTATGTTAAACAGTCCAATTTTTTTTGATGCCTGAAAATGGGGGGGGGGGGGGGGGGGGGGCGCTATGTATTAAAGGTTCTATAATTTCTAAACGGTTCATCCGATATGGATGAAAATATCCTGACATTAAAGCTGACAGTCACTGTCCAATGAATTATGGGTGCTCACAGTATGTGTGTTGAGACACTGAAAGCTGTGAACCAAAAAAAAAGGACTTAGACTCACTGGCTGAATGGACAGGATCAGCCCCAATCACAGGCAGGGTAGTGGCTGTACCTCGCTGGCTGTATGGACAGGGTCAGCCCCACTCACAGGCAGGGTAGCGGCTGTACCTCGCTGGCTGTATGGACAGGGTCAGCCCCACTCACAGGCAGGGTAGCGGCTGTACCTCGCTGGCTGTATAGACAGGGTCAGCCCCACTCACAGGCAGGGTAGCGGCTGTACCTCGCTGGCTGTATAGACAGGGTCAGCCACACTCACAGGCAGGGTAGCGGCTGTACCTCGCTGGCTGTATGGACAGGGTCAGCCACACTCACAGGCAGGGTAGCGGCTGTGACTCGCTGGCAATTGAGGCAGTTGCTACCTGTTGCCTAAATTAGGCTCAATAAAAAGACTCAGCTCTCGGGCCTAAGAAAGATCTTCTTCCTGGATCCCTGTTTCCCTGCCTTTTCATAATGGTGCCCTTAGTTGTTGCACATTCTTATTTGTAGTTCTTATAAATAAAAGGTGGCATTTTCCTGTCCATTTACTATTTGGCACAGTGGCCACCCAGCACTGTCACAGTGTATACACACCTTTTATATTTGTTGTTGCATTGCCAAGATTACATTAAATTGCATCCATTTAGCAGATGGTCTTATCCAATGTACAAAAACAAAAGTACAGTACCTGGAATACATACAGGTCTCATCTATAACAAGCCCTAAGACACAAAACCATAAAATAAAACTATAGCATAAGCTGAATTAGTAAATGTACCCTGGAAAACCCTGCAGGCTAAGCCACTCCTCCCACACAGAGCAGACAGTTCTCGGAACAGCATCAATAGGGCAATTAGCACAGGATGGAGTATTTGCCCCATGGCAGAAACAAACATGTATTCATGTCATTTTGCTGACAGGTATGGACAAGGAATGAAAACAAGTTTTATGAAAAAAATAAATAATTACTGCAGTTGCTGGTTTATAACTGGCCATAATATAATATACTTCATACCCAGAAGTCAATATATATCATGCCATGTATGTTTTATATTCTGTTCTGCTTTAAATAGAATTTCAGTTTTTGTAGAAACTTTTTTACATGTAAATGAAAAAGAAAAATTTGTAAGTTTGTGTCGACGTGTGTGTGTGTGTGTGTGTGTGTGTGTGTGTGTGTGTGTGTGTAAGAACAATTTTTCTATTTTTCTGGTGAAATTCCTGATTTGTATCAAAGAAAAATGTAATTAAAATGAACAAGCATGATATTGCTCCGCGTTTAAACCCATAGTAGCTTCAGCACCCAGGAAAATTAACCACCAGGCCTCTTGTTGCCATGGTAATTCATTTCTGACCCACCCTTTTTTTGTTTCAATTGGTATGAATATATATGAATAGAGATCTTTTCTCTATTATTATGATTATACTAGTGTGAAAACACCCTTCTCTTCACTTGAAAGTGAGTTTCTAAAAAATATTTATATTTATATTTCAAATAAAAATAACTCTTAAAAATGAATGTTGACAAAATAAGTGTTAATATTTTGCTCATCAGGCACGTTGCACAGTATGTGCACACAGACACGTACAGTGGTGCTAGAAAGTTTGTGAACCCTTTAGAATTTTCTGTATATCTGCATAAATTCAATCTAAAATGTGATCTCATCTTCATCATAAGTCTTAAAACTTGATAAAGTGAACCCAGCTCAACAAAAAACACTTTTTTAAAATTATTTATTTATTGTTGGAAAAAGTATGTGAACCCTTGGATCATACGTATTTTTAAAGTATATTTAATATTTGGTTGCATATCCTTTGCATGCTGTTACTTCCTGAATTCTGTGACCCATCAATATCAAAAGACTATCTTATTTTCAGGTACTGTTACAAGCGATACCTCTCTATAACCTCTCTGTATTTGAATGGATCTTTATGGGAATTGGGGGGTGAGACTAGATTCAGCTGTAAATTCTCCTGACTTTTTTCCCCATAGAGTTCTATAGGAAAATGAGTCAGGAGAAATAACCCTTGCAGTGATCCATCCACATCTACTCCATATCTGGCCGCAGAGTGATGGTTAGGGGCTCGTTTGATACCTTAGACCCTTGATAACTTACAGCCATTTAGCCAGATATGTGTTCCATACTGTACCAGTGTAATTTACGGCTGAATCTAGTCTCACCCCCCAATTCCCATAGAGGTCCATTCAAATGCAGAGAGGTTATAATATTGCTTGTAACAGTCATAGACTTCAGGAAGTAACAGCATGCAAAGGATATGCAACCAAATATTAAATATGATACTTTAAAAATAAGTATGATCCAAGGGTTCACATACTTTTTCCAACAAAGCATTTAACGTTGGATAATTTTGCTCAATAAATAAATTATAAAAGAATAATGTTTTTTGTGTTTTCTTGTTGAGCTGGGTTCACGTTATCAAGGTTTAGGACTTAGATGAAGATGTGATCACATTTTAGATCGAATTTATGCAGATATACAGAAAATTCTAAAGGGTTCACAAACCTTCTAGCACCACTGTATATATGGAAAACACGACAGTTCAAAAGTAACACATTTCTCATGCTCTTGTCTCTCTTTAGGGTGGCCACTTTAAACTTCTCAGGACGTGAAGAATCACAAATGTCGAACTTAACAGCTGAGCTGGACACCATGAACGACTTTAATACAACACATGCAGCTCTGGAGTACATATCAAATGTGATCAACGTGGTAACTCTATGCATTGAGTTGCCAGTTATCTGTGTGGCTGCGTTTGCCCTGTATCATCAGGTCAAGGCTGACTATGTCACACCTGTTTATGTTATAAACCTCCTGATTTCAGATTTCATCCAGATAATTGTTAGACTGATCGGTATCTTTTCAACATCTATCTATATTCCGGCTTTAATTTTTATTTTTTATTTTGGTTTAGTAGCCAGTATTTTGTTCATGGTGTGTATTGCTTTGGAGAGATACCTCGTGGTTGTGCATCCTTTGTGGTATCGATGTCACCGCACTATCAAACACTCCATCCTCATCTCACTGGCTGTCTACGCATTTGAGGTGTTCCTATTTGTAGCTGTGTGTTTCAGCGTTGCTTTCCTTTCCCCTGTGGTCACATTAGTAGGATGTGCCTCCTTCCTCATCCTCCCACTGCCACTTCTTGTGTTCTTCCTGGTGGCCACATGGAGAGCCCTCTCCCACTCCATCTCAGTCCCACATAAAGAGAAGAAAAGGATTCTGGGTACACTGGCCGTCGTCATGCTGATATATTTAGTTGTGTTCTTTCCAATCATGTTAATACTTTTTTATAGTGTTTCACCGACTGCATTCCAAAAGAATACTTTTCACGAAATCCTATGTGTTTGTTATATTTTATTCTATATCAGCCCCCTAATGGACCTGCTACTGTACATCTTAATGAAGAAAACTGCCCGTTACACTCTGATGGTCCCACTCTGCTGTAGGAGACTCTGCACTCACGAGGACAGCAGCGAGACAACAGTTTCAAATGAAAATGTCACCAGTGTCTAGAACTTGCTTTTACAACAGGAAATTTGGGGCTTTGAAAAAAATAATGTCAACACCCAACAAATATACGTATGAATATAAAGTGATCAGGACTAGGGTGAACCTTTATCTTCAGAACAGCGTCCTTAGAATGCTGTCATACTTCTCTTCAAGAAGGAAAGCTCCAGTTGTTTGAGGGATTGAAGGAGGTGGGAGTCTACTTTGCGCCCTGGGCTCCATAACTTTCCATAAAAGTTCAATCATGTTTAGATCAGGGGATTGTGGAGGGCATGGATGGAAGGTGTTTGACTAGATCCTGGTGTTCAGAAAACCACTCTTGGATTTGTTTAGCAGTGTGTATGGGGCTCTTATCTTGGAATATGGGGACAGACAGAATTTGCACCATAGGGTGCACCTGGTCTCTTGTAAAATGACTTCATATTCCTTAGCTGTTATATGACCATGCGGAGCAATTGTCAAACTCAGTGACTCGGCTATATTCCACCACCATGTTTAACAGCTGGCAACAGACATTGTGAGCTGAAGGCTTCCTTTGCCTTTCCACAAACAAACCCATCTAGGTGTAGAAAAAGATTAAAATGGAGATCTGGCCTCCGAGGACTGTACTTTTTATAAAAAGGTAAATCTGAAACGGTTTCTTGAGCATTTCTGTTGTTTTTATTATTGTTCTTTGGCATTTTTTTGTATACATACCTTTTTTAATATACATACAGCACTTCAATCAGGACACATAGTCCTGTTGTAACAGTGATTTGCCTTGTTTGTATTGTTTTTTTTTCCAATGCAGTAGTCTGTTGATAGGTTTTTAAAGTAAATTAACTTTTGTTTACAAACGGCATGTGTGTGTTTGCACGTGAGTGTATGTGTGTTCTAATTTTTCTATCCTTGTGGGGGACACTAACCTGACTCCACACCGACACCATGGGGACCCATTTCCCTGTGGGGACTAAAATCGGCATCCCCACAGGCAAACCCCTACCAATGTATAGAAAACAGCTCTTCAACATTCTCCATGCAGTTTTGTCAAGAATCCCCAGGGGGTGCAACTTCATGACAAAAGTCTGTGTGTGTATAGTGGCTCACCCCTAGTGGCCATGGGTTGGTATTGTGGTTCTGCGTGTATATAGCACGTCACCGACCAGTAGGGGTTATAATTGGTGATGTGCTATACAAACACACACAGAACAAAATAATTTGTTCTTTTATAAATTTTGACAAAATTTTCTATTATTGTTATTGTTACAGATATAAAGTATTTGCAGTTGTTATTGGTTAATAACAATTGGTTGCAGTAAATTATATTAAATTTAAAACTGCTAAGCCATTCATCAGCACTTAAATAACTTCAAATACATGTAGTAAAATAAATGTTTTGTCATTAATTTTTGGTGTTTCCTCACATGGTTTTTGAATAGTATCTTATTTTTGTCCATTAATTATTACCTCAATGGAATATGAACTCTGAGCATTATTTCTATAATGTTTTTATTTTGTAACTTCATCTAAAGTGAGGCTGCTGAGCATTTAAATCTAGTAGAAAATATTAAGTCAATGATCTATAGTTGATCTCTCTTGCTGGCGTCAGTGCTATCACATGGATTAGCAAGGAGGCCATTAACCCTTTGATGCGTACGGTCAATGTTGTTAAAGTGCTAGAGTGGTCCCTGAAGTGTACGGTTACACTGTTGTGATTAGAACACAATATTATAACGTCTGTTTACAAATGACGCAAGAATAAGCCTTTGAGTGGTCTAACAGGAAAAATGTCATCTGGTAAATTAATTACTAAAATGATTACTGATAGATGCAGAATTGTAACTTTCCTCATAGCATGATTCACTGATCTATGTTCATGAGACGCTTTTGATACAGAGGCGTGTTACTTCATTGTGCAAATGCACCAGCTCTACCTGCGATGTGTCTCTGAGCTAGCTAAGTTCATTTATACATGAATATTACTTGAGCATGTGTCAGTGTTAGTCAAGTTTATTGAACAGTGAGTTTGTCTGATCTCCAAATTTCAACTGTCAGAGTAATTGAAGAAGAGAAACAAAACAGCTTGTTCTGGTAAGTTCATGGCTGCTTTCTGAGAGTGAATCTGCCATTGAGAATCAGCTAGTGAAAATATAGAAAATTTCCTTGTAGTGTTTTTTTTTTTTTTTGAATACACACTTGATTGTCATTTGATATTGGAATGTATTGATTCAGTATTTGGTAGTTTTTTATTTTATTTTATTTATTTTTTTGTTAAAATAAACCGAGTGAATACAGTACCAAACCCTTCTGGAATGAAAAACAAAAAAGGTAAATTTGTTTTTCCATTACAAATTAGTTTGTTAATGTATAATTTGTATGTTATTTCTGCAGTATGCTGTTTTTTGTTACAGCCAATCTCTTGAAAATGTGTTTTAAGTTCTACTATAATTTTTCTTTAAACTTAATGTAAGTTTGGGAACCAGTGCTCTAGCCTTTTTGGGAACCAGAAGCTCTCATTCTAAGCTATAATCGTTTTATAAATTAACTACTAATAATCAAAGAAGCTGTGAGTAGGATCTTAACATTATATTTTTCTATGTTTGCTTCAAAAAGAAGCAGTATAAGACAGCATTATAACCTGGCTATAGTTGTCATTCTTGCAAAAAATGGTCTTTAATTATATTTAAAAAAATAATAAAAACATTACGCACTGTAGGCTACGTTTATGTCATAAATAATGTAATCTACAGTGAGCACCATAATTAATTGGACAGTGACACATTTTATGTTGTTTTCGTTCTGTACTCTAGCACTCTGAGTTTGAAAGGATACAATGAAGTGCAGACTGTCAGCTTTAATTTGAGGGTATTTTCATCCATATCGGATGAACCGTTTAGAAATTATAGAACCTAGTCCCCCCCATTTTCGGGCATCAAAAAATATTGGACAGTTTAACATAATGTAGAATAAAGTAATCATTTTTTTATATTTGGTTGCATATCCTTTGCATGCCATGACTTCCTGATGTCTGTGACCCAACAATATCAAAAGATTCTATCTTATTTTCTGGTGCTCCTACAAGCGATACTATAACCTCTCTGCATTTGAATGGATCTCTATGGGAATTGGGGGGTTGGAGTAGATTTAGCTGTAAATTACACTGGAACAGTATGAAACACATGGTTGGCTAAATGGCTCTAAGTTATCAAGGGTTTGACATATTAAACAAGCCTTAAACCATCATTCTGCTGCCAGATATGCAGTAGATATGGATGGATAACTTGAAGGGTTTCTTTTACTGACTTATTTTTCCATAGAGTTCAATAGGAAAATTTGTCGGGAGAAACGACCCTTAAAGTGATCCATCCATATCTACTGTGTATCTGGCAGCAGAGTGATGGTTTGAGACTCGTTTGATACCTCAGACCCTTGATGACTTACAACCATTTAGCCAACCATGTGTTCCATACTGTTCCAGCATAATTTGCAGCTAAATCTAGTCCAACCCCCCAATTCCCATAGAGATCCATTCAAATGCAGAGAAGTTATAGTATCACTTGTAAGAGTACCAGAAAATAAGATATCAAGAATCATTGGTGCTCACAGTATGTGTGTTGAGACACTGAAAGCTGTGAACCAAAAAAAAGGACTTAGACTCACTGGCTGAATGGACAGGATCAGCCCCACTCACAGGCATGGTAGCGGCTGTGACTCTCTGGCAGTATGGACAGGGTCAGCCCCACTCACAGGCAGGGTAGCGGCTGTGACTCGCTGGCAGTATGGACAGGGTCAGCCCCACTCACAGGCAGGGTAGCGGCTGTGACTCGCTGGCAGTATGGACAGGGTCAGCCCCACTCACAGGCAGGGTAGCGGCTGTGACTCGCTGGCAATATGGACAGGGTCAGCCCCACTCACAGGCAGGGTAGCGGCTGTACCTCGCTGGCAGTATGGACAGGATCAGCCCCACTCACAGGCAGGGTAGCGGCTGTGACTCGCTGGCAGTATGGACAGGGTCAGCCCCACTCACAGGCAGGGTAGCGGCTGTGACTCGCTGGCAGTATGGACAGGGTCAGCCCCACTCACAGGCAGGGTAGCGGCTGTACCTCGCTGGCTGTATGGACAGGGTCAGCCACACTCACAGGCAGGGTAGCGGCTGTGACTCGCTGGCAGTTGAGGCAGTTGCTACCTGTTGCCTAAATTAGGCTCAATAAAAAGACTCAGCTCTCGGGCCTAAGAAAGATCTTCTCCCTGGATCCCTGTTTCCCTGCCTTTTCATAATGGTGCCCTTAGTTGTTGCAAGTTCTTATTTGTAGTTCTTATAAATAAAAGGTGGCATTTTCCTGTCCATTTACTATTTGGCACAGTGGCCACCCAGCACTGTCACAGTGTATACACACCTTTTATATTTGTTGCATTGCCAAGATTACATTAAATTGCATCCATTTAGCAGATGGTCTTATCCAACGTACAAAAACAAAAGTACAGTACCTGGAATACATACAGGTCTCATCTATAACAAGCCCTAAGACACAAAACCATAAAATAAAACTATAGCATAAGCTGAATTAGTAAATGTACCCTGGAAAACCCTGCAGGCTAAGCCACTCCTCCCACACAGAACAGACAGTTCTCGGCACAGGATGGAGTGTTTGCCCCATGGCAGAAACAAACGTATTCATGTCATTTTGCCGACAGGTATGGACAAGGAATGAAAACAAGTTTTATGAAATAAATAAATAATTACTGCAGTTGCTGGTTTATAACTGGCCATAATATAAGTTTATACTTCATACCCAGAAGTCAACAATAACTTGGATATATCATGCCATGTATGTTTTATATTCTGTTCTGCTTTAAATAGAATTTCAGTTCTTGTAGAAACATTTTTATATGTAAATGAAAAAGTGAAAAAGAAAAATTTGTAAGTTTGTGTCGACGTGTGTGTGTGTGTGTGTGTGTGTGTAAGAACAATTGTTCTATTTTATTTTTCTGGTGAAATTCCTGATTTGTATCAAAGAAAAAATGTAATTAAAATGAACAAGCATGATATTGCTCCGCGTTTAAACCCATAGTAGCTTCAGCAGCCAGGAAAATTAACCACCAGGGGCCCTATCTTACACCTGGCGCAAAGCGGCGCTAACCCAAACGCAAGTGTCTTTGCTATCTTACACCCGGCGCTAGGTCCATAATAACGCCTAACGCTTACGTCCTTTAACTAGCATGTATTCTTGCGCCATCACAAGTGAACTGGGCGTGTTGGTCTTAAGATGAGGAGTGGCCAGGATTCTTTTTGGGGTATTGCTATCTTGAGCCAGCAGAAAGCACTTGCGCTAGAACCACCACAAACCTGGTCTAAAGTCATGTCGCAGTTGTTTACATGTTATTTTAACGGCGCATATAAGTGCGTCTACATAGGCGTGTGCACAACGCGCATTCCCTCCTATCTGTTACACACAGGGGCGTGCACAAGCATGACTAAAATATCTAGATCACAATGTGAAATATTATTATTGTGTAGGCTATATCAAAAATGCATAATAATAAAAGGTTCCATAGGTCCACATACCTTTCCCTCAGCGAAGGGAAACTGCCACATTACATTGCTCTCAGCCCACTCCATCAACATCCAGGCGATGTGCGATGGTACGGGACAATGGCTATCCATTAAAAAGGAGATGATAACACCTATAGCTATCAAGCCTAATGCGCGAATTGTCTTTGCACCTAATGCGTGAATTGTCATTCAATGGAAAACGTACTGCAATAGACGGACATTTGCGTTCTGAAAATGCGCTTCAGATGTCATTACAATACAGCTATGTTTATCTAGGAATACAGCCTGTAAGTAGGCTAAATAGAATGGTTTGTGACTGAAAAAAGTTCAAAACCTTGTCCTGTGAATATTGCTTTTATTGTTTTTCAAATAGCCTAGGCTACAGCGGACTCGCTGTGCATAATGTTTTTTCGATAGACTATGGTTAAAAAACTGAGATAAATGTCATCATGTTAACTGAATTGTAGCCTAACCTTAGCTATTCTTCGTCCTTCATATTTTTTAAATTACAGTGACAAGGTTTCCATACCCTCAGCTTATTAAAACCCCGCTGATTTCACCTGTTATTCCATAACTGAACAAAAGATTTTAAAGAGAACTAAGTGTCTAATTAGAAACGAATTGTTACACAATTCATTTACAATTAATTTTTATTCCATTATCTGCATGTTCACTGTACAAGAGCAGGTCTGTTTCCCCTGCTGTACATCACACTTTTCACGGTCTTCCTGGGAAAGTGAATCGTTTTAAAGTATTACGCTACCAGTAAAACAGGTTGGTCACATTTCCATAAGCAGGACATTATAAAACAAGGGAAAATATGCTGAACCTATGGGTTGCCAACCTGACAGATTTGTTGTATTTAGTGTCATCATTAAGGTAAAATAACGTTAGTTATGTTATTAATCTAAATTAAAATGCAGGTAGCCTAATGAACTTCAGATGAAGCTTGAACATGAGTTCATTGCATAATCAAACGAAATTCGTCAAAACAAGCAGGCTAATTTGGCATTTTCTAAGGTGAGAAGGAAGCAATTGGTCTCTTATTCTCAGCTGTTGCAGGTGCTTTTAACGAAATTTAACAGCATATATTTTCTAAACAGCACTGTCAGGAATTACCGGGAACTCATAATACTACTACTGCTACTGATCCATATAGCCTATTCCTTGATCGCACTAAACACGCACGAGCATGTCTGTTTCACCATCATAAGCAATCCGCCAAGGTGGAAAAGCAGGCTTTTAAAGGGAATGGGATATGACATTTTGATTGGTTTATTGCATCTCACGCCCAAGACACACCTATAATTAATGAAGAGACTAGGTTCAGCCCAGTTGCACCTTGCGCCGTGCTTAGCGCCCAAAAAACACGCCGTTAAAATAGCAAAAGTGGACTTGGACACGCCCTAAATGGATTTAGCGCCATGCGCTTAGACTAAGCGCCAAGATCGCCAAGATAGGGCCCCAGGCCTCTTGTTGCCATGGCAATTCATCTCTGACCCACCCTTTTTTTGTTTCAATTGGTATGAATATATATGAATAGAGATCTTTTATCTATTACTGTGATTATACTAGTGTGAAAACACCCTTCTCTTCACTTGAAAGTGAGTTTCTAAAAAATATATATTTCAAATAAAAATAACTTAAAAATTAATGTTGACACAAAATAAGTCTTAATATTTTGCTCATCAGGCACGTTGCACAGTATGTGCACACAGACACGTACAGTGGTGCTAGAAAGTTTGTGAACCCTTTAGAATTTTCTGTATATCTGCATAAATTCAATCTAAAATGTGATCTCATCTTCATAAGTCTTAAAACTTGATAAAGTGAACCCAGCTCAACAAAAAACATTATTTTTAAAAATAATTTTTTTATTGAGCAAAATTATCCGACATTAAATGCTTTGTTGGAAAAAGGATGTGAACCGTTGGATCATATGTATTTTTAAAGTATATTTAATATTTGGTTGCATATCCTTTGCATGCTGTTACTTCCTGAAGTCTATGACCCATCAATATCAAAAGACTCAATATCTTATTTTCAGGTACTGTTTACAAGCAATATTATAACCTCTCTGCATTTGACTGGATCTCTATGGGAATTGGGGGGTGAGACTAGATTCAGCTGTAAATTACACTGGTACAGTATGGAACACATATCTGGCTAAATGGCTGTAAGTCATCCAGGGTCTAAGGTATCAAACGAGCCCCAAACCATCACTCTGCGGCCAGATATGGAGTAGATGTGGATGGATCACTTTAAGGGTTTCTTCTCCTGACTTTTTTCACCATAGAGTTCTATAGGAAAATGAATCAGGAGAAATAACCCTTGCAGTGATCCATCCACATCTACTCCATATCTGGCTGCAGAGTGATGGTTTGGGGCTCATTTCATACCTTAGACCCTGGATGACCCAGCCATTTAGCCAGATACACTACTCACAAAAAGTTAGGGATATTCGGCTTTCGGGTGAAATTTCAGGATGAACCTAAAATGCACTATAACCTTTACAGGTGAAATTAATTTGACCTTCTCTAAACTTTTGAATGCACATGTCCAACTATTCAATGTTTCAGTACTTTTTGCACAACTTGCTGTTCTCTAACAAGGAGCTGAACGGCAAAATTCACAACAGGTGTTTGATCCATGAATCGACCAATAAATTTCCTGGTTCAATTAGAATTGGTATTTAAACAGTCCTCTTCATCATGCTGTTCACATTTTGACATCATGAGACCAAGACGACACCTAACAATTGATCAACAGTACCTCGCCATTGCGAGGCTTCAAACAGGATGTTCTCAGAGGGAAGTGGCGACTGAGCTTAGAGTGTCACAGAGTGTCATCAGCAGGTTGCAACAGAGATACAGAGAGACTGGAAGAGTCACAGAAAGGCATAGAAGTGGACGTCCTTTGGCCACATCCCACACTGATGACCGCTTCATTGTGAACAGTGCCCTGCGGAACCGGATGATGAATGCCACTCAACTCCAGGCACATTTAAGGGAGGTGAGAGGCACCCAAGTGTCACGTCAGACCATTCGAAAACCGTTTACATCAGCGTGGTCTGCGTGCTAGACGACCTGCAAGGGTACCTGACCACACCACCAGGCACAGGCGTCATCGTCTTGCATGGGCCAGGGAGCATTTACGCTGGACGAGGGACCAGTGGGCCTCAGTGCTGTTCTCTGATGAAAGTTGATTCACGTTGAGCAGAAATGATGGCCGCCAACGATGTTGGAGACGTCAAGGAGAGCGCTATGCATCAGCCACTGTTGTCACCAGACGACCCTTTGGTGGTGGTGGTGTTACAGTGTGGGCAGGTGTGTCTAGTCAATACAGAACTGCCCTACACTTTGTGAATGGTACAGTGACAAGCCCATACTACCTGAATAACATCATTAATCCAGTCATTGTGCCCCTGCATGAACAACACAGGCCTAATTTCATCTTCATGGACGACAATGCTCCAGCTCATCGAGGTCGCATCATTAGGGAAAGGCTGCTGGAGACTGGGGTACCTCAAATGGAGTGGCCTGCACTTTCTCCAGACCTGAATCCCATAGAAAACCTATGGGATCAGCTGACTCACCGTGTAGAGGCTCGTAACTCTGTACCCCAGAACCTCAATGACCTGAGGGCCGCCCTTCAAGAAGGGTGGGATGCCATGCCTCAGCAGACAATAAGTCGACTTGTGAACAGCATGAGACGTCGTTGTCAAGCTGTAATTGATGCTCAAGGGCACATGACAAGTTATTGAGACATTGACATTTTTGTTGTGGTATACCCACCACTGTTGTTGGCTTTTGTTTCAATAAATTGTTTGAGATGTGGAAATCACCATTGCATGCTTCTACTTAAATGCCCTACTTTCATGATACGTATAATATCACTGTAGCGTGAACTTACATTTTCCATAAATTTCACCCGAAAGCCAAATATCCCTAACTTTTTGTGAGTAGTGTATGTGTTCCATACTGTACCAGTGTAATTTACAGCTGAATCTAGTCTCACCCCCCAATTCCCATAGAGATCCATTCAAATGCAGAGAGGTTATAATATTGCTTGTAAACAGTACCTGAAAATAAGATATTGAGAGTCTTTTGATATTGATGGGTCATAGACTTCAGGAAGTAACAGCATGCAAAGGATATGCAACCAAATATTAAATATGATACTTTAAAAATAAGTATGATCCAAGGATTCACATAATTTTTCCAACAAAGCATTTAACGTTGGATAATTTTGCTCAATAAATAAATTATAAAAGAATAATGTTTTTTGTGTTTTCTTGTTGAGCTGGGTTCACGTTATCAAGTTTTAGGACTTAGATGAAGATGTGATCACATTTTAGATCGAATTTATGCAGATATACAGAAAATTGTAAAGGGTTCACAAACTTTCTAGCACCACTGTATATATGGAAAACACACGACAGTTCAAAAGTAACACATTTCTCATGCTCTTGTCTCTCTTTAGGGTGGCCACGTTAAACTTCTCAGGACGTGAAGAATCACAAATGTCGAACTTAACAGCTGAACTGGACACCATGAACGACTTTAATACAACAATGGCAGCTCTGGAGTACATATCATATGTGATTGACGTGGTAACTCTATGCATTGAGTTGCCAATTATCTGTCTGGCTGCGTTTGCCCTGTATCATCAGGTCAAGGCTGACTATGTCACCCCCTGTTTATGTTATAAACCTCCTGATTTCAGATTTCATCCAGATAATTGTTAGACTGATCGGTATGTTTTTAACATCTATCTATATTCTGACTTTTATGTCTTCTTTTTTATTATTTGGTTTAGTAGCCAGTATTTTGTTCATGGTGTGTATTGCGCTGGAGAGATACCTCCTGGTTGTGCATCCTTTGTGGTATCGATGTCACCGCACTATCAAACAATCCATCCTCATCTCACTGGCTGCCTATGCATTTGAGGTGTTCCTATTCGTAGCTGTGTTTCTCGGCATTGGTTTCCTTTCCCCTGTGGTCACATTAGTAGGATGTGCCTCCTTCCTCATCCTCCCACTGCCACTTCTTGTGTTCTTCCTGGTGGCCACATGGAGAGCCCTCTCCCACTCCATCTCAGTCCCACATAAAGAGAAGAAAAGGATTCTGGGTACACTGACAGTCGTCATACTGATATATTTAGTTTTATTCTTTCCAGCCATATTCAATTTTTTTTATATGGTTTTACCGACTGAATCCGAAAACAATAATGCTGTCAAAATCGGCCTTTTTTCTTATATGTTCTTCTGTATCAGCCCCCTAATGGACCTGCTACTGTACATCTTATTGAAGAAAGATGCCCGTTACACTCTGATGGTCCCACTCTACTGTAGGAGACTCTGCACTCACAAGGACAGCAGCGAGACAACAGTTTCAAATGAAAATGTTACCAGTGTCTAGAACTTGCTTTTACAACAGGAAATACGGGGCTTTGAAAAAAATGTCAACACCTAACAAATATATGTGTGAATATAAAGTGATAAGGAGTAGGGTGAATCTTTGCCTTCAGAACAGCTTCAGTCCTCCTTAGAATGCTGTCATACTTCTCTTCAAGAAGGAAAGCTCCAGTTGTTTGAGGGATGAAGGAGGTGGGAGTCTACTTTGCACCCTGTGCTCCATAACTTCCCATAAAAGTTCAATCATGTTTAGATCTGGGGATTGTGGAGGGCATGGATGGAAGGTGTTTGACTACATCCTGGTGTTCAGAAAACCGCTCTTGGATTTGTTTAGCAGTGTGTATGGGACTCTTATCTTGGAATATGGGGACAGACAGAGTTTGCACCATAGGGTGCACCTGGTCTCTTGTAAAATTACTTAATATTCCTTAGCTGTTATATGACCATGCGGAGCAATTGTCAAACTCAGTGACTCGGCTATATTCCACCACAATGTCTAACAGCTGGCAACAGACATTGTGAGCTGAAGGCTTCCTTTGCCTTTCCACAAACAAACCCATCTAGGTGTAGAAAAAGATTAAAATGGAGATCTGGCTTCCGAGGACTGTACTTTTATAAAAAGGTAAATCTGAAACGGTTTCTTGAGCATTTCTGTTGTTTTTATTATTGTTCTTTGGCATTTTTTTGTATACATACTTTTTTTTAATATACATACAGCACTTCAATCAGGACACATAGTCCAGTTGTAACTCTGACAGTGGTTTGCCTTGTTTGTATACTTTGTATTGTTTTTTTCCAATAGTCTGTTGATAGGTTTTTTAAAGTAAATTAACTTTTGTTTACAAACGGCATGTGTGTGTTTGCACGTGAGTGTATGTGTGTTCTCATTTTTCTACCCTTGTGGGGACACTAACCTGACTGCACACCAACACCCATGGGGACCCATTTCCCTGTGGGGACTAAAATCAGCATCCCCACAGGCAAACCCCTACCAATGTATCGAGAACAGCTCTTCAGCATTCTCCATGTAGTTTTGTCAAGAATCCCCAGGGGGTGCAATTTCATGACAAAAGTCTGTATGTGTATAGTGGCTCACCCCTAGTGGCCATGGGTTGGTATTGCGGTTCTGCGTGTATATAGCACGTCACCGACCAGTAGGGGTTATAATTGGTGATGTGCTATACAAATACACACAGAACAAAATTATTTGTTCTTTTATAAATTGACAAAATTTTCTATTATTGTTATTGTTAGTACTAGTATTTGCAGTTGTTATTGGTTAATAACAATTGGTTGCAGTAAATTATATTAAATTTAAAAACTGCTAAGCCATTCATCAGCACATCAATAACTTCAATAAAATCTTTTTTGTCATTCATTTTTGGTGTTTCCTCACATGGTTTTTGAATAGTATCTTATTTTTGTCCATTAATTATTACCTCAATGGAAATATGAACTCTGAGCATTATTTCTATGTTTTTATTTTGTAACTTCATCGAAAGTGAGGCTGCTGAGCATTTAAATCTAGTAGAAAATATGATCTACAATGATCTATAGTTGATCTCTCTTGCTGGCGTCAGTGCTATCACATGGATTAGCAAGGAGGCCATTAACCCTTACATGCGTATGGTCAATGGTGTTAAAGTGCTAGAGTGGGTCCCTGAAGTGTACGGTCACACCGGTGTGATTAGAACACAATATTATAATGTCTGTTTACAAATGACGCAAGAATAAGCCTTTGGGTTAAACCTTGTTCTTTCTAGGACTAAACAGACTTACACTTGAAGGTCGGACGTTTACATACACTTAGGTTGAAGTCATTTTTAACCACTCCACAGATTTTATGTTAGGCAAACTATAGTGTTGGCAAGTCAGTTAGGACATCTACTTTGTGCATGATACAAGTAATTTTTCCAACAATTGTTTACAGACAGATTATTTCATTTTTAATTCATCACAATTCCAATGGGTCAGAAGTTTACATACACTAAGTTGACTGTGCCTTTGGTCGCATATCCTTTGGCTTTGCATGCCATGACTTCCTGATGTCTGTGACCCAACAACAGTGGTTAAAAATGAGTTTTAATGACTTCAACCTAAGTGTATGTAAACTTCAACTTCAACTGTCGGAAGTTTACATACATGTAGGGGGGAGTCAAAGTGGGTCTCAGCAAAGGCTGCCATTTGAAAGAACCTGAGAACTGGGCTCGTCATGCGCTTCAAAGGACCAGAGGGCCTTGTAATAAAACAATAGGCTACTCTGACTTCCTTTGGGCTTTCAGGCCATTTGCTCCCAAGAATGTCCCCATCTGGGAAAGACAGATAAGGGGAAATTGGACTGTTTGTCATGGTTGTGTATGTGTGTTCTAGGGGCATTAAGGGCGGAAAGGTCATCAAGCCCCTGGCCAAACTATGGGAAAGGAATGTCCTCCCAGAACATCTGTGATCTCTCCTGTAACCCAACACCTGGTCATTTCCTATGGGAAAGACTCTGGACAATACCACAGTGGCCTCATGTGGGCACCTCTGTCATTACACCTTTACTTCTCTCCTGGATCAGGACTCTAAAACTTCTGTTGAGATAGTCAACAGACCCTGTAAAAACTTACAAACATTGCACATGTGATCATTATATTGTTACATTATGTCTTATGTAGTAGTAACAGGAATTGTCTAAATTCGTGTTCTGCAAGACCTCCTACACTAGAGAGGTACTTGTTAGTATTAGGGGAGAATCCCCTACGGACTTTATTCCGGATCTACTCACCAAATCAGCGGATTTACTGATATTCTGGTCAGAGGCACTGCTGTCTTTGTTCAAGCTGTGAGATGGTGCCGGCGACGGCGTGGGAAAAGAGCCGGGGCACTCGTTCGGCCTCCGAAGACGGGGCTCACGTACTTCACTACCAGGAATATTCCTTGCAAATGTGCGCTCGCTGTGCAATAAGATGGACGAACTCCAGCTCCTAGTAGCTAAAAGCAGAGATTTCTCTCTTCGGCGGTCCTATCGTTCACTGAGACATGGCTGTCCGACGCGATCCCCGACGCAGCAGTACACCTGGAGGGGTTCCAACTACATCGCGCGGACCGCGAGCCTCATCTGTCCGGTAAAACCCGTGGCGGGGGGGGTCTGTCTTTATGTGAATGAAGCGTGGTGTAAAGACGTGTCAGTGATCCACCGGCACTGTCACCTACACTAGAATCTCTCTTCATAAACTGTAGCCCATTCTACTCCCCCCGCGAGTTCAGCTCATTTATCTTAGCGAGCGTGTATATTCCACCGGACGCCCCAGTGCAGGAGGCGCAAAGCACACTCGCCGAACAGATAATGAGTGTGGAACGTAAACATCCGGACTGTTTTGTTGTCGTGCTGGGTGATTTTAACAGAGCCAATCTGAGCCAAGTCCTCCCCAAATACCGACAGCAGATTAAATGCCCTACTAGAGAGGAGCGCACCCTCGACCATTGTTACACGACAATCAACAACGCATATCACGCCGTCTCTCGTGGGGCACTGGGTCATTCGGACCATAACATTGTCCACCTGATCCCCAAATACAGGCAGAGACTAAAACTCTCCAAGCCTGTGGTAAGGTCATTCAAGACATGGACTAGCGAAGCAAAGGAGAAAACCAGCGCGTGGCTAGAACGGGCTGGCTGTGACGGGGGCTACGTTGACTGGGGGCGGGGGGGGCAGAGGCTGGTAACAATCTAGATGACTATACAGACACTGTGACGTCATTCATCAGCTACTGTGAGAGCGCATGCGTTCCAACACGCACCAGGGTCAGCTACAACAACGATAAGCCCTGGTTCACAGCCAAAACTCAGAAATTAAGGCTGGAGAAAGAGGAAGTACGGAAGAGTGGGGACAAGGACCGGTGGAAGGAGGCCAAGTACAGGTTCAGTAAGGCAGTCAAGGAGGCCAAACAACGCTTCTCTGAGAAACTCCAACATCAGTTCTCGGATGGGAATACGTCCTCTGTCTGGAAAGGCCTCAGACAGATAACAAACTATAAACCAAAATCCCCCCAGTCGTCTGATGACTCACGCCTAGCCAATGACCTGAATGAGTTCTATTGTAGATTCGAAAAGCAATGGAACCCCCCTGACACCCCCCGCCCCCATCTACACGCCCCCCCCCCGCACCTCTCTATCCTGGAGAGGGACGTTAACCGCCTGTTCAAGAGACAGAACCCCCGGAAGGCGGCCGGACCGGACTCTGTCTCACCCTCCATCTTGAAGTTCTGTGCTGACCAGTTGTCCCCGGTGTTCACTGACATCTTCAACACCTCACTGGAGTCATGCCACGTACCAGTCTGCTTCAAGTCCTCCACCATCATCCCGGTTCCCAAGAAGGCAAAGATCACAGGCCTAAATGACTACAGGCCCGTCGCCCTGACCTCTGTGGTCATGAAGGTCTTTGAGCGCCTCGTCCTGGTTCATCTCAAGACCATCACTGACCCACTCCTGGACCCCCTGCAGTTTGCATACAGAGCCAACAGGTCCGTGGACGACGCGGTGAACATGGCTCTTCACTACGTCCTACAGCACCTGGACTCTGCAGGCACCTATGCCAGGATCCTGTTTGTGGATTTTAGCTCGGCTTTTAACACCATCCTCCCACCTACATTGGAGCACGGGCTCTCCCGGCTACGAGTGCCTGTCTCTACCTGCAGGTGGATCACGGACTTCCTGTCCAACAGGATACAATGTGTGAAGCTGGGGAAGAACATCTCCGACCCCAGGTTCACCAGCACCGGCTCCCCACAAGGCTGTGTTCTTTCCCCCCTACTATTTTCCCTGTACACGAACAGCTGCACCTCCAGCCACCAGTCGGTCAAGCTCTTGAAGTTTGCGGACGACACCACCCTTATTGGTCTCATCTCCAATGGAGACGAGTCCGCCTACAGGTGGGAGATTGAACAGCTGCTGTCCTGGTGTGGCCAGAACAACCTGGAGCTCAACGCTCTAAAGACAGTGGAAATGGTGGTGGATTTCAGGAAGAACCCAGCCCCCCCCCCCCCCCCCCCCCATCACCCTGGATAACTCCCCGGTGGCCACCGTGGATTCCTTCCGCTTCCTGGGCACTATCATCTCTCGGGACCTCAAGTGGGAGCTGAACATCAGCTCTCTTATTAAGAAGGCTCAGCAGAGGATGTTCTTTCTGTGGCAGCTGAAGAAATTCAACCTGCCACGGACCATGATGGTACAATTCTACACCTCCATCATCGAGTCCATTCTCACCTTCTCCATCACTACCTGGTTTCCTGCAGCCTCAGTCAGGGACAAGACTAGACTGCGGCGGGTCATACGCTCTGCCGAGAGGGTGATCGGCTGTGACCTGCCTTCCCTCCAGGCCCTGCACGACTCCAGGGCGCTGAAGCCGGCCAGAAAGATCATAGCTGACCCCCTCCCACCCGGGCCACGGCCTCTTCTTACCGCTCCCCTCCGGCTAGAGGCTGCGGTCGATAAAAACTAACACTGTTCGCCACAGAAACAGTTTTTTCCCCCACGGCCACCAGCCGAATCAACATGGCTTGTGTCCCCCTTTGACCCCCCCCCCCCCCCCCTGCAAAATTTTTGCACTGGACTGTTTACAGCACTGTCCCAATTTGTACTGTGACTTGTTTACCTGTATTATTGTTTATAGCACGGTCCCAATTTGCACTGTGACTTGATTTTTTATTACCTGTATTACTGCACTTTATAAGTCCTGTCTTGCACTGTCCGTCCTGTCCTTGCACCTAATGTTGTAATGTGGTTAAGCACTACTGACGTCGTCACAAATTCCTAGTATGTTCATACAATGGCAATAAACACATTTCTGATTCTGATTCTGATTCTGATTTTGATTCTGCATGAAAATGGTTCATCAGGAGGGAATTTTCATGACAACTGCACCATAATATTACATCACCTCAACATGTTTGATATGTATGTATTCAGGTAAAATCAAGGAATTGAATGAAGTACATTTCATACCAAATGAATTTTAATAAAGCATAGTTTCAGTAACTCAGGGAAAAACTATAACAGTGGAATGTCCTCTCTGGTAATCATCTCATTTTCCTCTCTCCCTACTCAACATCCCCCAAAGGTGGGGGTCTAAATTCCAGATTTGACCACCCCTCCAGGTTAATTTATGGCACTGCCGCCTGGTTCAAACGCGTGATTTGGCATAAAAGGAAGGGAGACAAGCCTATCGGGGAAGATTGTAACCGCACCGTGCATATTCTGTGTCTGTGTGTAGCTGAACAGGCTGGGTAAGATATTTACTCTGTATTTCCTTTCTTAAATCTCTATATTCTGTAATTGACTGCTAATTCTAAGATAATGACCTACCTGCCTGTTATTAAATTCTTCTTATTTTTAACTTGCGTGGTCTCCATGACTCTAATCCATTTCATAGCCTTTTCAGCCTAAATTACGACTGAATACTCAGGGGGACAATTCTGACCAAGGACCAACTGATCAGTGGCCTGGTACAGCAAAACTCTTTAGTGGCGTCCTCAAGTTGGGAAAGGCAGCCAAGTTCTGCCAGCAAAACGGGATTGGTGGTGCATGGTTCTGGTGATTTGATGTGAAGAGAACCCCTGGACGTTCTACGTTGGTTCTTGTCAAATTCGCCTTAAGGAGCCTTCTGAATGCACGCTGACCTGGGCTCACAACTATCTATGTAAAAGATAATGCATGTATTGTGTTGGCTAGACCCCCAACCTCTGTGTTCTCCAACAAACTGAGATTCAGCAATAGTGCTAATCCCGGGAGCATATACTGAGTAATGGTGGTACCCAAGGAAGAGTCGAGTGTAACCACTCCGAGCTCCACGCATGATTAAAACCAAATTCTAAATTCTAGTTTCATTTGGAGTCAGATAACTACGAGAGTAAAACGATAGTAACTGCTAAGCTTACTTTCTGTGATCATAGATATAATTGATGTGTTGTTCCGCTCCTTTGTTCTGATGCTCCCATTAGAATATTGACATTTTGACGACAGATCGGAAATATCCTTGATGACAACATGGCCCCGTTTGCGAACGGAGAATAACAAGAATCTTACTGATCAGTTTCAGGCCAGTCTTAAAAGCGGGATATGGAGCAACGCAATTCATATCTGACTCGCGGCGACGGACCCAGTATATTCTTAAATGTAATTGTGCTCTGTTGAACGGAGGATAAATAAATAACATATCTTGTTTGCGTCACATCAGCCGAGGAAAAACACGCTGCACCTTCCCCTCCAGCTACAACCCTCATTGGTTTAGCTGTGTGGTGTCTACATACACGTGCTTTCCGAGAGCCGAGAGCCTACAAGGTCCGATGGACAATTATCACAATTAAAAAATCTAATTCCTGGCCATACCGCACCTGCCATCTGTTCCACTGGTGAGAGCACAGAGAGGGCTGTCACTACCCAATCTTGCCAACTTCTGATTCCAGCACAAATTTTCCAACAGGTAAACCCCACAGTTGATGCGCAAAACTGTAGGCTGACATGAGATAAGTTAACTCTGCTTGTTAAAGTGCTAATAAGATTCAATAGATGCATCAATAATAATGCCTGTGCAATGCCTCATGATGTGCAAATTGTGCTTTTTTTTTACCAACAATTTAGACTTGCTTAGTCTACTGCCAGCCCCTAGTGGCCACCTAGACTTCAATTTGCATTCTTTCACCTACCCAGCTTTTCATCAGACAAGCTGCAAAGTTCAAATAACAGGGTCATGTTTGATGAATCTAGCTTAATGTTAATGACAATAATAAAGCAGCACATGCCTTTTACCCTTTTCAAACAGAATATAAAATGAATGGAAGTCCATTGACAAATAATTCTGACACATTGGCCACAATGAGTCATTATTGCCAACACAATTTAGAAGTAAATAGAGATAGGCTACTAAACTGATATGGTTAGGCTTGTTGATTAAAAAAAACAAACAAACAAAACTCATCTATCACTAAAATCAACAAACAGTAGTCTCCATTTAGGGGTGATGTCTGAATTTTTGTTGGTACGGGGCAGCATGGGACCTGAACATTGAATAGGGGCAATAATATTTGTAATATCAGTTAATGCACAGTGGAGAAATTATTAGTGAGCTGAATTTTGAAGAAACAATTTTGTACAAAATTTACATTTTCAAAAAAATGAATATGAAGCAATAGAATGGATTGTCAGCTTTTGATTTGATTATTGGTTTCAAAGAAAAGCTCCACATCTAACCACATTATTAAAACAATGACAAATCCAATACTTCTGCCACTGGCTATAGGTTCGCAGGAGTTACAAATTCATTTTGTCACAGAAAGAGACTTCAGTCTTTCAGTGAAAGTTGATAAAAAAGGGGCGGGGGGTGGAAAAACATTCAATCAATCTTATCTGTACAATGGAAACTAGCTGTCCTTGTCTATCACTTGCTAGCATTGTTGCACTTAACGTGGACCGCGGGAGGGCACACCTGTTACTACATGCACATTTTTGGCCAAATCTACTAAGTCAAGTAATCCAGTGGGGTGCAAAAACTTGGGCATCCCTGGTCAAAAATGCCTTTTACAGTTAATATCGAAGTGAACAGAAGCTAACCTGACCTCTAAGTGGTACAAAGTTAAATATGACACATTTTCATATAATTTTAAAGCACTTTTAAAAATTTTTACATTTTCAAAATAATTTAAAAAAAGGAAAACGGCCCTGTGCAAAAGCTTTGGAACCCTGTCAGTTTGTACTTTGTAACTCCTCGGGCAACTATAACAGCTTGCAAACGCTTCCTGTAGCTAGCTAAGAGTCTTTCAATTCTTGCTTTTGGATTTTTTCCCCATTCTTCCTGGCACAACACCTCTAACTAATTCTTCCGTCTCCTTGCATGCACGGCATGTTTGAGATCTCTCCAGAATTTTTCAATAATATTCAAGTCTGGGGACTGTGGTGGCCATTCCAAAACCTTCATCCGTCTTTCCTGGAGGTACTTCATGGTTGGATTTTGAGGGTATCCTTTGGATCATTGTCTTGCTGGAATACCCAACGTCTCTTCAACTTCAATGTCTGAACTGACCTTCGAACATTAGCCTCTAGAATTTCTTGATATTTGGTGGAATCCATTCTTCCTTCCACCCGCACAATATTACCAGTACCCCTCGCTGCCCACACAACTCCAAAGCATAATGGATTCCACCTCCATACTTAACAGCTGGCAAGGTGTTCTTCTCTACAAATGCTTCACCATTTTTTATACAAACATACCTTGTTTGGTTGTGGCCAAAAGTTCAATTTTGGCTTTGTCAGTCCAAAGCACATTGTTTCAAATGTCAGGCTTCTCAAGGTTCTCTTTTGCATACTTCAGACGCTTTAATGCTTCTTTCTGGCAACTCTGCCATGTAGGTCTTTGTGGTTTAAAGTATGTTGTATTGTTGTCCTGTGAACAACTAGACCTTCACCTGCTACACCTTTTTGCAGCTCTTTTTGCAGTGATGTGCGGGTTCTTCTGAGCATTTCCTCACAAGGTCTCGGGCATTCTATCTGAAATTGTTCTTGGTCTTCCAGATCTTGCCTTGACTTCAAATGTTCCATTATCTTCAATTTTCTGATAATGTTTCTGACAGTGTAAATAGGTTGAGTTTTTTTTAGCCTTCTCCTTGTTGATGGAAGTGAACTGCCTTGATTCTGACATCCTTGGGCAACTGTTTAGAGGAAACCCATGGTTGTTAACATCAGACAGAACAGCCACTACAGTCGGATGCTTTAGAAGGCATGGAGTTACTTCAGAATAAGTAGTTCAGCCCTGGAATTATATTCACCTGACCCAATGAAAACCCTAATGAGTAAATAACCTGGGCCTGGGCCTTAGTAATCATCTTTTTAAAAAGTAACAAAGAATAATCCAAAAGGGGTTCCCAAACTTTTGCACAGCGCCCTTTTCCTTTTTAAAAAAAAATTATTTTGAAAACTGTAAAAAAAAAAAAAATCTTTCTATAAAATTGGAAGAAATGTTTCATGTTTCAGCTTTTTAGCCTACCATTTAGAGGTCAGGATATTGTTACAGAACTAGATACTATACAGCGTGATAAGAACCTTCCGCATAATGCTAGCGTCAAAACGTTTCCAGGTGGTATACAACAAACGTAGGTTTTTAAAAAGCATGCACACCATAGAAACCTTAGCTGTATGTATTTAGTCCTGAACTTATTTATTCAGGGTACAGCCAGTAGAACTGTCCATTTCAATACCAACTATCTGGTATTGTTTAAAGCTGCAGACTGAGACAAATATCAGATTTACCTAGTAGCCAGTCAAATGTTTCCATGTAAGACACAGTATTTGGAGGCATTTAATGATGTGAAAGTATTTCATACCTTCTTGTCACAAAAGCCAAGACCCCCGATTATATAACCCGTTCTCTAGCACCACTTTTTGAACACAAGCCCGAAAATAAAATGGTTACTGTTCTTGAACCCCTTTCACTTTGACTTGAGGGGTGTTAGACTTTTGAAAAGAGATGTCGGAGTATTGTATTAATTTTGCAAGAGAGATGTCTGATTTGGGACAAAAAAAAGATGGACACAAATTGCTGCACAGAAGCCCATTATTTACGAACCAAAATACTGTGGAGGTACAGCTTGATGGTATAGAAGATACAAAGGGAGGAAGTTTGGGCCACCCTGCAATAGGATGTCAGACCCGAGGTGTCCCTCACCTTATAAAGAAACTAGAACATAATGAATGAAAATAAAACATGAAGTGTATCACCAAGCTTCCTGATATATTCTAAACAAACAAAAAAACGGAACCGATTTCAAAACAACAAAAGCAGCATGGACGCCGCACTTCCATGCATGAAACAGCCAGGTTAGAAGGCAGCAGAAGGTCTTTAAATTATGACACAATCTAGCATAAAAACATTTTAATTTTCGAAATGCGAAAAGGCTGCTGCATGGCTTATTGCATGAAAAACCTATTTAAAAACCTGGGTGGTATTTCACAAAACAGGATTACTAAATTAGCTGGATAACTGAACTGAGTAAAATCAGCTCTATTAACTTCCGTCCATGTTACAGATTTTGGAGGGTTCCGGGTTTATCCATATAACTCCATAATCCTGCTTTGTGAAATACCCCCCTGGATTTGCACTTTTATTGATTGCCAAGGATCATATGTAGTTGACCTGAATCCTTACTGGGGGGATTCAATAAGATAGAAGACGTCAGGGAAAGACTCCTCAGGCCACAGAGGTCGATCATTTGTCCACTCTGTATCTGCATAGGCTAAGGAAGGCACTCGAGTCCTATTTGATTTGTTTTGGCAAAATATCTTTGCTGGACTTTAGTAAATAACAATGCAATATAATTTGTTGACATAATAAATCAGAAGCTAGCTTTATCTACGAAGGTTCCCAATTCACAACAGTGAGAGTTGCATGATTGTTTTCCCCACGCTGGCTCCGCCTCCGTGCCTATGACGAGTTACCGACTGTATACCACAAAACTATGGCAATACTGACACAGTACACTGCAGGAAGAGTGGAGATGTCAAAACTCACTACATAGTTGGAGCATATAATCGTGGCGCAATTAAAGTAGAATATAGAGTCAGTTTTGGTTCGTTCACGTTGCCTTGTCCCTGTTGAAGAACCGACAGGGGAATCTGATCGTCTCGGGTTTCCTGCTGCTATAGGAAATCATGGAGATTAGGGAAGCAGAGGTCAGTGAGCACAGGTGAGTGGCACCTGTGTTCGTGCTGTAGCATTTTTTAGACTCGATGTTGCTGACATTAACATTAGCTAGGAATTATGCGCTTATTAACTGTCGCAGTTTGACAAACTCGGAAGCCTCGATCGACTAGCGCAGAAAATTCGTTTCATACATAATACAGTGCTGGAATCTGCAGAAACAAACGTGTGTTGTTGCTGTGTGCTACCTGGCCAAACGCTAAATTTCGCAATGCTTATTGTCTGCGGAAAACCAACATTGTCGTGTTGCTGCTGGTTTTCCCAGAATCAGTTGCTGCACCAACGGCACTGCTATGCTCGTAGTCCGCAGTGATTCTCGTTATCTGCCGATTGTCTGTCTGTGTGATGCGCAGACTACAAGGGCTATGTGGAGAGTATGTCAGAGTTAAGCGCTAACAAAGTCTTATGAGCTAATTTGACTGTCCTAGATGTATACATTTAAATGTGCGTTGCCATACTTGTAACGTTACATTATTACAGAATCATAAGAGTACAGCATAATGATTTTTTAAATAACATTAGGTTAGGTTTAGTTTTATGTTAATAAAGATCTATCGTTGTTAGTTCAATATCGCTACGGCGTGACGTGTTTACTTGTTTCGGGTGGTGATGTCCTGACTTGCTGGTTAGGCGAGTTAATGCCGTTCATACAGTTTCCCGTTTTGTATACAAACAAAAAACATGTTTTTTATTTTATTTTATTTGAATTTTTCTTTTCTTTTTTTTACAATATCAGTCAGCCTAAGAAAAGGACAATTCCTTTTTAAATTCATTATTGAATCTTGTCGCTATGTTTAACCATGAAAAGTACCAAACTTTCTGTGCTGTATAGGTATGGGGCATGCCCCGCCAAGCCATAACTTGGCATACCTGCCATCCCAATTGGCATTGTCTGATACATTGTGCTGAATTAGGACAGAACTTATGACATAGTGTACACTCTGTGTGTGTGTGTGTGTGTGTGTGTGTGTGTGTGTGTGTGTGTGTGTGTGTGTGCGCGCGCGCGCGTGCGTGTGAGAGCATGCGCTCGTGTGTGCTTATGCGCATGTGTGTGTGTGTGTGTGTGTGTGTGTGTGTGTGTGCTTGCGCGTATGTGAGAGCGAGAGAGAGAGAGAGAGAGAGAGAGAGAGAGAGAGAGAGAGAGAGAGAGAGAGAGAGAGAGAGAGAGAGAGAGAGAGAGAGAGAGAGAGAGAGAGAGAGAGAGAGAGAGAGGTAGAGAGCATTGTCAGGGTGGGTCCATTCTTAATTCATTACATTCCTCAGCCTGTGTATAAAACTATCACCAGCTTTGGTATAGCAGATCTCGGCTTTGCTATATGAATACGAATACAAAACTTTATTGTCCACAAAGTGGAAATTTTCCTTTGGCTAACACCATAATAAGACAATGAAAACATACAAAAGTATGAAATACAGTAAGCATTTTCAAAACAATACAAAATACAATTGATTGGACACTGACCTAAAAACTGTGCCAGAGCTACAGAACAAACGGAGGGCCCCCTACTGATCTCTTGCGCCCATTTAGGACCCTAATAGCATTTGGGACAAAAGATTTCTTATAAAATGTATTTTTATTTGCCTTTGGAAGGCTCCCTAATGGTAAAAGTTCAAATTCACTGAGAAAGTTTGAAATGACACATCAGAGTTTGAAATGATACATTGAGTTTGCATCGAAGACACTCCCTGACTCTAAACCCGAATCACCCTGAACTCTGACCGGGTATAGCTCACCCTGAGCTTATACCGGGTATAGTCCACCCTGAGGTGTTACCAGGTATAGCCCATTCTGTGTACTTTGTTACTGAGTAGTTTTTAAGTTTCTGCTTAAAAATACTGCCTGCTTTTTACTCGTAAACTTAATCAGAAATCTTTATTAGGCCTTGTACACACTGGCACTAAAACCCGTTTCGAAAACCCTTTTCAGCTCCTTAAAACCATCAAATCCACACTGTCAGAGGTTTTGAAAATGTTTTAATTTGTAACCTCTCGGAGCTAGGATTGGAAACATTTTGACTAGCTTAACTGGTTTTAGCCATGAGTGTGTACAGGATTGGTTGCCAAAACCTTCCTATAGAATCATTTGGCTTGCAATGACGTACAGTTCTATTGGTGGTATTCGTGGGAATTTCAAACATCTCCTTAAAGTTAATTTGACCTTTGTGTTTATTTTATTATTATATGATTTTAACTCTATATGGCTCTTTTAACACTATACAGCTTCTGATTGTGGTTGACTTTGGAAGGAGGAGATGCCTACAACACTTGGAAGGCGGCAAATGATCCATGTTGTTTATTTTGTCGATATGGATACCAAGGAACGCAAAAGATCAAATCCATTGTCAAGGAAGCATGCTGCGCGGAGCATTCTAAAATCACAGAATGCCTTTGAGTAATGTGTACGAGGAGGTCAAGGTAGCGAAAAACTCAAAACTAAAACGTTTCCGAAACGTTTTGAAACTAAAACCCCAGTGTGTACAAGGCCTTAGTATGTCCTTGTAAATGTCCATTGTGTGTGCGTCTATGCGTGAGCGCGTATGTTTATGCACATTTGTGTCAAGTTTCCCAACTCATTGCTGACTTGAGGAAAGAGGAGGAAATGGCAGATGCTTTAAAACGGACAGTGTCGGCACTTTCTTTTGTTTATGGGGACTCACCCCCCCATACCGTATTGTTTGTTGTACTGGGTTTGTTGGCCTGGATCCAAAACTCGGTAGATCTATAGAGCTGACGTTTAAGGACACTGAACTGCAGCTTTCAGTGCCCTTTAGTGATCACATGGCTGTTTCTACTATGTCTCCCCCTCCATTACCATCATCTCTGTAAATCTCAGAAGTTTCACTTGGTCTGTGTCACCCTCCTTGTCTTGAAATTGAGTTTCTGCAGTGTTATATCTGTCAAGAAAAGTTATTTTGTCTTTCCCCAAGTCACGTCCTGCACAGGCTATTTCATGCTATCAGTCACTTACTGATTTTAGCCAATCATTGTGTTTTTCTGTGGAGAGAAAACCCCTTAGACTTGTGATTGGCGGCTCACTATAGCTCCACCCATTATGGACTTTAAACTTCATTGTTTTATCACTGCACTTGAGAATTTGTGAGCAGTGGCGGCTGGTCTGTGTCTCTCCATGTTCTGCAATATGTTAATTACTGTCTGCTCTGTAGGGCTGCAATAGTCAATCGAACTAATCGATTTAATCGAGTATATATATAAAATAATCGATTAAATTTCCCCCCGTGCCGAATAGTTGATAATAAAAAATATATACATTTTTTAAAATTTATTATAATTTTTTTAAATAATCTCTCCAAAGCGCTCATCTCGCGGCTAAACGTTTTGCCGCCATTTTCGACATTCTATCTGAAAATGGCCGAAGAGTCCCGAGCCTCTGCCATCCCTGCCCTAAGAGATGGGAAAGGAGGAGGGGTTAAGTGGAGGGAGAGTAGAGAGAGGGGAAGAAATTGAGGGTGGGATGGGTGATTGGTTTGTTGTTTGTTAAAAATGTATATTTAATTAAATAAATAATGAATTATTATTTATTTTTATTATTAATTCTTTGATGGAATTATGTGACATTTTTTGTTCAAATCTGTCATCAATAAATTATGTTTTGAAAAAAACAAACATACCTCTCGATTATTTGATTAATCGAAAAAGTAATCGATAGACTAATCGCTAAGAAAATAATCGATAGTTGCAGCTCTACTGCTCTGTGATTGGCTTCTTTCCCCCAAAAGGGAACACTGGAAGCTACTCTCCTGCCTGAAGACCACGGTGGAGGGGCTGCTGTCCACAAACAACCCCAACATGTGGTCGTGCTACGGTGGCCTGCAGCGGCTGCGCAAGGACATGAACAACATCCTGAGCCATGGCCTGAAGCAGGAGCAGGTTAAGGTTAGGGTTTTGGGTTTAGAGTTATGCTGTTAGAGTTAAGCTTTACGGTTAGGGTGTGGTCTGTGCACTATGAGGAGCATGAGGTAATGTGTCTGATGACGGATGAGTGTTAAAGTGTCAGAGAGTGGGAATAACAATGGCAGATCAGAGCCCTTATTCATAAAGCATCTTACAGTAGGAATTCTGATCTAAGCTGAGGTTAGGATATGGACAGGGGAAGCTCTCAGACATCATGAATGCAGGCTCTCATGCAGCATTGGTAAACGTGAGTGGGAAATGGGTATTGTAGAGAGCTTCGATTAAAGATGGGAGGCGTTAGCCAGACTCGGAGAGCAATATGGTAGGAAGTATAGCTCTCTGACACGGATACAGTTATGATTCAGGACAGATAAGTGCAGCGGTCTTGGGAGATGAGTATTTTAATATTTACGTGTTAGTAGTTGTGGGGAACTGGTAGCAGTTTAATGTAGGGATGGGAAGATAATCGATATAAAAATATATCTCGGTAAAAAACATGAATGGTTATTTAATTGTCGTAAATTTATCACAGTCATTACTGAAATAACCGGCTGTTACATCTTAGCATTGCTCAACTGCCTATGAAAATAAAGAAGAGTAATAACCAGGTACGGACATAGAGGCTGCACTTCTTATTCTCTGACACTCAGTAGACACAGCGACATAAAGGAAGTTTTCATTGGACCATGGCGGAAGGTGGAGGTCGCTCATTACCAGACATGACAAAGATTTTCCCCCGTTGAAAAGGGTTAGGTCTGAAGTTTCGAAATACTTTGGCTTTGAGAAGGATGCAGAAAATGTTTTTTGTTGAAATAAGTATTTATTTATTTGTATAAAACGGGCCGAAATGTTTACATTTATTTCTGAATAAGCTGCATATTGTGTTGGTTAATCCCTTAACTAGTAAGTGGTTTTAGTTTATTTGCATTCATTGTGTTTTTTATGGTGACATTTCTAAATAATCTGGTCACACAATATACCGTTTGAAAGTGTTAAAACTCACAATCCTATCTATATAAATTTAACAATCCCATTGTTATAGCAACAACAGTTCAAAATATGACACAAAACAGGCTCTATTAAAACAATAAGTAAATCTTTTAGGCAAGAAAAAAAAAGGACACTTCCACTGTGTTTGAACTTCTGTCACTTTGTTTCAGTAATACTTTGAGTAATTCTGACAACAAACAGTAATTCTAAAACAAACTCACAAGTGTTACCTTACAGAAGAGACCAGGATTATGCATGTAGTCAAATGGGTTCAAGAACAGTAACCATTTTATTTTCGGTCTTGTGTTCAAAAAAGGTGGTGCTAGAGAAGGGGTTAAAAGCAGGCCAAAATGTTTACATTTACTTCAATAATCTGCATGTTATTTTGTTGAAAAAAATATTTATATTTACTTCTGAATTCCGTTATTTTATTAAAACTAGTTATTAGCATGGGCAAAATGTTAAGTGTTCATTTTTACTGTTTGACAATAAAACATGTTTTAGAAACTGATGTTTTCTGATTGGTATACATTACTATTTTAAGTTATTTAAGTATGTTTTAATACTGTTTTAAGGCTTTTAACTTATTTCAGTAATTATACATGTTGGGAAAGATAGTTGTACTATGAAATTTCAATATGGGCACATGCCTAGTTTAATGACATGGTGATGATTTTGTATTACAGGTGCACTGCAAACAAAACGATTACTGGCGCTTTGTTTGGTGTGTGCGCTACGTCAGTCCCCACCTGGCCTGTCATGTTGAGCAGGTACAGTAGCAACAGCTTCGAGCCAGTAAAACAGCTGCCTT
Source organism: Synaphobranchus kaupii (assembly GCA_029718625.1). Taxonomy (NCBI): domain Eukaryota; kingdom Metazoa; phylum Chordata; class Actinopteri; order Anguilliformes; family Synaphobranchidae; genus Synaphobranchus; species Synaphobranchus kaupii. The sequence continues at coordinate 21,359,487 of CM056377.1, forward strand.
TTCTATCCCAATCTCCTCTGAACACCAGTGATGTTTCAGCTTTAAGCTTTCCTCAGTTAATCCTACACCCCACCGGGTGTAAATTTCAATAGCTTCAATAGCTGTTATATATGTATGCTTATATTTATCTCCAGTCCATTTATCTCCAATGGATTTAGACACACGGTATAATCCGTTCTGTGAGAAGGGATACTTTTGAGAACAAGATTAAAAACTCTCCCTAAAAGAATAAAAAAGCACAGACATCAGGCTTTGTTCCTCCACAAACAAACAGGCTAATGAACAGGTAAATTTAGGGAGTGACTGCACTCCTTTACTTACGGAGAGGCACATTAGTCCTGCAGATGTGGGTGATAAAACGGTTAAACAGAACGGATGTGGCTCTGAGCAGGACTTAGAAAGTCAGAAGAGGAGCCAGTGCATCTCAGAAAGCTGATTGGCACGTGCACAGTTGAAGATGAGCAGAGGTAACCTGGCTTGTGTGAGTCGAGTCAGCCTCGCTTTTTCCACAGGAGAGTGAGATCTCTTCTCTTTCTGTAGTTCAGCCAGTTGGAGCCAGAGCCACAGAGTTCTGGGGAGGGATACAAGGCCGAGCGTTGGCTTCTGCACAGTCTACAGGCGCAGTGTCTATCTGCGCAGCTACGACCACTGCTCAAGCACCAGTCACACACACGCAAATACTACAACGGTAAGGCCTGCTCAACGCAGTCACACAAACGCAAATACTACAGGGTAAGGCCTGTTCAAGCGCAGTCACACACACACACAAATACTACAGCGGTAAGGCCTGCTCAAGCGCAGTCTCACACACACACACACACACACACACACACAAATAGTACAGCGGTAAGGCCTGCTCAAGCGCAGTCACACACACACACAAATACTACAACGGTAAGGCCTGCTCAACACAGTCACACAAATGCAAATACTACAGGGTAATGCCTGCTCAAGCGCAGTCACACACACACACACACAAATACTACAGCGGTAAGGCCTGCTCAAGCGCAGTCTCACACACACACACACACACACACACACACACACACAAATACTACAGCGGTAAGGCCTGCTCAAGCGCAGTCACGCACACACAAATACTATAGCGGTAAGGCCTGCTCAAGCGCAGTCTCACACACACACACACACACACACACACACACACACACACAAATACTACAGCGGTAAGGCCTGCTCAAGCGCAGTTTCACACACACACACACACACACACACACACACACACACACACACACACACACAAATACAGCGGTAAGGCCTGCTCAAGCGCAGTCACACACACACACACACACACACACACACACACAAATACTACAGTGGTAAGGCCTGCTCAAGCGCAGTCACACACACACACACACACACACACACACACACACACACACACACACACACACACACACACACACACACACACACACACAAATACTACAGTGGTAAGGCCTGCTCAAGCACAGTCTCACACGAATGAAAAGTAATGATTAAAGTTCTGTCTTGCCAGGACTGCTTAATATGCATTCGGGTGTCATATGTATTTGCCCAGCTCGCTGATTCTATGTACACAGACTGGATTTATTTACTTTACCCATGTTCAGCACACACTATGTTGTAAGTTAAGGGCTGTTTCATATTGGCTTTCTGAAGATAATATTTGTGCTATTTTATGTTTTTGTCACAGAAACAAATGTGAGTGCTTCCTTTCTCTACCACTCCCTCTCTCTCCCTCTCCCCTCTCCCTCTCTGCTCTCTCTCTCCCCCTCTCCCCTGTTTCTCTCCACTCTCCCTCCCCCCTCTCTCCCTCTCCTCTCTCCCTCCCCCTCTCCCTCTCCCTCTCCTTCTCCCTCTCTCCCACTCTCCTCTCTCCCCCGTCCTCTCCTCTCTCCCTCGTCTTCTCCCCTCTTCCTCTCCCACTCTCAGACGACGCGTTTGTACTCAGCGAGCTACATGTGTCTCTCATGCTGCAGTGCCTGGAGGCTGTGGAGCAGAATGATGTGCGGCTACTGGCCCGCATGGATACGCGCAGGGTCAGCACCTAATTCTGCAGCTGTCACTCACTCTCCCAATCTGTGTCTGTCTCCCTATGTTTCACAAATTCAAACTCTCCAGGGTTCTACAGCAGCCTCCTTACCCACAAGATCTTTTATTTAATTGCTTCTGAATAGCTTAGAAATTAATTTGTTCAGTGAATTTGAGGAGGTATTGATTTCTGAGGGTGTTGCACTGACCACACAGCAGGACTGAGCCAGATTAATCCTGTACATGGTAATGTGTACCAATGTACAAAGTAATCTGCCAGGGAGTAGTCTCTATCTAGAGCATGGCAAATCTGCCAGGGAGTAGTGTCTCTATCTAGAGCATGGTAAATCTGCCAGGGAGTAGTCTCTATCTAGAGCATGGTAAGTCTGCCAGGGAGTAGTCTCTATCTAGAGCATGGTAAATCTGCCAGGGAGTATCAATAACCAATATTTGTCTGGCCGTATTGGCCAATACCAAGACCTGTGTGTGTTTGATTCATCAGTTCTCTATGGGCATGACTGCATGGATCTCTCTCTGTTTGATTCATCAGTTCTCTATGGGCATGACTGCATGGATCTCTTTCTGTGTTTGATTCATCAGTTCTCTATGGGCATGACTGCATGGATCTCTCTCTGTTTGATTCATCAGTTCTCTATGGGCATGACTGCATGGATCTCTTTCTGTGTTTGATTCATCAGTTCTCTATGGGCATGACTGCATGGATCTCTTTCTGTGTTTGATTCATCAGTTCTCTATGGGCATGACTGCATGGATCTCTCTCTGTTTGATTCATCAGTTCTCTATGGGCATGACTGCATGGATCTCTCTGTTTGATTCATCAGTTCTCTATGGGCATGACTGCATGGATCTCTCTCTGTTTGATTCATCAGTTCTCTATGGGCATGACTGCATGGATCTCTCTGTTTGATTCATCAGTTCTCTATGGGCATGACTGCATGGATCTCTCTCTGTTTGATTCATCAGTTCTCTATGGGCATGACTGCATGGATCTCTGTGTTTGATTCATCAGTTCTCTATGGGCATGACTGCATGGATCTCTTTCTGTGTTTGAATCATCAGTTCTCTATGGGCATGACTGCATGTGGCACAGTGAATAAGCCTAAATTAACACATGTACAGTGCTGAAGTGATGTTGGTGCTCGGTGTCCCTACAGCTGTCTCACCTGAGGGGACCAGCGTTCGACCTGCTGAAGCGCAACAGCCTGTGTCTGTTTACGGGACCTCAGCCTGGCAGCACCGGGCCCTACTACACCCTGCCTCACCGGCCCTCCTCCACCTCAGGTACCTAATGACCCTGCCCAGTCTCACACTCCTCTCTGTATGCCTCACCGGCCCTCCTCCACCTCAGGTACCTAATGACCCCGCCCAGTCTCACACTCCTCTCTCTGTATGCCTCACCGGTCCTCCTCCACCTCAGGTACCTAATGACCCCGCCCAGTCTCACACTCCTCTCTCTGTATGCCTCACTGGCCCTCCTCCACCTCAGGTACCTAATGACCCCGCCCAGTCTCACACTCCTCTTTCTGTATGCCTCACCGGCCCTCCTCCACCTCAGGTACCTAATGACCCCGCCCAGTCTCACACTCCTCTCTCTGTATGCCTCACCGGTCCTCCTCCACCTCAGGTACCTAATGACCCCGCCCAGTCTCACACTCCTCTCTCTGTATGCCTCACCGGCCCTCCTCCACCTCAGGTACCTAATGACCCCGCCCAGTCTCACACTCCTCTCTCTGTATGCCTCACCGGTCCTCCTCCACCTCAGGTACCTAATGACCCCGCCCAGTCTCACACTCCTCTCTCTGTATGCCTCACCGGCCCTCCTCCACCTCAGGTACCTAATGACCCTGCCCAGTCTCACAGTCCTCTTTCTGTATGCCTCACCGGCTCTCCTCCACCTCAGGTACCTAATGACCCCGCCCAGTCTCACACTCCTCTCTCTGTATGGAAGTACAGAGTGTGTGTGTGTGTGTGTATGTGTGTGTGTGTGTGTGTGTGTGTGTGTGTGTGTGTTCGCATGTGTGTGTGTGTGTGTGTGTGCGTGTCTGCGTGTGTGCGTGTAAATGTGTGTGTGTGTGTGTGTGTGTGTGTGCATGTGTGTTCTGCAGGACAGGCGGCAGGTGGCTCACACAGCAGTGACTGACTGACTGTGTTCTTTTACCTGGCAGACGGAGCTCTCTCAGATGGGATCCACGGGGCTCCATGGGAGTCTGAGGATGGGGAGCAGGGGGTGCCTGAAGCCGTACCCCAGATCTGGCTGTCGGAGCCTATATCCCCTGTGCAGGACCCAGGGGACCCCACTGACGGCGATCTGGACGACGGGCCCGAGTACCTGGCCATCGGCAACCTGGGCCGCCATTGTAAAAACTCCACCCGTAAGGCCCCGCCCCCGCCGCGCCGAGCCTCCTACTCCGAAGGCCAGGGCGGGCCTGGGCGGAGCTGCAAGGGCCACGCCCGCTCACTGTCCGATACAACTGTCACACAGAAGCACAGTAACGGTAAGCAGCGTGTGTGTGTGTGTGTGTGTGTGTGTGTGTGTGTGTGTGTGTGTGTGTGTGTGTGTGTGTGTGTGTGTGTGTGTGTGTGTGTGTGTGTGTGTGTGTGTGTGTGTGTGTGTGTGTGTGTGTGTGTGTGTGTGTGTGGTTCTGTGTGTGTGTGATCTGGAATGGCATTTGCTGTAGTGGGGTTTCCTGTTTGTTGAAGAGTTCAGGTGAAGGTCTTTTGGTGAAGTTTGTGCCTTTCTTTCCTCTCTGTGGCTCTTATGGTTTTGTAGTCTAGCCTGGATCTTGTACTAATGCTCCTTCACTCCTGATAGACCTCTCTGTCTGTCTCTGGCTGCACAGGAGCATCACCATTATAATACAGGATTCTGTGGCAGGTTGGCAGTGCTACTCTGGTGCTTTATTCACTCCCTCCATGATTCCACTGTGCATGATTCTCCTGTGCATGAACCCCTGTGCACGATTCCCCTGTGCACGATTCTTCTGTGCATGATTCCCCTGTGCATGCTTCCCCTGTGCATGATTCTCCTGTGCATGATTCTTCTGTGCATGCTTCCCCTGTGCATGATTCTTCTGTGCATGCTTCCCCTGTGCATGATTCCCCTGTGCATGCTTCCCCTGTGCATGATTCTCCTGTGCATGCTTCCCCTGTGCATGATTCTCCTGTGCATGCTTCCCCTGTGCATGATTCCCCTGTACACAATTCCCCTGTGCATGATTCTCCTGTGCATGCTTCCCCTGTGCATGATTCCCCTGTGCATGCTTCCCCTGTGCATGATTCTCCTGTGCATGCTTCCCCTGTGCATGATTCTCCTGTGCATGCTTCCCCTGTGCATGATTCCCCTGTACACGATTCCCCTGTGCATGATTCTCCTGTGCATGCTTCCCCTGTGCATGATTCTCCTGTGCATGCTTCCCCTGTGCACGATTCCCCTGTGCATGATTCCCCTGTGCATGATTCTCCTGTGCATGCTTCCCCTGTGCATGATTCTCCTGTGCATGCTTCCCCTGTGCATGATTCTCCTGTGCATGCTTCCCATGTGCATGATTCCCCTGTACACGATTCCCCTGTGCATGATTCTCCTGTGCATGCTTCCCCTGTGCATGACTCTCCTGTGCATGCTTCCCCTGTGCACGATTCCCCTGTGCATGATTCCCCTGTACACGATTCCCCTGTGCATGATTCTCCTGTGCATGCTTCCCCTGTGCATGATTCTCCTGTGCATGCTTCCCCTGTGCATGATTCTCCTGTGCATGCTTCCCCTGTGCATGATTCTCCTGTGCATGCTTCCCCTGTGCATGATTCCCCTGTACACGATTCCCCTGTGCATGATTGCCCTGTGCATGATTCCCCTGTGCATGATTCCCCTGTGCATGATTCTCCTGTGCATGCTTCCCCTGTGCATGCTTCCCCTGTGCATGCTTCCCCTGTGCATGATTCCCCTGTGCATGATTCTCCTGTGCATGGTTCTTCTGTGCATGCTTCCCCTGTGCATGATTCCCCTGTGCTTCCCCTGTGCATGCTTCCCCTGTGCATGATTCCCCTGTGCATGCTTCCCCTGTGCATGCTTCCCCTGTGCATGCTTCCCCTGTGCATGATTCCCCTGTGCACGATTCTTCTGTGCATGATTCTTCTGTGCATGATTCCCTGAGCAGGATGCCTCTCAAGATGACTAGTTCTTTCCTTCATTTGTGAATAAGTACTGTACTTATGGTTATATTTTATTTATCTTTTACTCAAATTCCTTTCTTTTTTAGTCATGCAACCAGAGCCAAGTAATCACGTCATAATTTCACATTTGCCAGTGACTGTTGCATGCAAATGTGTTTTTATGGACATATTATGTATAATCAGAGAAGTTCAGTATGCATGATAGCAAAGGGAATTATTTGTGGGTATTCATATTGAATGTTTGACTGAAATACATTAAGTAGACTAAGAGGTATATAATTGTGAAATTCCTAGAGCATTGATAAAAGAATGGTCATTTGCAATGGTCAATTGTGGATTTCCTATTTTTAACTCAGATCTGTATGTGAAGTCATGTTTAGGGCAGCCGTTCTTTTTTGTTTGCCGCATTTACACATTCAAACACCATTTGTTTCATTGCTATTGAAAAATATGATAACATATTGACAGCTGTGTTTTGACAATGTGCTTATAGAAAAGTGACATTCAAAGAAAAAAACTGAAAACAATTGTTCACATTCAGCAGTTTATTGGTCCAATAAATATTTATAAAAATAATTAAATGAATAATGATGCAGGTACACTGTCACACACGCACACACACACACTACTATTGTACATAACTACATAGTACATTTTAGGAGCAATTGATAATTTAAAACCCATTTCTACATTCCATTTAAATCAAAGCATTATTTTGCAATCCCTGATGTATTTTCAAATAATCTTGACTTAATGTTGGGGTCTTTTCAAGTGTAACATATTCATTTTTAAGCGTTTTGCACTCAATGGTGGTTAAGGTTGCACGTGTTTTTCTTAGAGTCAGCAGCAGAGGTATGTGGTGTGAAACACTATGGGCCCTTTTCCTCCAGGAACAGCGATATCAGCACCAGCTCTCTGTCCATGAACTCAGGTGAGTCTCAGTGTGCAGTGATGAACTCAGGTGAGTCTCAGTGCATAGTGATGAACTCAGGTGAGTCACAGTGCGCAGTGATGAACTCAGGTGAGTCTCAGTGCATAGTGATGAACTCAGGTGAGTCACAGTGTGCAGTGATGAACTCAGGTGAGTCTCAGTGTGCAGTGATGAACTCAGGTGAGTCTCAGTGCATAGTGATGAACTCAGGTGAGTCACAGTGTGCAGTGATGAACTCAGGTGAGTCTCAGTGCATAGTGATGAACTCAGGTGAGTCACAGTGCACAGTGATGAACTCAGGTGAGTCTCAGTGTGCAGTGATGAACTCAGGTGAGTCTCAGTGCATAGTGATGAACTCAGGTGAGTCACAGTGCGCAATGATGAGTCACAGAGGCCAGGATTCGATCAGCTTCTGTCTTTTAAGTTAGAGACTCAGTCAAATACAAGTGTTCCTTTTTCTCAAACAAATTAATCTTATTTTGTGATGACTGAAGTAGCCAAACTTTGTTTAAGAATAAAAGCTAACTTGCATTGTGAGCCATTGTTATAGACAGATATTACTCACTTAATTAAGTCCAGTGCCTTATAGACATGCACCTGTAGGAATACAGATATGGGCCAGGTTGACCCCGGTCAAATTTTTTCTCGTTCTTTCACGTGTGTGTGTGTGTGTGTGTGTGTGTGTGTGTGTGTGTGTGTGTGTGGACAGAAGGCTCGCAGTACAGCAGCATCTCAGATGGCATGTTCCGCAAGCCGTCAGATGGACAGAGCCTCCTCAGCTACCTGTCGGAGCAGGACTTTGGCAGCTGTGCAGACCTGCAGAAGGTGAGGGGCGGAGCCCGGGGAGGTTTGTGTGCGTGATGATATCACAGAGGGCGTGGCCACAGCACAGAGGCCCAGAAGGGTTCAGTCCACAGCATCCAGGTCCTGCTTCTGGGGCAGCCAAGATCCACATGGACAGATACTGCCCACCTGTCAATATGTAGCGCCCATAGAGTTACTGATTTACACCATATGACTGTGCTGGGAGACAGACAGGGTTACTGAGTTACACAGTGACTGCTGTGAGACAGACAATGTTACTGAGTTACACAGTGTGACTGTGCTGTGAGACAGACGGGGTAACTGAGTTGCACAGTGTGACTGTTCTGTGAGACCGACAATGTTACTGAGTTACACAGTGTGACTGTGCTGGGAGACAGACAATGTTACTGAGTTACACAGTGTGACTGTGCTGTGAGACAGACAGGATTACTGAGTTACACGGTGTGTGTGACTGTGCCCAGGAGAATGCCCACTTCAGGATCTCGGAGTCACTGATCGCCGCCATCGAGCTGCTCAAGTGCAACTTGGGGGAAGGGGAGGAGGAAGAGGAAGAGGAAGATGAGGACAGTGACTGTGAGATCCAGCAGCTGAAGCAGAGGATCTGGCAGCGCAGACAGCAGCGGCACTCCCACTGTGGTGAGTGCATGACCCATCCCCATTTAATGGGATTATCTGTGTTTTACCTCTTTGGTTATGTAATGGGATTATCTGTGTTTTACCTCTCATATTATTTAATGTGATTATCTGTGTTTTACCTGTCGGGTTATTTAACGGGATTATCTGTGACGGTGACATGGTGCAATTTTAGCTTCTCTTCCAGACAGCGGGGGTTCTGGAATGAGCTCTCAGGAATCCTTGGACCTGTTGGACCCGAGTTCAGCAGAGGAGGTGGAGCAGTGTGAGCTGACAGGTAGATGGGCATGGTTAGGGAGAGACCTGTACAGTAAGACTTTTGACTCATGACCCTGACCTCACCCTCCACTAAGAGGGCTGAGGGACCCTGCATGCATAATAAGTAATTCCAATACAAACGTGTGAATATGTAGGTGTGTGTTATACTCTGAAAACATGACTGTCAATACATTAGGTAGTGAAGGAGTGTAATGCTGGCCCTTTGAAGAGAGCTGCTGCAGAGTGTATGCAGTACGAAGACATGGCAGACTGTAGAGCAGGACTCTGTTATTGGCTAGTGTGTGTGTGTGTGTGTGTGTGTCTTTGTGCCTATGCATGCGTGAGATAGACATGTATGGAGTTGTCTGGCAAACTGTTAACAGGCCTAATTTGTGCCTTTGTGGTTTGTGTGCCTAATGGGGACTTTTGGGCGTGTCTTAGTGAGGTTTCTGTCTCGCAGTGGGCAGTGGGGGGCGGAGCCTGAGGGAACGATGTGTCTATCACACTAAGGTATCAGTGTTGGCATTTTAAAAGGCCTGTGTCTGATGCTGTACTAGCTCTCCGCATGTTACTTACCTACCTTTGCTGTGTCACGCTGATCCTTCCAGGTGCAGACATCAAGCACACCGTGCTGTGCATCAGCAGTGAGTCCATGTGAGTCCTGTTCTGCCGTTTCAGCCTCTACATCTCCACAGTCCTGAGTGCTGCCACATTCCCACATCCCCAGCTACCCCACCTGTTGTCTGTTTTACAGTACAATGATGTGTGTGTATTTTGGGGTGGTTTGTGTATTTTGGGGTGGTTTGTGTATTTTGGTGTGGTTTGTGTATTTTTGGTGGTTTGTGTATTTTGGGGTGGTTTGTGTGTTTTGTCTGTTTTGGGGTAGTTTGTGTGTTTTGGGGTGGTTTGTGTATTTTGAGGTGGTTTGTGTGTTTTTCTGTTTTGGGGTGGTTTGTGTATTTGGGGTGGTTTGTGTATTTGGGATTGTTTGTGTATTTTGGGGTGGTTTGTGTGTTTTGCCTGTTTTGGGGTGGTTTGTGTATTTTGTGGTGGTTTGCGTATTTGTGGTGGTTTGTGTGTTTTTGGGGTGATGGATCTGCCTGCTCTCTCATGCAGCTCCCCCTCCCTGCAGTGGAACTCTGCCGAGGCTGTGGCCGTGGGGCTCCTGCGCCAGTTTAAGGGGGTGCAGCTGCCTGCTGCGTCTGAGCTGGATTGGCTGGTTCCAGAGCATGATGCTTCCCAGAAGGTAGGGGTGCTGTTGGACTCATAAGATAGGGGGCATTGTTGGGCTGATAAGGTAGGTCTCTGTGCATAAGGTAGGGGGCGCTCTCTGTTCAGAAGCCAGGGGGCGCTTTCTGTGGCTGTGTATTACTGTGTATGTCCAGATTAGGCCATCAGTGTCTGACCCGTCCCCCCATCCTGCACAGCTCCTGCCCATCCCAGATTCCCTGCCCGTCTCCTCTGATGATGGCGAGCATGCTGATGTTTACACACTGCGTATCCGCATGCGAGGGAATCTGCAGTGGGCCCCGCCCCGTCCCCAGATCATCTTCAACATCCACCCCACCCCCAAGTGAGTCATCCACCCTGCCCCCAAGTGAGTCGTGAGTCATCCACCCCGCCCCCAAGTGAGTCATCCACCCCACCCCCAAGTGAGTCATGCACCCCGCCCCCCAAGTGAGTCATCCACCCCGCCCCCAAGTGACTCCCATTACCCTCTTCCACATCTTCCCCCTCTATCTACCCTATATTCTCCTATCCCAAAAAAATCCTTGCTCTACCTCCCCTTCCACATGTTCATTCTAGTGACAAAGGATGACCTATCACCGGGGTGTTATGGCCCAACCATTGTACTTCTTGTTAATCACTACTTGAGATTTATGAATGTAGGCCTTTTCTTCATTTGCACTCCAGTCGCTCTGGATAAAAGTGTCAGTTAAATGCCTAGAATGTAAATGCACACAGCCTCTGCTCTATCGAACAAATAAACACTCCCTCTCTCCCTCTTCCTCACTTATCCTCCTTCTCCCATTCTTCCCCTCTCTCCCTGCGTCCCTCTCTTGCTCTGTCTCCCACTATTTTCCTCACCCTCTCTGTTTCTCTCTTCTCTTTCTCAGGAGGAAGGTGATTGTGGCCAAGCAGAACTACCTGTGTGCTGGCTGTGGGACCCGTACTGACCCAGGTAAGACAGACGCATACATACATACATTTGAGTGAAATACAGTTTGAGTGTGTGAGAGACCATCCTCTCTCTCTGTCCATTAAGGTTATATAAAGAGACTGCGCTACTGTGAGTACCTGGGCAGGTATTTCTGCCAGTGCTGCCATGAGAATGCCCAGGTGGTGGTACCTGGGAGGGTCCTTAGAAAGTGGGATTTCACCAAGTATCCTGTCAGCAACTTTGCTAGGGACCTGCTGGGTAAGATTGCGGCAGAGCCCCTCTTCAACCTCGCCGACATCAACAGCGGCCTGTACAATAAAGTCAAGCCACTGAAGACAGTGCGGGTAAGCACCCCTCCTTCAGACAGCTTCATTACACTGGAGAACATCAGGCTGGGTGCATAAGCATCCCATAAATGTTCCCTTTAAAGTTATCCTTATCAATAGTGTACCGTTATCTGCAGGACTTTTAGCGCTATGGAAAGGGCTCAAGTATATAAATTTGGATTCTGCGCTAGCTTCCTGTTCCTCTGGATGGCCTCATGAAGGTCCTGACAGTCTGATATTTCATTGAAATTCATGAGTGGAAATGCTTGCAAAACCTTGGGAAGTCATTGCTTTGACTTTGTGTAGACTTATTTTCAGGGGCACAAAAGTGGTAACATGGTGTTATCCATGCCCGGATCTCTCAGGACCTTTGTTGCCGGTAACCAGCCTTTGCTTTAAACAGTTGAGTCCTAATAGCTGGGGGAGGGGGAAGGAGGGGGAGAGAGAGAGAGAGGGAGTAATTTAAGAACAACATATCCAACAGGATATTTACCAAAGTGGGTTTTTACCAGTGTGCATTTCAAATAATGATTTGAGCCAGATGTGTGCTGTTTCTTGATGTTCCCTGTGTACGGTGGAAAGTGATCTTTTTTCGTGCTTCAGCTCCTGAGGGTGCAACTTTTACACATGAAGAAAATGTTCAAGACCTGCCGATTGGCTAAAGAGTAAGACCTCAATCCTGCACTGTCCATCTCACACGTGCACTGTCCCTCTCATATGTGAACTGTCCCTCTCATTTATTTATTTACCTTTATTTATACAGGGTAGGTTGACTGAGCACACATGCTCTTTTATAGCAATGCCCTGTTAACGTCCCTCCAATTAGCCTAACCTGCATGTTTTTTTTTGGGATATGCACTGTCCCTCTCACCCATGCACTGTCCCTCTCACACGTGCACTGTCCCTCTCACCCATGCACTGTCCCTCTCACACGTGCACTGTCCCACTTTTGCGTGCACAGTTTCCCTCTCACGTGCACTGTCCCTCTCACACGTGCACTGTCCCTCTCACCCATGCACTGTCCCTCTCACACGTGCACTGTCCCACTTTTGCGTGCACAGTTTCCCTCTCACGTGCACTGTCCCTCTCACACGTGCACTGTCCCTCTCACCCATGCACTGTCCCTCTCACACGTGCACTGTCCCTCTCATATGTGAACTGTCCCTCTCGTTTATTTATTTACCTTTATTTATACAGGGTAGGTTGACTGAGCACACATGCTCTTTTATAGCAATGCCCTGTTAACGTCCCCCCAATTAGCCTAACCTGCATGTTTTTTTTTGGGATATGCACTGTCCCTCTCACCCATGCACTGTCCCTCTCACACGTGCACTATCCCTCTCACCCATGCACTGTCCCTCTCACACGTGCACTGTCCCACTTTCGCGTGCAGTTTCCCTCTCACGTGCACTGTCCCTCTATTTTTGCTGCAGAGTGTTGGAGGAGTTTGACACTCTTCCAGGTCACCTGACGGAGGACCTAGACCTCTTTTCCCTCAATGACCTTGGTGCTGTGCGCCATGGAGAACTAGCCCCCCAGCTACGAGAGCTGCTGCGCTTGGGTTCCGTGCATGTGGCTGACTGTGAGGTGAGGACTGATTTTTCAGTTCATTAATTGAATTTCACCCTGACCCTGTTAAGCTTGTTATTTGCAGTAGTCCTCATTTTTTGAAAGTTTGATGAACCCTGTTGACAGCAGATAGGAAGGAAAGAGACCACAAGTACTGCAGTACCTGACGTATTTTCTAGATGTAAGAAATTTAAGAGAATACAGTACAACCTCAGAGATACGAACCTCAGACTGACTGGTCAACCAGGGCATGAAACTGGAAATGGCATATGCATTTATGCCTTGTGACACATTAACAGTCATTTACGCCTTATGACAAATTATTAACAGTGATTTATGTCTTATGACACATTATTAACAGGGCCGCAAAAAGATGAGCAATAAAGAGTCACACTCCATTTGTTACAAAGAAGGTCCAAAAAAAAATCCAGTAGCTCAGGGGTGTGTCATTCAGACAAGATTCTGATATTCGCTGGTTTGATTTGTTCTTTACATACGTAAGCTTAGTTTGTAGCAAAAAATGTAAACAGTAAGACTGCAGTTTTTACTAGGTTGCATGTATCATTGATTATGCCATATTACCTGTTCAGCTGCATTCTAGCAAGGTGCTCTTATGCTGGTGTGCTTTGTAAAGTTCTCAGAAACCTTGTAAAAGATGATGTTCGCACTTGCTTATCTAATATACTTATGAGATGGGAAACTTTGAATTCTTTCACCTTGGCAGTTGTGTTTAATAACCAGAGCAACATGGCTAAAATAGCCAGCTAAGTAACTTTGCAAGTTCACTGTGGACATTTCATTTGTTGTAGCTAACAAAAACCTGAAACCATGCAGCTTAATTCCATACATTGTATAATTATTGCTGTCAATCCAGTGCTAACAACTTCACTGCTAGCTCATACCAGTGCTGACAACTTTACTGCTAGCTCATACCAGTGCTAACAACTTTACTGCTAGCTCATACCAGTGCTAACAACTTTACTGCTAGCTCATACCAGTGCTAACAACTTTACTGCTAGCTCATACCAGTGCTGACAACTTTACTGCTAGTTCATACCAGTGCTAACAACTTTACTGCTAGCTCATACCAGTGCTAACAACTTTACTGCTAGCTCATACCAGTGCTGACAACTTTACTGCTAGTCCATACCAGTGCTGACAACTTTACTGCTAGTTCATACCAGTGCTGACAACTTTACTGCTAGCTCATACCAGTGCTAACAACTTTACTGCTAGCTCATACCAGTGCTGACAACTTTACTGCTAGCTCATACCAGTGCTAACAACTTTACTGCTAGCTCATACCAGTGCTAACAACTTTACTGCTAGCTCATACCAGTGCTGACAACTTTACTGCTAGTCCATACCAGTGCTGACAACTTTACTGCTAGTTCATACCAGTGCTGACAACTTTACTGCTAGCTCATACCAGTGCTAACAACTTTACTGCTAGTTCATACCAGTGCTGGCAACTTTACTGCTAGTTCATACCAGTGCTGATGACTGTATTGCTTGCTTACTTTTAACTGCGTGGTGTGTAATAAACGGCCGTGTACTTAATCTATTGAGGGCGAGAGGAGATATGAGAAGAGCTCATTCTAGGATAACCTTCCATAGCTCGCAGACCCAGTGTATTTTCTCTTCAAACATTATCCTAGACTATAGCATCTTATATTACCTTTGCTATGCAACTAAGACCCTTTTCCATTTTATTTCTTCCACAGCTGTGCCGGGCAAGAGGATTTGTTTGCGAGTTCTGTGGAAATGACAAAGACATCATCTTCCCCTTTGAGCTGAAAAAGTGCCAGCGCTGTGAAGGTGAGCTCCCCCTGCTGGCCGGAGGAACACCCCCATCGCACTCCTGGAGAGACTGGAAGTTCCCTCTGCCTGGCCGTTTGGCCAAGGCCCTGTCCCAGGAAAGGAAAGGGGGGGAGGGAGAAGAGGAAGAGGAAGATGGAGAAGATATTGAAGGAAATGACTTTTTTCAGGGGAAGGAAGAAAAAGGAATACTGTGGAAAATGTCCCATGCAAGCCAAATAGCCAAAGCCTTTTCTGTGGATAGAGAAAAAGGAGAGAGGGAGGGAAACAGTCAAACAGAACAGAGGACGTTATTTATTGGTGGATTGGCAAAGGCGTTTTCCAGAGATAAGGGAGGGGGCGGAGAGGAGGGATTAGGGTCAGGAGCCTTGGTAGAGGCAGGAGGTGTAACGCAGACAGAACCGAGAGATGGCGGAGAGAGGGAGTTACACACAGAGAGAGCTGAGAGAAAGACTGATGCAGAACAGCATCACAAAAAAGAAAAAAGAAACTTATTGAAAGTTCTCTCTAAAGCCTTTTCCAAGGAAAGAAAAATGAACAGGCAAGAAGAAGAGGGTAATTTCACAGGACAGGAGGAGGAAGAGATTGAAAGTATGGAAGAGCCAGACAAGGAAAAGACAGGAGAGCTGGAGGATGCTAGCAGACTGGCTACAGCTTTCTTTCAAGATAAAAATGTAGAAGAGGAGAAGGAGGAAGGTCAGATCAGGGCAGGAGAAAACGAGGAAGGGGTGACTAGCAAAAGTGTCGTCAAAGGAGAATCAAACTCTGGGAAGTTTTGGAAAAGCCCAAAACTCCCAACAATTTTTCCCAAAGATAGGAGCGGGAGAGACGGTGTGGGATCTGCAGGTGACGTGATAGGTGGGGAGGAACAGCCTGGAGAGAAGGAGGGGAGCGGGAATGTGGAGTTTGTCAGGGGAGCTACAAACTGGAGATCTCGGAGAACTCGGAAAGCCAGGAGATTAAAGAGTAGCAGAGCAAGGGACATTCCAGAGGACAAACCTGCAGCAAGGGAAAAAGAGGAAGAGGGTTAAAAACCAGAGAGGGGGTTGAAGAGGGCAGGAGGTAGGGGAAATGCTGAGCAGAGGGGTCAGACACCGCAGAGGAGAGGAAGTGAAGGATTCTGGAAAAGAGGGGAAAGCTCAGTGCAGCAGAGGCTAGGCCTCTGAACCCAGCCAAGCAAAAACTGCTTGATATTCTACCAACCAAAAACCCCGCTCTGAGATTCCACCAACCAGAAACTCCACTCTGAGATTCCACCAACCAGAAACTCCACTCTGAGATTCCACCAAACAGAAACCCTGCTCTGACAGTCCACCAACCGGAAACCCCATTCTGAGATTCTTGAAAATGTCCACGCCCCTGCGACTCAGACATAGTAGAAGAGGGGTGGAGAACAGACAGGGGGAAGGAGAGGTGGAGAAAAAAGGAAAGGGTAACCCACTCCCTCCCCAATTCCTAACCCTCTCCCACCCCCATATCAGAGTGCAGGAAAGAAGAGTGAGTGCAGCCTGTGGGAATTAACTAAATCAGTGTTTTTTTGTTGTTTGTGTGTGTGTGTGTGTGTGTGTGTGTGTTGTGTGTCTGTGTTGTGTGTGTGTGCATGTGCGCACATTATAAACATGCACTGGGATTTGCTGTGGTTAAAATAGGTCAAATGTGTTGGGAGTATTTTAGTAGCAAGTTTAATATTCAGTGTATTTTTTCACTTTTAGTCATTTGCTACCATTTTTGTGATGTTATGAATTGTAGAAATTCAGCACAATGATAATTGTATTGTGTTACTAAAGTACACTTGAAACAAAGGCACTTTTTCCATGGTGAGAGTGGATTTGGAATCTGCTGGGTGCTGGGTGCTGGGTGCTTGGGCTTCCTAGTGGTGTTGGCCTGATGGGCAGTCTTATGGTGCAGGGCTCTACCTTCTGTCTGCTGGTTGGTTGGTGTTGCGGCTGAAGGATTCAGCCTTGCTGCTGAAGCTGTTGGGATGTTTGTTCTGTCCTTTCTCTGTCCCTAACTGCACAGTGTTCTGGCTGAGAGCACACCTGGAGCACACCTGTAAACCCCCTTTAGACTCTTGTCCAATTCCAGAACATTACTGACACTTTTACAAGAAACAGACTAATATTTCAATAAAACTATGCATGCCATTGATTACACATTGTATTTTTTTAATTTTCAGGGATATACAGAAGTGATTCAAAGTTTCCAAAGATTTTAAATACATATTTGACCCATGTCTTGTTAGGTGTTGCTGCTTGAATTCTTGAATGCTAATGTGAAAAAAAGACCTGTCAGTCCATTTATTTCAAATATGTTTGAGTACCAAAGGTAATTTATTGGTACACACCGCTTGTCTAAGTGTTTAAAAATCTTGCTTCATTGTACAATTATTTAATGAGTATAGATTGAGACAGTGATTTTAATCTTTGTAGACCAGGTGCAAGGCTGTATGTTGGTGAAGATGGCCACAGCATGACGTTATTACTCTTGTGTGTAGAGATTCAGAGTCTTTGTGTAATTGTGAAATAAACCCTTCTGTGAACTGCAATTGCTTTGTGATTATTTGAAACTGACAGGCAGACAAACACAATAGTTCAATGAGAGTTTATTTAATATACCACAATAACATATCTACTCAACGCACTGCATCACTGTCCACGTAACATGTTGCTTGGCCATGGAAAACTTGTTGCAAGGTATTGAAAGACCAACAAGACTGCATAAAGTTCAACTATGACAGACAACACATCCATCAGCTAGTTGTAGATGTTCAGGTTTGGAAAAAGCCTGTTAGAGCGCAAGAGGCAGCTTGTCTGGACAGGTGTGCCAAAGGTTTAGAGCAGACGGGTAGGCAAGAGAAGGATTTCTGTAGTGCCTCTCTCAAACGTGGAATCCAGTTCATCCTTTTTATAGGTATTTTGCTGACTGCTGGCTCCACCCACTTTTTTGGGCGCTGCCATTGGCTCTTCTGCTGTGATGTCGGTGTGTGTGGTTTATTTTTTCCTCATTCCACTCTTGGTCAGGATGTGGCAAAACCTGTTGGTTGAGCTGTTGGTGCTGCATGTTTACATATGTTGTGGAAGGGTGGGTAAGGAGCGCACAGGCTTGCTAGTGATTTCTGTTTGCTTTGCTCCGTGGTGTTTCAGCACATCATGCCTAGGTTTCTTTTTTAAAATAGTTTTTGAAGCTGTTAGCTGTGCATGCGCTTGTGTGTGTGTGTGTGTGTGTCCTTTACTGTCTTTTGGTAGATGCTCTTATCCAGAGTGACTTACAATACAAACACAAGTGCAGAGATCAGGCATCCAAGTGTGTGTGTGTGTGTGTGTGTGTGTGTGTGATGGTGTAAATCTCTCTCCCTTGCCCTCTCTCTCCTGCTGTCTCTCTCTGTCGCTTTCTCTCTGGCTCTTTCAGGGTGCAAGGCATGTTACCACAGGATCTGCTGCAGAGCATGCTGGGAGTGCCCTCGCTGCCAGCGACGAGCAAAGAGGAGTGAGAGCCTTTCGGGGAGGAACATGGAGGAGGAAGAGGATGAGGGAGGAGGCAGGTCCTCGTCCTGCTCTGCACGAGGAGGCGCTACAGCACAGGGGGGCGCTACAGCACAAGGAGGTGCTACAGCACAGGGAGGCACTACCGCACAGGGAGGCACTACAGCACGAGGAGGTACTACAGCATGAGGAGGCACTACAGCACGAGGAGGCGCTACAGCATGAGGAGGCGCTATAGCACAGGGAGGCACTACTGCACGAGGAGGCGCTACAGCATGAGGAGGCGCTATAGCACAGGGAGGCACTACAGCACGATGCCACAGCAACTGAAGACCTGGCGGAGCGACCTCCCACCTCACATTTTTCTCCGGGCCTCTGCAGCTCTTTCTGCCACTGAATGCTCTGTAGTGCACCCCCCCCCCCCACCTGCAGTGCCCCCAGATGCAGCTCCCCCCCCCACCCCCCCACTTGCTGTGCACCCCATTAAATCTGAAATTATTTTATTCCACTTAAAACAATGATTGCCTAAAACTACTGGCATGTTGAATCACAAATGAGAGAAAGATCCTGAAAGACCGCAAAGCTTGATGCAGCTAGCACCTGTCGCTAACTGATTTGAACCAATCATTGTGTTTTGCTCTGGTCAGTGACATACAAAGTGTGTATGAAATGATTAGAGTTTAGGGTTGGTGCTTGTTTGAAGGGGTTAGTGTTAGGGCTTGTATGAAGGGGTTAGTGTTAGGGCTTGTATGAAGGGGTTAGTGTTAGGGCTTGTTTGAAGGGGTTAGTGTTAGGGCTTGTTTGAAGGGGTTAGTGTTAGGGCTTGTTTGAAGGGGTTAGTGTTAGGGCTTGTATGAAGGGGAAAGTCTGTCCCACAGTAGTGCTGTGATTAAGGAAGACCGCAGAGAATGTATGGATGTTTTCAGGCCAGGTTTGTGGTCCTGCACCTGGCTACAGTTCTTTTAAATGTAGGCCTGAAGAGAGAGAGATTCTTTTAAACCTCTGGGAGAAGTCCTGCATTTGTCTGCTGGATTATGTCTGCACACATTTTGCAGAAATGTAGGTTTGCACTTTGTCTTTTCTTTGTTTAAATGAGTTTAAGCTAATTTTTGTAGCATTTTATTGCACTGGATTGTTCTGAATTTTGTTGGCTGTAGATGAAGCCACATTATCTCAGAATTAGCCATGCATGCCATGAGGAATGAAAGTCCCATTTTCCCATTGTGGTATATTTCCAATGGTTACATAAAGAGAAGCAGCCTGTTTTTACTTATCAAATTAAAGTCTAAGGTTGAATTAATTGGTTCTGAATTGGTGAAAGTGTGGACAAATGGCCACTAAAACTAACCATTCGGTAGAAAATGAAGGAGTTCAAAGACAAAGAAAATGATAACAAGCCAAACCTGTGTTAATACATTTAAGGGACAAATTATGAAAGAACTTAAACCCATGTGTTCAGAAACCTAATTAGGAGCCTATATATTCACCTCAGTCTTTAACCCCTTTGCGCAGATGGCAAATTTGGTCAATTCTCACCTGTTTAGGGGGTGCTCTGTTTAAGATTTTATAACTCCACGTGTGAGCATCACAGAAACTTGGTAAATGGCTTAACCCCTTGGGGCAGATGGCAAATTTGGCCAATTCTCACCTATTTAGGGGGTGCTCTGTTTAAGGCTTTATAACTCCAGGGGCTCTATCTCGCAATCTTAGCGCTTTGTCTAAGCGCGCATGGCGTTAAGTGCATTTAGGGCATGGCCAAGTCCAGTTTTGCTATTTTAACGGCGTGTTTTTTGGGCGCTAAGCACGGCGCAACGTGCAAATGTGCTGAACCTAGTCTCTTCATTAATTATAGGTGTGTCTTGGGCGTGACGTGCAATAAACCAATCAAAATGTCATATCCCATTCCCTTTAAAAGCCTGCTTTTCCACCTTGGCGGATTGCTTATATGATGACGAAACAGACATGCTCATGCGTGTTTAGTGAGATCAATAGTAGCCTATGATCAATATTATTCAGACTAACCATTATGAGTTCCCGGTAATTCCTGATAGTGATGTTTACAAAATATATGCGGTTAAATTTCGTTAAAAGCACCTGCAACAGCTGAGAATACGCTACCAATGGCTTCCGTCTCACCTTAGAAAAGGCCAAATTAGCCTGCTTATTTAACGAATTTCGTTTGATTATGCAATGAAGCAATGAACTCATGTTTAAAAAATATGAAGGACGAAGAATAGCTAAGGTTACAATTCAGTTAACATGGTGACGTTTATCTCCGTTTATTAACCATAGGCTATCAAAAAAACCTTATGCACAGCGAATCCGCTGTAGCCTAGGCTATTTGAAAAACAATAAATGCAATATTCACTGGACAAGGTTTTGAACTTTTTTCAGTCACAGCCATTCTATTTACTTACAGGCTGGCTCAAGATAGCAATATGCCAAAAATAATCCTGGCCACTCCTCATCTTAAGACCAACACACCCAGTTCACTTGCAACGGGCGCAAGAATACATGGTATTTAAATGACGTGAGCGCTAGGCGTTATAATGAACCCTGCGTCGGGTGTAAGATAGCAAAGACACTTTCGTTTGGGTTAGTGCCGCTTAGCGCCGGGTGTAAGATAGGGCCCCAGGTGTGAGCATCACATAAACTTGGTAAATGGCTTCAATGAAACAAGACAGGTGTAACATTTACAATACAAACTTAGATTTGTTTATTTTCATAATTTCAAAATAAAGTGCAAAAAATGCAAAGAAACTTTGGAAAAATGCAAACTAAAGTTTGCAACAAAATACTGAGAGCTACATATGTGAAACAGGTAAATCTATACATTTCCTGGATCATAACCTCCATGTCCACAAGTGTGCAAAATCTGAGGATGATATGCAGAACTATTAAAGATCTATGATGAAAAATATAGGCAGTATACCCTGTTGTCCATTAGTGTCTCCAAATCTATCCAAATGGTTAAACTTTGCACTGCTCTAAATAAATAAATAAAAATTATATATTGAACTACAAATCAACAGTTTTGGCTCATGAAAAACTTCATGAAAAACACTTTTGCATCACTTTCAATTACTATCTTTTCAAGCAGTATAGGGGGATAGATATCTATGGGTCCAAAACCCTATCCAAAACATGTCATAAAGCATATACATTTGCCCCTTCTGATGGTTTAAGATAAAACCATTGATATCACATGTTACATACACCATACATAGCCTAATCATTCACTCTTGTACCTCAATAAAACATCACTTTAACCTGTAGTAGTATGTATACTTTTACCCGGGATTGCATTTTTCTTTGTTTTTTTATTAAATGTTTTTAATGTTCCCATTCATACATGTAATGACTCCAAGGAAAAATTTTACATTAATCTACAACATATCAGTGCACAGTAAATTGGAATGAGCATTTTCCATGCCCTAAGTGACAAGTATATACGCCATAGCCTATATTATGTACGATAACATGAAAACTGGATAAAAGAGCCAACAATTAAACCAGAATGAACTGTAATGAGGCTTGCAGGGCATGGGGGGTATTACGAGTTGATGTTTCAGATAGTGTAATAGCGGCATAAAGTGTTGTATATTTCTCAAACGGATTGTACCAGACAATAAATGACCACTGAATTTTGAAAGGAACATCTCTGTGTAAAACCAATGGTAGGATTGTATATTTATTTCATATTTTCATAGTAGAATGACTGGTATAATAAGACAATAATTTCACGTTTATTTAGCATTAGAGTGAGCAGGGCTTTTCACTGCTTTTTTGGCATACGATCAGGCTATTGTTGAGTATATCTTGTTGCTATGACGGAATTAAAATTTTATATGATGAATAAATAGATATATGAACTCAAACAGATGCTATTGTCTACTATGCCACGCATGGGTAGGTATAGACTGGGTGGGGGTTTGCTTGTTAAGTGGATTTGCTACGGGAAAATAGTGACACTTAGAAACTCTGTATTCGGCACAGTTGTCATGAATCGTCTACCAATAAAGTTAAAACGCAGAGTTTGTGATTTCCACTAATAGTTTGGCTGTAATCTGGCCGGGGGCGGCATGGTCACTAGGCATCTACGCAAAGGGGTTAATTTGATCAGTTAACGGCTTTATTTGTGTGTGTGTGTGTGTGTGTGTGAGGGTATGCAAAAACATGTCTGTGCATCAGTGCTTGCATGTGTGTGAGGATGTGTGTGCGACTGCGTGTTTGTGAGGGTGTTCAAACTGTTCATATACTTGTCTGTGCACGAGTGCTTGCGCGTGCATGTGTGTGTGAGGGTGTGCATTGTATGTGTTTGTACTGGTTGTGTTATTTTCTGCGTATTGCTTGTGAGCTTGATCACAGTTTTTATAATGTGAACATGGTCCAGAAAAGAGACGATTCAGGGAATACACTGTGAAGATGCCTCAAGCCTGCCAACACAAATACCTGACAAATGCCCTTCTGAAATGAACAAATGCTAAATATTATTAATTATAATATTGATAATAAGTGAATGGTTTTACTGTTCAGTATGGTTGTAAAGTTCCAGGACAACTCCCCTTTTTGAGGAATTTTGAGATAATTTGTGGTTATTTATACTGTTTCCAATATTTTTCATAAATTGTATGTATATGGTTTTTTATGTATTGGGCTTATTTGAGGGGTCATTGCAGATATTTTGCACACATTGTTATGGAGAAAATCATGGGTTTTTAAAAAACATGTCAAACAAACATTATTTTGGTTTACCACAATGTGAACACATTTATTTGCATGTTTTTTTCCAAATGCAGTTTGTTTAACAAAAAGCATATTAAATAAGGAAACATAAATGCAAAAATACAGTATATTTTCGTCATTTCCTTCCATCTAAGACAGCAACTAGATTGGCCTTATTTAACCTTATTTTAGTCAAAAGTTTTTTCTAATACATCTTTTGACAAAAGTAAGGTTAAACAAAATTTTTTACATTATTGCTTGACCTAGGCTAATTAATTATCTCAACCACAGCTAGCTTCATCTTCAGAAAGAGCCTGAAGAATCTGAACAATCCTCCTCAGATTCAATTTGTGAGGTGTCATCTTTGATGGGCTCAAAGAGTTTCAATATTGACTGAATAGCCACCAGCTTCTCAACTCTTTTGTCAGCCTGTTACACACTGCTGTATGTTCCACCAAACAGGGACCAGATTCACTCTGATGCAGCTGATGTTGGGAGGGATCTGGAGAATAATTGAAGCAACAGGGGACATGGCTTCACACTTAGAGTCCCTTCCACCAGGTCGCTGCCTTGATGTGTTTGGCTGCCTCCCAGATGGAATCAGCATTCCACATCCCTTCCTTACTGGAAAATGTTGCCAAACTTATAAGAACTTTCCTGTGATCTAGATTAAGGTGCTGTGCAATGGAAGTGATGGTACCATATGTCGCAGAAACTTTTTGTGTTTTATTAGCTTTGTTTAAGCATGAGGCTGTAACAGTGAGTGGTGATTTTCCCTGGAAAATTACTGAAAGTTACCTGGAAAGTTCCCTCCCTCTGCAACCCTACTGTTCAGTTCATCTCATTCATGGGCAGTATAGGAGATGCCTTATTAACTGTAGAGGTATATAGAGGTAAATAATATACACCGTTACTCCCCATCCCTCCCTACACCAGACCCCTCTGCTCTTTCTCTCCCTGCGTTAGACACATTTTGCCATGTTCTGCCATATCAGTGAAATCTTGAGTAGTGCTTACAGTATAAAATACGGTATGCCAAATAAACAAAATGGTTGGCATGTGGATTAACTTGGTTTCAAATCCAATTTTGACATCACATTTTATAAGAGTGTTCAGAATCTGCAGTTATGGGTTAGGGTTAGGGTCAATGGGACTGTGACCTCTACTACTGACCATGTCTGTGGGAAATATCTATTTACTTTCATTCTTTTAATGCTGGTAAAATTAGAAAAAACTCAATTTTCCACCGCTCATGTTACTAACCGAAATGTACAGTCATATGAAAGAAGAATTTAACATTTATTTAAATGTTGTTAGTAAATGCAGGAATTTTACTGGTGTCTAAGGGTATAAAGTATCTCCCTGCCATGCTGGTATGTTGCTGCAGTTTGATGTTGGTCTTTATTGGGTGAACCAGATGCACCACATACAGATGATGACCATGGCATACAGTGTGATTAAGAGCAGATAGATGCGGAAGAGAAGGAAGTCCATGATGTATCCCACGTGACACCACTGGTCCTGCATCTCCGACCCTTTCTGTAGAGACGTCAGGTGGCTGCGCATGAGGCTCAGGTCCTGGCAGATCTGCTTCAGCTCTGGAATGTCTGAGGGAAGCGTTGTGAGCACTCCTGCGCCAAGGGAGGACATTTTAGGAAGCGTTGCAGCATTGAAACGTTGGCATACCAGTAGATTGTAGACACAGGTAAAACATGTAAGCATTAAAGAAAGGAAGAACTTTGATAAACAAGAAACAGTTATTGGAATGTCCTTGTGTTAAGAAACATTTGTGCAATGTCATAGATAATGAAAGTGTGATAATAGTGTGGAAATGTCCCTCCATAGATGCTCACCATGGCCATTGATGGTTGGAGTCTGGGCTGGTGCACAAGGTTGGGTGACACAGGGCCCTGTGCTGTCAGATTTCGGGGTGTCTTTTGGTTCGTCCTCAGGTTGGGCGTAACAAATGAGACGGGCGATGTACCCCAAAACCAGCACCCGTACCCACCTTGGTACGTCGCGGAACTTCATGGAGTTGTGGTGGAGCACGTTAGTGATGACGACAGTCTCAACCAGGCTGATCACCATGAGGGCCAGACACACTGAGAAATAGATTCCTGAGGCGAACACACATTTTACATCGTCACCTCACAAGCAAGCTTCTCCTCTGTCGTCATTGATTTGTACTGATAAGTTTCGTCATTACCTCAGTGCTAATTCTAGTTCATACATATTTTAAGTACTCTTTCAGGCTGGGAAACACTACAGCAGATTTGTGTTAATCTTCTAGAAAATGTTACTAACCAGAACACGCAGTCTTATGAAAACATTTGTGAAAATACAGTAGATGCGTCTTTTAACATTTTCAGTAATTTGCAGTAATTTTACTGGCTCTAAATAGTTAACGTATTTTAAATACAGTGTTGTACACTGTATATTTTAGGGAATTGGGCTTGTACATCCAAGGTTGCAGGTTCAATTTCCAGGTGGGGTGCTGCCATGGTAACCCTTGAGCAAAGTACTTAACCTGAACTGTTTCAGTAAAAAAATGTCCAGCTGTATAAACGGCTTGTATGCAGGGTATGAAATTGAACTTTTTCACCCACTGGCCAGAGTGGCTTGTGAATTCTAAAAATCACCAGCCATTTTGAGCATTTTACCAGCCACATTACATTTTACAATATAACACATCTTGGTTGGTTACCGGTCAAAGACGCGAGAGTAAAAATCTTTCCAGTCACAATCAAAATTTTACCAGAATTTGGCTGGTGGCTGTTATAATTTTGCACCCTGCTTGTATGTAAAAATGTAATCTGTGTAAGTTTGGATAAGTATTTGCAAATTGTTATGTATATGTTATGTAAATATGTGTCTTTGGTCTGACCGATGATGGGGGTGCCATTAGCTGTGCTGGGCAGCAGGTCGTTCATGATGAGGAGGAAGACGGTGTAGCCTAAGATGAGGGTCATTTTGAAGGAGGCGCGGTCCACGCTGTGAGGAGGCAGGTAGAAGGACAGGATGTCAATGATCATCAGGAAGGAGCTTGGGATTAGCAGATTCACCACATACAGCATAGGCCGCCTCTTTATCACCACCTACAGGGGGGAAAGAAAATTGCAGCAGCAACAGAATGGGATTAACACTGCATCTAGCTTCTCTTCTCTGCAGTGAGATCTGTTCAGTTTGAACTCCAATTCCAAGATTATTTTATAAATGAGACCTCTTGTTTGCATGTTTGCTCAGTAATTGTATTGTTCTTTGTTGTAAAGAGTTTTGAGTATCCTGTTTGAGCCCATCTCTTCTCTCACCCAGAAAGTGATGACGTCCCATTCGTCAATCCCAAACTTTAGGATTCCGGCATCACCCTGGATGACCACCAACTCCCACTCTCCGCTGGCTTGCAGGTATCGCTTGGAATTCCCAGAGATTTCCTCAAAGGACAGGGCCGGAAAGACACGGACGTCCTTGACTTAGAAGAGGAGGAACAGGGACAGAGCACCGTTCATTCTCCTTGCTACTGAAAGCACTGAGGCTATAATATAGGACTGTTCAGTCCTGAGTCACATACTTTACATGAAATAGTGTAATTCTTTAGACACAAGTACAATTCCTGCAGATTTCTGGCAGTTTTACGGAGCATCTATTTTCACCAATATTGAGAACAATATTTTATATTATAGGATTTATTTCAAATTCTCAGGGATATATTGGAATGCTTTCAAACTTGAAAAGTGTATTTCCGATACATGTTAGAGCCAGGTGTAGGACAGTACTGGGATCTAAAGAATATTTTGGCTATGTATTTGAGCCAGATGTAACTGTGATAGGAACTCTAGTTACTGGTGTGCATGTAGGATCCAAAGGTGAGCGAACAGTTCTGGATGTCGAAGGGAAAGGTAAAGATCTCCAGATTGCACGCACTAACAATTCGTAGCATTCTGTCGTAGCGGATGTGGCCGGTGTGGTTAATGTAGACGTACGGACAGTTCTGAGACACATCATCGTCCACACTGAGAGAGAAAGAGATTTATATAGTGGTAGATATGATGCATTTTGTAGGTAAGAGAGAAACAAGGTTGGAGTAACTGGATTAAAATAAACATGTTAGCGATACTCACAACTCATAAACAATGATGTCAGGTGTCCACAGGTCTTTGACAGGGAGTGAAATCTTGGTGACGCCATCACACTCCTCTGGGTCCCACATTAGAAACTCATGATGCCAGTACTACAGGCACAAACACATTGTACTGCAGGTGGACCAACCATATGCAGCCCCTGAGAGAGGCTGAGGCTGTAGCATTAGCATAGCTTTAATATTAGCATAACTGTATCATTAGCATAGCTTTAATATTAGCATATCTGTAGCATTAGCATAGCTTTAACATTAGCATAAATGTATCATTAGCATAGCTTTACTATTAGCATATTTGTAGCATTGGCATAGCTTTAATATTAGCATATCTGTAGCATTAGCATAGCCTGAATATTAGCATATCTGTAGCAATAGCATAGCTTTAATATTAGCATTACTGTATCATTAGCACCCACTGTGTTGTACTGCTTACCAGTCTAAGCCAGAGGAAGGTGGTGAGAATCTGTGTCTTCTCATTCTGAAAGAGCACAATCCACACGCAACCTTTACAGATGCATGGGCAACGAGACACACACTCACACTCTCAAGTGCTCTACCCCAACAAAAATAAAAATCTATATACCGTAAATGTATTGCTCAGATAAAAATGAGACAAGAAACTTATGTATTTGGCATTTTTGATATACACTTAAAATATGAGCATGAAAAATACACAAGAATTTGATACCTTTCTCTTGGGCATATAATTTCCCCCTCGAGGGAGTTTGATCCATAATCTTGAGTCCTAATCTATACACTCGTTTTTGCACTGTATACGAGTGCCTAGTACCAGTATATTAAAGTACAAAAAATGCTTGGAAAATATCAATAAATGCAACAAAAAAGTATGGTTATTGCATTATATTACACGTTGTGTTATAAGTTTATGATATAATGTCTACATATGTTACATTTTAATAATATGTTGTATATCTAGCAA
Source organism: Synaphobranchus kaupii (assembly GCA_029718625.1). Lineage (NCBI taxonomy): Eukaryota > Metazoa > Chordata > Actinopteri > Anguilliformes > Synaphobranchidae > Synaphobranchus > Synaphobranchus kaupii. Next base: position 21,387,512 of record CM056377.1, read on the forward strand.
CTTATTTTCTGAAGTGAAACATTTACATTTTATTTTAAAGTTATTTCTGGCACAGGAAACATCATATACAGCGCCCCCCTGTGGTGGCACTGGAAACGTCATACAGAGTGCCTCACTGCGGTGACTCACCACGCCCAGCACGGCGTACAGAGTGAAGGATATATTTGTGACAGTGGGGTTACTGAGGTTCACTGAAGGACGGAAAGGCTTTCTGTCAAACACCGTCTGCATGGATTCGTAGGTGGGGCCGCTGTGGCCCTCTTTGCAGGTGAGACCACCTTCCGCCGGAGCCACTGTACGAGAATCGAGGGAAGTGTAATTTTTTAATCAAACATTTTTTAGCAAGAAGTCCCATCATGGTAAAGAATCTCTTTTCCATGGGAGACCACTTTATGAGGAAATACATTGTGATCTGTGATCCACTTCTTAAAATGTACCCTAACATGTGTCTAAAAATGAAATATTTTTTGAATGTGTCACAACTGCATTCACATTAAGTGATGTCGTGCGTGTAGTAATTTACATGTAACAGAATTAACACTGCTCTACTCACATGGTTTAGAGAAATACATTGAAGTTATACTGATAAACCATGATTTACAGAAACTCTAGAGCTGCATTATTTTCAATTGACATGCTAACATTCATGCAAATCTGTGATTTGAGAACATCACTGCAGACAAACTTGCACATGAGTCTTTATTTATTCTATAATTCATTAGTTAACCCTCATATTATCTTGGCATTCTTGACATTTTATGTTTGGGGTGAAATTATCCTCAAAAGTTTAACCTGACACAAAACTTCCAGAAAAATTAAATCCAATGAAATGCAAACTTATTTTTCCAGTATATAATTAGCAAAAGTCATTTTTTCACAACCTCCTCATCATCTCTCATGGCCCAGCACTGGCTCCCACTGCACTGGATTTAGGAGCAGGGATTGAGAGGTGATGGCCAAAATAAGTTCTCTTGAGAAAGGCACTAAACCTAGACTTCCCTGTGTGTGAGGGTGTATGTGTGTATTAATATGTAAAACAATAAGCGTCTCTAGTTTGTCTGCCAGATAAAAAGTATAAATCACAAGTGAATACAAATGAGAATAATGCATCCAATAATTGTAAAAATATTGGATTGAGAGTGTTAATCCAGTATGGATCATATAATTATTTATCAAAGCACAGGGAAAGGAAATATTAATTTGTAAAGGCAATGTAATCATAATATAAAATAAATTATTGTCAAGTATATCTGTTTTGACTGCAGACACATTTCTACTTATTTTGAAAATAATTGCCAATAAGATTAATTATTGATACTTCATAATTCCATGTAATCAATCATTTTATTTGATAATCCAGAAAATAGTAAATACACACTTGAGCCTACCAACAGATAAGTTATGATTCATGTTGATGATTAATGATGTAGGAAATCACAGGGAGTAATGTATACAGTAACTTAAAAGTTTGCATCCTGTGTACCACTTTTTGGTACATACAGTATATAAAGTAATGTCCCCTATTTTGCTATAACATCCAAACAATTTCACAGCCTTTCAGAGTGGACTGTGATATAGACAACAGTGTTAATAATTACAGCAATATAAAATGGCTTAAATCAAAACAATCAAACATTGTTTGTGCCCAGAGCAATGTCCTTACCAGTTAGAAGAAAAAACCCAGCAGTTAGCAGAAAGCCATACAGGCTTCTCATAGTGTCTCTCGTCATGTCCAACGTCCTTCTCACACAGACCTGATGGTGAGCTCAACGTCCGATGGCCCAACGTCTTTCTCTCACATGGAGCCGATGGCCCAATGTCCTTCTCTCATATGGAGCGGATGGCTCAACGTCCTTCTCTCATGGCACTCGTGAATAAGAATGGGGATCTGAACTCCATCCAGGAAATAATGATTATAAGCAGATGTGTTTGCCCAACACCTGCAGTAACCACTCAGCCATCTTGTTTTTGCTCTTTTTACTGCTAAGCCCATGGGATATGGGTGCTGTGTTTTTACCAATTTTAACAATGCATACTCTATTTTCCATCGTCAGATAATCTAGTGTGCAGACCTTATAATGGGAAAGATTTAATTAGCCACAAGTACTGAGGAGACACACGCTGGTTCACTGCTAGACAAATTAGAAAGAAACAACGATGTTCAGTATATATTACTATCTTGTTTAACATGACTTCAAATTTGGGAAACAAGCTGCTCTTTGAAAGGTGTGATTTCCATTAGCTAAAATAGTAATAGCCAAATAGCCAAGACTGTAATTAGTGGTGAGAAAAACAGCACAAAGCAGCCTCATTAAGGCATAACATTATAAATGCCTTTTCTTTGTACCAGGTTTCAAAAGTGGAAAAAATAATAAGCTAGCAAATTATAATATGCCAGTTTTATAGCCAAGTTTATAGATTTGTTTTATGATAATATTTTTCTTAAACCCTAAACCAGGTGGTTTATACTTTATTTTCATTCATTGTGTTTTTTTATGGTGAAATTTTAATCTGGTCACTATAGCATTGAAAGTGTTAAAACTCACAATTGTATCTGTAAACTATTTTACGATCCCAATCTTATAGCGACAATGGTTCCTTATTTTGTAACATGACGCAACGCAGCTCAATCAAAATGATGACTGTACATTCTATGTGTTCCATGGAAATCCACAAATGATACGAATAACGGTAATAAGTTGGTATCCTTATCCTGGCAAAAAAAAACTGTATTTTGGGCGAGAAAAAAAAAAACTCACACTTCCACTGTGTTTGAGCTTCTGTTACTTTGTTTTAGTAATACCTAAGAGTAATTCTGACTCTTGGAAAACAAACTCCTAAGGATTACCTTACAGAAGAGACCAGGATTATGCATGTAGTCAAAGGGGTTCAAGAACAGTAACCATTTTATTTTTGGGCTTGTGTTCAAAAAAGGTGGTGCTAGAGAAGTTCACATTTTCCCCATGGCTTCTAGCTCTACTTGGCAGCTCATTGTTTGAGTAAAAAGAGATATTTCCGATCTTGGCAGATACAATTACATATAATTGTATATATGCATGTCTGATTGGAAGTACAAATCACTAATACACCTGTAGGGTTTTAATTAACTTTTCCAAGCTCTGCATTTCTTCCTCAGATGAGGCCCGTATTCAAGGTGAGTTCCACAGCATTGCCCTGCCCAGTTTTGGGACGGTGTTCCACTTCAGCACACTAAAAATGATTTTCTTTCTAGATTTGTGTGACTCCATAAAATATCACAGACAGGAGTAGTAGTCACCCCAAATTAATTATCTCCCCAAACTGAAAACATACATAACATTAATACAGTAGGTGCTGTGGAATGCTCTCTTTGTAATAATACTTTTCAAATGGCACAACTAGCAAATACTATTCATCTCCTTTACTTTTGCTTATAAATTTTAATTGTGAAACTGCAGGAATTATGGCACAGTGCATATGCTCAGTACATACTAGGGGTGTGCCCGAAGCCGAAATCCGGAAGTGCAGAGATAGTGGGTTGTAAACTGATTTTTGCCAGTTCATATTCGGATGCGGGAAATCTCTGTTTCAGTGCCCACCTGTCTGTATGCCTCTTCTGAACATTACAGAATTAAGCATTGGATTGTTTATTTGTTTATTTATTAATATATAGCCTAATTAGGGATGGAGCCGTTTGATATGGCATGTGACTCAATCGGCAGTCCCTGAAATTACGGATACTCAACCTATATCTTTAACGTGCTCGTCAGTGTGCCTTGTTTATATAAGCCTATGTCAATCTTGTGAGAGCAAAAGAAAAACAAACAAAACATTAAATGAAAAATCTCAACATCTTGCATCCAAACGATATCCCTTTAATGCCGCTTTAATTTAGCTGTGCTTAATCTCAACACTTTTTCAGAATGTAAAAACACGTTTTAAAAGAAAGCAAAGGAACAGCTCGAATCAATAACCTATGTCCCGTTTTGAAATGTCACTTACTGGCTATCAAAATCATTATTGTATTTACGCTAGTTATGGTGTTTGTATTTTTAAACTGTACTGACCATCCGTTCTGCCTCCGTATTGCTGCGTAATAAATTCCGTCAATCTCGCCATTCCATGAGCCCAAGCCCAAATTTGCAACGCAATTAATAAAACGAAAATGTGACGTTTTACACTGCAGAAAAAAATGTTTTAACTAGGCTTGTCGCGGTGATTGGTTTAACCAATGGCATACTAAAAGCATATTAAAGGCTGTTGAAATGCAACCGTATCCAGACTTTTTTTCATTTTCTTGAATTAAAAGCTTTTCAGGTATTCTAGAACTTTGTTGTTACTGCTAGCTCAGAAATGCATCTTGTTGGACTGTTCATTTTACTTTTTTCATTTAGAGTGGCTTTCTCAATAAAGTCATCTTATTGAATTTTATAAAGCATAATAATAATAATAATAATAATAATAGCAATGATAATAATATTACTATGCATAATCATTTATGCATCCAAGTTCATATAGTAAAATAAACATTAAAAAAAAAGTACAATATGAAATGACAACAGGCAGAAAGGACTGTAATTGTGGAAATAGTTTCCATTCAAATGTATAATGAAATGGTTTGATGTTTTTATAAAACTGCCTTTTCATTCTGAGTTGATTATATATTTTACCTCAGATTTTTTCCAGTTCTTATCCAAAATGTTTGTTCAGTGTCCCCCAGTTAACAAACAAACCTTTAACAAAACAAAACAATAGATAAATAAGTATAAAGTACAGAATATAGTTCTTATAAAAAGTTTTTTAAAAAGACAGTGAGGGGGGTGAATACTCATAAATTGCAATAACAATTAATTTTAGAATTTAGAAAAGATCACATTTCCTATATGTAACACAACTTCCGGTCAAAGTCACACCCATTTCAGGTTTTTAATCCGAATACAGATACAGATATTGTTGATGGTTGAACAGATACAGATAGTGGCATCGCTGCACACCCCTAGTACATACTCTACATACAAGCACACATCGCTTGAGATCTGGTGGTGTGTTTAGATTATGTACATTTGGGGGGTGACAGACTAGTTAAAAGATAATATATAACAGCTATACAAATATGAGAAGAAATTATTAAGTTTACTTTACCTGAGGATTAGATGGACCAGCAGACATCAAAGGCTGACAGTCCAGTTTCACAACTATCATTAACTGTAAAGGGGTGTTGAACCTTAGATAAATCTGTTAAATATCTAGTTTATTCAGCATGTTTTCAATATCTGAGGAAGCAGCTGACAGTGTAGCTATTTAAATAGAAACTGATTTGGTTCGATAAGCTATTTTGTTTTGTGGCGTCTTACATCGGTCATATGAAGTCCACACATTTTGCCTGTGGTGTCGCCCAGGATTTGTTTCACTTAAAACAAGCTTAAGGTCACCTAAGGTGACATCACCTAAGGTGACATAAAGTGCTGTATTGAATTTAAATAAGATCCAATTAATAACACAACTTTGAAATGTACATCACACATGCATTTTTTAAATTGAATGTTTGACTGAAATACATTAGCCTGAGAGGTATACCATTTGTGAAATTCCTAGAGCTTTGACTAAAGAATGGTCATTTGCAATGGCATTGTTGTTTGAAGTTGAGTGGATTTCCAATTTTTTAAATCAGATTTGAATGTGAAGTCATGCTTAGTGCAGCTATTTTTTGCGAGCTGCAATTTTCAGCATTTACACATTCAAATGTCATTGCTATCACTGCTATAAAAAAAATTACAAGGTTATTGACAGCTGTAGTTTTTTTGGGTGGTTAATTAATTTTAGGTGACAATATGCTTATAAAAAAGTGATATTCAAATAAGTAAATACACTGAAAACAATTGTTCTCATTCAGCAGCTCATTAATAAACATGAAATATTATAATAAATATTTATAAAATGCTAAATTTAATAATCACATAGGTACATTATCACACACACTATGACATAACTACACAGTACATTTAGGTAGGAATGAATCATTTAAAACCCATTAAAGGTACATTTCTACATTCCACTTAAATGAAAGCATTATCATGTCCTCACTGATATATTTACAAATAATCTTGACTTAATGTTGGGACAATATCTTTTTAAGTGTAACATTTTCCATTGTTAAGTGTTTTTCATGCACTCAATGGTGGTTAAGCCTTTGTGCAGTGGCTTAATTTTACCCATTTTCACCCATTTTGTACTGTTCTGTTTAAAGCTTTGTAATTCCAGACATCAACGTTACACAAACACCAATAATGGCTTAAATAAAATAATTTTACCATTATCATACCATGTATTCTAATGCATTGCATTAAATTAATAAAATTAATTTTCAACAGAAAATTCTTTTGACTCATTGGAAACATATTTGCATCCATATCATTAGAGAATTTCCAACTTTTGCAAAATATAAGGGGAATGGATATACAGTAGGTGTCCAAAAACCTATGCAAAACCTATGAAAACCTAACCTGCCCAATCCTATGCAAACCTATCCAAAGCTATCCAAATATTAACCCTTTCCAGCCGGACCGTTCTAATTTCAGCACAATTGTGCTGATGGTTTGACGTATAATAGCTCTGCCGTCCAATCACTGATTTTCTTTTTGAAAACTGCTAGTTACAGATGACAAAATAAGCTACAATTGCATATAATTGGTTCATGAGCTTAGTGGGCGGGGATTTATTTGTAGACCGCTAAATAAAACCGCACGTCAACCACGTAAATCTCCATTTGCTTCACCGCGGGCGGAGCGGACCACCCCGGACAGAAGACTATCGTCTGAAGACTTTACTGCGACTGAGGGAAAGCCAGTAAACCCCCTGAGGTAAGAAATATTTCAGATAATAATTAACCATAGATATTACTTCAGAAACGATTTTATTTTGAATAAAATCCTGTTTTTGTACCGCAGACTTTCTCATATTTTCACTTGAAATTCGTTAAGGTAGCTAACGTTCGGCTCTAGCTTCAAATGATGCCACTGTGTTGTTGTTACCCCAGCTCGTTTTGAGATGAAATTGTGAAAAAGTCTGTCATACAATGAATAAGTGAAGTGATAACGTTAGATGTGAATATTTTCCGTATCTTAGTGTAGACTTTGATAACTAAATAATAGCGAACTAAAGCTAAAACAAATAACGTTAGTCTAACAGTGCGCTGCCATCCTAAACCGCGCGAACAGCCATTTTCTTTTCTGCGTTTTTGTTTTCCTAATTTGAAACGTTAGCTCTGCTGTCTGTCTTGCTAGCTTTATAAATGTTATACTCAACTATTAGTCTTAGCAATAGCAAGTACTAACTAGCTAGTTTTTTTAACATAACGTTATGTATAAATATGAAGGTTGTTGTTGATCAGTCCTGTCGAAAATGAATGGAGTAGAGAACTAAACAGCAAACATTTCCTAACGTAACGTCAGCTTCACGTTTTATTTTCTGACTCACGTCTTTGACTTGAGCAAGATTAGCCTGTTTAGACAAATATGACAAAAAGACATCATTCAGTTGAGCCAATGTCACTGATGATTTAGGTCTGTTCATTCAAAACAATATCTTATATGAATGGACATTATGCTAAGTAGTCTAACATTGTGTTAAGTAGTCTAACATTGTGGTGTTGTGCTTTTTATCTAACGTTATTCTGGAGCATAAAGTGTTTTCTGTAAAATGTCATTCTCATTATACACCCCTTTAATGACTCAGAAATTGTTTTATATGTTATGGATTAATGAAATGGCAATTGATAATATATGTATCTATTACAGCGATGGATGGACATTATGCTTGTGTCCAGAATAGCTATTTTATCTATTCCTGACATAAGCATAAAGCGTTTGCTGTAAGATGATGTTATTGCAAGCCCTTTAATTACTCAAAAATGGTTTTATATGATATGTTATGGATTAATGAAATGGTAAATGATTACATATTTATGTATTGCAGCAAAGGATGGACATTTAGCCATCTGATACAGTCCCTGAAGAGAAGGAAGGTGCGGAGGGTCATTGCAGAGCACGACATGGAGGACCATCAGGGCATGCATGCACTTAGTTATCTTCTTGATTTTTGAATATATTGAAGGTATTTATGCTTGACCATAGATTTGTCTGCTGTATCTGTACTAATACATTAATGATTTTACTGTAAATAAATCCAATGCATTAATTGTACGGGTATCTAAACTGATATTTGCCATGGGTTGTATCTTGTTTTCATTTGTTTTACAATGTTATCCATTTACTTAGTTCATCCATTCACTATGTTATACATTTTTTTTTAAATAAAGTGTGTGTTTCATTGAACACATAAATTGTATATTTCAGTGTATGTGTCTTTCAATTTTGCATTATATCAACAGATTCTCAACAGTGACCCATTAGGAGTATGGATAAGTGGTAATGTGAAATGTCAATGAACCTAACATTCTACTAAAAGATTTTTTTTGCCTTTTCCCATACATCACTAAGATGTTATAACTTTTTAGCAGTAAATGATAAATCTGTTCTGATTTCTACTCTATATCACTTACAAAACAGTGAAGATACCACACAGTTTGTCTCCCTCGATCTTGAACATGAAATGTTTAAAAACCTAGGTTTCTCATGGAGAATAGCCATTTAGAAAGTTTTTTTATTATTATTTATTTTGTGATTTGTTTTAATAATTGATGATATTGTGTTAAAGTAAGCATATTATTGTATATAAATGGAAAGCTCCAGTTATCCTGTTTAAAATGGTATATTATCTTTAGGGGTGTAACATAATATGATCACACCACAAACAGTTTTGCATACACATGTCATATTTTCAATGAACCTAACATTCTAAAGCGTTTATTTTAGCCTTTTCTTACCCATCACTGAAGTGGTTATAACTTTTGAGCAGTAGAAGATAAATCTATTCTGATTCCTATTCTATATGACTCACACAATGGTGAAGATATCATACGCTGTAAGTTTCCCCCTATCTTGAACATGAAATGGGTAAAATAGTAGGTTTCTCATTAGAAAATAGCCATTTAGAATGTTTTATAAATTTAGTTGCTAAATGTATTTCCATAATTGATGATATTGCCATCAAGTAATCCTATAATTTTTTATATCAATTGAAAGCCCCAGTTATCCTGTTTACAATGGTATATCAAGTTTAGGTATCTGATGTCATATGATCACACTACAAACATTTTTGCAACGCACATTAAGAAATAAAATGGAATAGAATGTTGACCCAATATTCGCTTAGGCTGGAAAGGGTTAAGACAGCTTTATTTTCCATTTGAAGTGTGTATGACAAGGGAATTAGAGCAGAAAAGGAAGAATATCTGGCTTTAATAATGTGTGTAAGTTTATGACATTATTCCATACTTTATGATAGATTTTGATAGCAGAGGGAAATTATGTGATGACGACAGAAATTCAGTCTAATTCACTCCATCCAGGAAATAATGATTATAAGCAGATGTGTTTGCCCAACACCTGCAGTAACCACTCAGCCATCTTGTTTTTGCTTTTGTCTCCTTTAAGCCCATGGGATATGGGTGCTATGTTTTTACCGATTTTAACAATGCATACTCCATTTTCCGTCTTTAGATAATCTAGAGTGCAGACCTTATAATGGAAAAGGTTTAATTAGCCACAAGTACCTAGGAGACACATGCTGGTTCACTAACAGCTAATTGAAATTAGAAAGACTTTGAGGAAAAGATTATGCTCAGTATATAGTCCTATCTTGTTTAACATGAAAGTAATAGCCAAGTAGCCAATACTAAGACTAATTATTCTTTAAAAAAAACCTTTATTTGTTAAGAATATACATGATATATTGAGAGACAAACAGCACAAAGCAGCCTTCATCAGGGCATACAATTATAAACACCTTTTCTTTGTACCAGGTTTCAAATGTTTCAAATGTCCAGCAAGCTAGCAAGTCATAATATGCCAGCAAGTTTATCGATTTGTTTTAAGATCCTTTTTTCCTTAACATTCTCCCCATGGCTTCTAGTTGGCGGCTCATTCTTTGAGCGAAAAGAGAAATCCGATCGATTTTGGCATATACAATTGTATATAATTTTATGTGAATTGTGTATGAAAATATATGATCGGAAATACAAAGTGTTGAGCAACTAAACGGTTAAATTATTTTTATTACTGATAACACTGTCTTGACTTTACGAAATGACATGGCCAGGTGTGCAACTGCAGAATTAACTTTATAGATACCGGTAATATGTTTTATTAGTATGTGTCCATCGCTGTAATTACACTTAAATGCACAGCCTGGTGTGATGCTCTCACTGTAATTACACTTAAATGCACAGCCTGGTGTGATGCTCTCACTGTAATGACATTTAGATGCACAGCCTGGTGTGATGCTCTCCCTGCCGGGTCATTGGCTGTACCAGTGTGCCCAGATCATGATGATGGTGATGAAGCTGACGGTGATGAAGACGAGGTAAAGGCAGAAAAGCAGGCGGTCGATGACGTTGCCTATCTGAACCCACTCGTCTGCATTCTGGCTGCCCTGGAGACGTTTGTCCACCTTGAGCCGGATGGCCAGCAGGTCTGTGCTTAATTTCCGCAGCTCCTGCAGGATCAGTTCCTCCTGGCATTGGCCATTCCCCTGGGGCCCCTCGGGACCCGCGCTAACAGAGGGGCCCGCTTCAGCCTCGCACTTCTCTGCTGAGACAGGACACACCGGCCCTCGTTAGCAGAGATTTTTTTACTGATTGTTTTCTCTGATTAATCAGGATATAGCGATTTTTCTGAGTTTAAATGTCTTTAGGGCCGTGTGGCTTTATTGCAAAACACTGCTACCCTGCTGTCAGCTATGGGAGAGTGCAGAAGCTCTTGATGTATGTGCTTATGACACAGTCAGGAACAAGACTTTTAGGGTTTGAAAATACGCATTTAGATTAATCAGGAAATATCAGGAAAAATCACATATGTGTATTTGCCCTAAAAGAGTAGTTAGACATGTCTGTGTTAAACAATGATTTAGAATAGCAGGTGAGGGCTGGCGTTGGTGCCTGGGGTGTAAATTGTGTGACTGGGGAGAGGGGCAGAGTGGATAGGTCGTGCCCCCCCTCCCCTGTCCGGACATCAAGGCGCCCCGGTCTTTGACGTGCATTGGCTGTGACTAATGAAGTGTGTGAAGAACAAACCATATGTTATTTGGGAACATTTGGAAGATAGGCTCTCACCAATGATGTAAACATGTCCGTCAAGCTCAAGGCCTCCGAGGGTATATGAGCTTGACTAGATGACCAGTGCGTGGAAGGTTACTGGACTGCAATTGTGCTGTGCCTTGGTGATCTTCCTGCTGGCCAGTGTGATTTGCAATAAACTTTTACTTATACTCTAGTAAAGTGTTTGTTGTGTGAGTGAGTTCCTGCATTGTCCTGACTTGGATTATTGAGAAAGAAGCCGGTTCCTAACAATTTGGTGAGCAAATAGACTGGATCTGGATCTAAAACTTTTATTTGAAATGCCTTAACCATTTAAACATCAGTAAAATTCCTGAATATTACTATTTTTGACTATTCTGAAAGAAACATCTATGTATTTTGACCAAAATGTTCACAAAAGATTTCTTTTGTCTATTATGACTGTATGTTCTGGTCAGAAATATTTTCAGGGATCTGCACATGTGTTTTTGTATAAAAGTGAAATTATTTCAGATATGTATTTGACCGAGCAAAGGACCAAACACTACCTTGAGCAGCAGGCTTGAGTGTGACGGTGACACGGTTGCTGGGTTTTTGGTACAAGCAGACGAGCCGGGCCAGGTACTGCAGGACTATCACACGGATCCAGTGCGGAACCGAGGGGTACTGACTGGAACTGTACAGGATATTGGTGATCAGAATTGTCTCAAGGAGACTACCCACCATCAGAGCCAGGCAGATAGAGAAGAACACATCTGGGGAGAGAGATTGAGTGAAGGACAAAGAGAGCAAGACAGAGAGAGATTTAGTGAAATAGAGGGAGAGAGAGAGATGTGGTTATTATTATAGAAGCTATAATTCTAGAAACTTGTTGTACATGTTGGAATACGTTGAAATCCATGAACACTTATCAATTATACTGTCTCACGTATTCATCTCAGTGGGACTTTCCTGCTGAAATGAAGGTTAGATAAATTCTGGTTAATCTCCACCCTCACTCTGTTACACATGGCAAGGCCTGCTGCCCTTGTGTTGTGCTTTTAGGGGCACTTGAAACAGCAAACGTTATGAACTTTTCAACTCATTAGGAGCAGTTGGTTTTGAAACCCTAAAAACCGTTCCAAATAGACACTCTCACATGGAACGCAATCCGAATGCACACTCTCACACTGAACACTGTTCCAGTGCACACTCTCACACTGACTTATCAGTGGTGTCCTGGTGCCGGTGATGGGTAGCAGGTCATTCATGATGAGCAGAAACACGGTATATCCCAGGATCAGGGTCATCTTGAAGGACGAGCGGTCCACACTCTGTGGGGGGAGGAGGAAGCTGAAGAGGTCCACTGTGATGAGGAAGCAGCTGGGGACCAGCAGGTTCACCACATACAGCGTGGCCCTGCGCTTCAGAACCACCTAGAATGTGAGCGGAGGGGAAGTTCATTCTATATACATTTCAATATTTACCGGAAGGAGACAGGTTTCTTTTAAAAACGTAAACTGTATTCATATAGCCATTCAGGTTAAATACCTTGTGGTCAAAGGGAAAACAGCAGTGCCCCACCTTGGAATCGAACCTGCAAGTTCCCAGTTCCCAAACCATTATAATAAATTGCTCCCTTTGTAAAATTTTGCAACACAGAAAATGAGGGCTGTGGTTTCATTGCTGCTCTTTATGTATGCTTTTGCACTGCACATTCACTGCATTTGCACTGCACATTCACTGCTTCTGCACTGCACATTCACTGCTTTTGCACTGCATACTCACTGCTTTTGCACTGCACATTCACTGCATTTGCACTGCCCCTTCACTGCTTTTGCACTGCACATTCACTGCTTTTGTACTGCCCCATCACTGCTTTTGCACTGCACATTCACTGCTTTTGTACTGCCCCTTCACTGCTTTTGCACTGCATACTCACTGCTTTGTCACTTACATAGAAGATGACTTCATCATATTCAAGGTCGCCTGCGTGCAGAGTATTATCAGTGGCTGAGAGGTCCAGCAGCTCCCACTCCCCTGCTGTACGCAGAACCTTCCAAGATGCATCCAGTGCACTTGAGATATTACTGTGCAGAGCCACCCGGATGTCTGCAGCTGCAGGGACAGAATAGAATAACTAGAATAGAATAACTTTTATTTTCCTGTGAGGGAACTTCAGTTGTGGTTGCCAGCAATGAAAAAAGACAGACAGTGGGGCAGACCCACAAAACACAAGCAAACTTGTTACATAAAGACATTCAATTCAATTATATAATTACATTATATACAGTACAGTATACTGGTATATATATATATATATATATATATACATACAGTATATATACCATGTGTACCTGTATGTGAAATACCAACCCAAACCCAGCCTGAAACCCGATACTTTGTCAGGGCCCATTGGGCTTGTGTCGGGTAGCAGACCTCTAGTCCTTAGTTCAAAGATGCTACTTGCTATGTTAGCTGGTGTTACATGCACAAAAAGCTTGGCATACATTATGTAAGCATTTACATAACTTTTTACAGCTGCTGTGATAAATTGCACCACTTTGACTCAAGGATCCATAAGCCGTAATGGATTCCATGGATTTATCTTTGTAATAATAACGATAACAATAGATTGTATTTATATAGCACCTTTCAGACGATGTCAGATGATAGCATGTAATAAATGCATTTATAAATGCAATTGGTTTATGATGTGTGTACATTTTTTATTGTTGAGGTTTTCTCACCAACATGCAAGTAGGAACCAAAGGTGAGAGAGCAGTTCTGCACATCAAAGGGAAAGGCGTAGATGTCCAATGTACAGGTGCTGACCACTCTGACGGGTCGGTCATCATACACATGACCAGTATACTTCAGATACACATAGGGTGAGTTTGGGGATTCATCTTCCTCCATACTGTCAGAAAAACACATACATAGGGTGAGTTTGGGGATGCATCTTCCTCCATACTGCCAGAAAAACACATACATAGGGTGAGTTTGGGGATGCATCTTCCTCCATACTGCCAGAAAAACACATACATAGGGTGAGTTTGGGGATGCATCTTCCCCCATACTGCCAGAAAAACACACTCAGTAGAGCACAGTACATATGAACATTTTGGACAGAGTAAGACTCGCCTCTTCAGACTGCATCATTCGGATTTAGTTGAGGTTAACTTTAATGCAATCTCTTCTCTGATATTGTTGCATTCTAAATTACATTTTTTGTTTGTGTGAAGTACTGTGTTGTTGAATTAGTTGAATTCATTTATATTGTAAAGTTCTCTCTCTCTCTGTTGTCCATTTTGTGACCCAAGTCTGATACAGCACCGGTGCATGATGCAGTACTAGTGCATGATGCAGAACCCATGCTTGATGCAGTACCCATACATGATGCAGAACCCATGCTTGATGCAGTACCCATACATGATGCAGAACCCATGCCTGATGCAGTACCCATGCCTGATGCAAAACCCATGCTTGATGCAGTACCCATGCCTGATGCAGAACCCATGCTTGATGCAGTACCCATGCCTGATGCAGAACCCATGCTTGATGCAGTACCCATGCCTGATGCAGTACCCATGCCTGATGCAGAACCCATGCTTGATGCAGTACCCATGCCTGATGCAGAACCCATACTTGATGCAGTACCCATGCCTGATGCAGTACCCATGCCTGATGCAGAACCCATGCTTGATGCAGTACCCATGCCTGATGCAGAACCCATGCTTGATGCAGTACCCATGCCTGATGCAGTACCCATGCCTGATGCAGAACCCATGCTTGATGCAGACCCCATACATGATGTAGTACTAGTGCATGATGCAGCACCCATACATGATGCAGTACTAGTGCTTGATGCAGAACCCATGCCTGATGCAGTACCCATGCCTGATGCAGAACCCATGCTTGATGCAGTACCCATGCCTGATGCAGAACCCATGCTTGATGCAGTACCCATGCTTGATGCAGTACCCATGCCTGATGCAGAACCCATGCTTGATGCAGTGCCCATGCCTGATGCAGTACCCATGCTTGATGCAGTACTAGTGCTTGATGCAGAACCCATGCTTGATGCAGTACCCATGCCTGATGCAGAACCCATGCTTGATGCAGTACCCATGCCTGATGCAGTACCCATGCCTGATGCAGAACCCATGCTTGATGCAGAACCCATACATGATGCAGTACTAGTGCATAATGCAGTTCCCATGCCTAATGCAGAACCCATGCTTGATGCAGTACCCATGCCTGATGCAGAACCCATGCCTGATGCAGAACCCATGCTTGATGCAGAACCCATACATTATGTAGTACTAGTGCATGATGCAGCACCCATACATGATGCAATACTAGTGCTTGATGCAGTACCCATACCTGATGCAGAACCCATGCCTGATGCAGAAACCATGCTTGATGCAGAACCCATGCATGATGCAGTACTAGTACATGATGCAGCACCCATACATGATGCAGTACTAGTGCTTGACGCAGTACCCATGCCTGATGCAGAACCCATACATGATGCAGCACCTGTGCCTGATGCAGTACCCATGCCTGATGCAGAACCCATACATGATGCAACACCTGTGCCTGATGCAGTACCCATGCCTGATGCAGTACCCATGCCTGATGCAGTACCCATGCCTGATGCAGTACCCATGCCTGATGCAGTACCCATGCTTGATGCAGTACCCATGCTTGATGCAGTACCCATGCCTGATGCAGAACCCATACATGATGCAGTACCCATGCCTGATGCAGAATCACACTGTAACCCACAGAGACACTGCTCACTTACAATTCATTGATCATAATGTCTGGTATCCACAGCATTTCTCTGGGTAATGAAATTCTGGATGCTCCACATTGTATGGGGTCCCACTTCACAGACTCAATCTCCCACTCCTGGCAAAAAAATAGAGTTATAAAAACAACATACTGAAAGACCTGTAAAGCTTTTCATTGTAAAAAAAAAAAAACACTTACCAGGACTAGCCAAATAAAAGTTGTCATTAGTTGTTGCTGCTCATCCTAGAAAAGAACAACACATTAAAAATGTTTAATTCCAATACAAATTTTAATAATATATTTTATGGTAACATTACCTGATATGGCATTATGATACTGTCAAAGATCAAGATGGTTTCTTATGTTACCTTATCGTACATGTTTTTTTTATTCTTACTGAGCTGTTGTGACTTGATTTATTCTTAATAAAACGTATTTTACTGGACCTCAGCATTGTAACTGGTCAACCGAACACTAAACAGACTGTTAAGCAGGAAGCAGCACGACTACTTTATGGGAGAAGCAAAATTGGAATGCGTTCAATTTGAAAAAGACTTTGGGGTAGATGTTGATCAAAGCCTTTCAGGTTCTAGGCATTGTGCTATAGGCCTAGTAGTAAAAAAGGCTAACAGGATGCTGAGATATATAGCCAAAAGTATTGAGTATAAATCCATGAAGTTATGCTTATGTTATACAATACCTTTGTCAGACGACACTTAGAGTACTGTGTGCAGTTCTGGGCACCGTATTACAAAAAAGATATAGAGGCTCTGGAAAAGGTCCAAAGAAGGGCGACTAAATTTGTTCCTGGTATGAAAGATAAATGTTATGAAGAAAAACGTAAGGATACTTAATCTCTTTAAGCTTAGTAAAAGTTGGGGTGATTTGATTGAGGTAAATTTATAAAAAGGGATTGTGAACTACAAGAGATTCTTCAGGTTGAGTTCTGTTAGTAGAACGAGAGGGCATAGATGGAAATGAGCAAAAAGTAAATTCCACACAGACATTAGTAAGTACTTCTTCACACAGAGAGTAGTCGCTGTGTGGAATAGAAAACCCACTAAACC
Organism: Synaphobranchus kaupii; assembly: GCA_029718625.1. Taxonomy (NCBI): domain Eukaryota; kingdom Metazoa; phylum Chordata; class Actinopteri; order Anguilliformes; family Synaphobranchidae; genus Synaphobranchus; species Synaphobranchus kaupii. Next base: position 21,404,531 of record CM056377.1, read on the forward strand.
AAATTAGAAGTGAGTGACGCACTCCAACAGATTGATGACATCTGCCAACAACTGCTTTTCTTAAGTGCCCGGATGTTCACAATCCGAAAGCCAGCTTTTGGAGATCCATGTTTTTGTAGAGTCTAATTTAAAATGGTAGCTTTTTGAGAGTGGTTGAATAGTGGTTTTGAGTGGTTGAATAGTGGTTTTGAGTGGTTGAATAGAACGGAATTAAAACAATAATAATTTAAAGGGGATCCATACAAGTTCAATTTTTTTGAAATACAGATTCAAATCACATCATTCAGTGTGACAAGGGGGTGTTGGCTGAGTAAGGACACAGGAGGTGAGGTGTAGTCAAAACAGGCAACAAGAGGTTAACTAGGAGCACAGCAAGGGTGTACACAGGGCTACAAGCAACACCAGGGCCCACTGAGCTTGGGCCATGAGCCAGGCACAATACAAATAACTCACAGCAAGAGACAGCAGGGCTAGAACTAAGATACAGGGAAATCCAGGCACACACAATAAGGGTAATGGGGAAACATGTGCAGACAGGGGGAATGTGTGGAATGTACAAACTGTAACACGAGACAATGAAACAATCAAGACACGTCATAGACATGCATCGAGCAATCAAGCGCCAGTCGGCTGGCAAGCTGGCGCCCTCCGGTGGACACCAGAGGTGCGTTCAAATTCAGCAAACAGAGCCGAACGTGCGTGGCAAACATGTTTTCTTTGAATGGTTAAATTTGAACGTTCCAAATTGTTTGCATTACCGGTATCTTCAATTGAAATCTCCATGGGAACACATTTCCCTCAGTCCAGCGTCCATTTTTGTTCTCCGCAAACTACCTTTTCAGACCATTCCCTTATGTTTGCAAACGTTTGCGGCGAACACAAAGCTAACGGAAAAAAGTTTGAAATAGTTTGCAAACGTTCGCAAACGTTCGCCTTGTTCACTGAATTTGAACGCACCTCTGGAGTGATGGCAACATTCTAAAACCTTTCATTCGAATTCTAATTATTGAACAAATTCAATGTAATCAAACTTTACATGCAATTTTAAATGAAACAAATTCAGATTAACAAAATTCAAATTCAGTTGTCTGGTGGCACAAAAAATACACCATAATAAACACTCCCATTCCTGAAGGATTTGTATCTCAGGTTATACTGTATTTATTGTCTGTAAAGTACAGTGAGCTGCATTTTTTTTAAAGAATGGTGTTATAAAATGGTTGAAATAAATGCTGAATTTCAATGAGCATAGCCTCCATCCTCTCACTAAACTGGATTAGGAACGGCGGTTTCGTATAAAGGTTAAGGAACTGGTCTTTTAACCTAAAGGTTGCAGGTTCGATTCCCAGGCAGGACACTATTCTGGAACCCTTGAGCTTACCCACTTAACCCTAACAGTATATATTCAGCTGTATAAATGGATACTATGTAAAAAAAAAAAAAAAGATAAATGCCGTGATGTAATGGATACTACTGTAGTTCCTTATCTGGTGTTCACTCACCACTCCGAGAATGCCAAAGACTGTGAGTTTGATGCTGACATTAGTGGGTGTTGATAGCTTGCGGACGGGTCGGAGGGCGGTCCTTTGGAGAGCTGTCTCCAAGGCAACAAAGAGGGACTCCGCATCTGGCCGGGAGCAGTTCACAGTCACAGGAGACTCCAAACACTGAACTGGGGAAACACACACACACACACACACACACACACACAAACATGGTCTCTACATTTGTCCAAATCATGCATTGTGCCCTCTAAAAGGTGTGGAAACACTAACAGACAGGAAGCAAGGTAGGTTAATATCAGTATATAACAGGGGGGGGGTGGGGGGTGGGGGGTGGTGGGGGGGTGCACACTGCTCCAGGAAACTACAGGCCTAGCAGTATAACTTGCATCTTGTGTAAAAAAAAATTTTGTTGAACAAAACAGTATCTTAAAGGGACAGCTTTGTTGCAGCCAGATTGGTGCAGGGGCCTGAAAATCCTCAGAGTTCAGTACAATTGGAATCAGAATTATTTTTCCATAGAGTTCAATAAGATACTGAGTCAGGAGAAACAACTCTTAAAGTGATCCATCCACACCTACTGCTTATCTGGCAGCAGAGTGATGGTTTGAGGCACGTTTGATACCTCAGACCCTTTATGACTTACAGCCATTTAGCCAACTATGTATTCCATACTGTACCAGCATAATTTACATTTACAACTAGTCCCCCCTCCCCAAAATTCCCATAGTGATCCATTAAAGATCTTGTAAGAGTACCTGAAAGTAAGATATCAAGAGTCTTCTGATGTTGTTGAGTCACAGATATCTAAACGTCATGGAATGCAAAGGACATTTAATAAAATACTAAACATGATTTCACACTTTTTGTTTGTCCCAATACTTTAGCTTGCTTGAAATAGGGGGACTATGTAAAACAAGGGTTATTATTTGTAAATGGTGAATTCAATATTTATACAAATAGCTAAAAATCTGTACTTTATTGAATGGTTTGAGTTCAAATCTGAACCTTTGGAGTATACAGCTAAATGAAGGGAATATGCTTCCTTGTCCCAATGCTTACGAAGGACACTGTATGTGGAGCTTCTATTTCAAGCCATGAATCAATCATGGAATATCTCACATATCAACACATTAGTAGAATACAGAACAATTTGGATTTTTCCCTCAGTGCATTCATATTACTTGCAATGCCAGACATGGTATATTGATTTAATAGTTAATTCTGGTATGTTTTAAAGAGTTGCCTAAGATGAAGCTCTTACCCTGTATAAGAAGACAGGAGGTAATGAGGAGAATCACTGTGTAAATGGCAGGCCTACACTGGCTGCTCAGACACCTCTCTGGATTGGGCGTTTGTCCTTTCTGTAGAATTCAGCACAGCACATTTCACAGGCTTGCATTTCACCAGGATATAATGCACATGACATACTGTACATGTTGATGACATGTCTGCTTTTATGTTGGATTATAAGTCTGTCGTTTCCAACAGTACTGTGTTCAAATTAATAAAAGTGTAATATGCCTCTCTCCTGTAGTCTGAATAAGCAGTGTAACATTATTTCCCATCATCAAACATTCAATACAGAATGTATTTGTCCAGATGCCTTTATATCTTTCCAAATGTAGCACACCATAGCCTTGCACAACATAACTTAGCTAACAATGGAGAATGCACATTGATTACATACGTATGTATAACCAATTACTATACCTAAGCAATATTCAGTTTTCACTCCATTAGATTATGACAGTCAGACAAGGCTACACAAAGTACTTTGAGTCAGAATGAAAAGTGAATATTGACAACTGATATTGGTTAGCTAAACATAATCATCAAGCTTTTTATATAGCTCGCTAAATAATTTTACAGAAGGCTGTGATATGCGCTATATTTATAAAGATATCGACGTGTCTGGATGAATGCTGTCATTCATTTTGCATTGACCGTTTGATGACCGGAAAAGGTTTTACACTGCTAATATGAAACCCAGAGAATGCAACCATGACTGTAATTTGATATAGTCTCTCTCCCACAATGCACCTGTGATCATTTTCCACACACCATATAGTCCATATAAAGCAAAATTCTGAATGCTGTATTCTGCACATAGTATTTATGTTTGTGTAGCTGCATGATGGGTAAAAATGAATGACTAGCCTCAACATAACCATGCTATAGTCTTCATATGGTTCATATGATCACATTATCTTTCTAATATGGTACCTGCAACAATTTACCCACATACTTATTTTTACAAACCACGGAGACTAGTTTATTTTAAAGGGAGCAATCTTATACAGAAACCAGCAATGGTCAATCCCTGTCTACTCTAACATTTTCATATTCCTTTACAATGACCTGGACAATAGTGTTCCATGTAATGTGGAATGTTACTGGCTTGTTAGCAAATGATAACCATGGGCATAATAATACTAATAATAATACTAATAATAATACTAATAATAATAATACTAATAATAATAATAATAATAATAATAATAATAATAATAATAATAGTAAATACAACAAATGCCACAGAGTTTAAACTGAGTTATTAATCGCTACAGGACACCTCCGGTGCTGGAAATCCTAACCCTATGAAAGTCTTTCAGCAGCACAATTTTCCAAGATCTGCTAATGTTTCATTGAGTAGCTGTTGCATCCATCTATAGAGGCTTTGCGAATACCTGAGGAAAACCCTGGTTCTTGTTTCTATCATATATTGTGAAATTAAATACAGTATCACTGCACAGAATTTACTTCAAAGGATGCATTGCAATACAAGAAGTTGTAAACCATCCAAGAGCCATAATCAGTTTGATCTGCTAAATTTACTGTAATTTACTAGGCCTATATCATTTTTTAGCAAGTACTAATTATTTAAAAACAAATACTTAATTAAAAATATTAGGTATATTTTGGAAAGCCAGTATTCAGCAAGGTTGACCACTTTTATTTCTCAGATATTGAGCAGCCTTTGTCTGTAAATATTACAGCTAAGCCTCCGTCTAATAGAAAACAACATCTCGGCATAAGAATGACCGATATTTTAGAATTGGTATTTAACCCCTTCACACAGATGCCAAATTCTGTCAATTCCCACCTATTTAGGGGGTGTTCTATTTAATGCTTTATAACTCTACTTAAGCATGATCTGGTGCAAATCCGCACTGTATGAAGAGACTAGTGTAGACTTATTTTTACAATGCATACTCTATGGCAGAGCTCTAAAGATATACAAAGCCTTACAAGTAGCATCAGTTTCGGGAGTATATATATTTCAAAATACAATTTATGACATGGCTTTTACAAAATGCAGTGCTTGGTCTCAGATCAATCAATCAATCAACCAGTCAATAATTCAACCAATCAATCTTTATTATTATACCATTTACAAACAGGTTGTCACACAGCACTTCACAATGGACATTTTCCAAAAGGAATCAGAAAAGTGAAGCTATTTGTTTTCATCATGCAAAGTATGCGCACACAGTATATTACACACAGAGAGAACTAACAAAAGCAGAAAGCTGTGAAATCGCAGGTGCCGAAACAACAGCAGAGACTGCCTTTATCAGGGTTAGAGACTGCCTTTACCTGAGTTAGGGTCAGAGACTGCTTTTACCGGATTAGGGTTAGGATTAGAGGCGGCCTTTACCTGGGCTCTGGGTAGGACTTCAGTGGCCATCGAACGCTATCCCTGCTGCAGCAAGTGCAGGGATGGATCAGAGAAGCAGCTTCTCAACTACTGTCAGCCTCTCAAGCACTTGTCAGAAAAAAGCAACACTACAACCAGGACTAACTGTCACCAGGAACCAGATATCTGCTTAGCTTAAGCAAATAAGGATGTTGTCTTAGAGAAATAGATGCCATGGAACTGCCTGTTGTGTCTGCATTGTCTACATCAGTGCTTGTAATATCTATACAAGTATCTATCACATTGTATTGCAGTGGAAACGTTGATCATATTTAAACATTGATTGCCTTATTTAAACATTGATACAGTATAACTAAAATCAGTTCAGTTAAAATCAATTCAGTTAAATATAGGAAGATTTCCACCAAATCTGCACTTTAGACATATTTTATTTATCACTCATTTCTTACTCAGTCCATCCCCTCACCATTTTGGCTTGTTAGTGTTATTTTGTTTTGTCTTTCAAACGCTTTAACTGTGTAATTTTTAACCCTTTAAACGGTGTCATTTTTCTTTTGGTCACTTAAAAAAATATAGCATGCAAGAGACAAGATTACAGTATGCATATTCCTGCCTCATATGCTGTTCACTGAGAGGCACCGGAGGTGCAGTTTTCACACAGTAGCCCTGGAGCTGTACGGATTTCTAATGTGGCTGCGGGCTAAAGGCTAAAAGCTACAGGCTGTACCACTTTACCCAGATGCATGAAATGGTGATGAAGCTGACAGTGATGAAGAGGATGTAAAGGCAGAATAGCAGTCGATCGATGATGTGACCGATGTGCATCCACTCCTCGGCTGTTTCACTGCCTGTGACGTGTTTGTCTATCTGCTGACGGATGGCCAGGACATCCTGGCCAAGCCTTTTCAGCTCTCCCAGGACCAGCATATCGGCCTGGGGCTCTGCTGTAATACAGGGGCCAGCCTTGGCCTCCATATTCTCTTCTGAGACACCAAGGAAACAGGAGGAATACACGGGTTATCATTACTAAGTGAATCGTCATAATATTAGAACACGCTTAGTTGTCATTACTGAGTGAATAGTTTTGAGCCTCTTGACCACAGCAAACCTGGTCAAATGATTATCTAAAGAGTTTATTTATTCCAAATACATATATAAACAAGGTCTGGATCAGGCCCAGAGAAAGCTCAGTCTGTAAGACTACCTTGGTAAGCAGGGTTGGGTGTGACGGTGACACATTCGCTGGGCTTTTGGTACATGCAGACGAGCCGGGCCAGGTACTGCAGGACTATCACACGGACCCAATGGGGGACCGGGGGGTACTGTGTGGGTCTGCACAGGATGTTGGTGATCAGAACTGTCTCAAGGAGACTACCCACCATCAGAGCCAGGCAGATAGAGAAGAACACATCTGGGGAGAGAGAGAGAGAGAGACGGACTTCACTCTCATAGATGCTGATATGCACTCACAAACAAACAAACATTGAAGCACACACAGATTTAACAGCTTAACAGCTTTAAACACTCTGGGCTGCAGAGTGGCTTATTTGGTTACAGCGCTACGCTGTGGTGCATGGATGATCCCCACGGCCTCGGATCGAATCTGGACCATGTCAGTGCCGACTGTGGCCTGTTGCTCCATAGGGCGACACGCAATTGGTGACTGCGTTGCCCAGGGTACAGGAGGGTTCAGTGGGTTAGGGGCCCATGTTTCATCACTCTCTAGCTACCCCAGCCGGTCATTCAGGTGCGTGGGGACTGCATGGCGAAGCCGCATATATATGAAGGTCGTCCTCCATTCTATGCAAGCTTGACTGTGGGCTGTGGTGTGAAAAGAAGCAGGCCAGCGACATCACGTGTTTCGGAGGAGAACAGCGGATGTCTAAACTCTCCCAAAGCGGCAGTGGGGATCGCGCATTAACACAGCTGCGCTTGCAGATAGATGATTGGACATTCCAAATTAGACTTGTTCAGCCCCATGTTGGGCACCAATACTTTGTCAAAAAAAAAACACTAATGAAAAATTGTACTTATTAAGGGGATTCTGTTGCCGGTGACAGGCAGCAGGTCGTTCATGATGAGCAGGAACACGGTGTAGCCCAGGATAAGGGTCATCTTGAAGGACGAGCGGTCCACACTCTGTGGGGGGAGGAGGAAGCTGAAGAGGTCCACTGTGATGAGGAAGCAGCTGGGGATCAGCAGGTTCACCACATACAGCGTGGCCCTGCGCTTCAGAACTATCTGCAGAGGAACACAGAGAAAAGACAATGCATGCAGCACATTTGCGGTTTTCTCCATAGGGATTATTAGCACTCAACCACAAAAACAATACCACATTACCTCACACAGCATTGGTGGAGTTCCTCTCTGTTCTCAACCAGTGATGTGATTCTTCTATTTTATACATAATTTTTATATTTTATCACCAGCTCAGTGACTGTCACTGAGGAAGGATGAAAAAACAAAACTGCAATCTAATAAGCCTTTGTGAGCTGATGTTCAGCTTTATTTTAATTCATATTTGCTTTGAAACTGTACTGTCTTCATTAAGGTGTCATGGATCCTCTGCAAACTCCAAACTATTCTACATCAGCTAGCAGTCACCATTAATGTGTCTCAGATAGGGATGGGAGAATGAGGGTTCATGACAACACTAATCCTCCCATTTCCTTTTGGTATAGTAATGTTAAACTGTGTACATTTATCTTAGCTTTATAGTGGTGTTTGCTTTTGCAATACTATACCAATTGTTGGGTTGTTGTTTGGTTAACTTTACATATATTGATTATAAATGGGCCTTCTTGGTGATATCACAGTTTTGTATTCCTGAGAACAGTTCTGTTCTCCACTTACAGTGAGCACCATAATTCATTGGACAGTGACACATTTTTTGTTATTTTGGTTCTGTACTCTAGCACATTGAGTTTGAAAGGATACAATGACAATGATGGTTGAAGTGCAGACTGTCAGCTTTAATCTGAGGGTATTTTCATCCATATCGGATGAACAGTTATACATAGAAATTATACATAGTCCATACATACATAGTCCCCCCATTTTTGGGCATCAAAAATATTGGACAGTTTAACATAATGTAGAATAAAGTAATCATTTTTAATACTTGGTCACACATCCTTTGCATGCCATGACTTCCTGATGTCTGTGACCCAACAATATCAAAAGACTCTTGATATCTTATTTTCTGGTACTCCTACAAGCTATACTATAACTTCTCAGCATTTGAATGGATCTCTATGGGAAATGGGGGGTGGGACTAGATTTAGCTGCAAATTACACTGGAACGGTATGGAACACATGGTTGGCTAAATGGATAACTTGAAGGGCCCTATCTTACACCCGGCGCAAAGCGGCGCTAACCCAAACGCAAGTGTCTTTGCTATCTTACACCTGGCGCTAGGTCCATAATAACGCCTAACGCTTACGTCCTTAAACTAGCATGTATTCTTGCGCCATCACAAGTGAACTGGGCGTGTTGGTCTTAAGATGAGGAGTGGCCAGGATTCTTTTTGGCGTATTGCTATCCTGAGCCAGCAGAAAGCGCTTGCGCTAGAACCACTACAAACCTGGTCTGCAGTCATGTGCACAACGCGCATACCCTCCTGTCTGTTACACACAGGGGCGTGCACAAGCATGACTAAAATATCTAGATCACAATGTGAAATATTATTATTGTGTAGGCTATATCAAAAATGCATAATAATAAAAGGTTCCATAGGTCCACATACCTTTCCCTCAGCAAAGGGAAACGATGCCACATTACATTGCTCTCAGCCCACTCCATCAACATCCAGGCGATGTGCGATGGTACGGGACAATGGCTATCCATTAAAAAGGAGCTGCCTAATGCGCAAATTGTCATTTGCACCTAATGCGTGAATTGTCATTCAATGGAAAACCCGCGTAGCTACTGCAATAGACGGACATTTGCGTTCTGAAAATGCGCTTCAGATGTCATTACAATACAGCTCTGTTTATCTCTGTAAGTAAATAGAATGGTTTGTGACTGAAAAAAGTTCAAAACCTTGTCCAGTGAATATTGCTTTTATTGTTTTTCAAATAGCCTAGGCTAAAGCGGACTCGCTGTGCATAATGTTATTTAGATAGACTATGGTTAAAAAACGGAGATAAATGTCATCAAGTTAACTGAATTGTAGGCTAACCTTAGCTATTCTTCGTATTTTTTTAAATTACAGTGACAAGGTTTCCATATCCTCAGCTTATTAAAACCCCGCTGATTTCACCTGTAATTCCATAACTTGAACAAAAGATTTTAAAGAGAACTAAGCGTCTAATTAGAAACGAAATTTGCAGCAGGTTACACAATTAATTTTAATTCCATTATCTGCATGTTCGCTTTACATGAGCAGGTCTGTTTCCCCTGCTGTACATCGCACTTTTCACGGTCTTCCTGGGAAAGTGAATAGTTTTAAAGTATTACGCTACCAGTTAAACAGGTTGGTCACATTTCCATAAGCAGGACATTATAAAACAAGGGAAAATATGCTGAACCTATGGGTTGCAAACCTGACAGATTTGTTGTATTTAGTGTCATCATTAAGGCAAAATAACGTTAGTTATGTTATTAATCAAAATTAGAATGCAGGTAGCCTAATGAACTTCGGATGAAGCTTGAACATGAGTTCATTGCATAATCAAACGAAATTCGTTAAACAAGCAGGCTAATTTGGCGTTTTTTAAGGTGAGAAGGAAGCAATTGGTCGCTTATTCTCAGCTGTTGCAGGTGCTTTTAACGAAATTTAACAGCATATATTTAGTAAACAGCACTGTCAGGAATTACCGGGAACTCATAATACTACTACTGCTGCTGCTACTGATCCATATAGCCGATTCCTTGATCGCACTAAACACGCACGAGCATGTCTGTTTCGCCATAAAAAGCAATCCGCCAAGGTGGAAAAGCAGGCTTTTAAAGGGAATGGGATATGACATTTTGATTGGTTTATTACATGTCACGCCCAAGACACACCTATAATTATTGAAGAGACTAGGTTCAGCCCAGTTGCACCTTGCACCGTGCTTAGCGCCCAAAAAACACGCCGTTAAAATAGCAAAAGTACACTTGGACACGCCCTAAATTGACTTAGCGCCATGCGCTTAGACTAAGCGCCAAGATCGCCAAGATAGGGCCCGAAGTGTTTCTTCTGCTCAATTATTTTTCCATAGAATTCAATAGAAAAAATTGTCAGGAAAAACAACCCTTAAAGTGATCCATCCACACCTACTGCTTATCTGGCAGCAGAGTGATGGTTTGAGGCTTGTTTGATACCTCAGACCCTTGATAACTTACAGCCATTTCGCCAACCATGTATTCCATACTGTTCCAGTATAATCTACAGCTAAATCTAGTCCCACCCCCCAATTCCCATTGAGATCCATTCAAATACAGAGAAGTTATAGTGTCGCTTGTAGGAGTACCAGAAAATAATATATCAAGGGTCTTTTGATATTATTGGGTCACAGACATCAGGAGGTCATGGCATGCAAAGGATATGCGACCAAATATTACTTTATTCTACATTATGTTAAACTGTCCAATATTTTTTGATGCCAGAAAATGGGGGGGGGGGGGGGGGGGGGGGACTATGTACAAAAGGTTCTATAATTTCTAAACGGTCCATATGATATGGATGGAAATACCCACAAATTATAGCTGACAGTCTGCACTTCAACCTCCTTGTCATTGTATCCTTTCAAACTCAAAGTGCTAGAGTACAGAACCAAAATAACAAAAAAAGTGTCACTGTCCAATTAATTATGGCTCTCACTGTATATAAGTGGCTCTTGATAAGCGTGTCTGCTAAGTGATTGTAATTAATGTAATATAATAGTACTAGTCTCAGATTGTGGAGATATAGCGTGTGGAGCCATCTTTTATTTAGCCAAGTTTTTTCCCCTTTGACTTCACGTAATACATACTAATGCAGTTAATACCTGTGACATTTATTTGAGTTTAGCTGGACGAACCCATTTTTATTAACCTACGTGGTAGATGACCTCGTCCCAGAAATCATAAGAGACTTCTTCAATAATGTCTTCAGCTCTGATGTCAATAAGTTCCCACTCGCCCACAGTCTCCAGGACCTCCAGGGAACTGTGCAGTGTTTGCTCAGCTGTCCGCCCCAAGCTCAACTGAATATCTCCAGCTGAAGGGGCAAAAGTAACCCTATATTACAGAATGCAAGTTTGAATTGGCCTGCAATGTTTGAAATGCACTGTGTAGTTGAGTAATGTTTGTAGAATTATCCAATTAATTATATCTTTCACTTTTTTCTGTTTTGTATTTGAATCTGCTGAGTGGTTAACTCTACTGATCGCATTTGATTACATTTAGTACAGATATTTCCTGTTACGGTGGTGCGGGTGAATGAAGTGTAGTAATATACTGTTACTGTGGTGCAGGTGATGGTAGGTCACTCACCAAAGAGCATGTAGGAGTTAAAGGTGAGAGAGCAGTTCTGCACATCAAAAGGGAAGGTGTAGATGTCCAGGTTGCAGGAGCTGACCACTCTGACAGGGCGGCTGTCGATCACGTGACCTCGATTTGTCAGGTACACAAAGGGCGCGCTTGGAGATCGGTCTGCGTCCATACTACAGAACAGTGCAGAGATACTGGCTCAGATGCAATTCCCTTTCAATTCAGTAAATACAGCAACATTTAATTTATTGTCAATTCATTATTTAAGATGATATGGGGACTCATCTAAGCTTTCAGATCATTCATAAAACATTCTTTGAAAGAACAGACCAAAAATGACAAAAATAATGTCAATCAAATGTAAGGGTTTCATCAGGGCAATAGTACAAAAAATAGAAATTAAATCAATCAATCTAATTTTATTTATAGAGCACATTTCATACATAAATCAGCTCAGTGTGCTTTACAATAGAATCAATAACACAGGGCAATAAACACACAGGGCAAAAATAAAAATGCAGTATTAAAAAGGTAAGTTTTCAGATTCTTCTTAAAACCCTCTAGTGTAGGGGTGTTTCTTAACTCAATTGGTAGGCCATTCCACACGTAGCGTGCATAAAAATTAAAGGCTGCTTCCCCTGCTCTCTGTGTTTTAACTCTAGGAATAGTAAGGAGGCTGGTACCAGATGCTCTAGGGGACCTAGAAGGTTTGTACTCTGTAAGGAGAATAGACAGATATGCTGGTGCTAGGCGGTTAAGTGATTTAAAAACCAAAAGGAGAATCTTAAAATCAATTCTGGAGCTAACAGGGAGCCAGTGCAGTGATTTCAAAACTGGTATAATGTGTTCAGCTTTTCTTGTCCACACGCAGCTGCATTCTGTATAAGCTGCAGACGATTTATTGTTTTCATAAGCAGACCAGAAAAACAGGCATTACAGTAGTCTAATCTACAGGTAATAAAAGCGTGAAGCAACTTCTCAGAGTCTGCCTAAACCCCTCACCTTTGCAATGTTTTTTAAATGGTAGAAGGCTGATTTAGTCATGGGCTTCAAAGTTAAGATCTGCATCAAAAAGGGCCCCTAGGTTCTTGACTGATTTTTGCTCTTAAGGGGCCATGGGCTCAATCTCGATGGTCTTAGCGCATTGTCTAAAACGCTAGGCGCAAGTGCATTTAGGGCGTGTCCAAATCCACTTTTGCTAGTTAGACGGCGCGTTATTTGAGCGCTAAGTAAGGTCCTAATGGGCTGAACTTAGCCTCTTCATTAATAATAGGTGTATCTTGGGCATAGGATGCAATAAACCAATCAAAATGTCATATCCCATTCCCTTTAAAAGCCTGCTTTTCCACCTTGGCGGATTGCTTATACGATGGCAAAACAATGCAAGCAATGAATAGGCTATATGGATCAATAGTATGATCAATATTATTCGGACTAACCATTATGACGCGTTTAGATATACACAATAATAATCTTTAACATTAGCGTTTAACACCGGCACGGGTTCCCGGTAATTCCGGACAGTACTGTTATTTTAGAAAATATAGGCCTATGCGGTTAAATTTCGTTAAAAGCACCTGAATATAGCCTGTTTGTTTAACAAATTTTGTTTGATTATACAATGAAGCATTGTCAAACATCAATACAATGAGGCTGTTCTCATGGAGTTCTGGAAGTTCAAGCTTCATCCGAAGTTCATTACATGCATTTTAATATTGATTAATAACATAAATACAGTTATTTTGTATTAATGGTGACACTATATACACTAAAGCTGTCAGGTTGGGTACCCATAGGTTCATGCATATTTTCCCTTGTTTTATAATGTCCTGCTTATAGAAATGTGACCAACCTGATTTACTGGTATGCTTTAAAACAATCCACTTTCCCGGGAAGACCATGAAAAGTGTGATTTACAGCAGGTGAAACAGACCTGCTCCTGCATTAAGTTAAAGCGCACATGCAGAGAATGGCATTAAAATGAATTGTGAATTAATTGTGTAATGTGCTGCAAATTTGTTTTTGTTTCTAATGAGACTCTCCTTCTCTTACTTCTCTTTACAATCGTTTTGTTGAGTTATGAAATAACAGGTGATATCAGTGGGATTTTAATAAGCTGAGAGTATGGAAACCTAGTCACTGTAATTAAAAAAATATAAAGGATGAAGAATAAGGTTAAAATTCAGTTAAAATGGTGAAATCAAATTAATCTCAGTTTTTTAACCATAGGCTATCGAAAAAACTTTACGCCTAGGTTATTTGAAAAACAATAAATGCAATATTCAGTCCAAATCATTCTATTTACTTAAAGGCTGTAGGCCTAGATGAAGAGAGCTGTATTGTAGCCTAATGACATCTGAAGCAAATTTTCAGAACTCAAATGTCCATCTATTGCAGTGTGTGGGTTTTCCATTGAATGACAATTCACGCATTAGGTGTAAAATGACAATTTGCGCATTAGGCTCGATATAGTAGGTGTTATCAGCATCAAGTTTTTGATGGATAGCCATTGTCCCATATCAGAAAATTGTCCCCTCGGAAGATTACAGGAACTATTGGCAAATACAGTCAAAGTCAAAGCTTGATCCAGGATAATTGCGAATAGTCTACATGTAACCTTACACGTACCATCGCACATTGCCGGGATGTTTATATGGAGTGGGCTGAAAGCAATTTAATGCAGCATTCCCCTTTGTTGAGGGACAGGTATGTGGTCTTTGACCTATGGACCCTTTCATTATTATAAAAAATTTTTTTTTAAATATAGCCTACACAATAATAATATTTCACAATGTAATCTTGATATTTTTAGTCAGGTGTTGTGCACACGCCTATGTAGACGCACTGACATGTGAACGCAATAACATGTAAACAACTGCGATATGACTTTAGGCCAGGTTTGTGTGGCTGGCTCAAGATAGCAATACGCCAAAAATTATCCTGGCCACACCTCATCTTAAGACCAACTCGCCCAGTTCACTTGCTATGGGTGCAAAATCACTAGGTATTTAAACGACGTGAGTGCTGGGTGCTATAATGATCCCTGCGCCGGGTGTAAGATAGCAAAGACATTTGCATTTGGATTAGCGCCGCTTAGCGCCAGGTGTAAGATAGCAAAGACACTTGCGTTTGGGTTAGCGCCGCTTAGCGCCGGGTGTAAGATAGCAAAGACACTTGCGTTTGGGTTAGCGCCGCTTAGCGCCGGGTGTAAGATAGCAAAGACACTTGCGTTTGGGTTAGCGCCGCTTAGCGCCGGGTGTAAGATAGCAAAGACACTTGCGTTTGGGTTAGCGCCGCTTAGCGCCGGGTGTAAGATAGCAAAGACACTTGCGTTTGGGTTAGCGCCGGGTGTAAGATAGGGCCCCATGACTCCAAGCAGACAGATACGTTTTACCACTGCTCTTCAGCACCTAGGATTAGAATCTCTGTTTTTTCTCTGTTAAATCATGTGACAACCACAGATTTATATCCCCAATACAGTGGATTAATGAGCTCAAGGGACGCTGGTCTCCAGGTGCTAAGGAGATATAAAGTTGAGTATCATCAGCATATTGGTGGACGTTACTGTTATGTTTCCTAATATATTGTGGGATCTCTAAGACATGGCAACAGAATATCAACATAAGCAGCCCGATCAATCAAACTGCCACTTACAACTGGTTGATGAGAATATCTGGGACCCATAACTTTTCCCTGGGCAAAGAAATTAGTCCACCTCCGCACGGTGTAGGATCCCAGCTTAGGTCCTCTATGTCCCATTCCTACAAAACAGAAATTCAACAATAGTAAGTGGTCTTGAAAATCACTGTAATGATTTCAAAGTATGTTTATTATAAATAAAGGTGCAATTGAAAACCAAACTAGTTACTTGAATATGCATTTTTATTTCCTTCTTTTTCCCCCTGGTTTGTTAATACTTCCAAGTGCATTAGGTGTTTAAAATCGCTGGGTATGAACCGCTGGTATTGTTTGTTGGCTTAAAATCAGGACTGTCAACGTTAACATGTTAACTCGTGCGATTAATTTAGCACTGACTGAAGGAAGTAAACTGAATATTTAACTAACCATGTATTCAGGAATAAGATTGACTTATTCCTTTAATGCAAACAGCACAATCGGAATATGAACCTAACCATGAATATGATGTGCATGTAAAAGTGGTCGATGACTTTGCAGATTTTAATTGGGATGATTGTTTTAAAAATAATTCATCATTTAAATTCCAATATCCTAATACTGTAAATATATAGCACTCATGAGTCTTCTGTTGCTTGTTGCGTTAGGCTATCTTTCAAAGGGGTAATTACCACTAGAGCTGGATTCAGAACTGCAACATCCTAGAATTAACTAAATAATTATTGCCAGACAGTAGATTTAATGAAAATGAATGTCTCTTATTCCAAATAAAAATTACAATTCCAGAAGTAATTTTCAAAACAATTACTTACCAATGTTTGCCAAATAAATGTTGTCAATAATTGTGCCTTTTCATCCTACAAAATAAAACATGTTACAAAGTGGGGTAAAATAATACTTTGTTTTGCAGGTGTTATAAGCATCATTATTTTATTATAGCATCATTTTACTAATAGAGATCAATTTCCAAGAAGCAGTTTACAAAAATAAATTATTTTGACAAGTGCATACACAGATTGAATGTAACACGTTTGTCCACAATTTTATATGATTCAATTTACAGTATAGCTATTAGAAATGTGATTTAATTACATGATACTAAATGTCATTAAATCTTACAAGACCTAAGAAAATATCTAATCACATATGGGACATTGTAATGTCATCCTATGGGATGTGTGCAAAGATCTTAACTCAATGAAAGTTAAATAAATTAAAGATAGCTAGTCGTATCTAGCTATACATTTGCTGGTTAATGATCTCCTGCCCGTTCAAAAGTGTGAAGCAAGAACATGCGAGGAGCTGGGCGCTCAATATTATTTAAAAAGAAGTGAATCAGGAAACATATTTCTGTGTATATACAAAACTGTTGCATTTAATACAGTTGACATCTCCTCCGTATGAGGTACAAATTGGGTATTCCACGAGGAACCTAAAGGTGGATATTGTACATGAGCATTAATATTTTTGAGACAGAATCTCTTGCTTTTAACAGGGATATTTTGTATGTCCTGACGAACCAGTTACAAATAGATTCGGCATCACTGACATTCATTTAAATGTACATTTAAGCATTTAGCAGATACTTATTCAGAACAATTTACACAGCGCACATTTCTTTTTTATATGCAATTAACGTATACATATGACTGTTTACATATAAACAACTCTGTTTTACTGAAGCGGTTGCAGGAACGCACCTTGCTCAAGGGAGCAATGCTCGTCTGGGAATTAAAACCTGTAACTTCCAATTTACAGGTGCAGCTCCCTAACCGTCAGGCATAGCAGTTACACTCACCACTCCCAGTATTCCATAGAGTGTGATGAAAGTGGTGACGTTGGTGGGCGTTTTCAGGTTTACGACTGGCCGAATCTCTTTACTGCCCAGGACGTCATCGAGACCGGCGAGGAGGGACTTTGCATTCGGCTGCGCGCAATTTACCGTAAAAGACTCCAAACACTGAACTGCAGGGAAAACAGAAATACCATCATTTATAACACAAAGCACCATTCTGGGTACCATACTAGTGTCAATCAAATTTCAGTTCGCTCACTTCAGGTGATTCGCAAACATATGAACTGAAAAAACACATCATGTTCTTTAAGGATTTTCTATTAAGGAATCTCAATTTTCCTGAATGTTTCCAAAATTGACCAACATGGGTACTAATGTTGTTTTCATGGGTGATTTTATTTTTTTTCCAGTTGTGTAGAAACAAACTTATCAATGATCAACTTGAATTTAATATTGCTTTATTATATGTAAATATTTTACATGACACAGATCTGGGATAACGAATCTTACCCTGGACAAGTACACAGCAGAAGAAGAGGAAGACCTCCTTGTGAAAGGCAGGACATAGTTGACTGGTCAGACGTTGGATACTGAAAGCATTCCATTTGGGGTGTAGTTTGTCCTCCGCCTATTAAACATGGAGGAGTGTATCTCATTAACACTCAGGTGATTCCACTTTGCCTGACATTAACCCTTTGATCCTTTCTGTTTTCAAACCAAGCAGTATTCTCAGCAGTGAACCACAAATCAATAATACAACTGTAGGGTTTTAATGAACTTTTCCAAGCTTTTGCAAACTCTACATTTCTTCCTCAGATGAGGCCCGTGTTCAATGTGACTTCCGCAGCATTGCCCTGCCAGTTTTTGGACTGTGTTCCACTACAGCACACTAAAAATGATTTTCCTTCAACATTTGTGGGCACAACACTCTATGACATATCACAGACAGTTACCCCAAATGAAAAAAATATCCCCAAATTGAAGATTGAAAACATACATAGCACTACTACAGTAGGTGCTGTGGCGTGCTCTCTTTGATAATGTTTTTCAGATTTGAAATGGCAAAACAAGCAGATTCACCTCTTTTACTTTTGCTTATAAATTTAATTCTGAAACTGCAAGAATTGTGGTTACAGTACATACACTACATACAAGCACACATCACCTGAGATCTGGTGGTGTGTTTGACAATTATGTACTTTTGGGAGTGACAGACTAGTTAAAAGGTAATAAATAACAACTATACAAATATGAGAAGGAATTGTGAAGTTTACTTTACCTGAGGATTAGATAGACCTTCAGCAGTCATTAAAAGCTGACAGTCCAGTTTCACAGGTAAATTTTACTATGAGTGTTGAAACTTAGATAAATCTGTTAAATGTCTTCAGCATGCTATCACTATCTGAGGAAACAGCTGAAAGTGTAGCTATTTAAGTAGAAGCTGATTTGCTTAGATAAGCTATTTTGTTTTGTGGTGTCTTACATCGGTCACATGGAATCCACATATTCTGCCTGTGGTGTCACCGAGTATTAGTTTCTCTAAAAACGAGCTTAAGGTAACCTAAGGTCACATAAGGTGTTATATTGAACTTAAATATGATCCAACTTATAACACAACTTTGAAATGTACATCACACATTGCCCCTTGAGTCTAGAAATTGTACTGATCCACCACAAGACCTGCTACTTTGTAACAGCTCTTCCTATGGTCAGAGTGGGGGACAACATGGAGCTCATTCCATGTGCTCATTAAACTGATTAGATGGCATTCAAATGTCTGTCATAGCCTGGTTGCATAATATTATAAAGTTGTTACCATGTTTTTGGGCAGCTGGGTGGCTCATCCTGTTGATGCTCTTCTAATGCATGGGTGGGCACAAGTACTGGTTTGGCGTCGGGACTGTGCCAGTGCCAACTGTGCCAGCACCCCTGCAGGGTGACACACAACTAGCGCAGAGTTTAAAAAAGTGCCGTCTATTCCTAGGATAAGCACATTGTAGTTCATATTATTCCAGAATGATGGAAGCCAGCAGCCATACCACCATGAACTCTGCTTCTGCTGAGTGGCTGAGGTTAAGCAGGTGTGGGCTTAGTTAGTATTTGGATGGGAGACTTCCAGGGAAAACTAAGTTGCTGCTGGAAGTGGTGTTGGTGGGCCAGTAGGGGGAAATCTTCCCTCTGGTTGAATAAACCCCAATACCCCAGTGAACAGTGGACACTGTGCCGTAGGAGTGACGTGACGTCTTTTGGATGAGACATTAAACCCAGGTCCTGACTTAATGTGGTCATTAAAGATCCCATGACACTTATTGTAAAGAGTCTGGGTTTCCCCAATCCCAACCTGGCTCTTTCAATCTGCCACCTAATCATCCCCCAGTTTAATTGGCTAAAAAACAATATATAAAATCTGCTCTCCCTCTCCACCTCAGCAGATGTGTGGTGAGCATTCTGATGCAAAATGGCTGTTGTTGCATCACCCAGGTGGGTGCTACACATTGGTGGTGGTAGAGATGAGTTTCCCCCTTTGAGTCACTGGCTGGTGAGAAAGGCGCTATATAAATGCAAGGCATTATTATGTTACAGCCATAGAGGAGTGAAAAGTGCTATTGGGCATTCCAAATAGGGGATAAAATAAAACAAAAGGATTTTCTTTGAAAAAGACCTGAATTCCATGTTCAATCATCAGTAGAAACATTTTGATGGTAAGTTAGTTAAGTAAGTAGTAAGTAAATTTTATTTATAAAGCACATTTAAAAACAACAACTGTTGACAAAAGTGCTGTACATGTGATACTGTATAATGTGAAATAGAGGCAGAAACACAGATAATGATGTGAATGAGTGCTAATAGAAATTGTAAAAGTGAATGAAATGGCCAGGGCAGTGTCACCAGCTGCATATTTATAAAAAAATAAGCATAAATCAAATGGGAAGGCTTTATGCCATCTAATAATAATCAGTCTGCCAGTCGATGCAGATAGGCACGTTGACCAATGCAAATGCAAAGCTGCACCCGTGTATTCTAACCTGGCTGTGAGGTTACAGGTCCACCTGTGTGTAGCCTACTGACCTGGCTGTGAGGTTAAAGGTGCACCTGTGTGTACTAACACTGGCTGTGAGTTTTACCTGGTGGGCAGCACAGGGCACACATGCAGTTCCACCACAAAGTCTACAGACCCACACATACTCAGCTCTGTATCTTTACCAATGTAAGTTATGCGCCTTACTATAAGACCGAAAACATTCCGTGCATCTCCTGAAAATTAATGAAATGGCGTAAACAAGGACAAAATTCTGACAATTGACATTCTGTACTGTAACATAGCACTGGAAACCAACCTACCAGAACCTCCTGCAGAGAGTCACTCAAAGGAACACAGGAGGTTTTTATGAAGTCTAAATAATCTGTGTCTTTACCTTGCATTTTGTTGCTGTTCACAGGTGAGAGAATTTGAATTTTTCCAGGATATTCCATTCAGTAATACATTTCAGCTAATTGTTTCATTGTTTCTTTTGGATTGAGGTATGTGACAAGATGAAACTGATCTGATAGTCAAACTGAGGTAATGGATTGAATTTGCATGGAATCACCACGGTTGATTTCTTTTTGCATTTTCTGTGACTGAGGTGGACAATGGCCTTTTCTCTGCAGCCATAGTGGCTATCATGTTACTGCTTCTCACAAGGACGACAGATATTTAAAGCACTTGATTTTTCCTGTCCACTAAAAATCTGAGCTCTCTCAGCATCCAAAGCAAGTGCGGCAAAATACTGGCACCTACTTGCAAAAAACTTTTGAAATGAAGAATACAAATGGCATGGCCTATAATTCCCCCTCTGTATAGTGGCTGAATAAATGTGAGAACTGCTCAAATGAAAAAAATGTATAATCACTTCAGGTAAGTGTACCAAGCAGGTGTACGTCTTAGAATTAACCGTAGCATCAAAGATAATTCCCTAAACTAAAGGAAACGTATGCCACTCAGAATGACCCAGAGTTCAGCAAGACCTTGAAGCACAGTAAAGAGCAAAAAAATTAATGGGAGTCAATGGGGGGGTCACAGAATCACAAATCGTTCGAATTCTAGGCTATATTTTCTCATTTTCATGTATCAGTTTATTTGTTAACCATGTAGGCTACTGTAGCCGATCTCGCCCAGTCATTTTAGAGGTTGGTTGCACTTACTGGTGGTAGAGGGCGCTCGATGAGATTCGGAGTGGCAAATCGTCTCTGTACTTATACATTTCTGTGGTAGTATCTTTGGTAGCATTTCCTCCAGTCTCACACAACCCGGTTGAGGAAAATACCGTTGTTATGGTAACCGTTTGTTCGTTTACAATGACTTACATAGCTGTTAGTTGGCAGCTTCGGGATACAAATGTTTTATTCTACAGACTATAAGTTGCGTAGCTATAACTTTTATTAGTCAACAAACAATATTGCTAGGTAATCATCTGTGAATATGGAAGATCCTGATACGGCGGAACATACATACATCATCAGACCGAATTATCAACACAAGTAGGTTATGGAAACCACAGGCAAAGTTAGCTAATCTTCGATTAACGTTCGCTTCAATGAAAACTGTTCGGCTTGTCAACTAACTTTATCTAGCTAGCTATGTTACGTTACATAGGTTATTATTCGAACATTAGAAAAATGGGTAACTTATTGTTAATTTTCTTAATATTTGGCACGTTAGCTCGCTTGTTACATTGCCAGCTTTAGCCACAACATAGCTCGTTGACCAATGGTGTCTCAACGTTGGCGGCTAGCATTGGTTATAGCTAACTTGTCTTAGGTTAGCTAGTGAGTAACGTTAACATAGTCGTGTTGTTTTAACGTTAGCTCGCATTCCTTGTATTGGAGTAATGTGTTCATGTGATTGTCCCAGGTTTAAGGTGGGACTTGTGAAGGAATGTATCCGAGAGATTCTGAAAGAACAGCTTGGAGGCACATCGTATAACCCGCAGCAGGTCTCCAGTCTGTGCCGTTCAGTTGCTGACTGTATCAAGGGAAAACTCAAAGGTGAGACGCAAAAGACGGAAGAATAGCCAACTGGCTAACGTTATAGCTAAATTTACAGCATTATGGTTGCTTCGGAAGGTAAGACAGCAGTTCCTGGAGCTTTCCATGACGCTAACGTTAGTGAATTGACCTCCATGCTGCAAGATGAGGCGGTTAGCCTCTATGACGATTAATTTCCACAATTTCCTGTTCTACACAAAACAAAACATTTGTTCAATTTAATTAATATAAGCCTTGCCGCCCTTAGTGCAGCTTTTGTAATGTGATGCCGTGCTATCATTCTAAGTGTATTGTGTGACAGATGGTGAGTTGTTTGTGTTATCGTTCCCTCTCACATCAGAACTGGGGTTTGACCGCTACAAGATGGTTGTGCAGGTGGTGATTGGAGAACAGCGAGGAGAAGGAGTTAAGTGAGTTGCTGTGGTTCCGTTATTGTTCAAGTCACAAAATAAACAAAGAGGAAGAAGCCATCATAGAATTGCAACCACTGAGTTTTGTGATTTTAGGGGATTTTAGGGGATAATCACATGATGATCGCTTATAAAGCATTAAAAACAAACAAAGCAAGCACAGAACAGAGTGGCTCAGCAAGTGCGGGAGATTCATTTATAACGAGAACCAAGTCTACTCAGTCCTTCATTCTACAATAAAACACTAATTTGTGAATCATGTCTGTATACTTACTGCATTTGGTATCTATTTTGTTGTTACTATTATTACAACACTAGCATGACACCTATCGGTAGCATTGTTGAGTGATATTTCACCTTTCATAATCTGTAAACACACATGCCACTGAGGTGTTTGTAAAGCTCACCAGAACACCAGTCTATCTTACTCTCCAGGATGGCCGCCCGCTGCTTCTGGGACGCAGACACGGACAGCTACGCCCAGGATGTTTTCATGAATGTGAGTTGATGTCGTCGACTGTAAATGGGAGACCATGACCTGAGGTGTTTATTAACCCCCGAGGCTCAAATTCGCAGACCTGTCTTTCCATGCCCACCAGGACAGCCTGTTCTGTGTGGCTGCTGCCTTCGGCTGCTTTTACTACTGAGGACAGAGAGCACGGAGTCGCCTGCCTGCCTGCCTGAGACGCAGCGATGCAGAGTGACCGCGCGTATATGCCGCGGCCTCTGCGTCAGCCACAGACGAGAGCGCTCCACGACACCTGGGATGTACAACACACAGCACGCCTGCTCTCTGCACATCCTGCCAAACGCCTGCAAGAAGAAAATGACACAAGAGGCGCAATGGAGGCAATGGCACATGCTCTCCAACTGCCTGCATACAGCCCTGGTAGCCATGCGGTTTCTGTATAATTCATGAAGCTATCAGAGGCTCAGAATAAAGCACTAAAAAGACCGAAACAATAAGTCCAATACATCAAGCGTTGACAGGAGAGCAGATGACCACTTGTGCTGAAAGAATACTGAATGTTCAATGTGAACTGTGTTTTTTTTTTTTTTGTCTTACCTAATATATCTGTTTTGTGCTCTCCAGTCTTGTGGTCACATGTATCGAATCTTCTGCACAAAGCATTGAGGTAGGCTGTTATCTACTTCATATCAGGTTTATTACATTATGTAACCTTTCGACTTTTAATTATCTGCATATTGCCGAGGTAGTCTGCAGAGCCTATCAGACTCCCTAAACCAGGGATGTCCAATCTTACCAGAAAAGGGCCAGTGTGGGTGCAGGTTATTGTTTTATCCCAGCACTATTTAACTAATCATGGTCTTCAATCTAGACCTTGGGCTAAACAAAAACCTTGGGCTAAAACAAAAACTCAGTTCCTGTCCACGTAGTTCCACAGCACGTTGGCACTCATTCCCAGAGCTCTACTGTAATAAGGTCTGCCCCGGCCACCCCTGCAGCTGTCACACTGACTGCTCCGCCCACCCTTACAGCTGTGATGAGAAATTTCACTTTTTCACTTACTGACTGTGGTAGCAAAGCTAAACTCATTAACCCCAGTGAAGCACAACCTGCTGCTTAGATTCACTTTCCACTGCCTGAGGCATGACTCACAGCCCTCTGCCTTCATTTTACCAAACTAAGTGATCTTTCTCAAGCACAATGCACAATTCTCACTGACTGTACGGTAATCTGGATAAAAGCGTTTGATTAAAATGTAGTGTAATGTTTTTAAGGCCGTTGTCCCCTTCTCCTCCGAGTGAAATCTATGGAGATTTCAACCATTTGGGTTATAAACAGAGGCATGTAGATCTAGTAAATTAGTAGTTCCAACACCAGACCCATGAGAGTTCTTACGATGATACACTACGTAAGCTACGTTAACTACGTTACTGCATTTCTGCAGATCTCACTCTGGGTCTGGGAAACAACGAGAAAAGGTGCTTATTTTAATCCTGACCAATGGCGCACCAAACAAAGCACTCAATTACGCTCTGGGCGCTGTCTGTCTTCCTACCCACCCAACCTGACCTCACCCACCTTTTCACCGAGCTTGATGATGTATTTGCGCTTTAGACAAACGGCTGTCCTCTGTTGCAGTAATGTTAGCTTATGGTTCTAAGCGGTTGCGATCTAATTGTTCCTTTTAATACAGTTGTGTGGAAGATGCTGGAATTTGGGCATGCTAATTAAATTCAGCATGCTACAAACTGTCTAGCTAGCTACTCTGGTCTTGTAAATTGTTCGGTGTGGTCTGTAACCGGTGAAACTGAAAGAGCATTCTCAACAATGACACGGCTAATGTTAGTTCGATGGTTGAACAGCACGTTTTGTACGTTTAACGTTAGGTGACTGACTTACTTCGTTTCCAGCATTTAAATAAAGAAGTCAAATTTGTTATAACTGGCAGACTAGGAGTGTGTACAATTTAACAGTATTAACATGGGCGTGATTAGGATACACAGTCAAGGTATGCTGGTTGCCATACCTTAGCTTACATCATGGTCAAATTGCGGAACTTTCCATTAACATTACTTAAGATAATTAGCCTAGGACTACATAATTTTAATCGTCCAAAAAAATCACATTCACTTGTTCTAATGCTCATATTGTTACGTGTGTCAAAAATCCATACAGTATCTTAAAAAACTGATTATATCGACGTGCTTTGATGGTGTCCTTAAGCACCTGTGCCATCTTTGTTAAATTATGAATGAAGTGTGGGTCTAAGCTAATTGAGTGTTGGCGCGGGGGGCGCAGCCCGTTTTTCCAACCACTTCCTCATTGCTGCTACGACCTGCCAGTCATTCCATTTTGAACCCAAGAGACGCCCAGAAAACCAATTGGGGCAACAAAGTTTCACAGACTCTATATTTATGCAGTATGCGGAGCGTAGCAATTCTACATAATATTTATTGAGTCTGGATGGAGACTAGTAAATTAGTAACTACAATTGTGTTATATCCTCATTCAACATTTTTAGGTATGATGAGGCAAAAAAATGTAAATGTTTCTCCATATTGCCAGAGGGAGGCGATTCATATGCACCTTGTGCAGGCGGACTTGCCTAACGGACCAGAGGGGGTCGCTGTTCTGATGTCCTGTCGACTGAAACCCCTCCCTCCTTTGGCCAATGCTACAGTCCATTTGTTTGGGGGACGGGCTTGGATCTTATTTTTAGGGCTGCCAGTCATAACACTGGTTACAGTCAGGGTTTAATACCAGATTATAGGGCCCACCTACACACTAATCACAGCACTGGGCACAGTCAGGGTTTAATACCAGATTATGGGGACCACCTACTCACTAGTCACAGCACTGGACACAGGGTTTAATACCAGATTATGGGTCCCACATACACACTAATCACAGCACTGGGCACAATCGGTATAATACCAGATTACGGGAACCACCTACTCACTAATCACAGTACTGGGCACAATCAGGGTTTAATACCAGATTATGGGGTCCACCTACACACTAATCAGCACTGGGCACAATCATGGTATAATACCAGATTATGGGAAACACCTACTCACTAATCACAGCACTGGGCACAGTCAGGGTTTAATACCAGGTTATGGGGCCCACCTACACACTAATCACAGCGCTGGGCACAATCAGGGTATAATACCAGATTATGGGGACCACCTACTCACAGCACTGGGCACAGTCAGGTTTTAATACCAGATTATGGGTCCCACATACACACTAATCACAGCACTGGGCACAATCAGTGATTAATACCATATTAAGAGGCCCACCTACACACTAATCACAGCACTGGGCACAGTCAGGGTTTAATACCAGATTATGAGGCCCACCTACACACTAATCACAGCACTGGGCACAATCAGGGATTAATACCAGATTATGGGTCCCACCTACACACTAATCACAGCACTGGGCACAATCAGTGGTTAATACAAGATTATGGGTCCCACATACACACTAATCAGAGCACTGGGCACACTCAGGGTTTAATACCAGATTATGGGGGACACCTACACACTAATCACAGCACTGGGCACAGTCAGGGTTTAATACCAGTGTAGAACCCGCACAGCTAGACCAATGAGGGAATAGCTGGAGGGGAAGGAGCAAACGTGTTTTTCCTCTGCTGTTGTGATGTAAATAAAAAGAGGTTAGTGATTTATCCTCCGTTCATGAATAGAGCACAAGTACATTTAAGAATATACCGGGTCCGTCGCCACGAGTCAGATATGAATGCGCTGCTCCATATCCCGCTTAAGACAGGCCTGAAACGGGTCAGTATGATTCTTATTATTCTCCGTTCGCAAACGGGGCCATGTTGTCATCACGGATATATCCGACCTGTCGTCCAAATGTCAATATTCTAATGGGAGCATTAGAACATTCATAAAGGAGCTGAACAACACAACAACGAATATATCTATGATCACAAAAAGTAAGCGTAACAGTTGCTATTGGTTTACTCGTAATTATCTGACTCCATATTAAACTATAATTTAGAATTTCACTTTAATCATGCGTGAAGCTCAGAGTGGTTACACTCGACTCTTCCTTGTGTGCCACCATTACTCAATATATGCTCCCGGGATTAGCACTATTGCCGAATCTCAGTTCGGTGGAGAACACAGAGGTTGGGGGTCTGCCCAACACAATACATTAATTATATTTTACATAGATAGTTGCGAGCCCAGGTCAGCGTGCACTCAGAGGGCTCAAAAAGGTATAAAATGGATTAGAGTCATGGAGACCACGCAAGTTAAAATAAGAAGAATTTATTCACAGGCAGGTAGGTCATTATCTTAGAATTATGTCAATTACAAAATACAAAAATGAAGAAAAGAAACAGTAAATATCTTACCCGGCCTGCTTCAGCTACACACAGATACAGAATACGCACAGTGTGGGAAATCGGTTGCGATCTTCCTTACACAAAACACCGAGTCTGCATGGTGTGGGAAGTCGGTTGCGATCTTCCCTACACACACACACACACACACACACAATCTGCACGGTGTGGGAGATCGGTTACGATTCTCCCTATACACACACACACACAATCTGCACGGTGTGGGAGATCGGTTACGATTCTCCCAAATAGGTTTGTCTCCCTTTCTTTTATGCCAAATCCCGCGTTTGAACCAGGCGGCAGTGCCATAAATTAACCTGGAGGTGTGGTCGAATCTGGAATTTAGACCCCCACCTTTGGGGGTTGTTGAGTAGGGAGAGGGGAAAAGGAGTTGATTACCAGAGAGGACATTCCAGTGTTATAGTTTTTCCTGAGTTATTGAAACTATGTTTTACTAAACTCCATTTGGTATGAAATGTATCTCATTTGATTCCTTGATTTTACCGGATTACATCCATACCAAACAGCTTACCATTATGATTATTATTCTGGAATTTAGCGCAGATTAAGTCTTATTATGTTGCAGTTGTCATGAAAATTCCCTCCTGATTAACCATTTTACATGCAATTCCTATTCCTATTACATAAGACGTAATGTAACAATATAAGGATCACATGTGCAATGTTTGTAAGTTTTACAGGGTCTGTTGACCATCTCAACAGAAGTTTCAGAGCCCTGTTCCAGGAGAGAAGTAAAGGGTGTAATGACAGAGGTGCCAACATGAGGGCACTGTGGTATTGTCCGGAGTTTTTCCCATAGGACTGACCAGGTGTGAGGTCACGGGACAGGTCACAGATGGTCGGGTAGGACATTCCTTGCGCCATGACTCCTGCGCCATAAATGCCCCTAAAACACACATACACACCCATGACACAGTCCAGTTTCTCCTTATCGCAGTCTTTTCCCAGGTGAGGACATCCTTGAGAACAAATGGGCTGAAAAACCCAAAGGACGTCAGAGTTGTATTGTTTTATTACAAGGCCCTCTGGTCCTTTGAAGTTTATGACGAGCACCGTTCTCGGGCTCCTCACAAATGGCAGCCTTTCCTGCATCTCACTTTGACTCCCCTCTTACACCAGATTATGGGGTCCACCTACACACTAATCACATCACTGGGCACAATCAGGGTTTAATACCAGATTATAGGTTTCACCTACACACTAATCACAGCACTGAACACACTCAGGGTTTAATACCAGATTATGGGGTGAACCTACACACTAATCACAGCACTGGGCACAATCAGTGGTTAATACAAGATTATGGGTCCCACATACACACTAATCAGAGCACTGGGCACAGTCAGGGTTTAATACCAGATTATGGGGTCCACCTACACACTAATCACAGCACTGAACACACTCAGGGTTTAATATCAGATTATGGGGTGCACCTACACACTAATCACAGCACTGGGTACAGTCCGGGTTTAATCCAAGATTCTGGGGCCCACATACACACTAATCACCACCAAAAATATATTGAGAAAAACGTAGATAATGTGATCTGGTTTTTAAGGACTCTGGGCCTGGGCAAAGGATTATGTATACCATCTATGGTGCTAAACAAAACTGGAATTATTCTTATTTTCAGATATAATATCACATAAACATTTAGCTCTTGCAGTCTTTCCAGATTCATTGTATTTCAGCATAAGGTCCTTCATTATACTAAAGTCTATGTGCAGTTTCGAGGCTCTCCATTTCTGTTCCACCTTTCTTCGCTCTCTTTTGATTTCCCCGACACCCTCATTCATCCAAGGTGTACTACTCTTAAAGTTGGACAGTTTTACTTTGAATGGAGCTAAATTGTCAAGAATGGAAGTGCAGAGTGAGTTGTATGGGGGATAATGGAGAACCCAGGAATGCAGTACAAAAGCTATCCCTGGATGCAGGTGTGATAATGCAGGACCTCATTGAAACCTACACCACATAGGACATTCAATTAAACTGTAATATTATTTTTGAAAATATTTTCACTGCAACATGTTTTTGTCACCCGAGACACTTGTATTACATCAAAAGATTTAATTACATTTTCTCCCCCGGGTCTCAGGAGAATATCTGATGACTCACAGCACTGCTTCCTCCAATATGCCTGCTGCTAACCACACAGATTCTCTCAATGCTGCTTCCTCCAATAGGACTGCAGCTAACAGCACAGATTCTCTCAACACGGCTTCCTACAATAGGACTGCAGCTAACAACAGAGTCCATCAGCACTGCTTATTTTCATCGGACTGCAGCTAACAGCACACAGAGAGTCTCTCTGCACTGCGTCATCCAATAGGACTTCAGTGAACAGCACACAGTCTCTGCAGTCCTATAAGAGGAAGCAGTGCCGATAGACTCTGTGTGCTGTTAGCTGCAGTCCTATTGGAGGAGGCAGTGTTGAGAGAATCTGTGCCGTTAGCAGCTGCAGTGTGAAATCTTTACACGATATGCTAATTGTATCAATACCGTACATTTGGCATTACTACTTCATTATGAGTACATTAGCCGTATTAATTCCAGTCGTATGGATGTGCCCACCTGAACCCAAGAGTCCTTCAGATTCCTTACCTCTGTAGGATGCAGCCGGAGTGATGACCAGATGAGGGCGCTCTGATGACAAGCATACTAACATGCTGTGTATTTCCTGGGCCGGTTCCAGGCAAAGGTGATATTGGCGGTTGCCTAGGGCATGATCTGTATGGGTGAGGTGCCAAACAAAAGGAAAAATGGAACTTGTTGCATTGATGATAGTCAGCGAACCCCCGCTCCAGTCCGCGATTGCTACCCCCAAACCCCATCCCCCCCTTCAAATGAATCAGAGCTCGACTTTATGCACACATGACTTTCCCTCTCTATTAAAAATGAGACGCATTCACCATGCATAGCAGCAAGCCTGTATCCTTCACAGCATCAGAACAATTAGCATTATTTCCTTGTTCTGTCAATTCCATAGTTGTGTGCATTCTCACCACAAACATTTATATATATATATCTGTCGGGTAAGTGAGGATTAAGTAAAATGTGTATTTTCTGAATCCAGCGGTTCCAACAGTCAATGCCCTTGTTAAAACGTCCGGCACTCTGAATACTGAACACAAGTGATATTGCGTGCTAGAACCCCTCACTTAACCTACATTCAAACTAAGTTTTACGTTATTTAATTTAATAATTATTATTAAAAATGACAATCATCAATTAAATCACCGAATTCTTTGATAGGTAAGTCAAACAGTAACCTGGTGGAATCAACCAACAAGCCAAAACAAGGTCCAAATCAGGTTTTAAGATTATATAATTTTATTAAATGAAAAACAGTCAATTAGAATAATGACTTAAGATCATGCATTCACTAATGAATGTAGGCTGACTACTACACTGCCCGGCCAAAAACAAAGTCGCCATTGCACACGTCATGCATAGTGCCCACTGTACAAGCCTCTGGAGGCAGTGTTATGATCTGGGGTTGCTTCAGTTGGTCAGGTCTAGGCTCAGCAACATTATGCAGCAATAAAATTAAGTCAGCGAAGTACCTGAATGTACTGAATGACCAGGTTATCCCATCAATGGGCATATGCCAGGATGACAATGCCAAGATTCATCAGGCTCAAATTGTGAAAGAGTGGTTCAGGGAGCATGAGGAATCATTTTCACACATGAATTAGCCACCAGATTCCTGACCTTAACCCCATTGAAAGTCTTTGGGATGTGCTGGAGAACACTTTACGGAGTGGTTCGACTCTCCCGTCGTCAATACAAGATCTGAGCCAAAAACTTATGCTACTCTGGATGGAAGTAAATGTTGTGACATTGCATAAGGTTGTCGAAACAATGCCACAACAAATGCGCGCCGTAATCAAAGCTAAAGGCGGTCCAACGAAATATTAGGGCTCTATTTTAATAAACCAAACGCAATGGTGAACGCAAGAGTAATCGCTTGGCGGTATCGCTCTGAGGGCGTGTCGGCGAGAAATTTGGTAATTTCATGACGGCAATCTTGGCGCACCTTATGGCGGTATTGCTAAAAGGCTGGGTTTAAATGTCCAAGGTGTGTCTCTATGGTAGCCAATCAAATTGTTGTTCTCATGCTTTAAAAAAAGCCAGTTGGAACGCAATCGCTCCATGCAATTTCATAATGAGCAACCCAAACGCACTGGACCGTCAACGACAAGAGCGATTTTCCGCACAGGAATCAGACATACTTGCAACAGAAGTACAGGCTAGGAGCCTAGGACTGTAGTAATTTATGGATCACAATCCACACCACCTCGTATCCCAGAAGTTCGGAAGGCACGGGAGGAGGTGGCGAATGCATTAATTAGCCTACATTAGGTGATGTAGGCATAATTATGATTCAAATGGTAGGCTTATGATTCAACTGTGTCAATGTGTAATTTATATATTATAGGCTATTGGCCTACATGATCGCAAGTTTCTTGTAAGCTGTCCTGTTTTATTCTAGTAGTTTAAATTAAAATTAATTAATAAATAATAATTATAGGCTATTTGTTCATTAAATGGAAGTGTAATGTTGGCATCACCTATAGACACTACATAGAACTACATGACGAATAAGTTGCCAAATTGCCAGAGTCTATTGCGTTCCCGCTAAGAGGTGGTTCCAGGTGATCATAACGCAATGGGTTTTCGTTGGTTCAAATTGTCACTGAGCCGAAAGTATTTTAGAACACGCCCCAGACAGCGCCACCCATCCCACTGCAGCGCAAGCGAAAGGATGTTATGGTGAGAATTTGTTGATCCTAGCGGTATTGCTGAGAAACGCCATAGCGCCAGTTTTAAGACATTGATGCTGTCAACAAGCTTGCGTTTGACTATACCGTCCCCTTGTGCTGGTTTGAAAATAGAGCCCTAAGGGCTCTATTTTAATAAACCAAACGCAATGGTGAACGCAAGAGTAATCGCTTGGCGGTATCGCTCTGAGGGCGTGTCGGCGAGAAATTTGGTAATTTCATGACGGCAATCTTGGCGCACCTTATGGCGGTATTGCTAAAAGGCTGGGTTTAACTGTCCAAGGTGTGTCTCTATGGTAGCCAATCAAATTGTTGTTCTCATGCTTTAAAAAAAAGCCAGTTGGAACGCAATCGCTCCATGCAATTTCATAATGAGCAACCCAAACGCACTGGACCGTCAACGACAAGAGCGATTTTCCGCACAGGAATCAGACATACTTGCAACAGAAGTACAGGCTAGGACTGTAGTAATTTATGGATCACAATCCACACCACCTCGTCTCCCAGAAGTTCGGAAGGCACGGGAGGAGGTGGCGAATGCATTAATTAGCCTACATTTGGTGATGTAGGCATAATTATGATTCAAATGGTAGGCTTATGATTCAACTGTGTCAATGTGTAATTTATATATTATAGGCTATTGGCCTACATGATCGCAAGTTTCTTGTAAGCTGTCCTGTTTTATTCTAGTAGTTTAAATTAAAATTAATTAATTAATAATAATTATAGGCTATTTGTTCATTAAATGTCAGTGTAATGTTGGCATCACCTATAGACACTACATAGAACTACATGACGAATAAGTTTCCAAATTGCCAGAGTCTATTGCGTTGCCGCTAAGAGGTGGTTCCAGTTGATCATAACGCAATGGGTTTTCGTTGGTTCAAATTGTCACTGAGCCGAAAGTATTTTAGAACACGCCCCAGACAGCGCCACCCATCCCACTGCAGCGCAAGCGAAAGGATGTTATGTTGAGAATTTGTTGATCCTAGCGGTATTGCTGAGAAACGCCATAGCGCCAGTTTTAAGACGTTGATGCTGTCAACAAGCTTGCGTTTGACTATACCGTCCCCTTGCGCTGGTTTGAAAATAGAGCCCTAAATGTCCAAGGTGTGTCTCTATGGTAGCCAATCAAATTGCTGTTCTCATGCTTTAAAAAAAAGCCAGTTGGAACACAATCGCTCCATGCAATTTCATAATGAGCAACCCAAACGCACTGGACCGTCAACTTGGATGTGTGTATGATTCTACGTGGGAACATGCATTGAAATGTTCATTTTAAAAGCTGATCCGATACTTAGCCTACCATTTATCTAGCCCTATTAAACCGCTCAGCCAGTTGATTTCTCTTTGCTCTGGCTGTGATGGGGACCGCGACCACTGGTGCAGGTGGGGCAAGCTAATTTTGTCGCATGTCACCTGGACATTGATGGAATGTGTTCCTTTGCGATTGACGAAAACTATTGCATGCTCGGGTGGTGCGCGGATTTGTATGTGCGTGCAGTCGATAGCACCAAGCACCCCGGGGAACCCACACTTGAGAAAAAATGCGAGTTTTGACTTTTTACTGCATTCATTGTCCGTATAGTTGAGGAAGGACACCCGCTGAAAGTATCCCAGATAGCAAGCGAACGTTGAATCGACGTAGTCAAGTCAAGTCAAGTCAAGTTTATTTGTATAGCACATTTCATACACTAGGCAACTCAAAGTGCTTTACATAAGACATAGAAAGACATTATATAAAAAGTAAATTAGAATTGAAACAATGTTAATAAGAAGTTAAAACAGTTATAATAAAACGCAATACTGGTTGGGCCCACAAAACAAATACTCAACAAACACTCCTACCACAAACAGCCTGCTACCTGCAATCTGCTACGCACCGTACAGCCTCTCTCTCTGGGTGATATTATACCTGCCAGGTCCGCTGCAGGTGCCTGCCAGCTACGCTGCAGGACTTTTGTAAAAATATTATTAGCCCATGGGTGGGAGCAGCATACAGCCTCCACAGTTTGAATCACTCCACAGAGTGACGGACCCGTCGGTCACTAATCAAACTTTTAAGTTGAGCGCACTACAGCCTCAAGTTGAGCGCACTACGGCCTCTTTTTACGTATTAGCCCATGGGTGGGAGCAGCATACAGCCTCCACAGTTTGAATCACTCCACAGAGTGACGGACCCGTCGGTCACTAATCAGACTTTTAATCAAACTTTTAAGTTGAGCGGACTCTTTATAGAGGACTTTTCAGGTGCTCAACAGATAACAGGCAACAACTGACATCAGATAACAGTATTTATCTAAGTATATGCGGTGCAGAAAAAGAAAGAATAAAACAAATAATAAAAAGAGATAAAAAATAAATAAAAGATAAAACAGCTTTAAAGGATAAATAAGCTTAAAAATAAATAAATTAGAAAAGATAGAAGTGCCTCTGTCTTTTTAATAGACAGACAGGAGCTAATGGAACACTCTAGGATAAATAAAAAAAGAAACAATAGAGTTAAAAATACCGGCTGGGCTTAATAAAAGTACAATAAAATGCAGTACAATACAGCAAAATTTCAGTTAAAGGCCCGTGAGAAGAGCAAAGTTTTCAGACCAGATTTAAAAGACATAATACAAGAGGCATGTCTAAGGTCGTAGGGTAATAGGTTCCAGCTATGGGTAGCGTAAAAACTAAAGGCTGCCTCCCCATTTTTTGTTTTAACCTTGGGCACAATGAGCTGATCCGATCCCAAAGATCTGAGAGATCTGTTTGGTTTATATGGCCTGAGCATTTCCAAGATGTATTTTGGTCCTAAGCCGTTGAGTGATTTATAAACTATTAGCATCACTTTGAAATCTATTCTATAGTGGACTGGAAGCCAGTGTAATGATCTAAGGATTGGAGTAATGTGTGCACTTCTTTTAGTCCTTGTAAGAAGCCTGGCAGCAGCGTTTTGTATAAGTTGGAGCCGTTTAATGGACTTT
Source organism: Synaphobranchus kaupii (assembly GCA_029718625.1). Taxonomy (NCBI): domain Eukaryota; kingdom Metazoa; phylum Chordata; class Actinopteri; order Anguilliformes; family Synaphobranchidae; genus Synaphobranchus; species Synaphobranchus kaupii. The sequence goes on from CM056377.1 coordinate 21,439,641, forward strand.
TTTGAGAGACCAGTGAAAAGAGCATTACAGTAATCAACCCTACTTGAAATGAAGGCATGAATGAGGGTTTCTAGGTCTTGTTTAGACATAAACCCTTTGACTCTTGCTATATTCTTAAGATGATAAAAGGCAGATTTGGTTATTGACTTGACATGGTTATCAAAGTTGAGATCAGAGTCAATGAGTACACCTAGGTTTCTGGCCTGCAAGGTTGTTCGTAAACCAAGAGTGTCAAGGTGGAGAGCTATTTTTTGTCTCGGTTCTTTGCTCCCGAAAACAATAATTTCGGTTTTGTCTTTGTTTAGCTGGAGAAAGTTTTGACACATCCAGCTGTTAACTTGCTTTAAACATTTGTATAGGGAGTCAATAGGGTTGTAGTCGTCAGGAGTAAATGACAGGTAAATTTGTGTGACATCCGCATAGCTGTGGTATGACATTTGGTACCTTTGAAAGATTTGACCGAGGGGGAGCATATATAAGTTGAACAATAGAGGACCGAGGATGGAACCTTGGGGGACCCCGGAGGTCAGAGTAGTCCGTTCTGATTGGTAGTTATTAATGGTTACAAAGTAATCTCTATCTTGTAGGTAAGATTTGAACCAGTTTAAAGCTGTGCCCGAGAGCCCAATCCAATGATGCAGTCTGTCAATGAGTATTTGATGATCTATAGTATCAAAGGCTGCACTGAGATCCAACAGAACAAGAACAGAGATTTTACCTGAGTCACTGTTTATGCGAATGTCATTTAAAACTTTGATGAGTGCCGTTTCTGTGCTGTGATGGGGTCTAAAACCAGACTGAAAAGTGTCAAAAAGGCAGTTTTGGTTTAAAAAATTGTTTAGTTGATTAGAAACAGCCTTCTCAAGAATCTTACTAATGAAGGGAAGGTTAGAAATAGGGCGATAATTATTTAATTTGAATGGGTCTAAATTTTTCTTTTTTAAAAGAGGTTTAATGACTGCAGTTTTTAAAGATTTCGGAAAAAGGCCAGTCCGGAGTGAGCAGTTAGCTATTTGCAGTATTTCTGAAGCTAAATAACTAAAGTTAGCTTTTAAAAAGCTAGAGGGTGCAGGATCTAGTGAGCAAGTAGATGGTTTAAGATGCTGCACTATTTCTTCAAGCGCCTCATTGTCAATTTCACTAAAATGCGACAGGCAAGGAGGACAGTTTTTTAGCAGAGAAGAAGAGCATGGTGCGGCTATGCCGGTGGGTGCGGAGGAGCTAATGGAGCTAATGGCTGATCGAATGTCGCTAATTTTGATGCTAAAATACGACGCAAAGTCATTGCATTTATTAACAGAGCAGAGTTCAGGAGGAGGTTGAACTGGAGGGTTTGTCAGTCTGTCGACTGTAGCAAAGAGAGTCTGGGTATGATTAGTGTTTCTATTAATGACACCAGAGAAAAAAGACTGTCTAGCCCTTTTTATTTCTAGGTTGTAGGCTTGCAGCTTCTCTTTATGAATGTCATAGTGGATTTGTAGCTTCGTTTTCCTCCACCTGCGTTCAGTTATCCTACATTCTCTTTTCATATTTTTTACTGCTTGGGAATTTCTCCAAGGTGCTCTCTGTTTGCCAGATACTGATTTGTTTTTCATGGGTGCGATATCATCCATAATATTCACGATTTTGGAGTTTAAATTCTCACAAAGAACATCAACAGAGTCTGATGCTATGCTAAGTGTTGATGAAAAAGCCGTAACAAATAATGCACTTGTATTCTCATTGATAGATCGTGCTCTGACAGGGCATAGGTTGGACTGGGTGTCTGGGCAGGTCAGCATATCAAAAAATACACAGTAGTGGTCTGAGAGTGCCACATTTTTGACAACAATACTTACAATGTTTACACCTTTTGTGATTACCAGATCCAGTGTATGACCACGACAGTGTGTGGGTCCCGTCACATGCTGAGTCAGACCAAAGGAATCAAATACTGCAAACAGTTCTTTAGCATAGTTATTATTGGGATTGTCAATGTGGATGTTAAAATCACCAGTTATGGCAAAACAGTCAAAATCAGTGGAGATTACTGAGATGAGTTCGCTAAAATCATCAATAAAGTTAGGAGAGTATCTTGGAGGTCTGTAGATAGTTAAAAATAGTGTTCGAGGAGAACCTTGTAGCACAATGCCAAGGTACTCAAAAGAAGCAAAATCATCGAAGGATACTTGCTTACATTGAAATGTATCTCTGAAAATAGCAGCCACCCCTCCGCCTTTCCTGTTAACACGAAGAGCATTCATATACTTGAAGTACTGGGGAGCTGACTCTATAAGTACTGTTTCACTGCTGCCTTTTTCTAACCATGTTTCTGTTAAAAATATAAAATCTAGGTTATTAACAGTTATAAAATCATTAATTAGAAAAGACTTATTATTTAGGGATCTAACGTTTAAAAGGGCCAGCTTGATAGTGCAGTTAGAGGTGGGCATTGGGACAGTTGGGACTAAACGTGGGATGATAGAAAGATTAGCTAACTTCCTACCATGTCTGACATGAGTTTTTCTGGTTCTATTGCTTCTAAGCATGACTGGGATGGTAGAGTGCATGCGGCAGGGCCCCAGCTTGTTGTCAGGGCTAATGTGTGGGGCATAGCAGGGACCCGACTCATGTCAATTTATTGCCAGATTTGGGGATAGGTTGTGGTGGTTCAGGGCTCGATGAGACCTGGGAGGTGGCTTAGGAGTGGATGGTGGAGCTGTAGGGGGGGCTGCGGTGGGAGAAGGAACTCTCCGTCTGGGGAGGGGGATGGGGGGGGGGGGGGAGGTGATGGTTCTTAGGAGTGGATGGTGGAGCTGTAGAAGGGACTATCCTCCTGGGGGGGGGGGGAGGGGGGGGGGGAGAATCTGGGACTGGCAAGAGAGGGAGTTAGTCGTATGCCTGCAGACACTAGCTGATTCATCCTCAGGGTGAAGGCCAGAGGGGAGGGAGGGGGGGAAAGATTAAAAGAACCAAAGACAGAGGATCCCTCGCTGTCTTCAGAGAGTGGTGAAGGGGGGTGAGTAGAGCTGTCATCTCTGTTCACGCAGACAGTGGGCTGGGCAGAGCCATCAGTGACACAGATGGGCGGCTGGGCCGTTTTCTCAGAGGCAGCTGATGTGGGTGTCCCAACTTCGCTTTTTGGGTCAGTGGGATTTGCCTTGGTCTGTGTCTTCTCAAATGCAGTTGGTGTGGGTGTCCCGAGCTTGCTTTTTGGGTCTGTGGTGGGTGCAGCGGATTCCATGGTCTGTCTGTTATCAGAGACACAGTGTTCTGGGCTGTTGCGCTTGTTTTGATACCAGAGAGAGGTGCATTAGATAGCACCGGTTGAGTTATCGAGGACACGGTGTTCTGTGTTGTTGTGTCTGCTTTAAGGGCACGGCGAATGTTCAAGAACAAAATGTTTTCACCAGCTCTGTTCAGCTGAGATCCGTTTTTCTTAAAAAGGTGGTGTTGCTTCCAGAAAGGTCCAAGTTGTCAATAAACTTCACATTCCATTTAAGACAGGCCGAAAACAGCCATGCGTTAAATCCAAATGTTCTGGAGAATTTTTCTGAGCTCATTTTATTGCAGGTAGAGGGCCGGAGATGTACATCTTAATGTCAAGAGAGCTAACAGCTTTTAACAGCCTCAAAATTCTTTTTCAAAGTTACTGATTCTGGCTTATGGGTGACTTAGCGTCTACCTGCAAAATAATATTGCTTATGTTTTGATTGGAAGCCATAATGACAGGGATTTCCTTCCGCAATGTCAAGAGGTAATTTATTTGGAAAACAGTACCTTTTGATGTCATTACCTGCAATCTGATGTGTGTCTTGAGTGGAAGAGGTAATAAAAGCAGTGGTGGTGGGGGGCTTCGTTGCCTTGACAGATGGCGATTCTGGCTGTGATGATAGTGGTAGGAATCTGTTGCTCAGTTTAAGCTTTCCCGGTCCGAGGGAAACAGGTTTCTTCTTGTTTTTTCTTCCCACTGGTGGAAAGCTATCTTTGTTACTCCTTGTTGCGTTAGCAGATAGTTGCGTAACGTTAGCATTTGGTAGTGGAAGCAACCCAGTGTTGGTACCCACTGTTTTGCATGTTGTTAGCCTAGCCATGGGTGACGGATTCCGAGAAGGCAATTCATTTATAGATCCATCTTCTTGCATTCTAATCTTTGTCTCAAGAACAGTAATCCTCTGGAGATGCCTGTCGCAATCTTTGCAGTGCTTCATTTTGCCCGTTTGTGTGTTGTTTTTTATTTTTAAAAAAAAGATAAAAGTAGGAAGTAAACAAAAATAAATAAATTTAAAAGATATAAAATAAAATAAGTAAAACAATAAAATGAATAAAATGAATCAGCTGTAAGCCGATGGAAAGAAAATAAAGCAAAGAAAGTAAAGCAGGAGCAGCAAGAAAAAGCGTCCTCTCTTCAAGGCTGTCAGAGCTACGTAGATTCAATGTGGAATTCCGACGTTGATTCAACATCAATTTGCTCATCGAGGTCACGTTTAATCAACGTCAGAATACCGACAAATATTGAATAATAATCTAAATTGATTATTTTTTCGCCCACAGTACACTCACTGCAATGAAGTTGTATTTTTATCAATTTTATTACGTGTTCAGTAATTAATGTCTAGGCCTACCAAATAGCTGGCAAAGCAATATGACGTTAGGCGAATTATTTAGGCTACAGTTACTGACATTATCGGCTACTAACTAGTTCAGTTAGCTAATGGAGTGAGTCAGTGATGGCGACAAACGTTACAACTTTTAAACATCACGTTTAGCTATATTTAACCTTGATTATTCAATATTTGTCGGTATTCTGACGTTGATTCAACGTGATCTCGATGAGCAAATTGATGTTGAATCAACGTCGGCATTCCACATTGAATCTAAGTCGATTCAACGTTCGCTTGCTATCTGGGATATCCTTTCTGTGTATTGTGTAGTGGTAGGCTTATGATTCAACTGTACCAATGTGTAATTTATATATTATAGGCTATTGGCCTACATGATCGCAAGTTTCTTGTAAGATGTCCTGTTTTATTCTAGTAATTAAAATTAAAATTAATTAATAATAATAATTATAGGCTATTTGTTCATTAAATGGAAGTGTAATGTTGGCATCACCTATAGACACTACATAGAACTACATGACTAATAAGTTGCCAAATTGCCAGAGTCTATTGCGTTGCCGCTAAGAGGTGGTTCCAGCTGATCATAACGCAATGGGTTTTCGTTGGTTCAAATTGTCACTGAGCCGAAAGTATTTTAGAACACGCCCCAGACAGCGCCACCCATCCCACTGCAGCGCAAGCGAAAGGATGTTATGGTGAGAATTTGTTGATCCTAGCGGTATTGCTGAGAAACGCCATAGCGCCAGTTTTAAGACGTTGATGCTGTCAACAAGCTTGCGTTTGACTATACCGTCCCCTTGTGCTGGTTTGAAAATAGAGCCCTAAGGGCTCTATTTTAATAAACCAAACGCAATGGTGAACGCAAGAGTAATCGCTTGGCGGTATCGCTCTGAGGGCGTGTCGGCGAGAAATTTGGTAATTTCATGACGGCAATCTTGGCGCACCTTATGGCGGTATTGCTAAAAGGCTGGGTTTAAGGGCTCTATTTTAATAAACCAAACGCAATGGTGAACGCAAGAGTAATCGCTTGGCGGTATCGCTCTGAGGGCGTGTCGGCGAGAAATTTGGTAATTTCATGACGGCAATCTTGGCGCACCTTATGGCGGTATTGCTAAAAGGCTGGGTTTAACTGTCCAAGGTGTGTCTCTATGGTAGCCAATCAAATTGTTGTTCTCATGCTTTAAAAAAAAGCCAGTTGGAACGCAATCGCTCCATGCAATTTCATAATGAGCAACCCAAACGCACTGGACCGTCAACGACAAGAGCGATTTTCCGCACAGGAATCAGACATACTTGCAACAGAAGTACAGGCTAGGACTGTAGTAATTTATGGATCACAATCCACACCACCTCGTCTCCCAGAAGTTCGGAAGGCACGGGAGGAGGTGGCGAATGCATTAATTAGCCTACATTTGGTGATGTAGGCATAATTATGATTCAAATGGTAGGCTTATGATTCAACTGTGTCAATGTGTAATTTATATATTATAGGCTATTGGCCTACATGATCGCAAGTTTCTTGTAAGCTGTCCTGTTTTACTCTAGTAATTAAAATTAAAATTAATTAATAATAATAATTATAGGCTATTTGTTCATTAAATGGAAGTGTAATGTTGGCATCACCTATAGACACTACATAGAACTACATGACTAATAAGTTGCCAAATTGCCAGAGTCTATTGCGTTGCCGCTAAGAGGTGGTTCCAGCTGATCATAACGCAATGGGTTTTGGTTGGTTCAAATTGTCACTACGCCAAAAGTATTTTAGAACACGCCCCAGACAGCGCCACCCATCCCACTGCAGCGCAAGCGAAAGGATGTTATGTTGAGAATTTGTTGATCCTAGCGGTATTGCTGAGAAACGCCATAGCGCCAGTTTTAAGATGTTGATGCTGTCAACAAGCTTGCGTTTGACTATACCGTCCCCTTGCGCTGGTTTGCGCCGGTTTGAAAATAGAGCCCTTAGAGTGCGACTTTTTTTTTGGCCGGGCAGTGTATAAATTACAAAAAGGAAGACATTAAACCAGACATTAATTTGAATATACAAGTAAAGAGAGAGAGAGCCCGATAAGCCAGAAATTTCCAATATTATTTACCCTCCTCCAGCTGAACAAGAACAAAAGGAAACGCACAAGGAACCACCAGCACAAAAATAAAAGAGGACAAACTTATTCACCAACTCCAACTGACTAAGGCTTCCTTCTTTCAGTACTCATAAATACCTCCACAGGAAGAGCATCCCTGTCCTGATTGGGTTAATGCGTGAGAAGGGGATGGAGGAGCTGGGTAGTTTACTTATATCTAAATATTAGATATCCTACATATCCCACCAACCTGCAAATTAATTTTAAATTAAAAGTTTATCTTCCTGAGGGAAACAAACATGCTTCGTTTCCCTGCATCAAAGGAACTGATTTCCATTGTAATCCATTTTAATTTAGTCTTTTTCTTCTGTGTCCCTCTCTACAGTGTGACCATCAAAAATTAAAGTGAAAAAATTTGGATAATCAAAAATGTAATTCTAAAACAGGCACTAATGCATTTCCTTGCTGCAAAATAAAACCATAATCCTTACTCAACCCTAACCCAAAATCAAACCCCACACCCAATATCTAGCCCAAGGAGTCATCTCAAATTTGTTTCAAGCTAGTAGGCTTTTGTCAGTGTTTCTCACTGAAATAGCAAAAAATCGCCACAAACTCCTTCCAAAGAGGTCAAACTTGTATAGTGGACATTGAGATGACAGTAATGTTGTGGTGAGGTAACCATTTCCTTGTTGATTATGTGGTGTGCTTTGGAGAGTTCATTTGCGGCCACGTTTGAGCTTCCTAGCAGAGAGAACCTGGTTTTTGGACAAAATGCCTCAACAGGAGCCCCGGAACTCATATATGCCCATCAATAAAAAATATCACTGTAGGTATGATATGTTTGTGTGAATTACAGACTGACACCAGCATCATCTGCAGGGCTGGATCACCTGTGAATTACAGACTGACACCAGCATCATCTGGAGGGCTGGATCACCTGTGAATCATACATGGACAGCAGCACAGTCTTTAGTCTTTTTGTAGATCAATAACAACAGCAAAATTGGTCCAGTCAATTTAATTTATATTATATTGCTGTGACACTCAAAACATCCTAACTGTGCATGGTATTAATTGGAATACAACTTCTCCTGTGAACTTATTTATTTACTTTTCCAGACAGACTATAAGTAACACAGGTCTTAAATACGTTTTTGTACGGTAACAAAGCTGTAGGCTAGTCTGAAATCACATCCACTTACGAGTAAAGGATATTTTGAAATGTAAGTATTCACTTGTTACGGCTCTTGCTCCGCTGGCCATTAGTAGGCTGGTGGGTGGAGTTGGAGAGCCGACTAATTATGAGACACACCTGTTGAGTATTTTTGCTCTATTTAACTCGCTGTCTCCTAGTCCCAGGGATCGCTGGTTCTCTCCACGTACGTGTGTTTGGGTTTTTGTATCTTACAAAATGATACCTTTCACTCATTCTCATGCATAGTAACACACCAGTGACTGTTTCAAATTGCCACTCATTTATATCCATGGCTACTGTACTGACACACATGCACAGTAAATTCACACCAAAATGTCCAGTGTTAATTTTTTATTTCTGCCACCACCCCTCTTGGGAGGTCAACTTTATTTTTTATTTATGATTTGCAAAATTATGTAATGAAGCCTCTCAGAGGAAAGGGTCTAACAAAAAAATAAATAAATAAATAAATACACTACTCACAAAAAGTTAGGGATATTCGGCTTTCGGGTGAAATTTCAGGATGAACCTAAAATGCACTATAACCTTTACAGGTGAAATTAATTTGACCTTCTCTAAACTTTTGAATGCACATGTCCAACTATTCAATGTTTCAGTACTTTTTGCACAACTTGCTGTTCTCTAACAAGGAGCTGAACGGCAAAATTCACAACAGGTGTTTGATCCATGAATCGACCAATAAATTTCCTGGTTCAATTAGAATTGGTATTTAAACAGTCCTCTTCATCATGCTGTTCACATTTTGACATCATGAGACCAAGACGACACCTAACAATTGATCAACAGTACCTCGCCATTGCGAGGCTTCAAACAGGATGTTCTCAGAGGGAAGTGGCCACTGAGCTTAGAGTGTCACAGAGTGTCATCAGCAGGTTGCAACAGAGATACAGAGAGACTGGAAGAGTCACAGAAAGGCATAGAAGTGGACGTCCTTTGGCCACATCCCACACTGATGACCGCTTCATTGTGAACAGTGCCCTGCGGAACCGGATGATGAATGCCACTCAACTCCAGGCACATTTAAGGGAGGTGAGAGGCACCCAAGTGTCACGTCAGACCATTCGAAACCGTTTACATCAGCGTGGTCTGCGTGCTAGACGACCTGCAAGGGTACCTGACCACACCACCAAGCACAGGCGTCATCGTCTTGCATGGGCCAGGGAGCATTTACGCTGGACGAGGGACCAGTGGGCCTCAGTGCTGTTCTCTGATGAAAGTCGATTCACGTTGAGCAGAAATGATGGCCGCCAATGATGTTGGAGACGTCAAGGAGAGCGCTATGCATCAGCCACTGTTGTCACCAGACGACCCTTTGGTGGTGGCGGTGTTACAGTGTGGGCAGGTGTGTCTAGTCAATACAGAACTGCCCTACACTTTGTGAATGGTACAGTGACAAGCCCATACTACCTGAATAACATCATTAATCCAGTCATTGTGCCCCTGCATGAACAACACAGGCCTAATTTCATCTTCATGGACGACAATGCTCCAGCTCATCGAGGTCGCATCATTAGGGAAAGGCTGCTGGAGACTGGGGTACCTCAAATGGAGTGGCCTGCACTTTCTCCAGACCTGAATCCCATAGAAAACCTATGGGATCAGCTGACTCACCGTGTAGAGGCTCGTAACTCTGTACCCCAGAACCTCAATGACCTGAGGGCCGCCCTTCAAGAAGAGTGGGATGCCATGCCTCAGCAGACAATAAGTCGACTTGTGAACAGCATGAGACGTCGTTGTCAAGCTGTAATTGATGCTCAAGGGCACATGACAAGTTATTGAGACATTGACATTTTTGTTGTGGTATACCCACCACTGTTGTTGGCTTTTGTTTCAATAAATTGTTTGAGATGAGGAAATCACCATTGCATGCTTCTACTTAAATGCCCTACTTTCATGATACGTATAATATCACTGTAGCGTGAACTTACATTTTCCATAAATTTCACCCGAAAGCCAAATATCCCTAACTTTTTGTGAGTAGTGTATATATATATATATATAGTTTTAATTACAAATTGTGAATTTTTGCCATCCCATGATTCCAAATTCCTACAGTGGAAAAGCAAACGACAGTGCATGAATACCTGGGAAGCTGTTCTTAAGAAATCTAGTGGAGTTTGCTGAAAACAATTTCATATTGTTGTTTTATAGATCTTTTAAAAACAGTTGTATCATGAATACACCGTACATTCATAATATCCAATAAACTAATATTACAGCTGTAACTATTTTTGAGCGGCAGATTCTTTTAGGTGTATTGGGCCTGACCAGGTGTTAAACGAAATTACAAAACCAATTTCTCTTGAATTTTAAATATACTACACTGAAAGTGAGAGTAGAAACTTTCCCCGCTGTATATTTGCGTCACATGTAGATGCTCACTAAATTTTAAGCGCAGATGGTTTGACATTTTTCAAAGTATCCTACAAATGGTGTGACCACAGTTCAAAAACACTTAAAATTTTAATATTACCGTAAGTATAATGAATGCAACCAATACTAAAAGTCTGTATGTGTAAAACACGATTTATAGGCCTAAGCATCACACTTATTTAGCAAATAGACTATATTACCAAATGCAATTTGGAATCCTCTGGAAAACAATCGAACCTTCTATGTTTGTGAAACCACCTGCGTTAATTTGCGTAAAACCTGCGTAAGTCCTTAGCGGCGTTCAGATGCCAAAACCAAAAACTAGCGTCTGAAAAAACAGAATAGGCTAGGCTATACATTTTCTTGGCAATAACGGCCGGCTGGGTTAACGATTGTTGTTTTATTGTTTTGTTATTATTTCTGCATTTTCGCCTGAAAAGTGTCCTCCAGCCTGATGGCACATGGCAACTATTACCGCGTACAGTATCCACATCGAAAATCATGGGCTCTATTTTAATAAACCAAACGCAATGGTGAACGCAAGAGTAATCGCTTGGCGGTATCGCTCTGAGGGCGTGTCGGCGAGAAATTTGGTAATTTCATGACGGCAATCTTGGCGCATCTGATGGCGGTATTGCTAAAAGGCTGGGTTTAAATGTCCAAGGTGTGTCTCTATGGTAGCCAATCAAATAGTTGTTCTCATGCTTTAAAAAAAAGCCAGTTGGAACGCAATCGCTCCATGCAATTTCATAATGAGCAACCCAAACGCACTGGACCGTCAACGACAAGATTTTCCGCACAGGAATCAGACATACTTGCAACAGAAGTACAGGCTAGGACTGTAGTAATTTATGGATCACGATCCACACCACCTCGTCTCCCAGAAGTTCGGAAGGCACGGGAGGAGGTGACGAATGCATTAATTAGCCTACATTAGGTGATGTAGGCATAATTATGATTCAAATGGTAGGCTTATGATTCAACTGTGTCAATGTGTAATTTATATATTATAGGCTAGTGGCCTACATGATCGCAAGTTTCTTGTAAGCTGTCCTGTTTTATTCTAGTAGTTTAAATTAAAATTAATTAATTAATAATAATTATAGGCTATTTGTTCATTAAATGGAAGTGTAATGTTGGCATCACCTATAGACACTACATAGAACTACATGACGAATAAGTTACCAAATTGCCAGAGTCTATTGCGTTTCCGCTAAGAGGTGGTTCCAGCTGATCATAACGCAATGGGTTTTCGTTGGTTCAAATTGTCACTGAGCCGAAAGTATTTTAGAACACGCCCCCGACAGCGCCACCCATCCCACTGCAGCGCAACCGAAAGGATGTTATGTTGAGAATTTGTTGATCCTAGCGGTATTGCTGAGAAACGCCATAGCGCCAGTTTTAAGACGTTGATGCTGTCAACAAGTTTGCGTTTGACTATACCGTCCCCTTGCGCTGGTTTGAAAATAGAGCCCCTTGTGTTAAATAGTAACGTTAGCTCTGAGTTGCTCGACGTGGCTGTTGCTCGAAAATAGTCACGTCTGCCGTAAGCGCTGTTCTGGGAGGCCCTGGGTAAAAGCCGGAATGGAATGGCGGAAGAATGCTCGGAATGACCAATAGTGCTCTGTTCCAAAAAGGACCTCAGTTCAAATGCCTGCAGCACTTGCTGTGGAATGCACATCAATATAACTTTAACAGTTTCTGAATGTGCATCATATTTACTTTCATTTGAGCATAGCATTTTCATGAAATATACATTTTAAATATCTGAAAAATTGTTCAAAACTAATAGCATTATCAAACATATTTCAGAGCCCCTCATCACCCTTTCGGAATAAGTCATCAAGATAAGGATTTCACCTTTTGAAAGTGCAGAGACTTTTGTTTTAAAATGAGTATATTCAATCCTTGATGACTCAATTATTTTGATGGATAAGGCCTGTTGGAGAGGATAAGGATATATTTCAATATCAAGCCCCAAAAATCTCATTCCGCATTAACACATCAAGGCATGATGTATACCAAACGAAAGCTCTGGATCTGCCCTTGGAGTAAGTGTATATGATGATATGGGTTCATGCAGAAATTGTAGTCCATTATTTGGACTGCAATCAAGTCTGACCATTACATCTACCATAAGTCAGTTATCATTCAGAGCCCCTTATAACGCTAGCGGAATAAGACATCAAGATGAGATTTTCACCATAAGAAAGGACTGAGCTCTCAGTTTACAATGAGTACCTCCAGTCCTTGATGTCTCAATGATAAGTCAGTCAAAATCATGTTTTAATGACATCAGTCTGTTGGAATGAAATCATGTCAATTTCCTCTCCAAGCCCCCAAAATCACATTCCACTTTCACACATCAGGGCATAATGAATACTGAATGAAAGCTCGGGATCTGCCCTTCAAATATATGTATATGACGTTATGGGTTTGCACAGAGATCATGCATTATTTGGACTGCAATCAAGTCTGACCATTACATCTACCATAGGTCAGTTATCATTCAGAGCCTCTTATAACCCTAACAGAATAAGACATCAAGATGAGATTTTCACCCTCAGAAAGTGTAGAGCTCTCCGTTTAAGATGGGTATCTCCAGTTCTTGATGACTCAATCATAAGTTCATCAAAATCATGTTTAAATGACATCAGTCTGTTAAGATGAAATGGTGTCCATTTCTTCTCCAAGCCTGAAAAATCCATATTCACAAACCAAGGCATGGTACTGTATATACCAAATGAAAGATCTTGATCTACCCTTTGTGTACATGTACATGATGTCATGGGTTTGTACATAAAATATCTATTATTTAATGACTGAAGACTTATATGTCCACTTGGTGATGTGTGTGTCCTAATTCCACTCCAAACCCCAAAAGACTGTGTTGCTATTTACTCCCCACAAAGTGTTACACATCAAATTAAACAGCGCAAATTTCTCTACAGATATTTATAGAAATTAATGGTCCAGTGTGACTCCAGTCATGAAATAATATATATTATTTGTGAATACCGTAACATCATATGCATGTAGCTACTCGAAGGGCAGATCCAGAGCTTTCATTTGGTATACACCATGCCTTGATGTCTGAATGCAGAATGTGATTTATGGGGCTTGGAAAGGAAATGGTGTCAGACTGATGTCTTTAAAACATTATTTTGATCGACTTATCATTGAGTCATCAAAGACTGGAGATAGTCATCTTAAACTGAGAGCTCTGCACTTTCTAAAGGTGAAAATCTCATCTTGATGTCTTACTCCGTTAGAGTAATAAGAGGCTCTGAATGATAATTGACTTATGGTAGATGTAATGGCCAGACTTGACTGCAGTCCAAATAATACACAATTTCTGCATGAACTCATAACATCATGTCCAGTTCCTCGAACGGCAGATCCAGAGCTTTCATTTGGCATACATCATGCCTTGATGTGTGAATGCAGAATGTGATTTTTAGGGCTTGATATTCTAATATATTCATATCCTTTCCAACAGGCTTTTTCCATTAAAATATAATTTTGATCAACTTATAATTGAGTCATCAAGGATTGAATATAGTAATTTTAAAGAAAAAAAATCTGCACTTTCAAAAGGCGGAAACCTTATCTTGATGTCTTATTCTGAAAGGGTGATGAGGGGCTCTGAAACATACCTGTTAATGCTATTAGTTTTGATCAATTTCTCATGTATTTCAAATTTATATTTAATGGAAATTCCATGCTCAAATGAAAGTACATATGATGCCCATTCAGAAAGTGTTACGATTGTATTGATGCGCATTCCACAGCGAGTGCTGCAAGCATTTGAACAGAGGTATTCGGCTTTTACCCAGGCTCGTTCTGGGAGCCAGGCTACATCAAAACATGTCCCATCCATAGACCTATGCATATGCATATGCATGGTCTATGCATAGACCGTATAAAAATAGGTCCCAGCGCGTACCGGAATTCAAGTTAAGGTGGAGTAGCTAGCTACAGCCCAGTTATCTGTTATTATTGCCTCCAGCAATATGCAGTGCTTGAAGTGGGCCGGAACGGGGTACCGGGACACGTTTTGCTCATAATAATGCGTACCAGCACTTTTTCTAGCGGTCCGCTGCTTCTGCGTAGTCTACGACCCTCACCAAGTAACCACTAGTCCAGCACGATTACAACCCCCCGTTTCATATCACGTGGTTGTCCGGACTTCATTCCCTTGTCTTCGTGTCACACTAGCCTATAGGCTCAGTCAGGCGCACTTAATTATCTTTTTACACTTCAAGCATCTAGTAGGCTAATAAGTAACCAGTCAGTAACTGCATCACATGGGAATAAGGAGCCACTAACTCAAATGTTAGTACTAACCATTGGTAATTTAGTTATTTAACCAATTTATTTTGGATTGCAAGTTAACTACGCAGACTCGCGTTAGCTACGCTGATCGGTAAGTCTAATGTCTCTGTATCTTTCTACGGTCTATGCTGTAACCTATACGTTAGACACCTATGTGGCTACAACTGTAAATTTGTTAGCAAGATTAGGCTTGAACTTTGAGCTTGGCAAATATGCAGAAGGAAATAGCAGACTCGTGAAAGCCTGACATGATTTTCTTGGGAAGTTGAGTGTTAGTTTAGCCTACGTAAATTTCTAGTGCGACTCCAATAAGCTAGCTATTCAGTAAATAGCCTATAACGAAAATCCAAATAAAATAGGTGTTGTAAATGTCATATAATTGCTTGGAAAATACGTTATTCATGAATGTTATGCGGAAATAAAAAAAACCCTTATTTCACCTTCTCTAAAGCTTAATGTCCCATGGTGTGATCACACTGCTCATTTCTTACTTTGTAATGGATTTCCCCCCTTTACGTTTTGTCCTTTCCTGTCCTTATATTGCCTCCTGGTATGAGTTCCATCTTCGTTCTATACATATGCTATATTAGTGCTGTCAATCGATAACAATGTTTTAATCGTGATTAATGTCTCAATTCTGATAGTTAATCGTGAGTAATCACGCATTTAATCGCACTTTGGAAGTACATTTTTTACAGCATTATTTTGTTGTGAGTAAACATTAAGATAAGATGGACTGGAAGTAATGTAAGCACAATGAAGATGACCCTCCCCACCTTTCAGTGTTTTGCAGTATAGTCACAACACTATACTGATTTAATTTACAATTAAACAGCTTTTACTTAAATTAATCTGGTCTTCATACACTTTAAATACTCTTATTATTCTTGTAAATACTAAAGAACTATGGAACACAATCTTCCTCAAAATGGTCTGCTATGCCAAGATAGGCCTACTGTTTGCATTTTAAACACCAGCCTTTCAGGTTGAAATTTGCATACTGCTCTAAAATGGATAGTTGTTTTCTCAGTTTTCTCAAATGTGTTACTATGTGTTAATCCCCCAATTATGACTGATGTAGTTTGTTGCATTTTTTGGTGCTGAGTAGGGATGGGTATCTCCATAATTTTCTTTAAAAAAAGAGATGTTGTGAAAGGAATTTAATTATTTAATTATTACTTTTAGCAGAAATAACAAGTTATTTTGATAAAATGAAGTGAAATAGTTTCCTCATAATTTCCTGAGAGTATATAATGAGGGGACCAATAGCTATAAATAAATGTCTGTTAAGGTTTTGTTGCTGCTTCACTACAAATGCAATAAACTTAAATGAACAAAGATTATAGATTACCAACAAACTATAGTTCTTGAGCTTCTCAGAAGCTAACAGAATAATAGTTATAAATAGGGCTGGGTATTGAACCTCAATGATTTAAGGCATAATTTACTTCATTTTAAACACTGAAGCATTTGAGAGGTTTCAGTTTATTTTTTTTAAATGAGGAATTCTTTTTTGGATATTGTTGTAAAAATAGCTTTACACTCAGCAAAGAAATGTATCGAAAAAAGTATCGATTTGGCATTGGTATCGAACACTAGGTATCGTTATCGAGACAGGTATCGGAAAATTTCAAACGATACCCAGCCCTAGTTATAAATAATAAATAATACAGCGGTGGTGAATGGGCTGGGCTTGGGTGTATGTCTTGAACTGCTATCCCCTGAAGGAGCGGGGTCTGCCGCTTGACTGACGTTAGCTATAGGATGAGGAACACGTTTCAAAAATTTTAAAACTAATGCTGACGTTGCTAGATTACCAGCGTTATTATAACATAGTAACAGCACTGGACAACGATGTATTGCTCCACAGAGAATGCCTTGTTGCACTGCAGATGCATAGAATGCGATCTACTCACAGTAGAAGCTCTTTGAGAAGACAGACAGTAATGAGAGGTGCATGGGCTGCTTCACGTGCAGTGCAGTATCATACACGTGCATCTATAAAGTGAGGTCATCACTAGACCCGCTGCTGACCAAAGTTTCCTGATTAGTTTTCCTTAATGGTTTTGTAATACCATTTACATTTTAGGCATTTAGCTGATGATCTTATTCAGATGGACTTACAATTAGTGCACAAAAAAAAGGCCTAAGTTCGTAAATCACCAACATTCCAAGTAGCAATTAAGTATAATGGACAAGCCATGCCACAGACCAGAGGTGTAAAATCCAGGGGTCAGAAAGTAAAAGTCCTGCCGCATGTTTCTTCCACCCATGAACTCAACCAGCTGACTTCACTAATTATTCTACCTCCTGGCTGAAGAATTGCTAATTAGCAAATCCAGGTGATTGGAACAAAATACTGGGGAGTACTTTTACTTTCTGAACCTGGATTTTACACTTTTGCCACATACACTATAATTTCACACACAGTTTTAAATAGTAATTGTCCATATAGGAGGGCATTGGCACTGTATGAAAATCCATTCATTGCAAACCAATTCATGGAATTGGCCTATATTAGCATGTGCTCATGATTTTTCTTCCTGTATGGGAACGGATTGCATTCTTACGTGATTGCTGAAGGAGCAACAGCTCAAGGCAACAGCTCAAGGCAACAGCTCAAGGCTACAGCTGCAACGGGAACTGGGGGAGAGAAAGAATGGAATGATAAACTCGACGAAACAATAAATCAACATAACAAATGCAAATATAGCAAATGCCATATTAATTGTTTAAAAATCACTGAAACCAAGAAAATCAAGAAAATGGTCAAGCCAGATAAGTCTGATAAGTCAGCTAAAACAAGTCACTCTATTCCAGCGGACTTGGCAACAACAATTATGGAAAGCCTGGAAGATATCAAGATTCAACTCAAAGACATAAGGCAGGAGTTAAAAGAACTTAAAGATGAAAATGTCAAGAAAGACCAACAAATAAAGACTCTAACATACAGAGTGGAGGAGCTAGAACAACATGGGAAACTTAATGATGTGATCATCACAGGGCTCAGAATCAAACCAAGGAACTATGCCAAGGCGACGAGGTCCAACGAGGAGCCAGACGAGGCAGACATTCAATCAGTGGAAATACAAGTGTGGAACTTTCTTGATTCCAAAAAAATCGATATGGATCTTACAAATGTGGATTCTTGTTATCTGCTGCCCAAGAGAAAAACTAATGAAGGTAGGGAAAACGAAACCCGCGCCGTGGTGCTGAGATTCATAAGTAGGAAATACAAAGTTGCTCTACTGAAACAGGGCAAAAATCTGAAAGGATCCAACGTGTTCATCAATGAAAATCTCACCAAAGTAAACGCCACCATCGCTTGGAAAGCGCGTCAATTAAAGAAAGGGGAAAAACTACAAAACACCTGGACGGCAAATTGCAAAGTTTTTATCAAACCAATTGGGTCTTTAGAAAACACCAGACCGGTGCTAATCAGGGCGCTGGAGGAGCTGGAGAAATATGAATAGTAAGGTACGTGAAAACAATGTGAAAACGTCATGAACTCAGTACAACCAAAAAGTAAAACTTCACGGATTATATTGAATGAATTGATGGATAAAATTGCTGACCAGGAAAAAAGGAGTATGATATCTAACCAGAACCCAAGATCAAAAGCCCCGAATGAAGAAGCGGATCCAGACAGACACTTTTTTTATAATGAAACAAACAAATGTGGATATTACTTGAAAGAACAATTCAATAAGAACATTAGTATGGGTGGAAGTCTATACGCAAACTTTGAACAGATACAGGAGTATCTATGTACATTTGCCAAACCATTTAACATCATTGCGGTGTCGGAAACTTGGATTAACGTTGAGAAAGGCATGGATTTCCACCTGGAAGGGTATAATTTTGTGTGTAAGAACAGAATCAACAAAGCTGGTGGAGGAGTTGCACTGTTTATTGAGGAGAGCATAAATTTTGAGATAATGGAAAGCTTGTCAACTGTCGTTGAAAATGTAATGGAGTGTATAACAATTGAATTCTCAGCGTTAAAAGGTAAAAAAATTGTTTTATGCAATGTTTACAGAGCTCCTAGCTCAAAAATAGACATTTTCAAAAATTGTATGGGAGAAATAATATCAAAAATGAAACAATCAAAGGTTTTTATATGCGGTGACTTTAACGTAGACATATTAAATCCCAACGATAGCAAGTTGATTGAGGATTTCGTAAACACAATGTATGCGTGGGGTCTGCGACCATTAATTACCCAGCCAAGCAGAATCTCTAAACATAGTGCCACTCTAATTGACAACATCTATACAAATATACTGGACACAAAAATAACAAGTGGTATTTTGATAAACGATATCTCTGATCACCTTCCAGTCTTCGCCATCTGTGACTGGAAACAAACTGTGGATCAAAATCCAGGGTCAAAAATCTTAAAAAGAATTAGAAACGAAAAGAGACTAAAAGATTTTGAACAAGACATGATAAAGCAAAAGTGGAATGATGTATTGAATGAAAGAGACACAAACAAAGCGTATGAGGCCTTCTTAAACACAATAAATTCAATATATGACAAGCACTGCCCGGTAGTCAAAAATTCGAGAAAAGGCAAAAAAACCAAAGAAATAAGGCCATGGATTACCAAGAAAATAGAAAACGCCTGTAGAAAAAAAAACAGCTTATATAAACAATTTTTAAAGGAAAGGAGCGAACAATCATATACAAAATACAAACGTTGCAGAAACAGAGTGACAGATCAGTTGAGGAAACATAAAAAAGATTACTATGATAAGTTATTATCAGAAAATATTAATTACACCAGAAACCTATGGAAAATAATAAATTCCGTCTCTGGGCGTAAGGTCAAGAGGACATTCACGGATCATTTCAATATAAACAACAAGAGGGAAGAAGAAAAAAAGTCGACATTAGACAATTTCAACAAATATTTTGTTAGTGTCGGTCCAGAACTAGCCAAGGCCATTCCTTCCACACTCCTACCGTGGGATCACTTTGATAGGGGCAGTGAGACAAAACAAGAGTCATTATTTTTATATCCTGTTACACAAAAATAAATGAAAGAGATACTGAGAGACTGCACAGCTAAGACATCCACGGACGCAGATCAGATAGACATGACATTGTTAAAAAGGATATCAAAGGCGATCATACCTCCACTAACACATACACTACTCACAAAAAGTTAGGGATATTTGGCTTTCGGGTGAAATTTATGGAAAATGTAAGTTCACGCTACAGTGATATTATACGTATCATGAAAGTAGGGCATTTAAGTAGAAGCATGCAATGGTGATTTCCTCATCTCAAACAATTTATTGAAACAAAAGCCAACAACAGTGGTGGGTATACCACAACAAAAATGTCAATGTCTCAATAACTTGTCATGTGCCCTTCAGCATCAATTACAGCTTGACAACGACGTCTCATGCTGTTCACAAGTCGACTTATTGTCTGCTGAGGCATGGCATCCCACTTTTCTTGAAGGGCGGCCCTCAGGTCATTGAGGTTCTGGGGTACAGAGTTACGAGCCTCTACACGGTGAGTCAGCTGATCCCATAGGTTTTCTATGGGATTCAGGTCTGGAGAAAGTGCAGGCCACTCCATTTGAGGTACCCCAGTCTCCAGCAGCCTTTCCCTAATGATGCGACCTCGATGAGCTGGAGCATTGTCGTCCATGAAGATGAAATTAGGCCTGTGTTGTTCATGCAGGGGCACAACGACTGGATTAATGATGTTATTCAGGTAGTATGGGCTTGTCACTGTACCATTCACAAAGTGTAGGGCAGTTCTGTATTGACTAGACACACCTGCCCACACTGTAACACCGCCACCACCAAAGGGTCGTCTGGTGACAACAGTGGCTGATGCATAGTGCTCTCCTTGACGTCTCCAACATCGTTGGCGGCCATCATTTCTGCTCAACGTGAATCGACTTTCATCAGAGAACAGCACTGAGGCCCACTGGTCCCTCGTCCAGCGTAAATGCTCCCTGGCCCATGCAAGACGATGACGCCTGTGCCTGGTGGTGTGGTCAGGTACCCTTGCAGGTCGTCTAGCACGCAGACCACGCTGATGTAAACGGTTTCGAATGGTCTGACGTGACACTTGGGTGCCTCTCACCTCCCTTAAATGTGCCTGGAGTTGAGTGGCATTCATCATCCGGTTCCGCAGGGCACTGTTCACAATGAAGCGGTCATCAGTGTGGGATGTGGCCAAAGGACGTCCACTTCTATGCCTTTCTGTGACTCTTCCAGTCTCTCTGTATCTCTGTTGCAACCTGCTGATGACACTCTGTGACACTCTAAGCTCAGTGGCCACTTCCCTCTGAGAACATCCTGTTTGAAGCCTCGCAATGGCGAGGTACTGTTGATCAATTGTTAGGTGTCGTCTTGGTCTCATGATGTCAAAATGTGAACAGCATGATGAAGAGGACTGTTTAAATACCAATTCTAATTGAACCAGGAAATTTATTGGTCGATTCATGGATCAAACACCTGTTGTGAATTTTGCCGTTCAGCTCCTTGTTAGAGAACAGCAAGTTGTGCAAAAAGTACTGAAACATTGAATAGTTGGACATGTGCATTCAAAAGTTTAGAGAAGGTCAAATTAATTTCACCTGTAAAGGTTATAGTGCATTTTAGGTTCATCCTGAAATTTCACCCGAAAGCCGAATATCCCTAACTTTTTGTGAGTAGTGTATATGTAACCTATCGTTCTGTAATGGCGTGTTCCCAGACAAAATGAAGATAGCAAAAGTTCTACCATTATATAAAAATGGAGACAAACAAGAGTTTTCAAATTATCGTCCGGTTTCGATTTTACCACAGTGCTCGAAAATTATTGAAAAGCTCTTTAATGCAAGATTAGATAAATTCATTGATAAACACAAACTGTTATGTGACAACCAATATGGGTTCAGGAAAAAACATTCAACAGCACTGGCCCTAACAGAATCCATAGAATTTATTAAAGACGCATTAGACCGGAATCTATTCACTATAGGCATATTCATAGACTTGAAAAAAGCTTTTGACACGATAAACCACAACATATTGATGGAAAAATTGTATAGATATGGAGTTAGAGGAATCGCATTACAATGGATAAAGAGCTATCTATCAAACAGAGTTCAATTTGTTCAGATAGGGGACAACATGTCAACATGCCTGGACATCACCTGTGGGGTCACTCAGGGTTCAGTCCTAGGACCAAAATTATTTTTATTATATATTAATGACATAGTCAAAGTATCTGACGTTTTAAAATTAATTTTATTCGCGGACGACACAAACATCCTATGTTCTGGAATTGATCTTAAACAAATGGTCACATCAGTTAATAATGAAATGGCAAAGCTCCACACGTGGTTTAATATTAATAAACTATCATTAAACCTTTCAAAGACAAAATTTATATTATTTGGGAAAAGAGGACAGAAAGAAAATATAAACTTAAAAGTCAATGGTATTAACATTGAACGAGTGAATGAACACAAGATTCTGGGGGTTACGGTAGATAGCCTCCTGACATGGAAACCACATGTGAAGCTAGTTCAATGTAAATTAGCCAAAAGCGTGTCTATTTTGTGGAAAATGCAGAAACTACTCAATCAACATTCACTTAAGACAATTTACTCGGCACTCATAACACCTCACCTAAACTACTGTGTCGAAGTGTGGGGACACACATATAAAGACACCACAGAGCCACTGTTCAAACTTCAAAAAAGGGCAATAAGAGTTGTATATGGTGTCCCATATAGAGACCACACTAATTAATTGTTTATTAAGGCAAAGTTTCTCAAGTGGCAGGATATAATTGAATATAATACTGTACAAATATTATTCTTAGCCTCCAAAAACCTCTTACCCATAAATATACAGAAACTGTTTCTAATGAGAGATGACATGCATAACCTAAGAGGAAATATGATTTATAAACAAAAATCTATAAAGTCAACATTCAGAGGCCATTCATTATCCATTGTAGGGGTGAAACTTTGGAACAGTTTAAATGATGAGATTAAAATGTCTGCAAATTTAAAGACTTTCAAGGGTAAGATAAAATGCAAGATGGTAGAAAACTATCATGTCTGAAAAATAGGGGGTTATCATGAAATGAAAACAATGTCATGATGTACTTTACTTTAAAAAAACTTTTAACAATCTGGTTTGTTTTACATTAGAGTAGTTTATTTTATTT
Source organism: Synaphobranchus kaupii (assembly GCA_029718625.1). NCBI lineage: Eukaryota > Metazoa > Chordata > Actinopteri > Anguilliformes > Synaphobranchidae > Synaphobranchus > Synaphobranchus kaupii. The sequence continues at coordinate 21,462,440 of CM056377.1, forward strand.
TATTTTTCTTTCCTTCCTGATCAGTTGCTATAAAGAAAACTCAGCTATGATGTTATGATACTAAAAAGATCTGTTTTAAACAAATGTATAAGATGAACATTGAAACAAAGTGTTTGACCAATGTATGCTATGCACATTTAAACCTACTAAATTGGACTTTAATAATCTGACTTTAAAAATCCGGTTTGTTTTACTTTAGAGTATTTTATTTTCTTTTTCTTTTTTTTTCTTTCCTTCTTGATCAATTTTGCTATAAAGAAAACTTAGCTATGCTGTTGTGATTCTAAAAATATCAGTTTTAATCAAATGTATAATATGAACATTTAAAATCGTGAGGGAAGTGGGGCGGGACATTGATAAGCAGGCTGCTTTTTTCCCGTATCCCTTTTCGGCTGGAAATGTATGTGTTAAATGAATATTTCAGAAATGTGATGCAATGTGATCATACACATGCCGAAATAAATAAATAAATAAAAAAATTGGAATCGTTCTCAGACAACCTTGTACAGGCGAACTCGCGGACAGTTCCTTGGTCCACACCCGGGATTGAAAAAAGCTTTCACATTACCAAATTTTGAGGTGAACCATTCCCGGATTGGGACTAAACCGGCAGTGTGAAAACTGAAGTGCTTACCAGTGCAGAAGTACAGTCAAGCCGGAAAGTCTGCACACCTCTTTCACCTTCTCCACGTTTTATTACGTTACAGACATATTCTACAATAGATTGAGTTCATTTTTTGAAGACCATCCAGGCAGCACTCCACCAATCAGGCCTTTATGGTAGAGTGGCCAGACGGGGCCAGACGGAAGCCCCTCCTTAGTAAAAGGCACATCACAGCCCGCTTGGAGTTTTCCAAAAGGCACCTAGAGGACTCTCAAACCATGAGAATCAAGATTCTCTGGTCTGATGAAACCAAAATTTTACTTTTTGGCCTGAATACCAAGCGTCATGTCTGGAGGAAACCAGGCACCGCTCATCACCTGGCTAATACCATCCCTACAGTGAAGCATGGCGGTGGCAGCATCATGATGTGGGGATGTTTTTCAGCAGCGGGAACGGGGCAACTAGTCCTGATAGAGGGAAAGATGAATGCAGCTAAGTACACCGAGATCCTTGAAGAAAACCTGCTCCCGAGCGCTCTGGACCTCAGACTGGGGCGAAGGTTTACCTTCCAACATGACAACGACCCGAAGCACACAGCCAAGAAAATAAAGGAGTGGCTTCGGAGAAAGTCTGTGCATGTCCTTGAGTGGCCCAGCCAGAGCCCAGACCTGAATCCAATTGAACATCTGTGGAAAGAGCTGAAAATGGCTGTGTACCGACGCTCCCCATCCAACCTGACGGAGCTTGCAAGGATATACCAAGAGGAATGGGCAGAAATGTCCAGAAACAAGTGTGCCAAGCTCGTAGCTTCTTTCCCAAGACGCCTTGAAGCTGTAATCGCTGCCAAAGGTGCAGCAACCAAGTATTAGGCTAAGGGTGTGTACAGATATGTAACCCCTATATAACCTTTTTTTGTCCGTAAAATAAAATTGCATATTTTCTAAAAACCTGTTTTCACTTTGTCATTATTGGCTATTGTGTGTAGATGTTTGAGGCAAAAAATGAACTCAATCTATTGTAGTATAAGTCTGTAACGTAATAAAACGTGGAGAAGGTGAAAGGGGTGTGCGGACTTTCCGGCTTGACTGTAAATTAAAGGCCACTGGTCTGTCTTTCTGTGCAGTTGACATGTCATTGAAGGACGCAAAGCCGAAGCTCAGCGAGTCCCAGGCCTCACAGCTGATTGGCCGTCTCTTTGGGTTGACCGTGACAAAGATCCGCCCCTTGCCTAGCTATGATGACCAGAACTTTCACGTGAGGGACAGTGAGGGAGGCGAGTATGTGCTGAAGATCATGAACTCTGTGTTCAGCCAAAACATGGACGTGATTGAGCTCCAGACCCACGCCATGGCCTGGCTGCACCAGAACGGGCTGCCTGCTCAGACCGCCTTGCCCAATTTAACTGGGACCAAGATGAGTCTGGAGGATATTGGTATGGATGAGCACTGCATTACGAAACAATAACACTGCTAACATGCTGGACAGTGTGAATATGTGGCTAACATGCTGGATGGTGTGAATATGTGGCTAACATGCTGGATGGTGTGAATATGTGGCTAACATACTGTAGCCTACAGTGCGAATGTGTGGCTAACATGCTGTAAGGTGTGAATATGTGGCTAACATGCTGGATGGTGTGAATATGTGGCTAACATGCTGGACGGTGTGAATATGTGGCTAACATGCTGGATGGTGTGAATATGTGGCTAACATGCTGTAAGGTGTGAATATGTGGCTAACATGCTGGATGGTGTGAATATGTGGCTAACATGCTGGACGGTGTGAATATGTGGCTAACATGCTGGGCGGTGTGAATATGTGGCTAACATGCTGGATGGTGTGAAAATGTGGCTGACATGCTGGATGGTGTGAATATGTGGCTAACATGCTGGATGGTGTGAATATGTGGCTAACATGCTGGATGGTGTGAATATATGGCTAACATGCTGGATGGTGTGAATATATGGCCAACATGCTGTCAGGTAGAGGTCTAGAATAGAATAGAATAACTTTTATTTTCCCATTTGGGAACTTCAGTTGTAGCCCCAGCAACAACAAAAAGACAGAGACAGTGGGGCAGACCCACAGCACACACACAGACATATAAAATATTATTTCATTAATCAAGTGAATTAAAGTGGAATACAGCCATGCTGCCATGATTAAAAATAGCCCCCGCTGTCCCAAGATGTCCAGTGGCATTAAGCAGTCCAACACACAAACTGCGCTTCCGCGATTTTCCTCCATACACGCAGTGTTGCGGTCTCTGTACACCGTTGAAACGGATCCACCGAACTGCGTCAACCTTCCCAGTCGTTGCCTCACTCCTCCCCCGTATTATCTTCTCCTTCTCCATTCACTGGTTGCAAGATTTCCTGCACTCCCGGATCAGTCCCCACATCTTCAACTCCGGTGAAGAGCGATGGTAAACTTTGCTGCTGCAGATCCAACGGACATTCCCGAGCATATGTTGCGAATGCGTCTCCAAGGTGACGACCACAAACGAAATTACCCCAGTGAGACAATTCGCCAATATAATTAAAATAAGCAGCACTGGACTCGTTTGTCCTGCTCCAGCCCGCAACATAAAAGTTTTGTCCCACTCCCGCCCGCAGAGTAGCGCAAAGGCTGTTGGCGTCCAAAAATATGCCATAAACGTGACAACATTTCGGCGGAAAAACCAGAATAATAATAATAATATAAGAGAGCTGAAGCAACCACACTAATAAACAGTCTAGTCAATTAGAATTTAACAGCAGGCTAACATTGAAGATACGTTGATTTCTCATTTTTGCGGGTTAGCCTGAATGAATATGCAACACTATATATTTTTAAATCATAAAGCAAATTGTGTTACAGAATTTAACTTGTATTTCAATCAAACAAACAATATGCTACTGTCTATTATAACAAACAGTGAATAACAGGCAAATGAAAACCTTATATAAATAAAACCCATGATCAAATGGAAATGTGATTTTATGGGACACTTACAGAATGAGTAGTCTTAGTGTTAGTAGCCTAATCATACTTATGATTAATTCAGTCCTGAGAAACTCCCGGCAGAAACCGAGACATCCAATGAAACAGTTCGTAATAAACCGCCAGCTCTCGTTCAGTGTAACAGCAGTTTCACAACAACAAAAAATACCATAAAAACGGCAACATTAATGCGAGACTTTTCACCGTTTTCTTACAGTATAACCATTCCAAACACGCAAAATCTCTCATTTAAATATGGCTGTTTGCGGCTGGAGTAATTTGCATAATGACTCTTAGTTGATCACCTGTAAAGTGTGAAATGTTAACGCGTGCAAATACTTCGGCTGCTCCCACAAAATAACACCCCTTATTTTTTGTTATCTTAGTAAATCGACCCCTCAATCTTTTGCGGGATATCTCTCCCCGTCTTTTTATCCCGCTGACCGCCCATTCCCACCCACAACACTAACGATTTGTCCCGCGCCACACGTTAATGCGCTGGGTCCCACGGATAGCTACCATCAGGTGTCAATATGTGGCTAACATGCTGTAAGGTGTATCTTGTATCTTGGCAGATTGTGGATCCGGCAGTCAGAAGTACTTGGTGAGATTATTGACCTACTTGCCTGGCACCACCATCTCGAAGATCGCCTGCTCCCCACAGATGCTCTACCAGGTTGGAAGGATGGCAGCCACGATGGACATAATACTGCATAAGGTAAGGAGGTCAAAGCTAAACACAAGTACAACTGCAGGCAGCAATTGTAGGGTAGGAGTGGTGCAATGTGCATTCTAGTTTGACAGCTTATGTCAAATTGCCTCAATGGAGCAGAATTACATTACATTACATTACAGGCATTTAGCAGACACTCTTATCCAGAGCGACTTACACAACTTTATTTTAGCATTTTTTACATATTAACCATTTATACAGCTGGATATATACTGAAGCAATTCAGGTTAAGTACCTTGCTCAAGTGTACAACGGCAGTGTCCTACCTGGGAATCAAACCTGCAACCTTTCGGTTACAAGGCCAGTACCTTAACCATTATACTACACTGCCGCCCCAGTTTAGAATTGAAAATAAGATTTCATACTTCTAAATGTTTTTTTCACTTGGGATCACCCTTAATGAGCAGGGAATCATGTTCCCTCAGAGCATTCCTGTAAGCTTCTCCCTATCATTAGAAAAACAATCTTACACTTTTGTAGCTTCATTGAAATATCGTTTACCTATGAGTCAAATAAACTACCTACAGTTGAAGTCAGAAGTTACATGCACTTAGGTTGAAGTCATTAAAACTAATTTTTAACCACTCCACAGATTGGACATCTACTTTGTGCATGACACAAGTCATTTTTCCAACAATTGTTTACAGATTATTTAACTTTTAATTCATTATATCACTATTCCAGTAGGTCAGTTGACTGTGCCTTTAAACTTTTAATATTTGGTTGCATATCCTTCGCATGCCATGACTTCCTGATGTCTGTGACCCAACAACATCAAAAGACTTTATTTACTATAACGTCTCTGCATTTGATTGGATCTCTATGGGAATTGAGGGGTGGGACTAGATTTAGCTGTAAATTATGCTGGAACAGTATGGAATACATGATTGGTAAAATGGCTGTAAGTCTTCAAGGGTCTGAGGTATCAAACAAGCCTCAAACCATCACTCTGCTGCCAGATATGCAGTAGATATGGATGGATCATTTTAAGGGTTGTTTCTCCTGACAAATTTTCCTATTGAACTTTATGGAAAAATACGTCAGGAGAAGAAACCTTTCAAAAAAAAAGACAAGTGGGTTCCATTTAAAAAATTATGTTCAACAACAGGCAAGCTTTTTAAATATCACAGTACAGAATCAAGTTTGATCATCTAGCAGTAGCTGAATAACAATTACAGACACACACTCACAGGAATCACCAGTGCATTGTGGGACCTGCTGTAAACTCAGCTGAGGTTGCTTTGGCAGATAGAGCACCCCAGTGCATTGTGGGTCCTGCAATAGACTAATGCTGCCTTCAAGTGCTCCTATTTGCCAGTCGCCAAATCGTAATTACGAGATTGATACATTCACGTGCTCAAAACTCAGAATTACCAGCAATCATGGAGGTCTAGAAAGTAAATGTTTCTTTTGGTCCTTTTACGAATAAAAAATACACATGGAGAGAAGCTATCACTTTCTACATGAGAAAGCAGAGGAAAGGAAACATATGAGGAGAGTAATTACGGATATATCAAAGTATTTTGCTAGATGGTTGTGTGCTGTGTTTTCGACTGTGCGTGACCATCAATATGATAATCTGTTGTGCTATGCTGGCTGGCTGCATTGCCATACCTGTCAAATAATTTCAAAAGTTCAAGTTAAAATTATTTATCAAATGTTCAACCCAGAATGGCTGTAAGGACTAGGAATTAATTGTAGTTCGCCTTCGGACCAGAGGCGAGGAGCGCACCGCTCACAGCGTGCTGCGCAGGTTGAAAGTGCACTGGGTTATGCTGAATATTTATAAGTGAATGTGCTTCAGCTGCACTATAGCTAATCAAATGACCTCTTTTCAGTCCTTTTAAGAGCCGTGTGCATCGGGCTATCCCGCAGATAGCAGAACACGCCCATTCGGTCGTGGTCCGGAGGCCTTCTGTTTGCCACCCACTGTCAATTTCCGACTACTATGGAATCCTAAAGGTGACAAAAGTCACTAATATAGGTTATCTGGACTGAAAAATAAAAAGCTTTTCATCACTTCCTTAGCCTCCAATCAGTCGATAAAATAAATGAAAATTATTTATTTTACTCTCCCATTTATCATTTACTGGCTCTTTTTATTATTATAACTCCTCTTTTCCTATTTTCTCGGTCCTAGCAAGCGTTTAATCATTTATCTATTCCCAATTTTCCCCATGCAACATATCCCATTTTCCTCGCCACGTTTATTAGCGACTTCTGTTGCCTTTAGGATTCTGCATTGGAAGATGACAGGATAACTATTTTGCATTGATTTAATTGAATGTAATTGAGTTAAGACATAAGTTTGTATCGCTATACGTGCAATAAGATTGAATGTATGCACCAAGTTTGTCATTATTCTCATTACAGACGGTGTAAGAAATAATAAAGTACCCGTCAGACAACAATGCAGTATAATAACAGCCATAAACAATTAAAAACCGAAAGGAATACAAGAATTAAAGTGATACTGCAGTCAAAAACCGACTTTTCCCATTGAAAACCGATGTTTTGGGTTAGATTATGATCATGCACAACTGTTCATGTCCGAAAATCTCATGTTTAGTCAAAATGTTTTTTTCTGAGTTTTTGTGTAGGCTTACCAATACGCTGGTTCTGGGGATTCGTGACATCACGAGATCCTTAACATAAAAATGGGTGGAGTTGAGGTGGTCCTGGGGGTGGTCTCGGCTGGGAACGTGGTATAAAAGCAGAGACCAACGGTTCTTTTTTTCTCTGTGAGACTGGGAGACCCTTGTACTGCTAACTAGCAAGTTCAAGTTCAAATGCGAATTGCTTTGTATTACTGCTAACGTTAATATTACGTCTTATATCGAGCTACATAGAGAGTTATTCATCTACACCGTCTTACTATTTGGTATCGTTAGATAACTTGCCTGCATTATGCCAAGGAGTCAGAGATGTATCGTTCCTCAGTGCAACGCCACCGGCTGTTAGCTTTCATAATCTGCCGAGAGACCCAGCGCTACTTAGCCAGTGGCTTCAAGCTATCGGTGTAGAGCATGCGGACTTGCCGAATAAATAAATAAATACCTGTGTATTTACATAATACCTACATTGTAGTCTGTGGGTGGTATACTGTATTTACATGTGCATTTTGTAATCATTACATCAAGTAAAACAGCTTAGTACAATATACCTATACACGAGTTACATTGTACTTGTGATATTATTGTGTAATTGCACATGTATTGGCCACTAGTATTATACAGTTGGGCCAAGCATGCCCAACTACAGCACTATTAGACAAATCAAGAATAGCTTCATAACTACGCTGACATAACGTTACCTCGGTAACCTCACAGCAACACAAGTTTTCTGGAGGGGACAAGTTAGAGCGTCAGTGGCCACAAGCACACCTGTTGGGACAGATAACTTGCATGTAAACAGAAAAAACTACTGTCCCAACAGGTGTGCTTGTGGCCACTGTCCCAAAAGTGGCCACAAGCACACCTGTTGGGACAGTAGTTTTTTCTGTTTACATGCAAGTTATCTGTACAAGCTACAACAAAAATGCTTTTGCAGACTGTTGACATTACTGATAGGTAATAGCTAATGTGGGGTTGAAGGCAACCTATTGTGTGAGCTATCTTAGCTATCTTTCATGAATATGTAACGTTAGCTAATAAACTATAGCAATACATTGCTAGTTATCTTAGCTATCATTTATGAATAATGTTAGCTAATAAATGATAACAATTCTCTCCGGACCAAGTGGAGCTATGAGGGCGCTACAACCAGTAATGTTCAATATACTAACATTACTGTGTGACTGGGTTTTGCTGTGTATTTGAATGTATTCAATAGTTACTTTAGGCAGACAAACAAGCTAACTTAGCTAGGTAACGTTAGCTTTACCAATCTGTTACAGCCAGTGGCTCGAATGAATATGGCTGTATTGCCCAAGCAACATCTTCGCGAGGAGAGTCTTCCGCCACGAAGGAATCCTCTTCCTCCAACGGGCGGTTCCTGCTCATTTGATTGACATGGCCAGGCCATGTGCGCAGGCTTCCAGGTAAACTCTTATTTTAGCTTAGGATCGAAACATGCCTCACGCAAATACGCGAACGTGGACGCTTCGAACTACGCAGTTTTTTTTTTTTGCCATGACATTTGTGAAAGACAAGCCAGAGCGTTGAAACAAGGGACGTTATAGCAGCAACAACAGTAAACAACTTTCTTGTTCGATCTGTGCTTTCCTCTGGTTTGTCTTTCACAAATGTCATGGCAAAAGAAAAACTGTTTGCGTAGCTCGAAGCGTCCACATTCGCGTAGCTATTTGCGTGAGGTATGTTTCTGCCCTTACTCATTAGCAAGATGTTTTCAGCCGAGGAGGTAACAATATCATTATAAAAATAGCGCCCATTACATTACATTATAGTCATTTAGCTGACGCTTTTATCCAAAGCGACATACAATAAGTGCATACAGAAACGTCATCGAAGTAACTACAGAACAGATAAGACAAAGCACATCCTTCCCATAATGTAGCAGCTATCGATAGCTAAGGCTATCTATTGTCGTGATGTTTGTTTATTGTTGACAATAGTCTATTTATGATGTTTGACCAAACCTTGATCATGTAAACGGAGACTACGTTACATGCTCAAAGCATATAAGTTAGTAATCTTAGCTATTGCTCTGTAAATTTGACCACTGTTCATTTTCATGAAATAATTCTGTATTCTGTATAATTCTGTATAAATTTGTAATTCTGCTCGGTTCATTCTGTAGCCATCAACATCCAGTGGTCGCGGCCCCAGAGTAAGGGTGAGGGGCAGTCATTACATAAACATTACATTAGTCATTTAGCAGACGCTTTTATCCAAAGCGACAATCATGTTCGTGGTGGGCGAGACAGGGCCAGGGGAAGAGGACAGCTTGATCAGAGTGACCGTGATAGAGTCAAAAGACTCCGGGAGGAGAAACATTGCCATCTCAACGAAGTTGAGACGTAGCGGCACTTTATCACAAAATGCGAAAAATGCAATCAAATCAGAAATAAATACTTTCCCAAAATAAATCAGACACCCTCAATTAAAAAAATTAACAGACATCCAAGAACTCCCCATCCTCTTAGGAGAGGAGAGGACGTGCTGTGACCTGGCACAATATATAGCTGCCTGCCACCGTCTTAGGGACAGTGAGTGACAGAGATCATTATAAACCTATTTTAATTTTTTATATTCACTTTATAAGATCATGTGTCGTTCTCATCATTATTATCATTTCTATTGATAATTATAATTTTTAATTGTACTTTATTATTTTACATTATTGTTATTTCTAAATCCAAAATCAAAGACAAGTTCTTATTTTCATGTATGGTTACTGTTCATTCATTTCTAGTCTTTGCTGTTTTGTATTGTTCAGAGTTAGATGTATGTCTTCGACTGTTTTAATGCAGTATGCTTTGACAATACAGATTCAATGTCTTGTCATGCCAATAAAGCGAATTGAATTGAGTCCACGGTCAGAGAAAATATGTGTGAAACATCACCACAATGCTCGTGCGTCGTTGTGTGCGTCTGAGAAGAACACGTGATAAGAAATGTTCCGGGAGCCCTTTTCTCCTACGTGCTCAATATCACCATCTAGTGTTCTGAAACTACATAGTATACCTTTAATGTTTAGTAGTGAGGAGAGAGCAGGAAGGGGGCTGAGTCAGTTCACCGAGACACACCCTTTCACTCCTTGACCGTATGAATATTCATAATATGACTACGTGGCATCATCGTCATATGACCACACCTACTCACGAGTTCCAGTTCAAACTGAAGCTGTAAAAAAGGCCTTAAGCTGATGGTACACGGGCAATATTTTCAGGCAATATTGCCGGCGGCGGCGCAGGCTGGACCGCTCTGGAGGCCGGCGGCGGCGCAGGCTGGACCGCTCTGGAGGCCGGCGGCGGCGTAGGCTGGACCGCTCTGGAGGCCGGCGGCGGCGTAGGCTGGACCGCTCCGGAGGCCGGTGGCGGGGTAGGCTGGACCGCTCTGGAGGCTGGCGGCGGCGTAGGCTGGACCGCTCTGGAGGCCGGCGGCAGCGCAGACTGGACCGCTCTGGAGGCCGGCGGCGGCGTAGGCTGGACCGCTCTGGAGGCCGGTGGCGGGGTAGGCTGGACCGCTCCGGAGGCCGGTGGCGGCGTAGGCTGGACCGCTCTGGAGGCCGGTGGCGGGGTAGGCTGGACCGCTCTGGAGGCCGGTGGCGGCGTAGGCTGGACCGCTCTGGAGGCTGGCGGCGGCGTAGGCTGGACCGCTCTGGAGGCTGGCGGCGGCGTAGGCTGGACCGCTCTGGAGGCCGATGGCGGCGTAGGCTGGACCGCTCTGGAGGCTGGCGGCAGCGTAGGCTGGACCGCTCTGGAGGCCGGCGGCGGCGTAGGCTGGACCGCTCTGGAGGCCGGTGGCGGCGTAGGCTGGACCGCTCTGGAGGCCGGCGGCGGCGCAGGCTGGACCGCTCTGGAGGCCAGTGGCGGCGTAGGCTGGACCGCTCTGGAGGCCGGTGGCGGCGTAGGCTGGACCGCTCTGGAGGCGGCCGCTGGCTAGGCGGCCCAGGGACAGGAGGCGGCCGCTGGCTAGGCGGCCCAGGGACATTACATTACATTACATTACAGACATTTAGCAGACGCTCTTATCCAGAGCAACTTACACAACTTTTTTAAATCATGTTTTGCATATTATCCATTTATACAGCTGGATATATACTGAAGCAATTCAGGTTAAGTACCTTGCTCAAGGGTACAACGGCAGTGTCCTACTTGGGAATCGAACCTGCAAACTTTTGGGTACAAGGCCAGTTCCTTAACCATTATACTACACTGCCGCCCTAGGAGGCAGGAGGCGGCTCGGCCGCCCAGAAGACGGCTGCTGGCAGCTAGGCTCAGGACAGACGGGTAGCTGGCTCTGCAGCTCAGGACAGGCGGGTAGCTGGCTCTGCAGCTCGGGGACAGGCGGGTAGCTGGCGCTGCAACGAGGCGGGACAGGAGGGCTGGAACGAGGCGGGACAGGAGGGCTGGAACGTTGGCGAACACGGATGGGTGGAAAATGGCTCCTCCATCGACGGGTAGCTGAGTCCGCCGACGGAGCCGGGAACCAGGACCCCCTCGCCTTCTCCTGGGCCCATAGTTTCCCAGACACAGGACCAGGTGGGTCCCCTCAAAGGGTGACGACTGGGGTAAAAGGCTCAGGGCTGGCCAGCTGAAGGGTTAGGCCTCCGAGCCTAACGGAGTGGGAGGTGGGCCGATCAGGAGCAGATTGGGGTGGAGAATGGTTGCTGGGAGAATGTGTACTAACAGTCCAGGTAGAAGGGTGATGGTCGGCATGTCGATGGGCTAACTCAGGATTCTGCCCCCAGACGCTCATGAGGTAATCCTCGTAGTTGTTGTTGTGGAGAAAGGGGTCCTCTAAAAAATCCTGCTTCGCCATGACAGACTCTGGTGACCACCCACTGGGTCCTAACGTGCGAGTTCGTTCTGTTAGGGTAGGTGGGAAACAGGACCCAATAGCAAGCGGGAAATAGGAAAACCAAAGTTTAATATAGGGGCAAGGCAGCAATCCATGGTACAAAACAGGCAGGGTCGTAAACCAGGAAGACAGGGCAACTGCACAAAAACAGAGTCCAAAGAGTAGTCACAGAACAGGCTGGGGTCGGAACCGGGAAGGCACAGCAGAAGTACAAAATCAGAGTCCAAAATCAGGGTCGGGAGAACACAGGCAGAAGTCCAAAACCAGGGAGGTGTAAAGGGAAACAAAAACAAAACAAAACGAAGACAGAAAATAAGTAAAGACAGGAGACGGACTCGGGATAACAAAAACTAAGAAACAGATACTCAGAAAACAAACAGACAACTCGGGAAGGTACTCAGAAAAATCGTAAGAACAATAAGAAAAAACCAACGTTGACAAACTCGCGATGAAAGACTGAAATCACAGGGTTATCTACACTGAGGGAGACAGACAAAATGGGAATCAGGTGTGCAGAGGCGGGGAAGGGAAATTGCTCACAGGTGAACACAATGAAACGATAAGGGAAGCTGATAATACAATAACGAGGGAAGACGAAAGACACGGACTGGACTAAACTATTAACATACAGAAAAGACATGACCTGGATTGAGAGAAACCCGTGCACACAATGAGACAGAGGAATGCGGAAATGAGGTACAGCTGTAGCAAGTAGAGAATCACAAAAAGATATTCAGAGATAGAACAGAAGAAATGAAAAACAGCTGCAGATGGAAACTTAAGATTGCATTAGTAATTTAGTAGGTTAGTAGAAACTCTAATTCCCTGACATTAGTAAATTAGTTGATTAGTATTATTTACAAGTTAGTCGTTAGTATATTAGTAAGAAACCTAATTCTAAGCAGTTAGTAGTAATTAGTCGATTAGTAGTATTAACAAGGGTAATTAGTAAAGAAGAAGTAAACGAGAGTGGAAATACAGCGGAACCCGAAATCACCAAAGGCTCCCAAATAGTGTAACGAAGACAGGGGAGTGACGGTAATACAAACACGGAACAGTGAAACCATAAATGAAAATAAATGCAAGATAAGAAATGATAAAGAACCTAATCAGAATAAACAAACAAGCTCACAATAAGAAACATAAATGTACAAACAGACAGAATGCAGAAACCTGACACAAATGGGCTCAGGAGCATGAAAATACATGCTGAAAATGTCACTACGCCAATGCGCCAGCCGGAAAATAGAGCCCGTATGTAACATGGAGTAGCAGTATTCTTGTTACACGTGAAACAAAGATGGAGCACCCCTGTGCATTGTGGGTCCTGCTGTAAACTCAGCTGAGGTTGCTTTGGCAGATGGAGCACCCCAAACTGTCAGCCCTGCAGAGGGAGAACTGGCTGTGGAACCTAGCTAATCTGCCTATGCTGGAGCCATACCTGCAAACATATGAGGGAGAACATGAGAAGCAGGTCGTGAAAGACGTCATGAAGATGTTCGAGACGCAAGTCCTGGTGAATATGAGCTCTTTCCGCAAGTGTGAGTCCTTCCCGACCACCCACTTATTGACAGTTCACAATCATTTTTACCAAAGCCTTTTCTTAACCCTCATATTATGTTGACATTTTATGATGCCTTTTATGTTTGGGATCAAATTAACCCCAAAAGTTTAAACTGACAAAACTATTGTAATAGAAAGGTTTTGACACTTTCTGTGGAACCTTGTGTGCATCTCCCAATTGACTACCCTTTTATCCCTAAATATTAAAAATCTGTGATGAAACATCTAATTTTAGAGCCTGTGGTAAGGTAAAGTTTGTGAAGTTTAAAACCTGCATGGGAAAGTGGCACGAGAATCGCCCACAAAACATCTGATAAAAAATAAAAAAGGTTGTATATTTTCTTACATTTTTTACACGTACACCACACCTCCATTTGATCCCAGCAAATTAGGGAAAGTGGTATAAAATTAAAAAATAAGGTTAACTGGTTCTTAAGGGACGTATAACACTAAATTGGATCAAATTGACCCCAAACATAATGTGAAGGTTAATATTGATACAAAAGAGTTTTGTAAAAATCGTGACCAAAGGACATGATATACAAACAAAGATGTGCAGTGTCCATGCTGATACAGTATATACAAGGATTTCAAACTAGAAAACTACTTACTTCAGCACCTAAATGAGCTAGTAGAGCATGATTAATGCCTACGAGTATATTCAAGGATTGTCCAAGTGTAAGCACGCTTATTGTGATTATATACATTTCAGTGTTTGATCAAGGTATTTTTTCTAGGTATAAACCATGGAGATTTCAATGACCTCAATATCCTAGTGGAGCCAGACGCTACGACTGGCTACAGAATCACTGGGATCCTGGACTTTGGGGACATGAGCAATGGCTACTACGTCTTTGAGCTGGCCATCACCATCATGTACATGATGATCGAGAGCCAAAGTCCACTGGAAGTGGGGGGGGGCGGTGTTAGCGGGCTGGGAGAGCAGCTTCCCGCTGAACGAGGCGGAGCGCGATGCCCTCTTTGTGCTGGTACTGGCCCGGTTCTGCCAATCTCTGGTAATGGCCCAACATGCAGTCACTCTGTACCCCGAAGACAAAGATTATCTGATGATCACGTCGCACAAGGGGAAGCATCACCTGTCCCAGCTCTGGAAGATGGGCAAGGAGGCGGTGCTCAGGAAGTGGGTCGAAGATGCGAGAGAGTACTCAGACAGGAAGTGATGACACAGCTGATGTGCTCCATGGAAGCAGTAGTGTAATGTAGTCCTGCTGCTTTTGGGGCCGTATGGCTTTTCTTTAGTATTCATCATGTCTCTTACTCTCTCAATAACCTGCATGTATAAGGGGATTCCCTGTTAGACCAAAATACTGTCTCATACAAGTCTCATATAACAGTCATAGGATTTATAGGAAGCTCTGTATTGCATTGCTAACTTCTGATGGTTGCAATGATTGTTATCTGGGTTTAGTGTAAGGGCTGTCTTTTAATGTGTTTTAAAGGGAAGTGTTAGATTTTAAGGTTTTTATAGTAATATCAGAGTTACAATCTGTTTAAGTCCCTACACCCATCCTGTTTCAGTCCAGGGGTTAAGTACCCTTTCAAATGCAAGCTCTCCCCCAAGACTTAGGTGCCAAGAGTCATTGGTAGGCAACCTTGGGTGAATAGAAATTATAATGTGCAAAGAGTCATTGATCTAGCCAGGAAATGGAACCAGGGAAGGAGTGAATTCTCACCTGAAGCCTTTCCTCCTGGCTAGCCCCCTTTTGTTTAGAGATTGTACTTAAGTTGTGCCATGTCACTGTGTAAGTCATGTTAGATTGGAAGCTGACATAAACACCATGCTAATAAAGAAGCTGTAGCTACTGTCTTTCATCACGGAACCGACTCAAGACCCTCGAACGTATTATTCCTCAAACGTAATTGCAAGTACCAGAAACAAACGAAAGTGTAATTGAGAAATACGAAGCAATTCTTCAGAAGGTTAACTGTGTTTCTCTAATTTTCAACAAACACAAGTAAAATGAAATGAATAAAAATGAGAATAAATCATGTGGAGTATAAAAAGGCCACATGTTGTGTCACTGCAGGAAAATAAGGGTAAATTACATAAATTAAGTATACCATGGAACATGGCTTCATGCTCTTTGGCTTCGTTTCTCAAACGTTTCTCTAGCGAAACCAGCGTGTTTTATTAGCCTAAAATAGGCCTGCAAGAAAACAAACCAGCAGATATTGCCAAGTTGCCAAGTTGTCAAAGTTGGATGGCTTATTTAAAAGCAGTGGCTAAACCTGTGACTCAACAGTAGCAAAATGTCTGTCTGACTACACTGTCAGTTGTGATGTATCAATAACCTTCTTTGCTCACTGTTGTCATTCAGGACCTATGCTGAGACCACTCAAAATCTCCCAACTGGCAAAATTGGTTATGGTGGAACACCATCCGTTGCCTGTGCCAGTTTTGCCATGTGTTGTATTTATGTTTTTAAAAGAAAGGTTTTTCAGTTAAATTAATGAAGAGTCAAAATAATGAACTCATTATACAGTATTAAAAACATGTTTTCCCTGCAAGTTTATGTGTTGTTTTTCTGCAAAAGAGTGAAAATGTAAGTTAGCCTGCTGGTTAGCTAGCTGTTTCTGTGTGGACTGCTGGTTAGCTAGCTGTTTCTTTGTTTCTTTTCTTTTAGATGAATACAAGTCTGATGGCTAGGACATTTCCAAGAATTTTCAGAATATTTCCAGGCATACCCAGAACATGTGTACAAATATTACAAACAAAATCTATGAGCGCTGTCACTAGTTTTATCCTATTTTTATACAGTCTATGGTTTTATCACCAGAGTGTTTCATTTTAAATTGATGAAATGGCAATCGGTTCCATCACATCTACATTCTGGAATAACCTCTTTAATCTTGTGCTAATTTAGTCAGGTGCACAGTTCTAGGAGGAACAAATAATTAGTGTTCAATTTCATTCAAGCATTTTCCCTGGCATACTTTATAACCTGGAGAACCAGTTTTTATGTGGAAGCCCTGATTATAAGTAAAGTCAATGTCATTTCCCTGCAGTTTATTCAGTTTGGATGCTAAGGAAGGTGAAATCATGTTCCTAATTCTTCAAAAATAAATGTCAGGGCATTATAGAACTGCCTCAGGCATTTAAAATATTGACTCTCAGTACACAAACAATCACACTCTCACACTGAACCCCGTTCCAATGCACACTCTCACACTGAACTCTGTTCCAATATACGTACATCCTCACACTAAACACCGTTCCAGTACACACTCTCACGCTGACTTATCAGTGGTGTCCTGTTGCCGGTGATGGGTAGCAGGTTGTTCATGATGAGCAGGAACACGGTGTAGCCCAGGATAAGGGTCATCTTGAAGGATGAGCGGTCCACACTCTGTGGGGGGAGGAGGAAGCTGAAGAGGTCCACTGTGGTAACTACAAATACCTACATTACACTCAAAACATATTAAATTACCTACAATACACTCAAAACATATCCAAATGCCTACATTAGCCTCCAGCTGTTTTTGAATGTGAACCTCCTGACCCAAAGGGAGATGTATGCAGAGCAGGGCCGGTCCTAAGCATAGGCGGTCGCCCAGGGCGCCATGACGCCTGGGGGCACCAAGCCAAGATTGTCTTATTTATTTTTTTGTGGGGGGGATATATTTATATATATTTCATGGAATACAAAATCTGAAAAAGTTTTTGCTCATGATAAGGCCATTATGTCGGCTCTTGACATGGATGAATTTGTAGCTACGTGTTTTCTGTGGAAAGAAACAGAAACTGATGTTGTGATCTCATGTAGCGTGCAGGAATTTGTATACAATTAAAAGTAGGATTGTGAATCACAGAACTAAAAAAAAAAGTATTGTAATATAGTTAGTGAAAATACTGTATGTCCTCTAAGAATGGGTGGTAAATACATGAGAAAATAAACTTTATCAAAACACAAGATTCTAAAATACAAATGGAAATGATGAGCCAATTACAGTATCTTAGTTTCACATGTAAATAATAAATAGCACAAAGAGACTGAAATGATGATGGACTATAGCTCATCTTTAATATACTTGTTTCCATGTAAGATTAGATAATGATTTGCTATTATTGGGCATAAATAAAGTTGTGCTCCTATAAGTTGGTGGGGGGGGGGGGGTTAAAAAATCTTATCCACTAATGTACTGATTAGCCTACCATGGCTTTAGCTTTATATGAAAGCATCTCAAATCTCGCCTATATAGCGGCTACATATATCTTCTCCGAAATGTTCATAAATAAAACATTTTATTTTTGAAAATGCCCTGTGTGAGGTTGTGTAGAAATGCAGGAAATTAGTTTTTAAAAATGCTCAAAATGTTCTGGGGGAGGACCCCCAGACCCCCCGCTACTTTTTCCCCCTTGTGCCCCACCAACATCTCTTGATGACCCCCAATCTACAGATCTTGCCTAGGGCTACTAAAAGGCTAGGGCCCGGCCCTGATGCAGAGACTTAACTTTTTAAGTTTATGTAAATGTGTTGAAGAACATGGTGTAGCCTGAAACAAAATTAAAAATAAATATTTAGATAAAATAAATCACCCAAAAAACGGAACAAAAAAATTAAAGGAAAGCAATCACCAACATTGTTTATTTTTCTTTTGAATCAATAGGCTACCATATTCTAATTCCTAAAATGTTTATAATAGACTTGTTGGCAATGTTATTTTTAGGCCCACAAAAAACTGGAAAAAAAAACTGATTCCCATATAACCACGCATCAATTTCAGTATTTTATTCAACTAAATACTAACTTTAGCTTAATCAAATGTAATCTGTCCTCCCAGTAAGGTCTCCATGACATGGACACGTGTGATGCTGTAGGCTAAATACGGCAAAATGTACCCCCCTAGTTCCCTGTAAGCACTAGGCTAAAACCCAAATTATAGGAGATGCTGGTAGTCGCAGTTACTGAGAGTCTGGCTCTTTTTTAACACCTCTAATGACTTAACGCCAAAATACTGTGTGCACGAGAGTCAGTTTCAATTTCGGATAACCCTCGCTAGATATGCTAACGTTGCTATCTAGCTAGCAAGCAAACTTTACCGTAGCCTTCGCCGACTTGAAGCAAACGTTAGCGATACATGCTTCACTGTAGCCTACATCTGTAAGCATTTAACTGTCAAATAAATATGTTCCACTGCCTGAGTTTCAGTGAGTTGATGTAAGAGTAGATGGTTGAGTGAAAAGTTTTGAAGTTAAAGTGATAGCTAGTTCACCCATTTAGAAAAATCTGATATTGTTTTACTTACCCCAAAATTGTATGGTTGTAGCTAGTGATTCTGTCCTGGCCTCACCGTTGTAGCGATCCTGAAACGGAGAAATGCTAACAATTAGCATCTTGCCATTGGATTTAATTGCCCCCCCCTGCTAACTTTTGTTTAAATAACCGCCTAAATCCACTCAAATTACTGTATATGATTATGTTGTTTCAGCCTCTGACTGTTTAGATTTATGAACATCTGGGAAGAGAGCCTGCAACTTTTAGTAGCTATATCACTCCGCTCGCGATACGGAAGTAGCTAGACTGGAATATAGCTTGCTCGTGTTTAGTCTGCCTGTAAACAAAGGAGAAGCAGTGTTTGTCTTCTTGGCGAAATGTCTGATTGTGAAGAAGATGACGGAGTGGAATTTGTAGTTGAACCATACTTGTTCGGAATATACTGATTTAGAATGAGAAGAAATGGATGGTGAAGCTGGCCACTGTTCTCGAACGCAGTGATAGTAAAAGTTACCGACTCTCTTAGTCTTACCGGATGTTCATAAATCTAAACAGATGAGGACATAGACCTAATCATGTACAGTAATTTGAGCGAAAATGTCGTCCTTGTGCACTCGGTGCATTTTCGTTTCCAACGACTACAGTTTGCTGTTGTTAAACCTCATTTGAGTGGATTTAGGCGGTTATTTAAACAAAAGTTAGCCTGGGGGCAATTAGCCAATGGCAAGATGGTAATGGTTAGCATTGCTCCAATTCAGAATAGCTACAACGGTAGGCTACAGACCAGCGCTGTGTCGACTCCGAATCACCGAACTAAACTCCTCAAAAAAAGTTCGGAAACGTTATTTTGGTCGATTATTCCTTCCCTTTAATAATACCAATTGGTATTGTATTTTATATCGTTGGAAAGCCTGATTAGTCCCCTTTACAACGAGGTACAACTTGTAAGGATCATGCATTTGTGGAATGAGCAACACAGCTAACCGTGTGGGTAGCGGCCCAAAAAAATGTGCCAAAATCCCCTGCAATATTCTTCTGTTGGTATTCACTCTCGTTTTGAGCTTCAAGTGCTGGCAGGTGTATGCCAGTCACAGGTGTGTGACTGGCACCTGATTGGCACCTAATTGACAGCACTTGTGTGCATGGGTCCTGCAACTTTGTTGAGTTTGTGTGTGCTCCAAGCATAAACATGCCACGTTTGTCCCTTCAGGATAAGGCCCGTGCAATAGGGCAAGTGGAAGCTGGTGTTCCGTGCTGCATCTTTCCTCCGTACCAAGAGCTGCTTTTAACCGTCCCGCGTAAGGTAGTGTTGTTTTTAAGCGTACTGGCCGCAGTTTGCGTGATTTTAATTAGACCTCGTTGAAGGCTGATCACATTATCTACATTGGTAGTTTGTGTTTGTTCCGCGATTGGCTGTTAGATTGTTAGATTGAACGCTGATCATATCTGCTTTGCTAGTTTGTGTTTGTTCCGCGATTGGCCGTTTGTTAGATTGTTAGATTGACTAGGCTGTTAGTTTCGTGTTATTGTGATTTTTAATTGGAAGTACTTATTTTTCCGTGCTTGCGAAGTGTCTCACACAGCTGTAAACCACTTGCAATCAGCTGTGTGCACTTCAAAAGACATCTGTAAGAGCGACTCCGTCCCAGTTTATGTGTGTTCTCCCTATCCCTCTCCCTCTCCCTATCCCTGTCTGCTCTCTTCCTTTTAGAACCCGCTTCCGACGACGTGGCCCTCCACGGCGACGCAACCCGTCCAACCTCCGCTACGCCTCGCTGACTCCCTACGACGAGAAATTCACCGTCGCGGGGGGGCTCTGGAACTGCCAGTCTGCCACACGGAAAGCAGACTTCATCTCCGGCTATGCCTCCCTCCTGTCCCTCCAGTTTCTCGCCCTCACCGAAACCTGGATCACACCGGACAACACGGCAACTCCCGCTGCCCTCTCCTCCTCCTTCTCCTTCTCTCACACCCCCCGGCCGTCTGGTCGCGGAGGTGGTACTGGTTTGCTACTCTCCCCCTCATGGTCATTCTCTGTTCTCCCCCTCTCTGATATATCTACTACTAGTTTTGAATACCACTCTGTGTTAATCAACCACCCTATTAACCTGTACATTATAGTTGTTTATCGCCCTCCAGGTCCCCTGGGGTGCTTCCTCGAAGAGCTCGACACCCTGCTCAGCTCCTTCCCAGAGGACGGCACCCCGCTGATCCTCCTGGGAGACTTCAACATCCATCTAGATGCCTCCCAGTCTGCAGCCTTCCTACCACTTCTCCGCTCCTTTGACCTCGCCCTCCAACCCTCCCCCCCAACCCACAAGGCTGGCAACCTCCTAGACCTGGTCTTCCAGAGGAACAGCTCCTGCTCTGATCTCACTGTTACCCCTCTCCATACCTCTGATCACCACTTCATTTCTTTCTCTCTTCCTCTTGTTCCACACCGCCCCCCCCCTCCCCCCACCCCCACTGTCTCTGTCCGCCGTAACCTCTGCTCCCTCTCACCCTCCTCTCTTGCTCCCTGTGTCACTGCTTCCCTCCCCCCTCTCAAATCCTTCTCTCAACTCCCGACCGACTCTGCATCCGACACCCTGCTCACAGCTCTCTCCACATCACTTAACTCTCTCTGCCCTCTTGTCTCTAGGCCCACACGGTCATCTCCTCCCTGCCCGTGGATGTCCGATGCCCTGCGCACCTCCAGGGCCGGTCTTCGCGCAGCAGAGAGGAGGTGGAGGAAATCCAGAGATGCATCAGACCTCTCCTCCTACCAGTCTCTCCTAGCAGCGTTCTCTACAGCAGTCACCGCTGCTAAGGTAACGTACTATCACACTAAAATTCACAAATACAGTTCTAACCCCCGTCAATTGTTCTCCATCTTCTCCTCCCTCCTCAGCAAATCCCCTCCTGCTCCTCAATCCTCGTTCACTGCAGACGACTTCGCAGACTTCTTTGATGAGAAGATCGCTGACATCCGCAGTTCCTTCAGCCCCTCAGCCCCTCTCTCTATGCCCCCCCCCCTGCTCCCGCACTCCCCCTCCCCTCACTGTTTTCCACTCTCCTCCTCCCCCTCCCCTCACTGTTTTCCACTCTCCTCCTCTCCCTACCCCTTCTGTGTCCCCCCCCTGCTTCTCCACC
The DNA here is from genome assembly GCA_029718625.1 of Synaphobranchus kaupii. Taxonomy (NCBI): domain Eukaryota; kingdom Metazoa; phylum Chordata; class Actinopteri; order Anguilliformes; family Synaphobranchidae; genus Synaphobranchus; species Synaphobranchus kaupii. Next base: position 21,484,175 of record CM056377.1, read on the forward strand.
TTTTCTCCCCTGTCTGATACCGATGTATCCCACCTCCTACTCTCCCATCGCCCCACTACCTGTGCCCTCGACCCTATCCCTTCATCTCTCCTCCAGGCAATCACCCCAGATATCCTCCCGTTTGTGACCTCTCTGGTGAACTCCTCCCTGACTTCTGGCTGCTTCCCCTCATCCTTCAAGAGAGCCCACATCACCCCGATCCTTAAAAAACCCACGCTGGACCCCTCCAACATCCAAAACTACAGACCGGTATCTCTTCTTCCTTTTCTTTCCAAAACTATTGAACGTGCTGTTTCTAACCAACTGTCTTCTTTCCTTACCCAGAACAACCTACTAGACCCCCACCAGTCCGGCTTCAGACCTGGCCACTCAACGGAGACCGCACTCCTCTCCGTCAGCGAGATGCTTCACGGAGCTCAGACAGCCTCCCTCTCCTCTGTGCTAATACTCCTAGACCCTCTCTGCCGCCTTCGACACTGTAGATCACTCCATCCTCCTGTCGTCCCTGTCTGCAGCGGGGATCGGCGGCTCGGCCCTGGCCTGGATTGAGTCCTACCTCTCGGAGCGCTCCTCCCAGGTTGCCTGGGCTGGTAAAGTATCGGCACCCCGTCCACTTACCACAGGAGTCCCCCAGGGCTCAGTCCTTGGTCCCCTCCTTTTCTCCACCTACACCAAATCCCTTGGCCCTGTTATCACTGCTCATGGTCTTTCTTACCACTGCTACGCTGACGATACTCAACTCTTTCTCTCCTTCTCACCCTCTGACACTCAGGTGTCAGCCCGCATCTCCGCTTGCCTGAGAGACATCCAGACCTGGATGGACAACCACCATCTGAAGCTCAATCCAGATAAGACTGAGCTCATCTACATTCCTGCTCTAACCTCTCCCCCTCTCAATCTCTCCATTTCCCTAGGGGACATTCCACTGACCCCAACGCCCTGTGCCAGGAACCTCGGAGTGGTGATGGACAACAGGCTGTCCCTCTCCGAGAACATCGCAGTGGTAACCCGGGCGTGCAGGTTCTTCCTGTACAACATCAGGAGAATCCGCCCTTTCCTCACCACCCACTCAACCCAGCTCCTGGTCCAAGCGATGGTGCTGTCCCGCCTAGACTACTGCAACTCTCTCCTGGCTGGCCTGCCAGCATCGGCCATCAGACCCCTTCAGCTCATCCAGAACGCAGCAGCCCGCCTGGTCTTCAACCTCCCCCGACACTCCCATGTCACCCCCCTGCTCATTGACCTCCACTGGCTACCTGTGATGGCTCGCATCAAATTCAAAACATTGGTGCTCGCCTTCCAGGCAGTCCGAGGATCAGCCCCTCCATACCTCCAAAAGCTCATCAGACCCTACACACCTACCAGATCCCTGCCGTTCCGCCTCCTCAGGACGACTGGTACCCCCCCCACTTCATACTAGCACCCGGTCTCGACGTCTGTCTGTCCTGGCCCCACGGTGGTGGAATGAGCTCCCCGTGGAGGTCAGAACAACAGAAAGTCTGACCGCCTTCAAGCGCAGATTGAAGACTCACCTCTTTAAGCTGCACCTCTCTCCACCCCTCCCTACCTCCTTGTGACCTCCCTTGATTGTGTTTTATAAATCCTTGTTTAAGTGTTTCAAGCTTCTAGTTTAGTACTTGTAAGGTTACTTATTGGCTTACTGTTGTGCACGCCAATGATTGATATCATGTGGTCCCCCCCCCCCCCCCCCCCCCCAAAAAAAAAAAAAAAAATCATACTGACTGCGCCTGTGTTTGAATTCGTATTTACCTTTTAGGGTGGTTTTAACGCACTTGTTTCAGGTTGGAAAATGCACTAATGTACGTCGCTCTGGATAAGAGCGTCCTGCCAAATGTCTAAAATGTAAATGTAAATGTAAATGTGTTCCGGTACGCAGAGTGGCAGAATTATTTAGTGTCAGCCCTGGTACCATTTCCAAACTTAGGACCAAGTTCCGTGAGACTGGTGAAGTCAAAGACAGACCACGAAGTGGCCGTCCCAGGAAGACAACACCCCAAGAAGACCGGTTCCTCACCCTTGCTTCACTGAGGAACCGTAGGCTTTCTTCCAGAGATTCACAGGCAAGATTTGCACAACGGTACCACAGACAGATCTCTGATTAGACGGTGAGGAACAGACTGCACATGGCCGGTCTTCGTGCTTATAAGGCTGCCAGGAAGCCTGCAATGACTGCCCTTCAACGTCAGGCCCGTTTGCGCTGGTGTCGACAGCACCGACAGTGGAACCTAAGAATGTGGGGCAACGTCATGTTCAGTGATGAATCAAGGTTCTGTCTGCGGAAGCTGGATGGCAGGATCAAAGTATGGAGACGGCGTGGAGAACGCTATGCAGATTGCTGCACAGATCGCGTGACACCTTTCAATGGGGGCAGTGTCATGGTGTGGGGCGGTATCTCTCTCACAGGCAAAACAGAACTTGTCATCATTGAAGGCAATCTCAATGCAGTGAGATATCGGAATGAGATTCTGGAGCCAGTGGCGATCCCATATCTCCAGAATCTGGGACCTAACGCTCGCCCCCCACAGAGCCAGGATATTTGGGAGTGGAGAGGATGGAATGGCCTGCCGTGAGTCCAGACCTCAACCCAATTGAACACCTGTGGGATCAGCTTGGGCGTGCTGTACGTGCCCAGAGTGACCAACGCAACCATGTTGGCTGACTTGCGGCAAATCCTGGTTGAGGAATGGGATGCCCATCCCACAGCAGTGTGTGACCAGGCTGGTGACCAGCATGAGGAGGAGGTGCCAAGCTGTTGTGACTGCGTATGGATCTTCCACACGCTACTGAGGTCCCTGACAGTGTAAAATGAATAAAGTGTAAAAATGGCCAATATGTGTTGTTTTTTCCTTATTACTGTGGGAGAGTGCAATCATCCAATCCACCAAGCAACTCAAAACGAGAGTGAATACCAACAGAAGAATATTGCAGGGGATTTTGGCACATTTTTTTGGGCCGCTACCCACACGGTTAGCTGTGTTGCTCATTCCACGAATGCATGATCCTTACAAGTTGTACCTCGTTGTAAAGGTGACTTGGTATTATTAAAGGGGAGGAATAATCGACCGAAATAACGTTTCCGAACTTTTTTTGAGGAGTTTATATACTTCGGTGCTCCGAATACGACCCCTGTTCCCTATCCACTGTCCACTCAGACCCCGGTCTAGACTACCATGTGCCTTGTCCTCTCACTTTGCAAGCAGTATGCAGAAGAAATCCAGCAAAACTATTTACAAACTAGTGAGGAAGTAATATGTATTTTTTTTATTGAGAATATCAATCAGTTAACATATGATGATTGTTACAAAGTGTAGATTATGAATGAAGATAGAATTAACAAAAATAAAAAAAGAGTACTTTGTAATATGAACCTATCTTGTACCATAGATATGCATAGGCTATACCCTAGCCTATATAAGAAAATCTCTGGGGGTGCGATATTCTTCACTCCCAACCTCCCTTCCTCCACTTGCCCACTACCACTCCTCTACTACCCAGACGTATGTGGAGGAAGGGAGGGGAGTGGAGGAAAGGAGCCGTGAAGAAAATTGGGACAGCGAATCTGCTACACCGTTATCAAAATCGCCGTCAACTATTGATGAAGTTGCCCTATCATAACTTATTTTATTTTATAACTTTTAATTCACTATATCACAATTCCAGTGGGTCAGAAGTTTACATACACTAAGTTGACTGTGCTTTTAAATAAAAAAACAATAATTTTGGTCGCATATCCTTTGCATGCCATGACTTCCTGATGTCTGTGACCCAACAACATCAAAAGAGATATTTTATTTTCTGGCACTCTTACAAGCGATACTATAACGTCTAGAGTTCAATAGGAAAATTTGTCAGGAGAAACAACCCTTAAAGTGATCCATCCATATCTACTGCATATCTGACAGCAGAGTGATTTGAGGCTCGTTTGATACCTCAGACCCTTGATGGCTTACAGCCATTTAGCCAACCATGGGTTACATACTATTCCTGTGTAATTTACAGCTTAATCTAGTCCCACCCCCCATGTGGATTTGTTAAAAATAATTATTTCTTGATGAGGGATTTTTTTTCTCATAATACATTTACTTCAATTAAAGGTTGGATTTTTCTAATTTTTTTCAGTGTGAGATTAATCTAATTCACCAAACAGTGAATTTTTTATAACCCTTTTACTCATCTTATATGACATATACATACACATACATGCACATACACGCATGCACGTACATATACCCACATACATTTACATACACGGACACATGCGCACACATACATACACACCTACACATGGACAAATGCACGCACACACGCACATGGACACACACGTACACAAGTGCACACATAAACACACATACACACACACACACACACACACACACATGGTACCTGAATAACAGGAGGCATGGTGGCTGGGCCAATAGCTTCTGCAGTGATCACTCGGTAAGCATGAAAATTCTAGATGTGTCCACTAGGTGTCTCTCCTCACACAAAAATAATCTAAATGCTGTGGTTTTGAGGCTTCTGTATGTGTTGGCTTTATATACCTGTATTAGTATGGGTGTGTTACAGTGAATATTCTGAAAAGCATCCTGAAAAATGGTTTGAGAGCACCGTGGCACCCATTCCTGCACTGTTCTCTGGCATCACAGTCAGCAGAGGCCTGGTATTAGCTGCTATATACTGTTCATATAGTGTTCAGAGCTGCTGTTGACTCTCTGCTAGCATCTTGTCCTTGCAGATTCAGGGAGTGTAAAACTTCAGAATGGTCACTGGATGCCCTTGCCTTCTGTCACTGTCTCCACACCATTCTGCAGATGCTCTGACAGCAACCTAATCAACACCTTTATATTACTGTTATATTACTGTTCCACATATTTAAAAAGCATTAAAACCTCATTTTACATGGATTTTTCTAATGGAATCTGCTTGCAGAAACAGTCGTTGGCACTAGATGGAGACAAACCCCCATATGAGGGAGGGCTTGCCTTATAATCTGCAACTAACTGAACATTTATTTTTTTGAAATTCATTTAATTTCATAAGGTTAAATGCACCTCATTTACTCCATTTTCTTTTAAAATATCAATAAAAGTTAAACTTCTGCAATAAAATGAAAATAACCTGTACTGTGAGCTAAGTTTGTTTAAAATACCTAAAAAGGCGCATTCTCTCTCTCGACACAGAAACTCACAGACAGACTGTTTCTCCAGTGGCTGCTCTGCCATTAACACTGATGTCTGTACATTTTACAGACCTAGAGAAATGCAATGGTGTGCAAAACCTAAACAGAACCTGGTTTTTAGCTGTGATTGAGAAGGTTTGGGTGAGAGAGGGAAAGAGAAATTGATCTAATGATGCTACTTTTTTAGCCAGGGAATTCACTGTTTACAAATGCCTCTGAATTATAGTCATGTAAGACCATGTTAAAAAATTTTTTCTGGACAATAAACTCTAAATGGCCCAGCAACATCCACGAGATGGTCACCTAATCTTGGCCGTTTTCCTGATTTCAGTCACTGTATAATATCCAGTCCATCTAAAACACAGTTCACATTTAAATAAGCCCTGTAACCAGTAGTGACATTGTTAAATAGTGCATCCTGTGATTTGAACAGAGGTGGGAAGTCTAGGGGTCAGAAAATAAAAGTCCTGCCATGTGTTTCTTCCACCCATGATCTCAGCAGGCTGATTTCACTAATTAGTTTTACCTGCTGGCTGAAGAATTGTGCTTATTAGCATATCCAGGTGATTGGAACAAAATGCAGCGGAGGAATTAACTTTCTGAACCTGGATTATCCACTTCTGGATTTGAATGTTGGGAGGGTACCTCAGTTAAGGTAGGATGTGACAGAAAAGTAAATGTTCTGTTTATTTCCACAAACAAAATAAATCACAAGACAACCAGCAGATCCTTTCGTGGAACCTTCTAGGCTCCTTCCTTCTACTACATGAGACCTACTTAGTCTCCAAATCTCACCTTTACATAGGATCTTGGCAAAAGAGGGGCATTCAACCTCCAAACCACCTCAAGGCAAAAATAACCCCCATTCCAAAGCTGGATTGGTTTTTGATCTTTTGGTAACAGATAATACTGACAAAAATGTCACAATGTGTGATATTCCTCTTAGTCTGGGCTAAGGACATTACGGAAAGGTCTACCCAGCAGAATATGATCTTCTTTGTTCTCTCTCACCCCTCATTATACCTGTCTTTTCACAGTTTGTCAGCTGCCAAGTCTTTCCGGAATTACTTTTCATAATCGTGCGCAGTTCCTTTCAGCTTTTCCTGCTGATTAGCCATACTGCTGAGACATTCCACTCTTGTGTCAAGTGTGAGGCGTTCAGTAGGCAGTTCTGATCTATAGTATTCACTATCCTGGTGCTGCTTTGCCAATAGAATCTTTTTGCATCTTATTCCCTGGTGCCAAGCATGCAAGATTCATTCTGCTTTACTTGTGGTGACGTTAAGAAACACAGCATGTGAGATACAGTCAGAAACACAGAGTGTGAGATAGTGTCAGATACACAGCATATGAGATAGTCAGAAAAATTGTATGTGAAATAGTCAGAAACACAGCGTGTGTCAGGAGGTTCACATTCAAAAACAGCTGGAGGCTAATGTAGGCATTTGGATATGTTTTGAGAGTATTTTAGGTAATTTAATATGTTGTGAGTGTAATGTAGGTATTTGTAGTTACCACAGTGGACCTCTTCAGCTTCCTCCTCCCCCCACAGAGTGTGGACCGCTCATCCTTCAAGATTACCCTTATCCTGGGCTACACCGTGTTCCTGTTCATCACGAACAACCTGCTATCCATCACCGGCAACAGGACACCACTGATAAGTCAGCATGAGAGTGTGTACTGGAACGGTGTTTAGTGTGAGGATGTGTATTGGAACAGTGTTCAGTGTGAGAGTGTTTATTGGAACAGTGTTCAGTGTGTGTGTATTGGAACAGTGTTCAGTGTTCAGTGTGCATTGGAACAGGGTTCAGTGTGAAAGTGTGATTGTTTGTGTACTGAGAGTCAATATTTTAAATGCCTGAGGAAGTTCTATAATGCCCTCACATTTCTTTTTGAAGAATTAGCAACATGATTTCACCTTCTTTAGCATCCAAACTGAATAAACTGCAGGGAAATGACATTGACTATTGACATTGTTACATATAATCAGGGCTTCCACATAAAAAAAGTGGTTTCTGTGGTTCTCCAGGTTATGAAGTATGCCAGGGAAAATGCCTGAATGAAATTGAACACTAATTATTTGTTCCTCCTAGAACTGTGCACCTGACTAAATTAGCACAAGATTAAAGAATGTTATTCCAGAATGTAGATGTGATGCAACCGATTGCCATTTCATCAATTTAAAATGAAACTCTCTGGTGATAAAACTAGTGACAGCGCTCATGGATTATGTTTGAAATCTTTGTGCACATGTTCTGGGTATGCCTGGAAATATTCTGGAAATTCTTGGAAATAGTTATAGCCTATAGATTTTAGCATGTAGACCAATCTAATCTTTAGCTAGCCACCATAGGCGGTGAACCATTGGACATCTTGGGGCAACGGGGGCTATTTTTAATCATGACGTTTGGCTGTATTCCACTTTAATTCACTTAGTTTGATTAATGCAATGATTCTATTGAACGTCTTTATTTGATTTGTTTGTTTGTGTGTTGTGGGTCTGCCCCACTGTCTATGTCTTTTTTGTTGTTGCTGGTGGCTAAAATAAAAGTTATTCTATTCTATTCTAAGGACGAGAATTTGGGGAAGCTAATTAGTAGGCCTATGCAATAATGATAGTTATTGTGGGCCTTTAACACAACCTTTATGTTTCCAGTGAAAGCATTGCTTCACAGAATGTCACATCTTCCTTGAATAAACACATTTACTTGCAGTAACAAAGAAACTGGTGGCGGTGAATAGAAATCCAAGGCCAATGTTTAATGTGCAATCCCATAACCACATTTTAGGCTGAGTTTTTCTGTGAAGCATATTGTGACAACTGGTTGTGAAATGCGCTATATAAATGAATAGATTTTCAACTATTTTTCAAATAAAATAAGTTTTGTCCACAAAGAAAGAGCTAGCCAACCAGCAGGCTAACTTACATTTTCACTCTTTTGCAGAAAAAACGACACATAAACTTGCAGGGAAAACATGTTTTTAATACTGTATAATGAATTCATTATTTTGACTCTTCGTGAATTTAACTGAAAAACCTTTCTTGTAAAAACATAAATACAACACATGGCAAAACTGGCACAGGCACCATAATCAATTTTGCCAGTTGGGAGACTGAGGTATTTTGAGTAATCTCATAGGTCCTGAATGACAACAGTGAGCAAAGAAGGTTATTGATCACAACTGACAGTGTAGTCAGACAGACATTTTGCTACTGTTGAGTCACAGGTTTGGCCACTGCTTTTAAATAAGCCATCCAACTTTGACAACTTGGCAAACTGGCAATATCTGCTGGTTTGTTTTCTTGCAGGCATATTTTCCATCAATCTTTGCACATCGGAAAATAAGACAATACTACTGACAAAGAAAGTACCACAGCTAAATTAATTAATAGTGTTTGTAATACAATGCATATGTTTGACATGCTCAGAGGCTATTATACATTTAAAAAGTGAGTTAACATGAAGTCATTAGACAGACATTTTGCTACTGCTGAGTCACAGGTTTGGCCGCTGCTTTTAAATAAGCCATCCAACTTTGGCAACTTGGCAATATCTGCCGGTTTGTTTTCTTGCAGGCATATTTTAGGCTAACAAAACACGGTGGTTTCGTTAGAGAAACGTTTGAGAAACGAAGCCAAAGAGCATGAAGCCATGTTCCATGGTACACTTAATTTATGTCATTTACCCTTATTTTCCTGCAGTGACACAACATGTGGCCTTTTTATACTCCACATGATTTATTCTCATTTTTATTCATTTCATTTTACTGAGGTCTGTTGAATATTAGAGAAACACAGTTAACCTTCCCTTTAAAGCATATTAAAAGACAGCCCTTACACTAAACCCAGATAACAATCCTGCAACCATCAGAAGTTAGCAACGAAATACAGAGCTTCCTATAAATCCTATGACTGTTATATGAGACTGTTGTATGAGACAGTATTTTGGTCTAACAGGGAATCCCCTTTTACATGCAGGTTATTGAGAGAGTAAGATACATGATGAATATTAAAGAAAAGCCATACGGCCCCAAAAGCAGCAGGACTCTGTATTGCACTACTGCTTCCATGGAGCACATCAGCTGTGTCATCACTTCCTGTCTGAGTACTCTCTCGCATCTTCGACCCACTTCCTGAGCACCGCCTCCTTGCCCATCTTCCAGAGCTGGGACAGGTGATGCTTCCCCTTGTGCGACGTGATCATCAGATAATCTTTGTTTTCGGGGTACAGAGTGACTGAATGTTGGGCTATTACCAGAGATTGGCAGAACCGGGCCAGTACCAGCACAAAGAGGGCATCGCGCTCCGCCTTGTTCAGCGGGAAGCTGCTCTCCCAGCCCGCTAACACCGCCCCCCCCACTTCCAGTGGGCTTTGGCTCTCGATCATCATGTACATGATGGTGATGGCCAGCTCAAAGATGTAGTAGCCATTGCTCATGTTCCCAAAGTCCAGGATCCCAGTGATTCTGTAGCCAGTCGTAGCGTCTGGCTCCACTAGGATATTGAGGTCACTGAAATCTCCATGGTTTATACCTAGAAAGAATACCTTGATCAAACACTCAAATGTATATAATCACAATAAGCGTGCTTACACTTGGACAATCCTTGAATATATTTGTAGGCATTAATCATGCTCTACTAGCTCCTTTAGGTGCTGAAGTAAGTAGTTTTCTAGTTTGAAATCCTTGTATATACTGTATCAGCATGGACACTGCACATCTTTGTTTGTATATCATGTCCTTTGGTTACGATTTTTACAAAACTTTTGTATCAATATTAACCTTCACATTATGTTTGGGGTCAATTTGACCCGATTTAGTGTTATACGTCCCTTAAGAACCAGTTAACCTTATTTTTTTATTTTATACCACTTTTCCTAATTTGCTGGGATCAAATGGGGGTGTGGTGTACATGTATAAAATGTAAGAAAATATACAACCTTTTTTATTTTTTATCAGATTTTTTGTGGGTGATTCTGGTGCCACTTTCCCATGCAGGTTTTAAACTTCACAAACTTTACCTTACCACAGGCTCTAAAATTAGATGTTTCATCACAGATTTTTAATATTTAGTGATGAAAGGGTAGTCAATTGGGAGATGCACGCAAGGTTCCACAGAAAGTGTCAAAACTTTTCTATTACAATAGTTTTGTCAGTTTAAACTTTTGGGGTTAATTTGATCCAAAACATAAAAGGCATCATAAAATGTCAACATAATATGAGGGTTAAGAAAAGGCTTTGGTAAAAATGATTGTGAACTGTCAATAAGTGGGTGGTCGGGAAGGACTCACACTTGCGGAAAGAGCTCATATTCACCAGGACTTGCGTCTCGAACATCTTCATGACGTCTTTCACGACCTGCTTCTCATGTTCTCCCTCATATGTTTGGAGGTATGGCTCCAGCATAGGCAGATTAGCTGGGTTCCACAGCCAGTTCTTCCTCTGCAGGGCTGACAGTTTGGGGTGCTCCATCTGCCAAAGCAACCTCAGCTGAGTTTACAGCAGGACCCACAATGCACTGGGGTGCTCCATCTGCCAAAGCAACCTCAGCTGAGTTTACAGCAGGACCCACAATGCACTGGGGTGCTCCATCTTTGTTTCATGTGTAACAAAATTGCTGCTCCATGTTACATACGGGCTCTATTTTCCGGCTGGCGCATTGGCGTAGTGACATTTTCAGCATGTATTTTCATGCTCCTGAGCCCATTTGACTCACCGTGTGCCGGAAATGGGAGGAGAGTCGCTGGTGGAGGTGTGTCAGTCCCACAGTTCTTATAGAGTTCAGTGGTCAGTCCAGATCGAGCAGCGAAAGTGTAAATTTGGGGCTCTATTTTCCGGCCGGTGGCGAGCCATCACTGGCGAGGTTGAGCACGTGTCTGAGCCTGGTAATTTGGTGACACGCCGTGTGCAGAAGTGGGAGGGAAGCCGCTGTTGGGGGTGTGTGTCCGTCAAGAGGGAGCAGCCCAGTTCAATTATACTGGAGCGGAATGCAATTTTGGAATAAGAGTAGACTGCGATTCACACTTGCACTGCCCACCAGGTGAGACCACGTTTACGGCGCAAATCGCACCACAGCTTATGGCGAGTTGCTAATTTGAGGGCTTTCCCCAATGCGTGCATGATCATAACCTATTCAAAAGCCAATCAACCATTTTTGTGGATCACATGCGGTCCAATTTGACTTTGAAATAAATCCCCCAAGCAGGAAAAAAATATACTTTGCATTTATTGCTCATTGTATCTTTTATAATGTTAAAGAGATACTGCAGAGCCTTTTCTAAAGCTGATGGTTAGTATAACTTACCTCAGTAATAAATAAATAAAGTTATAAGAGATCAGAGCATCCCTTCGGTTTCCTCGCACCACTTGGCAGCCATTGTTGAAATTGATTTTTGGAAGACCCAGGTGTCACGTGACCCAAACTCTCGTCTGTGATTGGATGGTAGAAAAATATTGCTCGCCTCGATAAAAATTGTTCAGATATTGATTTATCAAGAGGAAAATTGCCTGTCAATATTGCCTGAAAATATTGCCCGTGTACTATCAGCTTAAGGCCTTATTTACCGCTTCAGTTTGAATTGGAACTTGTGAGTAGGTGTGCTCATATGACGATGATGCCACGTAGTCATATTATGAATATTCATACGGTCAAGAAGTGAAAGGGTGTGTCTCGGTGAACTGACTCAGCCCCCTTTCTGCTCTCTCCTCACTACTAAACATTAAACAAACAACAAAATGGTGAGCGACAAGAGTGACAGCAGTACTGCAGGGAGTTTTGAGGTGGAGGAGTGGAGGAAGACGACTCCTCGCGAAGATGTTGCTTGGGCAATACAGCCATATTCATTTGAGCCACTGGCAGCAGCAGCCACCGCCCCAGCTGTATTGGTTGAGCAACGTCTTCGCGAGGAGAGGACCGGGGTTGTAACAGATTGGTAAAGCTAACGTTACCTAGCTAAGTTAGCTTGTTTGTCTGCCTAAAGTAACGTTACTGTTGAATACATTCAAATACACAGCAAAACCCAGTCACAAAGTAACGTTAGTATATTGAACATGGCTGTTTGTAGGGCCCTCATAGCTCCAATTGGTCCGGAGAGAATTGTTATAATTTATTAGCTAACATTAGTCATAAATGATAGCTAAGATAACTAGCTAGCTAAGTTTCCAGTTCTCTCTGGACCAAACGGGGCTAAACTCACACACAAAAGACTGCCTTGCATTACCTAACTTTTCGATACATTCCGTTCGAGTTACTGACCAACTCAGCTTCTTCCAGTCCGTCTCAAGACCCGCCTTTTCACCCTGCTGTAATCGTATCCTAGTTTCTACGTAATAGTGTCTCGGTTTTGCTAGGGCTACATCAAATGTATTGCTATAGTTTATTAGCTAACGTTACGTATTCATAAAAGATAGCTAAGATAGCTCACACAATAGGTTGCCTTCGACCCCACATTAGCTATTACCTATCAGTAATGTCAACAGTTTGCAAAAGCATTTTTGTTGTAGTTTGTACAGATAACTTGCATGTAAACAGAAAAAAAACTAATGTCCCAACAGGTGTGCTTGTGGCCACTGCTCTGACCTGTCCCCTCCAGAAAACTTGTGTTGCCGTGAGGTTACCGAGGTAACGTTATGTCAGCGTAGTTATGAAGCTATTCTTGATTTGTCTAATAGTGCTGTAGTTGGGCATGCTTGGCCCAACTGTATAATACTAGTGGCCAATACATGTGCAATTACACAATAATATCACAAGTACAATGTAACTCGTGTATAGGTATATTGTACTAAGATGTTTTACTTGATGTAATGATTACAAAATGTACATGTAAATACATTATACCTCCCACAGACTACAATGTAGGTATTATGTAAATACACAGGTATTTATTTATTTATTCGGCAAGTCCGCATGTTCTACACCGATAGCTTGAAGCCACTGGCTAAGTAGCGCTGGGTCTCTCGGCCGATTATGAAAGCTAGCAGAGCCGGTGGCGTTGCACCGAGGAAAGATACATCTCTGACTCCTTGGCATAATGCAGGTAAGTTATCTAACAATACCAAATAGTAAGACGTTGTAGATGAATAACTCTCTATGTAGCTCGATATAAGTCGTAGTATTAACGTTAGCAGTAATACAAAGCAATTTGCATTTGAACTTGAACTTGCTAGTTAGCACTACAAGGGTCTCCCAGTCTCAAAGAGGAAAAAAGAACCGTTGGTCTCTGCTTTTATACCACGTGCCCAGCCGAGACCACCCCTAGGACCACCTCAACTCCACCAATTTTTATGTTAAGCATCTCGTGAGGTCACGAATCCCCGGAAACCAGCGTATTGGTAAGCCTACACAAAAACTCGGATCTTCGGACATAAACAGTTGTGCATGATCATAATCTAACCCAAAACATCGGTTTTCAACGGGAAAAGTCGGTTTTTGACTGCAGTATCACTTTAATTCTTGTATCTCTTGGTTTTTAATTGTTTATGGCTGTTATTATACTGCATTGTTGTCTGACGGGTACTTTATTATTTCTTACACCATCTGTAATGAGAATAATGACAAACTTGGTGCATACATTCAATCTTATTGCACGTATAGCGATAAAAACTTATGTCTTAACTCAAATACATTCAATTAAATCAATGCAAAATAGATATCCTATCATCTTCCAATGCAGAATCCTAAAGGCGACAGTAGTCGCTAATAAACGTGGCGAGGAAAATGGGATATGTTGCATGGGGAAAATTGGAAATAGATAAATGATTAAACTACGGTGGCCCAGAGGTGCAATCCACATTTCTAAAAAGCAATCTTTGTTTCTAAATATAAATCTTTTTTTCTAAAAATAAATCCTCATTTCTAAATAGAAATCCTTGTTTCTAAAACTAAATACTTATTTCCAAAAATAAATCCTTATTTCCAAAAATAAATCCTAGTTTCCAAAATAAAATCCATAATTCTAAATAGAAATCCTCATTTCTAAAACAAAATCCTTATTTCTAAATTAAATCCTTGCTTCTAAAACTAAATCCTTATTTCCAAAAATAAATCCTAGTTTCCAAAATAAAATCCATAATTCTAAATAGAAATCCTCATTTCTAAAACAAAATCCTTATTTCTAAATTAAATCCTTGTTTCTAAAAGTAAATAATTATTTCTAAAAATAAATCCTTATTTCTAAATAGAAATCGTTTCTAAAAAGGAATCCTTGTTTCAAAATGTAAATCCTCGTTTCTAAAATGAAATCCTTATTTCTAAATGGAAATCCTTTTTTCTAAATTGAAATCCTCATTTCTAAAATGAAATCCTTATTTCTAAATTGAGATCCTCATTTCTGTAAAGAAATCCTTGTTTCTATAAAGCCTGAAAGCTAAATGCTACAGTTAGCCCTTGCGCAAAGCATACTGGGACCACGTGACGTATGCACGAGTGTGTCTGTGGAGAGTGCTATTTGTATAGCAAGTCTGGAGAAGCTAGTCCATTGACTGGCATAATGACGAGCACAAAATTGCCGAACAAACTAAAATTAGGTTTTCTAGCAGACATATGCTATTAGGTTAAAGCCTGTTAACAAGTAAGTTTAATAATTTGAGGAATATAACGGAAACTCATTCGTAGGGAACTGCAGCTTACAGCATATGCACATGCAATCATGTGGTTCGCTGTTATCAACTCCAATAAAAAACGTAAGCGTTTAATTTCCCGTTCATTGTTGCACTGTACGTAGCCTACAGTAGCCTACATAATAAGTTACTTGTTCATGTGAAACGAAATTGACTCACGTCAAATCGCAAAGAACTCAATGTAGCCTAGATTACAGACAATGTGCAAGTTAACTGTGGTCAATTTTCAATTAGATGCTTTGAAGTCAACACTTTTTCATGGATATTATATGTGATAAATAATGATTTGTGATGAATGATAAGATCGTGAATTATTACTCTC
Source organism: Synaphobranchus kaupii (assembly GCA_029718625.1). Classification (NCBI taxonomy): domain Eukaryota; kingdom Metazoa; phylum Chordata; class Actinopteri; order Anguilliformes; family Synaphobranchidae; genus Synaphobranchus; species Synaphobranchus kaupii. The sequence continues at coordinate 21,499,315 of CM056377.1, forward strand.
TGATAGTTGTACAAAAATAGGCAACTGTAAATCAGTGGAAATTCTGCAGTAGCTATTATTCACCCAGTAGATGGCGGGCTGGTAACACCTCATTACGCTACAGAGCTAGCTACAATAAGCCCTAAATCATACACGAAAGAGCTAGGGTACAATCTTGTGACAACTGTGTCCCGCATTTGTTGCACTTAGACATATGTAAATTGATTTTAACATGATAAATAAAATAAGCTGTTGGTCATATTAACAAGAAATGTATTCTTAAAAACTGGAAAAAACAATCCAACATTTCCAACCAAGTCACTTCAATTTATCACATCCACATGGGAAAGATCACAATGTCACTGAGGCAACAACCCTTAGAACACGATAATATGGAAGTTCTGGAACCTATTCTGACCTAGCTACTTAAACATAGACCACAACATTTAGGGCGCACTGTGATGCTCTCTGATTCTTTCCACATATCTAACACAGATCGGATGTAGCCTAATTGTTCAACGCGTAGGCTACACACAAGCAAAACACATGGTGAGATTGGGGGGGGGGGGGGGTAAATGAACCAGTAAATGGTGAAGATTGTTTTTAAAATAATTGGAATTCGTTGTTGCAATGTACTCTCCTGATCAGACATGCAAGAGGAAATAGAAGTTGCATTCGTCGATATGATAGCATTAGGTTAATGAAACACGCATTTTCATTTCACTTTAATAATGATAATTATCGTCATCTCATCATGAGAATATGTTTAATTTGTACAAAACTTTTAATGAATATGGACTCCACTGGAGAGGGTTTTGAGAATACATGGCAAAAGCTTTAATATTCAAAATCGGGGGCGGGGTGAGAAATATGCGTCTGCTGTAAAGTGCTGTATAGCTGGTGCTCATCATTTCTTTAATAAAGATTTGTCCTTCGCTATTATTTTCTAGCGTGTTCTCCGTTCTCACCCAGAGTCAGTACAAGGTGACAGGAAGCACTAATCGTTACGTTCAGCGCAACACAACACCGTCCCACCATTCTTGACATCTGCTGTGCATAAAGCCTTCTCTCAACTGAGTAGCGGAGATCGCTGCACCATTTAAGGCACTGTTGCCTAACGTTATGTGATAACCCTTCTCCTCCGTCTTACCATCAATTCCTATCATGCCAATCCTGGCTTTGAAAGTGCAGGACATTGAGCAAAAGCGACATAATCGTAACTTCACTGGGCTCCGTGTTGGCGTCTGTCTTTCACCATGTCAACCTGCCTTACTGTGTGTGCGTGCGTCATATTGCAGGCTATGGACTTAAACACACAGCACATACAGATTGTGGAATGTATAGGCTAAACACTATAGACAAAAGATCGGATTGTAATCGGAAATTGAATAAAATAATTATTATTAACACAGTAAAAATTTAAGAATGCATTTGGGATTCGAGGCTGTATTACCTATAATGTAGGCTACACGTAGGCTACCACAGCTGACACAATATTGTTACTCTTTCGTAATGATATTGGCTTATTGTAGCTACCTGTCTTCCCATTGCTGGGCAGTTAGCGCCAGGTGAATCATAGCTAGGCTACGTTACAGTATTTTCATGGATTTACAGTATAGGCTATTTTTGTAGCCTACTGTAGCTATCTAACAGTTGCACCTTACATCAAAAATGGTTAACTTTGTTTTTCTCTCAAAGCATGTAAATTGACCACAATCAGTAGGCTTAGTTAGCAGTTTGTCTGGACCGCGCAGGCTACATTGAGTTCATTTGACGAGTCAATTTCGTTTCACATCAGCAAGTAACTTAGCTGGTTAGTATGTAGACTACTGTAGGTACAGTGTAACAATGAACGGGAAATGAAAAGCTTGTTTTTATTGGAGGTTGATAACAGCGAACCAGATGATTGCATGTTCCCTACGAACGAGTTTCCGTTATATTCCTCAAATTATTGAACTTACTTGTTAACAGGTTTTAACCTAATAGCCTATGTCTGCTAGAAAACCTTAGTTTGTTCGGCAATTTTGTGATAGTTATTTTTCCAGTTAATGGACTAGCTTCTTGTTAGACTTGCTATACAAATAGTACTCTCCCAGACACCACTGCATACGTCATGTGGTCCCAGTATGCTTTGCGCAAAGGCTAACTGTAGAATTTAGCTTTCAGGCTTTATAGAAATAAGGATTTCTTTACAGAAATGAGGATTTCAATTTAGAAACGTGGATTAATTTTTAGAAATAAGGATTTAATTTAGAAATGGGGATTTAATTTAGAAATGAGGATTTCTATTTAGAAATGAGGATTTTGTTTTAGAAATGAGGATTTACATTTAGAAAAAAGGATTTCATTTAGAAATAAGGATTTTGTTTTAGAAATGAGGATTTCTATTTAGAATTGTGGATTTTATTTTGGAAACTAGGATTTATATTAAGAAACGAGGATTTATTTTTAGCAACAAGGATTTTGTTTTAGAAATGAGGATTTATATTTAGAAATAAGGATTTCTTTTTAGAAACAAGGATTGCTTTTTAGAAATGTGGATTGCACCTCTGGGCCACCGTATTAAACGCTTGCTAGGACCGAGAAAATAGGAAAAGAGGAGTTATAATAATAAAAAGAGCCAGTAAATGATAAATGGGAGAGTAAAATAAATTATTTTCATTTATTTTATCGACTGATTGGAGGCTAAGGAAGTGATGAAAAGCTTTTTATTTTTCACAGTCCAGATAACCTATATTAGTGACTTCTGTCACCTTTAGGATTCCATAGTAGTCGGAAATTGACAGTGGGTGGCAAACAGAAGGCCTCCGGACCACGACCGAATGGGCGTGTTCTGCTATCTGCGGGATAGCCCGATGCACATGGCTCTTAAAAGGACTGAAAAGAGGTCATTTCATTAGCTATGGTGCAGCTGAAGCACATTCACTTATAAATATTCAGCATAACCCAGCCCATTTTCAACCTGCGCAGCACTCTGTGAGCGGTGCGCTCCTCGCCTCTGGTCCGAAAATTTTTAAAACTACAATTCATTCCTGGTCCTTACAGCCATTCTGGGTTGAACATTTGATAAATAATTTTAACTTGAACTTTTGAAATTATTTAACGGGTATGGCAATGCAGCTAGCCAGCACAGCACAACAGATTATCATATTGATGGTCACGCACAGTCAAACACACAGCACACAACCATCTGGAAAAATATAATTTGATATATCCGTAATTACTCTCCTCATATGTTTCCTTTCCTCTGCTTTCTCATGTAGAAAGTGATAACTTCTCTCCATGTGTATTTTTTATTTGTAAAGGACCAAAAGAAACATTTACTTTCTAGACCTCCATGATTGCTGGTAATTCTGAGTTTTGAGCACGTGAATGTGTCAATCTCGTAATTACGATTTGGCGACTGGCAAATAGGAGCACTTGAAAGCAGCATGAGTCTTCAGCAGGACCCACAATGCACTGGGGTGCTCCATCTGCCAAAGCAACCCCAGCTGAGTTTACAGCAGGACCCACAATGCACTGGTGTTTGTAATTGCTATTCAGCTACTGCTAGATGATCAAACTTGATTATGTACTGTGTTATTTAAAAAGCTTGCCTGTTGAAAATAATTTTTTAAATGGAACCCAGTTGTCTTTTTTTTTTGAAGGGTTTCTTCTCCTGGCTTATTTTTCCATAGAGTTCAATAGGAAAATTTGTCAGGAGAAACAACCCTTAAAGTGATCCATCCATATCTACTGCATATCTGGCAGCAGAGTGATGGTTTGAGGCTTGTTTGATACCTCAGACCCTTGATGACTTACAGCCATTTTACCAATCATGTATTCCATACTGTTCCAGCATAATTTACAGCTAAATCTAGTCCCACCCCTCAGTTCCCATAGAGATCCATTCAAATGCAGAGACGTTATAGGAAATAGAGTCTTTTGATGTTGTTGGGTCACAGACATCAGGAAGTCATGGCATGTGAAGGATATGCAACCAAATATTAAAAGTTTAAAGGCACAGTCAACTTAGTGTATGTAAACTTCTGACCCACTTGAATAGTGATATAATGAATTAAAAGTTAAATAATCTGTAAACAATTGTTGGAAGCATTACTTGTGTCATGCACAAAGTAGATGTCCTAACTGACTTGCCAACACTATAGTTTGCTAACATGAAATCTGTAGAGTGGTTAAAAATGAGTTTTAATGACTTCAACCTAAGTGTATGTAACTTCTGACTTCAACTGTAGGTAGTTTATTTGACTCATAGGTAAAGGATATTTCAATGAAGCTACAAAAGTGTAAGATTGTTTTTCTAATGATAGGGAGAAGCTTACAGGAATGCTCTGAGGGAACATGATTCCCTGCTCATTAAGGGTGATCCCAAGTGGAAAAAAAACATTTAGAAGTATGAAATCTTATTTTCAATTTCAATAAAAAAAACAAATCGCTGGTTAAATTTAATCTAGAGGCCAGGCCTAAATTAATTCCGCTCCATTGAGGCAATTTGACATAAGCTGTCAAACTAGAATGCACATCGCACCACTCCTACCCTATAATTGCTGCCTGCAGTTGTACTTGTGTTTAGCTTTGACCTCCTTACCTTATGCAGTATTGTGTCCATCGTGGCTGCCATCCTTCCAACCTGGTAGAGCATCTGTGGGGAGCAGGCGATCTTCGAGATGGTGGTGCCAGGCAAGTAGGTCAATAATCTCACCAAGTACTTCTGACTGCCGGATCCACAATCTGCCAAGATACAAGATACACCTTACAGCATGTTAGCCACATATTGACACCTGATGGTAGCTATCCGTGGGACCCAGCGCATTAACGTGTGGCGCGGGACAAATCGTCAGTGTTGTGGGCGGGAGTGGACGGTCAGCCTGCAAGTGCGCGCGGGTGCGGGATAAAAAGACGGGGAGAGAAATCCCGCAAAAGATTGAGGGGTCGATTTACTAAGATCCCAAATAAGGGGTGTTATTTTGTGGGAGCAGCCAAAGTATTTGCACGCGTTAACATTTCACACTTTACAGGTGATCAACTAAGAGTCATTATGCAAATTACTCCAGCCGCAAACAGCCATATTTAAATGAGAGATTTTGCGTGTTTGGAATGGTTATACTGTAAGAAAAACGGAAAGTCTCGCATTAATGTTGCCGTTTTTATGTTTTTTTTTTTTTTAGTGAAACTACTGTTACACTGAACGAGAGCTGGCGGTTTATTACGAACTGTTTCATTGGATGTCTCCGTTTCTGCCGGGAGTTTCTCAGGACTGAATTAATCATAACTATGATTAGATTACTAGCACTAAGACTACTCGTTCCATAAGTGTCCCAGAAAATCACATTTCCATTTGATCATGGGTTTTATTTATATAAGGTTTTGATTTGCTTGTTATTCACTGTTTGTTATAATAGACACTGTAGCATATTGTTTGTTTGATTGAAATATGAGTTACTCTTGTTGTATTCTCTAACACGATTTGCTTTATGATTTAAAAATATATACACCGTTTAAATGCACAGTAGACACTTATATTTTGCATCATATAATCACGACAGTGTAGCCTATAGATCATCGATGTTCAGCTAACTATTCCTATCTACAATCATATGTATAAAGTGATAAGCAAGCTGTGTTGTTACCTGTACAAAAATACATTTCCCAAATTGGTATGCGATACTTTACTGAAAACGAGGACGTTTCTATGCATACTACAATGATTAAACAGATCCTGGTGTTACGACAGATGAAGTTCAATTCAATTCAATTTTATTTATATAGCGCTTTTCACAGACGACTGTCACAAAGACGCTTTACAGAACAGAAAGGGGAGGAAAGGGGAAATGGGAAATGCCAGCTCTAAGCCAGCTCTAAGCCCCCCAGATAGCAGAGGTAAAAACTCTCTAGTAGGGAGAGAAAAGCCCTCATACTGTGGCGAGAAAAAACTCCCCGATGGGAAGAAATCTCGAGAGGAACCCGGCTAATGGAGGGATGCCCATCCTCCACTGACCTATGGTTTGATTATTTCATAGGGAGGTATTCTACTCTGATGACTCCGTCATGTAGAGATCAGCAGTGGCAGGTGGGGGGCGCCTAGCTGGTCTTGGGCTGGAGCTCCGGGCCAGGAGGGGGGGCGGGGGGGAGGGCTCGGGAAACTCGGGAAACTTGGGCTAGAGCTCCGGGCAGGTGCCCAGAGCAGGACAGAGGTGCCTGCGTGCGATAAGGAAACCCCGGCAGAATAAGGCTATGGCAGCATAGCTAAGGGCTAAACAGAGCATTTAACTTACTTATCACAGGTAAAGTTATCATTAACGACGGAGAAGAAATAGCTAAACATATCGCACACAGAGCAAGAGACAGCCCAAGAAGGAGAGACAGAGTGAGAGATGGACGAAACCGGCGAGCCGAAAGCAGCCATTAGACCCCGTAAATTACTTACGTTTTATCTGGCTGTATTGAGTTAGTTTGCTCGTGGATGATATAGGACGTAGAGAACTTTATTGGGGAGTACTGGGTAGAGCGCTTTATTGGTAGTACTGTAGTCCAAGGATTGTTTTCAGACGATGCCAAAAGAACAGGAACGAGATTCAAAGAATAAAAATAAAGCGAAAATTCAGACCTCGGTCAAG
>CM056377.1:21505933-21681663 GCA_029718625.1 Synaphobranchus kaupii
CTTGACCGAGGTAAATTCAGCAGCGAATTTTCAGCAGCTGTTTGGAGAACGCCGTTCAAACAGGAAACAGGAAACCGTTGTCACCAACAAGAAATCGTCAACAGGAAATTAAAAGAGTTCACCGGGCTAGTTTTGTATTTGAATAGCCATCATCATTAGATGTGGTTATAGGCGTTCACAGTGCAGCTATTGTTATCTAAATAGTTTTGCATACCTATGTGAACAGCCATCATCGTTAGGCATGCCTATACATGTGTTAAGTAGGGATGTAAACGGTTATTCGGGTAATCGGTTACTCGTTCGAAAAATTGAAACTCGGATTACGTTACACCTCCTGACCGCACGAGGACGCTACGGGGGCGCTTTAGACAAATAAACTCCATGGCAGATATGAGCAAAGCAGACTGTCTGGCAAAGCTACACATGCCATAGCTAGCTAACGTTAGCTTTCGTTATCTCTTTCTGCTGCGCGTCTGCTGTAGTCCTGTCCGAGTAGCATCAACATAGCGCTTTTAGGACGAGGTTCGTTCTCCCCCCGTCTGTGTCAGCTGTCACAGCCGCCCCTACAGTATATAATAAATTCAATATTGTAATAAAAATACCACAAATATTAAAGGAGAAGTTCGGTATATAGCATTATAAGCCCTGTTATAAGGTTATTTACCATCATATACAACGGACCATATCAACATTTTGACGAACCGTGCAGCCGCTCAGCCGCAGGTATAACGGTCAATAGACTGCACACACGTTTGACTCCGGAGCATGTCGACATGCTAATATTTTTTAACTAAAACATGTAAGTTAGACTAGCTAAGTTATCTAGCTGTCAGCCCACGTTTGTTTAAACTGAGCTAAATGGAAAAGAAAATAAAAAAAAGTGCTTTGATATTTTAGTTATTTGCAATTTAACGCATTTTAATGTATCTTTTTATTTTTTTTATTTTTTTTATCTGAATTCATATGCCTTAACGTTATTCTATACTTTTTGTTGCTTAATGGTAAAAGTAATACAATAAACATTATTTCTTGTTCTGAACTTTAGCATAGGCTACTGTCATTTCTTCACCCCCCCCCCCCCCCCCCCCCCCTTCAAACGAGTAACCGAATACTATTGGAATAGAGAAAGTGAGTAATTGAATACCAAATTATTCATTATTGTGGTTGCTTCAGCTCTCTTGCATTATTATTATTATTATTATTCAAGTTTTTCCACCGAAATGTTGTGACATTTATGGCATATTTTTGGACACCAACAGCCTTTGCGGTACTCTGCAGGCGGGAGTGGGACAAAACTTTTATGTTGCGGGCTGGAGCAGGACAAACGAGTCCAGTTTTGTGCGGGAGCGGGCGGGAGTGGGATGGAATCTTGCAGGAGTGGGCGGGAGCGGGATTAAATAATCAGTCCCGTGCAGGCATCATTTAGTGACGTCACATGGCGCTGTAATGGCGACATGTAGTTCAGCTGTCTCTCGTGTTTGTGTCTGTTAATTAGAATGTATTTTGTTGTGTCGGGCTTTTGTCTTTTGTTTTTTCATGCGATGTGATCTGTTGTGGTGCGGGGAGGCGGGCTGGAGATTTTTCGGGGCACTCCTGCCGCTTATTTTGATGATATTGGCGAATTGTCTTGCGGGATAATTTTGTTTTTGGTCGTCACCATGGAGACGCATTCGCAATATATGCTCGGGAATGTCCGTTGGATCTGCAGCAGCAAAGTTTACCATCGCTCTTCACCGGAGTTGAAGATGTCGGGACTGATCCGGGAGTACAGGAAATCTTCAAAAGGCAACCAGTGAATGGAGAAGGAGAAGATAATGCGGGGGAGGAGTGAGGCGACGACTGGGAAGGTTGACGCAGTTCGGTGGATCCGTTTCAACGGTGAACAGAGACCGCAACACTGCGTGTATGGAGGAAAATCGCAGAGGCGCAGTTTGTGTGTTGGACTGCTTAATGCCACTGGACATCTCGGGACAGCGGGGGCTATTTTTAATCATGGCACCATAGCTGTATTCCACTTTAATTCACTTGATTAATGGAATTATATTTGATATATCTGTTTGTGTGCTGTGGGTCTGCCCCACTGTCTCTGTATTTGTGTTGTTGCTAGGGCTACAACTGAAGTTCCCAAACGGGAAAATAAAAGTTATTCTATACCTCTACCTGACAGCATGTTAGCCACATATTCACACCGTCCAGCATGTTAGCCACATATTCACACCTTACAGCATGTTAGCCACATATTCACACCATCCAGCATGTCAGTCACATATTCACACCGTCTAGCATGTTAGCCACATATTCACACCATCCAGCTTGTTAGCCCCATATTCACACCAACCAGCATGTTAGCCACATATTCACACCATCCAGCATGTCACCCACATATTCACACCATACAACATGTCAGCCACATATTCACACCGTCCAGCATGTTAGCCACATATTCACACCACCCAGCTTGTTAGCCACATATTCACACCGTCCAGCATGTTAGCCACATGTTCACACCTTACAGCATGTTAGCCAGATATTCACACCTTACAGCATGTTAGCCACATATTCACACTGTAGGCTACAGCATGTTAGCCACATATTCACACCATCCAGCATGTTAGCCACATATTCACACCTTACAGCATGTTATCCACATATTCACACTATAGGCTACAGCATGTTAGCCACATATTCACACTGTCCAGCATGTTAGCAGTGTTATTGTTTCGTAATGCAGTGCTCATCCATACCAATATCCTCCAGACTCATCTTGGTCCCAGTTAATTTTGGCAGGGCGGTCTGAGCAGGCAGCCCGTTCTGGTGCAGCCAGGCCATGGCGTGGGTCTGGACCTCAATCAAGCCCATGTTTTGGCTGCACACAGAGTTCATGATCTTCAGCACATACTCGCCTCCCTCACTGTCCCCCACGTGAAAGTTCTGGTCATCATAGCTAGGCAAGGGGCGGATCTTTGTCACGGTCAACCCAAAGAGACGGCCAATCAGCTGTGAGGCCTGGGACTCGCTGAGCTTCGGCTTTGAGTCCTTCAATGACATGTCAGCTGCACAGAAAGACAGACCAGTAGCTTTTAATTTACTTCTGCACTGGGAAGCACTTCAGTTTTCACACTGCAAGTCCCAATCCGGGAATGGTTCGCCTCAAAATTTGGTAATGTGAAAGCTTTTTTCAAACCCGGGTTTCGGAACAAGGAACTGTCCGCGAGTTCGCCTGTATGAGGTTGTCTGAGAACGATTCCAATCACGTAAGAATGCAATCCTTTCCCATACAGGAAGAAAAATCATGAGCGCATGCTAATATAGGCCCATTCCATGAATTGGTTTGCAATTAATGGATTTTCATACAGTGCCAATGCCCTCCTATATGGACAATTACTATTTAAAACTGTGTGAAATTATAGTGTATAGTCCTCCCCAGTATTTTGTTCCAATCACCTGGATTTGCTAATTAGCAATTCTTCAGCCAGGAAGTAGAATAATTAGTGAAGTCAGCTGGTTGAGTTCATGGGTGGAAGAAACATGCGGCAGGACTTTTACTTTCTGACCCCTGGATTTTACACCTCTGGTCTGTGGCATGGCCTGTCTATTACACTTAATTGCTACTTGGAATGTTGGTGATTTACAAACTTAGGCCTTTTTTTGTGTGCACTAATTGTAAGTCCATGTGAATAAGATCATCAGCTAAAAGCCTAAAATGTAAATGGTATTACAAAACCATTAAGGGAAACTAATTAGGAAACTTTGGTCAGCAGCGGGTCTAGTGATGACCTCACTTTATAGATGCACGTGTATGATACTGCACTGCACGTGAAGCAGCCCATGCACCTCTCATTACTGTCTGTCTTCTCAAAGTGCTTCTACTGTGAGTAGATCGCATTCTATGCATCTGCAGCGCAACAAGGCATTCTCTGTGGAGCAATACATCGTTGTCCAGTGCTGTTACTATGTTATAATAACGCTGGTAATCTAGCAACGTCAGCATTAGTTTTAAAATTTTTGAAACGTGTTCCTCATCCTATAGCTAACGTCAGTCAAGCGGCAGACCCCGCTCCTTCAGGGGATAGCAGTTCAAGACATACACCCAAGCCCAACCCATTCACCACCGCTGTATTATTTATTATTTATAACTAGGGCTGGGTATCGTTTGAGATTTTTCGATACCGGTCTCGATACCGATACCTAGTGTTCGATACCAATGCCAAATCAATACTTTTCCCGATACATTTCTTTGCTGAGTGTAAAGCTATTTTTCCAATAATATCCAAAAAAGAATTTCTCATTTAACAAAATAAACTGAAACCTCTCAAATGCTTCAGTGTTTAAAATGAAGAAAATTATGCCTTAAATCATTGAGGTTCGATACCCAGCCCTATTTATAACTATTATTCTGTTAGCTTCTGAGAAGCTCAAGAACTATAGTTTGTTGGTAATCTATAATCTTTGTTCATTTAAGTTTATTGTATTTGTAGTGAAGCAGCAACAAAACACCTTACCAGACATTTATTTATAGCAATTGGTCCCCTCATTATATACTCTCAGGAAACTATGAGGAAACAATTTCACTTCATTTTATCAAAATAACTTGTTATTTCTGCTAAAAGTAATAATAAAATAATTTAATTCCTTTCACAACATCTCTTTTTTTTTAAACAAAATTATGGAGAGTAGTATCAATAAGAGTATCGATAAGCAGTATCGATAACATCCTAACAATACCCATCCCTACTCAGCAACAAAAAATGCAACAAACTACCTCAGTCATAATTGTGGGATTAACACGTAGTAACACATTTGAGAAAACTGAGAAAACAACTATCCCCGACCACCCATTTTAAAGCAGTATGTTGTTGTAGCATGATGGTTTTTCTAAATGCAAATTTCAACCTGAAAGACTGGTGTTTGAAATGCAAAGAGTAGGCCTATCTTGGCATAGCAGACTGTCGGGTAAGTGAGGACTAGGTAAAATGTATATAATCTGAATCCAGCAGTTCTAACAGTCAATGCCCTTGTTAAAACGCTCAGCACTCTGAATACTGAACACAAGCGATATTGCGTGCTAGAACCCCTCACTTAACCTACATTCAAAATAAGCTTTACGTGATTTAGTTTAATAATAATTATTAAAAATGACAATCATCAATTAAATCGCCAAATTCGTTAATAGGTAAGTCGAACAGTAAACTGGTGGATCAACCAACAAGCCAAAACAAAGTCTAAATCAGGTCTTGAGATTAAATAATTTAATTAAATGAAAAACATTCAATTGGAATAATGAGTTGAAATCATACATTCACTAAGGAATGTAGGCTGACTACTTATAATTTACAAAATGGAAGACATTAAACCAGACATTAATTAGGAAATACCAGTAAAGAGAGAGATAAGCCAAAAATTGCCAAATTATTTACCCTCCAGCTGAACAGGAACAAAAGGAAACGCACGAGGAACCAAAAAGAATGACTTCTCCAAACAAACTCCACAATTGACTAACTTCTTTTTCTGCGGTACACTCATAAAATACCTCCACAGGAAGACCATCCCTGTCCTGATTGGGTTAAGGTGTGGGGGAGGGGAGGGGAGAGGGGTCATTTATGACAAAGACTGGCTTATCTTTGATGGGGGGTTGAGAATGAGAGAGAGAGACAGAGATAGAGAGAAGGGGGGAAATATTAGATATCCTACAAGACCATTTTGAGGAAGATTGTGTTCCATAGTTCTTTAGTATTTACAAGAATAATAAGAGTCTATTTAAAGTGTAAGTGTTGTGACTATACTGCAAAACACTGAAAGGTGGGAGGGTCATCATTCAAAAAGATCGGAATCATCATTGTGCTTACATTACATTACTAATTACATTACTTCCAGTCCATCTTATCTTAATGTTTACTCACAACAAAATAATGCTGTAAAAAAAATGTACTTCCAAAGTACGATTAAATGTGTGATTACTCACGATTAACTATCAGAATTGAGAGATTAATCACGATTAAAACATTTTTATCGATTGACAGCACTAATACAGCATATGTATAGAACGAATATCGACAGCCTCATAAAAAAGTTCCTAAGTCATTTTTTGTAGTCTTGAGAAAAAGGCAAAAATAAATCTGCCTAAATCAAATCGTGGATTTAGGCAGAATAGCATAAAGCGGTTCAGGAAGTGCACAGCGACCTGCAGTGACTTGAGCATTTTTACACTGTTGACGAATGATAAATCAAGTGATTTAGGCAGAAAATCTCAAAATGTCCAAAAAATGACTTAGGCACTTTTGTTATGAGGCTGTCGATATGGAACTCATACCAGAAGGCAATATAAGGACAGGAAAGGACAAAACGTAAAGGGGGAAAATCCATTAAAAAGTACAAAGTAAGAAATGAGCAGTGTGGTCACAACATGGGACATTAAGTTAAGAAGGTGAAATAAGGTTTTTTTTTATTTCTGCATAATTTTTTATTTCATGAATAACGTATTTTCCAAGCAATTATATGACATTTACAACACCTATTTTATTCGGATGTTCGTTATAGGCTAGTCTATTTACTGAATAGCTAGCTCACTGGAGTCACACTGGAAATTTACATAGGCTAAACTAACACTGAACTTCCCCAGAAAATCATGTCAGGCTTTCACGAGTCGGCTATTTCCTTCTGCATATTTGCCAAGCTCAAAATTTAAGCCTAGTCTTGCTAACAAATTTACAGTTGTAGCAACATAGGTGTCTAACGTATGGGCTACAGCATATACTATAGAAAGAATACATTGACATTAGACTTACCGGTTAAGTAAGTCAGCGTAGTTAACTTGCAATCCAAAATAAATGTGTTTGGGTGTGTGTGGGAAAAGTAGGAGCTGTGCAATGGCTGTAGGGTATATGCATCTAGCTTGGCAGTTGAGAGATGAGCTTGAGGGATTCGCTGTCTGTCATTGAGGGCGAGTCATTCACCAGACTGATGCTGCGTTCACGTCATGTGGGAGAGACACAGGCCCATACTGGTGCAGCAAAGCATGTACTTGGTGTTGTTCTGAGCTAGTTAGAGCAGACAGATCTATGATTAATAGCCTCCTGCACTGATTTACCCAGCACAGTCTGAGAGAACATAATAGCCGTTACCCTAGTAGAAGGTTCCCTCAGAACCTCAAGCACCCCTGATGGTAGGGTTATAATATGGGCTTGATCCAAGATACCCATTCTAGTGCGTGGGTATAAGAGAACCTCAGTAACCCCCACATTAACTACCGGAGTCGGAAGTTTACATACACTTACGTTGAAGTCATTAAAACTCATTTTTAACCACTCCACAGATTTTATGTTAGCAAACTATAGTGTTGGCAAGTCAGTTAGGATATCTACTTTGTGCATGACACAAGTAATTTTTCCAACAATTGTTTACAGACAGATTATTTCACTTTTAATTCACTATATGACAACTCCAGTGGGTCAGACGTTTACATACACTAAGTTGACTGTGCCTTTAAATTTTTTATATTTGGTCGCATATCCTTTGGCTTTGCATGCCATGACTTCCTGATGTCTGTGACCCAACAACATCAAAAGACTCTTGATATCTTATTTTCTGGTACTCTTACAAGCGATACTATAACGTCTCTGCATTTGAATGGATCTCTATGGGAATTGGGTAAATTTATTATGAGAAAAATGGGGGGGTAATAAATTTAAAAGTTAGATTTTTATGATTTTTTCAGTGTGAGATTAAGCTAATTCACCAAACAGTGAATTTGTTATAACGCTTTTTACTCATCTTTACCCGGGGTGCACTGTATATAGTTCATGAATGGTTGAGAGAGTGCACTTTGTGAGCAGTTAAATCTTTTGTGATAGCAGATATGTGCAGAGACACTAATGGATCTGAATACACCAAAATATGGATGATAAACGACTGTTACTTGAAGCGTGATATCTGTCTAAAGCTAAAAGCGTTAGCTGACCTTAACCCTCACAATTTGGGCAAAACAAATGCATAATACACAGTACGCAGCATTAGGACACACTTCTATTTATTAGCAGGGTCCTTGGACAGAAAGAAACCGTAATCTCAGTATGTATCATTTCCAGGGGTTTCAGCATGGTATGTGTGCTGACAGAGGAGTGCTAATATTAATAGGCGGCAGTGTAGTATAATGGTTAAGGAACTGGCCTTGTAACCGAAAGGTTGCAGGTTTGATTCCCAGGTAGGACACTGCCGTTGTACCCTTGAGCAAGGTACTTAACCTGAATTGCTTCAGTATATGTCCAGCTGTATGAATGGATAAATGTAATAAGAAGTTGTGTAAGTCGCTCTGGATAAGAGCGTCTGCTATATGCCTGTAATGTAAATGTAATGTAAATAAAGCTTTTAAGTGGCGGGAGCCACTCTCACTGACTGGGCTGCATAGCTCTGACAGCTCCAAACCCACACAAGGAGGGACCTGGTGCACATCACACGCACATACATTGACACAGACACACGTGCATGGACATATACACACAGACATATACATACATGCACATACACGCATGCACGTACATATACCCACATACATTTCCATACACGGACACATGGACAAATGCGCACACACACACACGCACACGCACACACACACACACACACACACACACACACACACACACACACACACGGTACCTGAATAACAGGAGGCATGGTGGCTGGGCCAATAGCTTCTGATCACTCGGTAAGCATGAAAATTCTAGATGTGTCCACTAGTTGTCTCTCCTCACACAAAAATAATCTAAATGCTGTGGTTTTGAGGCTTCTGTATGTGTTGGCTTTATATACCTGTATTAGTATGGGTGTGTTACAGTGAATATTCTGAAAAGCATCCAGAAAAATGGTTTGAGAGCACCGTGGCACCCATTCCTGCACTGTTCTCTGGCATCACAGTCAGCAGAGGCCTAGTATTAGCTGCTCTATACTGAGTGTTCAGAGCTGCTGTTGACTCTCTGCTAGCATCTTGTCCTTGCA
Organism: Synaphobranchus kaupii; assembly: GCA_029718625.1. Classification (NCBI taxonomy): domain Eukaryota; kingdom Metazoa; phylum Chordata; class Actinopteri; order Anguilliformes; family Synaphobranchidae; genus Synaphobranchus; species Synaphobranchus kaupii. The sequence goes on from CM056377.1 coordinate 21,514,925, forward strand.
GATTCAGGGAGTGTAAAACTTCAGAATGGTCACTGGATGCCCTTGCCTTCTGTCACTGTCTCCACACCATTCTGCAGATGCTCTGACAGCAACCCAATCAACACCTTTATATTACTGTTATATTACTGTTCCACATATTTAAAAAGCATTAAAACCTCATTTTACATGGACTTTTTGAATAGAATCTGCTTGCAGAAACCGTCGTTGGCACTAGATGGAGACAAACCCCCATATGAGGGAGGGCTTGCCTTATAATCTGCAACTAACTGAACATTTATTTTTTTGAAATTCATTTCATTTCATAAGGTTAAATGCACCTCATTTACTCCATTTTCTTTTAAAATATAAATTAAAGTTAAACTTCTGCAATAAAATGAAAATAACCTGTACTGTGAGCTAAGTTTGTTTAAAATACCTAAAAAGGCGCATTTGCGCAACAGATGGAGCCCCTACCCCTCTCTCGACACAGAAACTCACAGACAGACTGTTTCTCCAGTGCCTGCTCTGCCATTAACACTGATGTCTGTACATTTTACAGACCTACAGAAATGCCATGGTGTGCAAAACCTAAACAGAACCTGGTTTTTAGCTGTGATTGAGAAGGTTTGGGTGAGAGAGGGAAAGAGAAATTGATGTAATGATGCTACTTTTTTAGCCAGGGAATTCACTGTTTACAAATGCCTCTGAATTATAGTCATATAAGACCATGTTAACAACATTTTTTTTCTGGAGAATAAACTCTAAGGGCTCTATTTTCAAACCAGCGCAAGGGGACGGTATAGTCAAACGCAAGCTTGTTGACAGCATCAACGTCTTAAAACTGGCGCTATGGCGTTTCTCAGCAATACCGCTAGGATCAACAAATTCTCAACATAACATCCTTTCGCTTGCGCTGCAGTGGGATGGGTGGCGCTGTCTGGGGCGTGTTCTAAAATACTTTCGGCTCAGTGACAATTTGAACCAACGAAAACCCATTGCGTTATGATCAGCTGGAACCACCTCTTAGCGGAAACGCAATAGACTCTGGCAATTTGGTAACTTATTCGTCATGTAGTTCTATGTAGTGTCTATAGGTGATGCCAACATTACACTTCCATTTAATGAACAAATAGCCTATAATTATTATTAATTAATTAATTTTAATTTAAACTACTAGAATAAAACAGGGCAGCTTACAAGAAACTTTCGATCATGTAGGCCACTAGCCTATAATATATAAATTACACATTGACACAGTTGAATCATAAGCCTACCATTTGAATCATAATTATGCCTACATCACCTAATGTAGGCTAATTAATGCATTCGCCACCTCCTCCCGTGCCTTCCGAACTTCTGGGAGACGAGGTGGTGTGGATTGTGATCCATAAATTACTACAGTCCTAGCCTGTACTTCTGTTGCAAGTATGTCTGATTCCTGTGCGGAAAATCGCTCTTGTCGTTGACGGTCCAGTGCGTTTGGGTTGCTCATTATGAAATTGCATGGAGCGATTGCGTTCCAACGCGATTGCGTTTTAAAGCATGAGAACAACAATTTGATTGGCTACCATAGAGACACACCTTGGACGTTTAAACCCAGCCTTTTAGCAATACCGCCATAAGGTGCGCCAAGATTGCCGTCATGAAATTACCAAATTTCTCGCCGACACGCCCTCAGAGCGATACCGCCAAGCGATTACTCTTGCGTTCACCATTGCGTTTGGTTTATTAAAATAGAGCCCTAAATGGCCCAGCAACATCCACAAGATGGTCACCTAATCTTGGCCGTTTTCCTGATTTCAGTCACTGTATAATATCCAGTCCATCTAAAACACAGTTCACATTTAAATAAGCCCTGTAACCAGTAGTGACATTGTTAAATAGAGCATCATGTGATATGAACAGAGGTGGGAAGTCTAGGGGTCAGAAAATAAAAGTCCTGCCATGTGTTTCTTCTACCCATGATCTCAGCAGGCTGATTTCACTAATTAGTTTTACCTGCTGGCTGAAGAATTGTGCTTATTAGCATATCCAGGTGATTGGAACAAAATGCAGCGGAGGAATTAACTTTCTGAACCTGGATTATCCACTTCTGGATTTGAATGTTGGGAGGGTACCTCAGTTAAGGTAGGATGTGACAGAAAAGTAAATGTTCTGTTTATTTCCACAAACAAAATAAATCACAAGACAACCAGCAGATCCTTTCGTGGAACCTTCTAGGCTCCTTCCTTCTACTACATGAGACCTACTTAGTCTCCAAATCTCACCTTTACATAGGATCTTGGCAAAAGAGGGGCATTCAACCTCCAAACCACCTCAAGGCAAAAAGAACCCCCATTCCAAAGCTGGATTGGTTTTTGATCTTTTGGTAACAGATAATACTGACAAAAATGTCACAATGTGTGATATTCCTTAGTCTGGGCTAAGGACATTACGGAAAGGTCTACCTAGCAGAATATGATCTTCTTTGTTCTCTCTCACCCCTCATTATACCTGTCTTTTCACAGTTTGTAAGTTGCCAAGTCTTTCCGGAATTACTTTTCATAATCGTGCGCAGTTCCTTTCAGCTTTTCCTGCTGATTAGCCATACTGCTGAGACATTCCACTCTTGTGTCAAGTGTGAGGTGTTCAGTAGGCAGTTCTGATCTGTAGTATTCACTATCCTGGTGCTGCTTTGCCAATAGAATCTTTTTGCATCTTATTCCCTGGTGCCAAGCATGCAAGATTCATTCTGCTTTACTTGTGGTGACGTTAAGAAACACAGCATGTGAGATACAGTCAGAAACACAGAGTGTGAGATAGTGTCAGAAACACAGCATATGAGATGGTCAGAAAAATTGTATGTGAAATAGTCAGAAACACAGCGTGCGAGATACAGTCAGAAACACAGCGTGTGAGATACATTCCAGATTTTTAACTTGGGAATCTAAAACTGGGAGAACGTCACTGGACTGTTTTTGCATTTGATCCGAGAGAAAACTGTCTTATAGTACTGCTTATATTTGATATATTAATCTGGTCCTGTACACCTGTGAACTGGGAATATTATTACTGTCAGCAGGGTTTGGAATTTCCTCCAACCTCCAGTCCTGCACTGATTGGATGACAGCACTTGGTGATGAAGATTGGATAGCACTCCTCCAATTGGACAGCCCAGGTGATGGGGGGTACCCACAAGCCAATCATGGAGAGCCACAGATTTATTGGGGTCACAAGGAGTCTTGCGCATAATATACTCAAAACAGGAGGGTCAGAGCTGTTAGCTTTATCCCATTGTTAGCAGGGGACTTAGAAAGGAGGTTTACCTGTACCTGCTGGAGCACCTGCCTCCCCAGGACTCCACCAACATGGTTTCCTCAGCATTCCACACCTGTTACTCTAATATCACTCCTCCAACAACCTAGCAAAGTAAGACTGAAATTAGTTGGTCTTCATTGAGCTTGTCGCCAATAAGCTGGTCTCCAATAAGCTGGTCTCCAATAAGCTGGTATCCAATGAGCTGGTCTCCAATAAGCTGGTCTCCAATAAGCTGGTCTCCAATAAGCTGGTCTCCAATAAGCTGGTATCCAATGAGCTTGTCTCCAATAAACTGGTCTTTAATAAGCTGGGCTGCGTTCAGCCCCGACAAAACGTAGCAAAACGTTTATTTAAACGGAAACGGTGGTGCGTTGAACACCCTGTTGTGTTATGCAAGCGTTGCCTTTTTAATACGGCGGGGTTTATATACACGTCGCTGCTGATTGGGTAACACCTCTGACACACCCACCAAAGAGAGAAAACATACCTCAAAGCCCGTTGCACACCGTTTCGAGGAAACATGTCATTCAACCCGGAAACCGTAGCAAAACGGTGCACACCATTTTCAGATTGAACGTGGCTCTAGTCTCCAATGAGTTGGGCCGTGTCTGAATCAGCACTCTTCCACACTGTTGAGTAGATTGGGCGAGAAAGTCGTAGTGTACGCGAAAAATGTTTCAAATTGCAGTATACTTCAAACACCCGGATGACACACTTACTTCCGGGGTTTCGCTGAGTACATTCGGGAGCACCACAGAACTATTCGTATATAGTTATGTGGGGAGCACACTTTTCAAGAAGTACACGAACATTTTGGTCACATAAATATGACGTGAACTTCGTTTAAAAAAAAATGAGGCGCAGCTTCGCTGACGTTTTCCTTCAAATACAACAAAAACAACACGTGACATGGCAGCGCAAGAGTGTGGCGCAGGGTTGCCAGATCTTGTAAGACTCTCCAGCCAAATGACGCTCAAAACTATCCCAAATTATAGGCTATTTTTAACCGAAACCAACGTATTTTAAATATAAATCATGTTTTACTTTTTAAAATAAGTGCGTGCTTTGCGACTTTTCATTTTTACCTGTGACTGCACTTTGAAAGTATCCCAATTTAGCTTTAAAACTGCGGACATGGCAACACTGGTGGGATGTCTTCTGACCTGCTTACGACACTTCCACAGTGCGCTTGGACAATAGTATGGCGGATATTTTTTGCGGACTGCTAAACAGTGCACATTAAACAGCACACTTCTGCCAGTGCACTGTCCGCAGGAGACAGGGCGCAGACTAGATAGAGCTCTGATTTAGTGATGGGCAAAACAGTTCACTTCAGTGACTCGAATCACTAGAATCAGTTCATTAAAAAGATTTGTTCAAAAGATTTGTTCACCGAATCGTTCAGTGCTTTGGCAGAGCTCCGACTGCGTACTGCGTAGTCCGACTCACTCAGTGAACTGAAACGGCCGAACGGTTCATGCGGAAGTGCTGTCGCTTTGACAAACGCGCCAAACTCCGTTTACAAATCTTGATATTTTAAAAGTTTCCTCGTTGAATATCAATATTGGAGGTGAACGCTGGTTTTCAATGACTTTTAAGTCTTAACTTGCTGGGCCTGATTCTGGCAGTTTGAGCCGCTGATTATCACTCAGGATCACGTCACGTTAACTCACTGTGTCTAGTAGCCTTCAGTGAACGAATCACGACACGTTCGCTCCCAGAAGTCCACTCTGCACGCTCGCTGCCTCGCTCGGCGCCCGCCCGCCCGTGAATGATTCGTTCAGCACAGCAGAACTGGTTCGCAGGGGACGAATCACGTTCGCTCGCGGCAGTCCCTCCCCCTCCCTGCACGTTCGCTGCTGATCAGATCCGTTCGAGAGCTCAACTGAACTGAGAAATGAACGGATCTTTTCAGTAAGTGATTCAGTTCAGTTCGTTCACCCAAAAGATTCGGTCTTTTGAACGAATCGTTCGCGAACGACACAACACTACTCTGATTCGGACATGGCCCAGGACAGAATCACTAGCTGCAACCATACCATTTTGGGGTAAGTAAAACAATATCAGATTTTTCAAAATGGGTGAACTAGCTATCACTTTAACTTCAAAACTTTTCACTCAACCATCTACTCTTACACCAACTCCCTGAAACTCAGGCAGTGGAACATATTTATTTGACAGTTAAATGCTTACAGATGTTGGCTACAGTAAAACATGTATCGCTAACGTTTGCTTCAAGTCGGCGAAGGCTACGGTAAAGTTTGCTTGCTAGCTAGATAGCAACGTTAGCATATCTAGTGAGGTTATCCGGCATTGAAACTGACTCTCGTGCACACAGTATTTTGGCTTTTAATTAAATCGCGTTATAAGAGCCGGACTCTCAGTAACTGCGACTCCCAGAGTCTCCTATATTTTGGGTTTTAGCCTAGTGCTTGCAGGAAACTGTAGTGGGATACATTTTGCCATATTTAGCCTACAGCAGGGGTGTCCAATCTTATCCGGAAAGGGCCGGTGTGGGTGCAGGTTTTTGTTTTAGCCCAACACTACAACACCTGATCCAACTAATTAACTAATTGTGCTCTTCAATCAAGACCTTGATAAGTAGAATCAGGTGTCATAGTGCTGGGCTAGAACAAAAGCCTGCACCCACACCAGCCCTTTTCGGGTAAGATTGGACACCCCTGGCCTACAGCATCGCATGTGTCCATGTCATGGTGACCTTACTGGGAGGACAGATTACATTTGGTTAAGCTAACGTTAGTATTTAGTTGAATAAAATACTGAGGTTTATGCGTGGTTATATGGGAATCTGTTTTTTTTCCTGTTTTTATTTTATCTAAATATTTATTTTATTTTATTTTTGTTTCAGGCTACACCATGTTCTTCAACACATTTAAATAAACTTAAAAAGTTAAGTCTCTGCATACATCTCCCTTTGGGTCAGGAGGTTCACATTAAAAAACAGCTGGAGGCTAATGTAGGTATTTGGATATGTTTTGAGTGTATTGTAGGTAATTGAATATGTTGTGAGTGTAATGTAGGTATTTGTAGTTACCACAGTGGACCTCTTCAGCTTCCTCCTCCCCCCACAGAGTGTGGACCGCTCATCCTTCAAGATGACCCTTATCCTGGGCTACACCGTGTTCCTGTTCATCACAAACAACCTGCTATCCATCACCGGCAACAGGACACCACTGATAAGTCAGCATGAGAGTGTGTACTGGAACGGTGTTTAGTGTGAGGATGTGTATTGGAACAGTGTTCAGTGTGAGAGTGTTTATTGGAACAGTGTTCAGTGTGTGTGTATTGGAACAGTGTTCAGTGTGAGAGTGTGCATTGGAACAGGGTTCAGTGTGAAAGTGTGATTGTTTGTGTACTGAGAGTCAATATTTTAAATGCCTGAGGAAGTTCTATAATGCCCTCACATTTCTTTTTGAAGAATTAGCAACATGATTTCACCTTCTTTAGCATCCAAACTGAATAAACTGCAGGGAAATGACATTGACTATTGACATTGTTACATACAGTATAATCAGGGCTTCCACATAAAAAAACTGGTTTCTGTGGTTCTCCAGGTTATGAAGTATGCCAGGGAAAATGCCTGAATGAAATTGAACACTAATTATTTTTTCCTCCTAGAACTGTGCACCTGACTAAATTAGCACAAGATTAAAGAGGTTATTCCAGAATGTAGATGTGATGCAACCGATTGCCATTTCATCAATTTAAAATGAAACTCTCTGGTGATAAAACTAGTGACAGCGCTCATGGATTATGTTTGAAATCTTTGTGCACATGTTCTGGGTATGCCTGGAAATATTCTGGAAATTCTTGGAAATAGTTATAGCCTATAGATTTTAGCATGTAGACCAATCTAATCTTTAGCTAGCCACCATAGGCGGTGAACCATTGGACATCTTGGGGCAACGGGGGCAATTTTTAATCATGACGTTTGGCTGTATTCCACTTTAATTCACTTAGTTTGATTAATGCAATGATTCTATTGAACGTCTTTATTTGATATGTTTGTTTGTGTGTTGTGGGTCTGCCCCACTGTCTATGTCTTTTTTGTTGTTGCTGGTGGCTAAAATAAAAGTTATTCTATTCTATTCTAAGGACGAGAATTTGGGGACGCTAATTAGTAGGCCCATGCAATAATGATAGTTATTGTGGGCCTTTAACACAACCTTTATGTTTGCAGTGAAAGCATTGCTTCACAGAATATCACATCTTCCTTGAATAAACACATTTACTTGCAGTAACAAAGAAACTAGTGGCGGTGAATAGAAATCCAAGGCCAATGTTTAATGTGCAATCCCATAACCACATTTTAGGCTGAGTTTTTCTGTGAAGCATATTGTGACAACTGGTTGTGAAATGCGCTATATAAATGAATAGATTTTCAACTATTTTTCAAGTAAAATAAGTTTTGTCCACAAAGAAAGAGCTAGCCAATCAGCAGGCTAACTTGCATTTTCACTCTTTTGCAGAAAAAACGACACATAAACTTGCAGGGAAAACATGTTTTTAATACTGTATAATGAATTCATTATTTTGACTCTTCATGAATTTAACTGAAAAACCTTTCTTTTAAAAACATAAATACAACACATGGCAAAACTGGCACAGGCACCATAATCAATTTTGCCAGTTGGGAGACTGAGGTATTTTGAGTGATCTCAGCATAGGTCCTGAATGACAACAGTGAGCAAAGAAGGTTATTGATCACAACTGACAGTTTAGTCACAGACATTTTGCTACTGTTGAGTCACAGGTTTGGCCACTGCTTTTAAATAAGCCATCCAACTTTGACAACTTGGCAAACTGGCAATATCTGCTGGTTTGTTTTCTTGCAGGCATATTTTCCATCAATCTTTGCACATCGGAAAATAAGACAATACTGACAAAGAAAGTACCACAGCTAAATTAATTAATAGTGTTTGCAATACATTCTCTGCATATGTTTGACATGCTCAGAGGCTATTATACATTTTAAAAAGTGAGTTAACATGAAGTCGTTAGACAGACATTTTGCTACTGCTGAGTCCAGGTTTGGCCACTGCTTTTAAATAAGCCATCCAACTTTGGCAACTTGGCAATATCTGCTGGTTTGTTTTCTTGCAGGCATATTTTAGGCTAACAAAACACGGTGGTTTCGTTAGAGAAACGTTTGAGAAACGAAGCCAAAGAGCATGAAGCCATGTTCCATGGTACACTTAATTTATGTAATTTACCCTTATTTTCCTGCAGTGACACAACATGTGGCCTTTTTATACTCCACATGATTTATTCTCATTTTTATTCATTTCATTTTACTGAGGTTTGTTGAATATTAGAGAAACACAGTTAACCTTCCCTTTAAAGCATATTAAAAGACAGCCCTTACACTAAACCCAGATAACAATCCTGCAACCATCAGAAGTTAGCAATGAAATACAGAGCTTCCTATAAATCCTATGACTGTTATATGAGACTGTTGTATGAGACAGTATTTTGGTCTAACAGGGAATCCCCTTTTACATGCAGGTTATTGAGAGAGTAAGAGACATGATGAATATTAAAGAAAAGCCATACGGCCCCAAAAGCAGCAGGACTCTGCATTGCACTACTGCTTCCATGGAGCACATCAGCTGTGTCATCACTTCCTGTCTGAGTACTCTCTCGCATCTTCGACCCACTTCCTGAGCACCGCCTCCTTGCCCATCTTCCAGAGCTGGGACAGGTGATGCTTCCTCTTGTGCGACGTGATCATCAGATAATCTTTGTTTTCGGGGTACAGAGTGACTGAATGTTCGGCCATTACCAGAGATTGGCAGAACCGGGCCAGTACCAGCACAAAGAGGGCATCGCGCTCCGCCTCGTTCAGCGGGAAGCTGCTCTCCCAGCCCGCTAACACCGCCCCCCCCCACTTCCAGTGGACTTTGGCTCTCGGTCATCATGTACATGATGGTGATGGCCAGCTCAAAGACGTAGTAGCCATTGCTCATGTCCCCAAAGTCCAGGATCCCAGTGATTCTGTAGCCAGTTGTAGCGTCTGGCTCCACTAGGATATTGAGGTCATTGAAATCTCCATGGTTTATACCTAGAAAGAATACCTTGATCAAACACTCAAATGTATATAATCACAATAAGCGTGCTTACACTTGGACAATCCTTGAATATATTTGTAGGCATTAATCATGCTCTACTAGCTCCTTTAGGTGCTGAAGTAAGTAGTTTTCTAGTTTGAAATCCTTGTATATACTGTATCAGCATGGACACTGCACATCTTTGTTTGTATATCATGTCCTTTGGTCACGATTTTTACAAAACTTTTGTATCAATATTAACCTTCACATTCTTTATGGGGTCAATTTGACCCGATTTAGTGTTATACGTCCCTTAAGAACCAGTTAACCTTATTTTTTTATTTTATACGACTTTTCCTAATTTGCTGGGATCAAATGGGGGTGTGGTGTATATGTATAAAATGTAAGAAAATATACAACCTTTTTTATTTTTTATCAGATTTTTTGTGGGTGATTCTGGTGCCACTTTCCCATGCAGGTTTTAAACTTCACAAACTTTACCTTACCACAGGCTCTAAAATTAGATGTTTCATCACAGATTTTTAATATTTAGGGATAAAAGGGTAGTCAATTGGCAGATGCACACAAGGTTCCACAGAAAGTGTCAAAACTTTTCTATTACAATAGTTTTGTCAGTTTAAACTTTTGGGGTTAATTTGATCCCAAACATAAAAGGCATCATAAAATGTCAACATAATATGAGGGTTAAGAAAAGGCTTTGGTAAAAATGATTGTGAACTGTCAATAAGTGGGTGGTCGGGAAGGACTCACACTTGCGGAAGGAGCTCATATTCACCAGGACTTGCGTCTCGAACATCTTCATGACGTCTTTCACGACCTGCTTCTCATGTTCTCCCTCATATGTTTGCAGGTATGGCTCCAGCATAGGCAGATTAGCTAGGTTCCACAGCCAGTTCTCCCTCTGCAGGGCTGACAGTTTGGGGTGCTCCGTCTGCCAAAGCAACCTCAGCTGAGTTTACAGCAGGACCCACAATGCACTGGGGTGCTCCATCTTTGTTTCACATGTGTAACAAGAATACTGCTGCTCCATGTTACATACGGGCTCTATTTTCCGGCTGGCGCATTGGCGTAGTGACATTTTCAGCATGTATTTTCATGCTCCTGAGCCCATTTGACTCACCGTGTGCCGGAAATGGGAGGAGAGTCGCTGGTGGAGGTGTGTCAGTCCCACAGTTCTTATAGAGTTCAGTGGTCAGTCCAGATCGAGCAGCGAAAGTGTAAATTTGGGGCTCTATTTTCCGGCCGGTGGCGAGCCATCACTGGCGAGGTTGAGCACGTGTCTGAGCCTGGTAATTTGGTGACACGCCGTGTGCAGAAGTGGGAGGGAAGCCGCTGTTGGGGGTGTGTGTCCGTCAAGAGGGAGCAGCCCAGTTCAATTATACTGGAGCGGAATGCAATTTTGGAATAAGAGTAGACTGCGATTCACACTTGCACTGCCCACCAGGTGAGACCACGTTTACGGCGCAAATCGCACCACAGCTTATGGCGAGTTGCTAATTTCAGGGCTTTCCCCAATGCGTGCATGATCATAACCTATTCAAAAGCCAATCAACCATTTTTGTGGATCACATGCGGTCCAATTTGACTTTGAAATAAATCCCCCAAGCAGGAAAAAATTATACTTTGCATTTATTGCTCATTGTATCTTTTATAATGTTAGAGAGATACTGCAGAGCCTTTTCTAAAGCTGATGGTTAGTATAACTTACCTCAGTAATAAATAAATAAAGTTATAAGAGATCAGAGCATCCCTTCGGTTTCCTCGCACCACTTGGCAGCCATTGTTTAAATTTATTTTTGGAAGACCTAGGTGTCACGTGACCCAAACTCTCGTCTGTGATTGGATGGTAGAAAAATATTGCTCGCCTCGATAAAAATTGTTCAGATATTGATTTATCAATAGGAAAATTGCCAGCAATCATTGCCTGTCAATATTGCCTGAAAATATTGCCCATGTACCATCAGCTTAAGGCCTTATTTACCGCTTCAGTTTGAACTGGAACTTGTGAGTAGGTGTGCTCATATGACGATGATGCCACGTAGTCATATTATGAATATTCATACGGTCAAGGAGTGAAAGGGTGTGCCTCGGTGAACTGACTCAGCCCCCTTCCTGCTCTCTCCTCACTACTAAACATTAAACAAACAACAAAATGGTGAGCGACAAGAGTGACAGCAGTACTGCAGGGAGTTTTGAGGTGGAGGAGTGGAGGAAGACGATTCCTTTGCGGTGGAAGACTCTCCTCGCGAAGATGTTGCTTGGGCAATACAGCCATATTCATTCGAGCCACTGGCAGCAGCAGCCACCGCCCCAGCTGTATTGGTCTTCGCGAGGAGAGGACCGGGGATGTAACAGATTGGTAAAGCTAACGTTACCTAGCTAAGTTAGCTTGTTTGTCTGCCTAAAGTAATGTTACTGTTGAATACATTCAAATACACAGCAAAACTCAGTCGCACAGTAACGTTAGTATATTGAACATGGCTGGTTGTAGGGCCCTCATAGCTCCAATTGGTCCGGAGAGAATTGTTACAATTTATTAGCTAACATTAGTTAGGGTTAGGGTTAACCCTAACCCTAACCCTAACATCATTCATAAATGATAGCTAAGATAACTAGTTAGCTAACTTTCCAGTTCTCTCTGGACCAAACGGGGCTAAACTCACACACAAAAGACTGCCTTGCATTACCTAACTTATCGATACATTCCGTCCGAGTTACTGACCAACTCAGCTTCTTCCAGTCCGTCTCAAGACCCGCCTTTTCACCCTGCTGTAATCGTATCCTAGTTTCTACGTAATAGTGTCTCGGTTTTGCTAGGGCTACATCAAATGTATTGCTATAGTTTATTAGCTAACGTTACGTATTCATAAAAGATAGCTAAGATAGCTCACCCAATAGGTTGCCTTCAACCCCACATTAGCTATTACCTATCAGTAATGTCAACAGTTTGCAAAATCATTTTTGTTGTAGCTTGTACAGATAACTTGCATGTAAACAGAAAAAAAACTAATGTCCCAACAGGTGTGCTTGTGGCCACTGCTCTAACCTGTCCCCTCCAGAAAACCTGTGTTGCCGTGAGGTTACCGAGGTAACGTTATGTCAGCGTAGTTATGAAGCTATTCTTGATTTGTCTAATAGTGCTGTAGTTGGGCATGCTTGGCCCAACTACAAGTACAATGTAGTACAATATAAGTACAATGTAACTCATGTATAGGTATATTGTACTAAGCTGTTTTACTTGATGTAATGATTACAAAATGTACATGTAAATACAGTATACATCCCACAGACTACAATGTAGGTATTATGTAAATACACAGGTATTTATTTATTTATTCGGCAAGTCCGCATGCTCTACACCGATAGCTTGAAGCCACTGGCTAAGTAACGCTGGGTCTCTCGGCAGATTATGAAAGCTAGCAGAGCCGGTGGCGTTGCACCGAGGAACGATACATCTCTGACTCCTTGGCATAATGCAGGTATTTTATCTAACGATACCAAATAGTAAGACGTTGTAGATGAATAACTCTCTATGTAGCTCGATATAAGTCGTAATATTAATGTTAGCAGTAATACAAAGCAATTTGCATTTGAACTTGAACTACCTAGTTAGCAGTACAGGGGTCTCCCAGTCTCAAAGAGGAAAAAAGAACCGTTGGTCTGTGCTTTTATACCACGTGCCCAGCCGAGACCACCCCTAGAACCACCTCAACTCCACCCATTTTTATGTTAAGGATCTCGTGACGTCACGAATCCCCGGAAACCAGCGTATTGGTAAGCCTACACAAAAACTCAGAAAAAAACATTTTCACTAAACATGAGATTTCCGGACATAAACAGTTGTGCATGATCATAATCTAACCCAAAACATCGGTTTTCAACGGGAAGTCAGTTTTTGACTGCAGTATCACTTTAATTCTTGTATCTCTTTTGGTTTTTAATTGTTTATGGCTGTTATTATACTGCATTGTTGTCTGACGGGTACTTTATTATTTATTACACCATCTGTAATGAGAATAATGACAAACTTGGTGCATACATTCAATCTTATTGCACATATAGCGATAAAAACGTATGTCTTAACTCAAATACACTCAATTAAATCAATGCAAAATAGTTATCCTATCATCTTCCAATGCAGAATCCTAAAGTTGACAGAAGTCGCTAATAAACGTGGCGAGGAAAATGGGATATGTTGCATGGGGAAAATTGGAAATAGATAAATGATTAAACGCTTGCTAGGACCGAGAAAATAGGAAAAGAGGAGGAGTTGATGACTTACAGCCATTTTACTAATCATGTATTCCATACTGTTCCAGCATAATTTACAGCTAAATCTAGTCCCACCCCTCAGTTCCCATAGAGATCCATTCAAATGCAGAGACGTTATAGTAAATAGAGTCTTTTGATGTTGTTGGGTCACAGACATCAGGAAGTCATGGCATGTGAAGGATATGCAACCAAATATTAAAAGTTTAAAGGCACAGTCAACTTAGTGTATGTAAACTTCTGACCCACTGGAATAGTGATATAATGAATTAAAAGGTAAATAATCTGTAAACAATTGTTGGAAGCATTACTTGTGTCATGCACAAAGTAGATGTCCTAACTGACTTGCCAACACTATAGTTTGCTAACATGAAATCTGTAGAGTGGTTAAAAATGGGTTTTAATGACTTCAACCTAAGTGTATGTAACTTCTGACTTCAACTGTAGGTAGTTTATTTGACTCATAGGTAAAGGATATTTCAATGAAGCTACAAAAGTGTAAGATTGTTTTTCTAATGATAGGGAGAAGCTTACAGGAATGCTCTGAGGGAACATGATTCCCTGCTCATTAAGGGTGATCCCAAGTGGAAAAAAAAACATTTAGAAGTATGAAATCTTATTTTCAATTTCAATAAAAAAAACAAATCGCTGGTTAAATTTAATCTAGAGGCCAGGCCTAAATGAATTCCGCTCCATTGAGGCAATTTGACATAAGCTGTCAAACTAGAATGCACATCGCACCACTCCTACCCTATAATTGCTGCCTGCAGTTGTACTTGTGTTTAGCTTTGACCTCCTTACCTTATGCAGTATTGTGTCCATCGTGGCTGCCATCCTTCCAACCTGGTAGAGCATCTGTGGGGAGCAGGCGATCTTCGAGATGGTGGTGCCAGGCAAGTAGGTCAATAATCTCACCAAGTACTTCTGACTGCCGGATCCACAATCTGCCAAGATACAAGATACACCTTACAGCATGTTAGCCACATATTGACACCTGATGGTAGCTATCCGTGGGACCCAGCGCATTAACGTGTGGCGCGGGACAAATCGTCAGTGTTGTGGGCGGGAGTGGACGGTCAGCCTGCAAGTGCGCGCGGGTGCGGGATAAAAAGACGGGGAGAGATATCCCGCAAAAGATTGAGGGGTCGATTTACTAAGATCCCAAATAAGGGGTGTTATTTTGTGGGAGCAGCCAAAGTATTTGCACGCGTTAACATTTCACACTTTACAGGTGATCAACTAAGAGTCATTATGCAAATTACTCCAGCCGCAAACAGCCATATTTAAATGAGAGATTTTGCGTGTTTGGAATGGTTATACTGTAAGAAAACGGAAAGTCTCGCATTAATGTTGCCGTTTTTATGGTATTTTTTTTTTAGTGAAACTACTGTTACACTGAACGAGAGCTGGCGGTTTATTACGAACTGTTTCATTGGATGTCTCGGTTTCTGCCGGGAGTTTCTCAGGACTGAATTAATCATAACTATGATTAGGTTACTAGCACTAAGACTACTCGTTCCATAAGTGTCCCAGAAAATCACATTTCCATTTGATCATGGGTTTTATTTATATAAGGTTTTGATTTGCTTGTTATTCACTGTTTGTTATAATAGACACTGTAGCATATTGTTTGTTTGATTGAAATATGAGTTACTCTTGTATTCTCTAACACGATTTGCTTTATGATTTAAAAATATATACACCGTTTAAATGCACAGTAGACACTTATATTTTGCATCATATAATCACGACAGTGTAGCCTATAGATCATCGATGTTCAGCTAACTATTTCTATCTACAATCATATGTATAAAGTGATAAGCAAGCTGTGTTGTTACCTGTACAAAAATACATTTCCCAAATTGGTATGCGATACTTTACTGAAAACGAGGACGTTTCTATGCATACTACAATGATTAAACAGATCCTGGTGTTACGACAGATGAAGTTCAATTCAATTCAATTTTATTTATATAGCGCTTTTCACAGACGACTGTCACAAAGACGCTTTACAGAACAGAAAGGGGAGGAAAGGGGAAATGGGAAATGCCAGCTCTAAGCCAGCTCTAAGCCCCCAGATAGCAGAGGTAAAAACTCTCTAGTAGGGAGAGAAAAGCCCTCATACTGTGGCGAGAAAAAACTCCCCGATGGGAAGAAATCTCGAGAGGAACCCGGCTAATGGAGGGATGCCCATCCTCCACTGACCTATGGTTTGATTATTTCATAGGGAGGTATTCTACTCTGATGACTCCGTCATGTAGAGATCAGCAGTGGCAGGTGGGGGGCGCCTAGCTGGTCTTGGGCTGGAGCTCCGGGCCAAGAGGGGGGCGGGGGGAGGGCTCGGGAAACTCGGGAAACTTGGGCTAGAGCTCCGGGCAGGTGCCCAGAGCAGGACAGAGGTGCCTGCGTGCGATAAGGAAACCCCGGCAGAATCAGGCTATGGCAGCATAGCTAAGGGCTAAACAGAGCATTTAACTTACACTTATCACAGGTAAAGTTATCATTAACGACGGAGAAGAAATAGCTAAACATATCGCACACAGAGCAAGAGACAGCCCAAGTAGGAGAGACAGAGTGAGAGATGGAGAAACCGGCGAGCCGAAAGCAGCCATTAGACCCCATAAATTACTTACGTTTTATCTGGCTGTATTGAGTTGGTTTGCTCGTGGATGATATAGGACGTAGAGAGAGAACTTAAGCGCTTTATTGGTAGTACTGTAGTCCAAGGATTGTTTTCAGACGATGATGCCAAAAGAACAGGAACGAGATTCAAAGAATAAAAATAAAGCGAAAATTCAGCAGCGAATTTTCAGCAGCTGTTTGGAGAACGCCGTTCAAACAGGAAACAGGAAACCGTTGTCACCAACAAGAAATCGTCAACAGGAAATTAAAAGAGTTCTCCGGGCTAGTTTTGTATTTGAATAGCCATCATCATTAGATGTGGTTATAGGCGTTCACAGTGCAGCTATTGTTATCTAAATAGTTTTGCATACCTATGTGAACAGCCATCATCGTTAGGCATGCCTATACATGTGTTAAGTAGGGATGTAAACGGTTATTCGGGTAATCGGTTACTCGTTCGAAAAATTGAAACTCGGATTACGTTACACCTCCTGACCGCACGAGGACGCTACGGGGGCGCTTTAGACAAATAAACTCCATGGCAGATATGAGCAAAGCAGGCTGTCTGGCAAAGCTACACATGCCATAGCTAGCTAACGTTAGCTTTCGTTATCTCTTTCTGCTGCGCGTCTGCTGTAGTCCTGTCCGAGTAGCATCAACATAGCGCTTTTAGGACGAGGTTCGTTCTCCCCCCCGTCTGTGTCAGCTGTCACAGCCGCCCCTACAGTATATAATAAATTCAATATTGTAATAAAAATACCACAAATATTAAAGGAGAAGTTCGGTATATAGCATTATAAGCCCTGTTATAAGGTTATTTACCATCATATACAACGGACCATATCAACATTTTGACGAACCGTGCAGCCGCTCAGCCGCAGGTATAACGGTCAATAGACTGCACACACGTTTGACTCCGGAGCATGTCGACATGCTAATATTTTTGAACTAAAACATGTAAGTTAGACTAGCTAAGTTATCTAGCTGTCAGCCCACGTTTGTTTAAACTGAGCTAAATGGAAAATAAAATAAAAAAAAGTGCTTTGATATTTTAGTTATTTGCAATTTAACGCATTTTAATGTATCTTTTTATTTTTTTAATTTTATTTATCTGAATTCATATGCCTTAACGTTATTCTATACTTTTTGTTGCTTAATGGTAAAAGTAATACAATAAACATTATTTCTTGTTCTGAACTTTAGCATAGGCTACTGTCATTTCTTCACCCCCCCCCCCCCCCCCCTTCAAACGAGTAACCGAATACTATTCGAATAGAGAAAGTGAGTAATTGAATACCAAATTATTCATTATTGTGGTTGCTTCAGCTCTCTTGCATTATTATTATTATTATTATTATTCAAGTTTTTCCACCGAAATGTTGTGACATTTATGGCATATTTTTGGACACCAACAGCCTTTGCGGTACTCTGCAGGCGGGAGTGGGACAAAACTTTTATGTTGTGGGCTGGAGCAGGACAAACGAGTCCAGTTTTGTTCGGGAGCGGGCGGGAGTGGGATGGAATCTTGCAGGAGTGGGCGGGAGCGGGATTAAATAATCAGTCCCGTGCAGGCATCATTTAGTGACGTCACATGGCGCTGTAATGGCGACATGTAGTTCAGCTGTCTCTCGTGTTTGTGTCTGTTAATTAGAATGTATTTTGTTGTGTCGGGCTTTTGTCTTTTGTTTTTTCATGCGATGTGATCTGTTGTGGTGCGGGGAGGCGGGCTGGAGATTTTTCGGGGCACTCCTGCCGCTTATTTTGATGATATTGGCGAATTGTCTTGCGGGATAATTTTGTTTGTGGTCGTCACCATGGAGACGCATTCGCAATATATGCTCGGGAATGTCCGTTGGATCTGCAGCAGCAAAGTTTACCATCGCTCTTCACCGGAGTTGAAGATGTCGGGACTGATCCGGGAGTACAGGAAATCTTCAAAAGGCAACCAGTGAATGGAGAAGGAGAAGATAATGCGGGGGAGGAGTGAGGCGACGACTGGGAAGGTTGACGCAGTTCGGTGGATCCGTTTCAACGGTGAACAGAGACCGCAACACTGCGTGTATGGAGGAAAATCGCAGAGGCGCAGTTTGTGTGTTGGACTGCTTAATGCCACTGGACATCTCGGGACAGCGGGGGCTATTTTTAATCATGGCACCATAGCTGTATTCCACTTTAATTCACTTGATTAATGGAATTATATTTGATATATCTGTTTGTGTGCTGTGGGTCTGCCCCACTGTCTCTGTATTTGTGTTGTTGCTAGGGCTACAACTGAAGTTCCCAAACGGGAAAATAAAAGTTATTCTATACCTCTACCTGACAGCATGTTAGCCACATATTCACACCATCCAGCATGCTAGCCACATATTCACACCATCCAGCATGTTAGCTACATATTCACACCATCCAGCATGTCAGCCACATATTCACACCGTCCAGCATGTTAGCCACATATTTACACCGTCCAGCATGTTAGCCACATATTCACACCATCCAGCATGTTAGCCACATATTCACACCGTCCATCATGTTAGCCACATATTCACACCTTACAGCATGTTAGCCACATATTCACACCATCCAGCATGTCAGTCACATATTCACACCGTCTAGCATGTTAGCCACATATTCACACCATCCAGCTTGTTAGCCCCATATTCACACCAACCAGCATGTTAGCCACATATTCACACCATCCAGCATGTCACCCACATATTCACACCTTACAGCATGTTAGCCACATATTCACACCACCCAGCTTGTTAGCCACATATTCACACCGTCCAGCATGTTAGCCACATGTTCACACCTTACAGCATGTTAGCCAGATATTCACACCTTACAGCATGTTAGCCACATATTCACACTGTAGGCTACAGCATGTTAGCCACATATTCACACCATCCAGCATGTTAGCCACATATTCACACCTTACAGCATGTTATCCACATATTCATACTATAGGCTACAGCATGTTAGCCACATATTCACACTGTCCAGCATGTTAGCAGTGTTATTGTTTCGTAATGCAGTGCTCATCCATACCAATATCCTCCAGACTCATCTTGGTCCCAGTTAATTTTGGCAGGGCGGTCTGAGCAGGCAGCCCGTTCTGGTGCAGCCAGGCCATGGCGTGGGTCTGGACCTCAATCAAGTCCATGTTTTGGCTGCACACAGAGTTCATGATCTTCAGCACATACTCGCCTCCCTCACTGTCCCCCACGTGAAAGTTCTGGTCATCATAGCTAGGCAAGGGGCGGATCTTTGTCACGGTCAACCCAAAGAGACGGCCAATCAGCTGTGAGGCCTGGGACTCGCTGAGCTTCGGCTTTGAGTCCTTCAATGACATGTCAGCTGCACAGAAAGACAGACCAGTAGCTTTTAATTTACTTCTGCACTGGGAAGCACTTCAGTTTTCACACTGCAAGTCCCAATCCGGGAATGGTTCGCCTCAAAATTTGGTAATGTGAAAGCTTTTTTCAAACCCGGGTGCGGAACAAGGAACTGTCCGCGAGTTCGCCTGTATGAGGTTGTCTGAGAACGATTCCAATCACGTAAGAATGCAATCCTTTCCCATACAGGAAGAAAAATCATGAGCGCATGCTAATATAGGCCCATTCCATGAATTGGTTTGCAATGAATGGATTTTCATACAGTGCCAATGCCCTCCTATATGGACAATTACTATTTAAAACTGTGTGAAATTATAGTGTATAGTCCTCCCCAGTATTTTGTTCCAATCACCTGGATTTGCTAATTAGCAATTCTTCAGCCAGGAAGTAGAATAATTAGTGAAGTCAGCTGGTTGAGTTCATGGGTGGAAGAAACATGCGGCAGGACTTTTACTTTCTGACCCCTGGATCTTACACCTCTGGTCTGTGGCATGGCCTGTCTATTACACTTAATTGCTACTTGGAATGTTGGTGATTTACAAACTTAGGCCTTTTTTTTGTGCACTAATTGTAAGTCCATCTGAATAAGATCATCAGCTAAAAGCCTAAAATGTAAATGGTATTACAAAACCATTAAGGGAAACTAATCAGGAAACTTTGGTCAGCAGCGGGTCTAGTGATGACCTCACTTTATAGATGCACGTGTATGATACTGCACTGCACGTGAAGCAGCCCATGCACCTCTCATTACTGTCTGTCTTCTCAAAGTGCTTACATTACATTACATTACATTTATTTAGCAGACGCTTTTATCCAAAGCGACGTACAGTAAGTGCTTCTACTGTGAGTAGATCGCATTCTATGCATCTGCAGCGCAACAAGGCATTCTCTGTGGAGCAATACATCGTTGTCCAGTGCTGTTACTATGTTATAATAATGCTGGTAATCTAGCAACGTCAGCATTAGTTTTAAAATTTTTGAAACGTGTTCCTCATCCTATAGCTAACGTCAGTCAAGCGGCAGACCCCGCTCCTTCAGGGGATAGCAGTTCAAGACATACACCCAAGCCCAGCCCATTCACCACCGCTGTATTATTTATTATTTATAACTAGGGCTGGGTATCGTTTGAGATTTTTCGATACCGGTCTCGATACCGATACCTAGTGTTCGATACCAATGCCAAATCAATACTTTTCCCGATACATTTCTTTGCTGAGTGTAAAGATATTTTTCCAACAATATCCAAAAAAGAATTTCTCATTAATATAGGCTTTGGCCCCCTAGTGGTGAGACGCATGCGTCTCAATTTTTTATAGTGTTCATATTTCTCTTAAATTCTAAATTAAAACGTTAATAAAACATGGAACTTTCGACGCAAAATTGTTATAAACAGTCACAGCCTGCGAACACATTCGTTTATATGCTTATCAGCTCTCAGGTTACACTACAGAGCCATAAAGCAGCAGGGTGCTAATAGCCCAACCCACTTTTTTTATTTGTTTACAGCCTTCACCTCGCCGCAGTCACAGGCAATAAAATGCATATCACAAAAGCTCTTGGTACCATTTCAACACGCTAAAAAATCAAGATCCGATTCAGGAACAATTGTATATTATTGAAAAGTTGTATAAATAAACATTAGGTGTTTTTTTCCCGTGCTCACTTCAGTATGCATACAACCGATATACTTCCGGTTTTGTATAAATACATTTTATTTTCTACAAATTCTCTTGATAAACATGTTTAAGCAACCAAATACGATACCTGGTTATGCAGTTATAACCCTTTTCTGAAGAATCCTCAACGTTTTTTCGTAACCCATTTATCCATTATCCAGGAAAGTCTCCATTTCCACAGTGCGTACCCATCGCATTCGCGTTTGTACGACGTTACTACCGTTGCGTAAAAACATGACTAGACTGCTACAGGAATTATCTAACGTAAAACACGTTGCTTATCTTCTACGGGGTTCTTCTTCTTCTTCTTCTTTGTGTTTTTTGGCGGATTGCAATACCAACTTTAGGTGCATACCGCCACCTACCGTACCGGAGTATGTAGAACAGGATTCCAGGAAAAAATAAATAAATAAATGAATATAATTATTTCTTTATTCTATGATATTAAATTAAGTTAATAAATAAAATGATAAGTATAAAGTAAAATTCTATATTCTATTAAACAATCCTGAACCTATTATGAACTCTATTAACCCTCTCTGTACTTCCCACACCTTATCTCCATTTGTTCCTAATATCCCGTCCAAATCCCAACCTCGTCCAACCTCTCTTACCCTTTGTTGCAAACGCTCCCTTTCATCTTTATATTTTATGCAATGCATTATTATATGTTCAGTGTTTTCAATTATACCACAATGTGCACAACTATGCGAATTTACTTTACCCAATAAAAATAAAGTTTTATTTAGCCCAGTATGGTCAAATCTTAGTCTTGATATGACTACCTCCTCTCTTCTGCTTCGCCCTTTAACACTCTGTGCTCTAACGGACTTTTGTATCCTATAATATGTTCTACCCTTACTGTCCTCGTCCCATTTTTTCTGCCAGCATTCCAGTATTTTCTTTTTAATTAATGCTTTACCTTCCCCTATTCCAAATGCTATATTAATTATGTGCGTCATATTTAGCGATCTTTTTGCCATCCTGTCTGCAATTTCATTACCCTCTAATCCCACATGTGCAGGTACCCAGCAAAATATTGTTTCTATTCCCATTCTCTGCGTTCTAAATAGACATTGAAACATTTCATATACTAGGTCTTCCCTAATTGAGTTCATTGTCTGAAGGCTAAAAAGAACTGCTGCAGAGTCAATGCACAGCACCACCCTGTCTGGTCTCACTTCTTCCACCCATTGGAGACTAATAATCACTGCCATCATCTCGGCTGTATATACTGATAATTTATCAGAAATTCTCTTCCCTATATGTATTTTAAATTGTGAGATATACACTCCTATTCCTACATGGTCATTTTGATCTTTTGATCCGTCAGTAAAGATATGTAGGTAATTAGAATATGTGTTTATTATATGCTGGTTTGCACAGTATCCTATTTCATGTTCCGCCCAATTTTTCTTTAGTTCCAGGATACTAAAATCAACTTTAGCTTTAGGGAAGAGCCATGGGGGAACATTACTTATTGGAGTAGGGGAATTGAAATGTATTCCATCTAGGTCATATTCTTCTGATTTATCTTTTATCTTCCATCCAAAACCTATTCCGTTATGTCTATACTCCCAGCATTCGTTTAGGACACTTTTAGTGGCATTTTCATCCCCACATCCCCTAAGCCGAATCCAGTATGTTAGAGCCAGTTTGTCTCTCCTGAGCTCTAGTGGGATTTCCCCTGATTCCACTAACACGGCATTACATGGTGTTGATCTCATTGCACCGATGCTAAGTTTCAAGGCTTTGCTTTGCATTCTATCAATTCGGTTTAAGTGCGATTTAGCTGCTGCCACATAAACAAAACACCCATAGTCAATTGCTGATCTCATCAAAGCCCTATATATATCTATTAATGCCTGCTTATCTGCTCCCCATGTATATCCAGATATAGCCCTCATTAAATTTATTACTTTTTTACATTTAGTTTCTAGCTTTTCCACATGTGTCTTCCATGTACATCTCTCATCTACCCAAATTCCCAAATATTTAAATTCCTTTACTTTTTCCATTGGTTGTCCATATAAAAGAAGACACTGTTCTTCTATCTTTTTCTTTCTAGTTATGAACATGTAGCAAGATTTACTTGTTGAGATTTTAAAACCCCAATTGTATGACCATTGCTCTACCTTTAAAATAGCTTTCTTAATCTCTCTCAGCACACTTGTGTTGTCTCTCCCCCTAATCCATATAGCTCCGTCATCTGCATATAATGATGAGCATATCCTTCTGTCAAGATTCATGAATATATCATTAATCATAATGTTAAATAACACCGGACTAATGACGCTTCCTTGTGGAATTCCATTAACGATATCATACTCATCAGATAACTCTGGTCCTACCTTAACTCTAAACTTTCGTTCTGATAGAAAATCTAGTACCCAGTTGTAAAATCTTCCACTAATACCCATTCTATTCATTTGAATTAACAGCCCTTCCCTCCACATAGAATCGTACGCTTTTTCGATGTCAAAGAAAACAATCACCATCAATTCTTTCATTTTAAATGCTTTCTCTATTTCATTGCTAACTTTAACAAGTGCGTCCATGGAAGACCTACCCTTCCTGAATCCATTCTGGTATGATGCAATTAAGCCTCTCCTTTCTAAGAAATAGTTAAGTCTTCGGACCAAAATCTTTTCCATCCATTTGCACAGATGCGAAGTTAAAGCAATGGGTCTATAATTTCCAGCATTATTTGGGTTTTTACCGGGTTTGCTAAAAGGTAAAATGAGTGCACTCTTCCATCTTTTTGGTAACAATCCTTCTCTCCATATTTTATTGAACAGTTCCAGAATTATTCTCAGTACTTGATCAGGTAATTTACGAAACATAGCGTAACTTAGTTGATCCTGCCCCGTTGCTGTGTATCCAGTGTTATTTATCGCTATTTCTAACTCACTCATAGTCAGTTCAGCATCAAGGTTTGTGTCTATATTATTATTTTTTCCCCTAAGTATATTACGATTTTCCCTTATCACTGTCTCTTTTCTCTTTTTATGCAGATCGTCTAAGTGATTCCCACTGTGTACATTAGCAAAGCTCTTACCCAATATATTAGCCTTTTCTTTATCTGTTACAGCTATTGTTTCTCCATCCTCTAAGATTGGGATTTTAGTATATTTCCTTTTGCCACTCATTGTCTTTAACATTTGCCATACATCACCTAGTTTCACTTCTCTGCCTATAGTAGCACAGTATTTCCTCCATGCATTCTTTTTACTGGATTTGATAATTCTACGAGTCAGAGCTTTTTTCTTTTGATAATCCATTAGGTTTTCTTGATTCAAGTTAGTCCTTAACACTCGTAATGCTTTATTTCGTTCTCTGATAGCTTTAGTGCATTCTTCATTCCACCATGGTACCGCTTTCCTTTTCCCTGTTATTCTACTCATGGGTATACTCTTTGATGCAGCATTCAAGATTAAGTTAGTCACTATAGAATAGCATTCTTCTATACTACCATTCATTGAAATTGACTTAATTCCCTCTATGCAGTATTCTTGATATTTTTCCCAGTCAGCTTTTTCAAAGCACCATTTTTCTAATACGTACCTTTCTTGGACATGCATATTCATTTCTATGGAGCAGAAGATTGGATAATGATCACTTCCTATACTAGAACTATCATCCACGTTCCATTTGCATGAGCATGCTAAATTTCTAGATACTAACGTTAGATCTAGACATGATAGGATATTTCTGTATATATCTAATCTTGCTCCTTTTCCATCATTAAGACATACTAATGCTCTTTCTTCTAACAGTTCTTCAACTACATTGCCATTATTGTCTGTATGTACACTGCCCCATAAGCTATTATGTGCATTGAAATCACCGCACCAGATTTCTCCTCTACCATGTTCAATCGTATTAAACATTTCAGCACTCAGCTTCTTGCACGGGTTATAAAAGTTGATTATTTTGAGACTGACACCTGTATTACACACTTCAATAATTATGCATTCTATGTCTGCTGGTGATGGTATTCTTCGGAAGACGACACTATCTTTGACAAATGTAGCACAACCGCCGCCTTGGTTGTCAACCCTGTCATACCGGGCTGAGGTATATCCTGGGATAATAAAATCTAGATGGGGTCGTAACCAGGTTTCTTGTACACATATAATATCCGGTCGTGGTTTTGCGTCAATTATATATTTTTTAAATTCTTGGCCATTTGCAATGAGACTTCTCGCGTTCCATTGTAATAAATGGATCACCATAATAATTTTAATCAATAACCGGCCCCCCTCCATCTGAGTTTACTTTCAGCATTTTATGTATCTCTTCTGCTTTCAGGTCTTTAATACCCAAAAATTCTTCCGCTGCATTCACCACTGTCTTAATTCTGTCACTTTTCTTCTCTTGCTTGGTAGCCACATTAATTATTTTACAAATGAAGGCTATGAAGCTTGTCTGATCCACTACCAACGAGTCTTCTTTAACCTTACATTTATGGGCACATTGAGTCTGCTGTACAATCGGATCACTTCTGTCTTCTTGCTGAATTCTAGGTCTGCTTGTTCTCTGGGGTAAAGGCCTAGGCCTACCACTACCTTCTTCACCTCTCCCCACCTCTTCATATGTTACAGTTCTTTGCATTTCTTCATTTACTTTCTTTAAAGCATCTGCATAGGATATATTATTAATCACTTTATATTTCTGTACCTCTTTTGCTTTAATCTGAACGGCACAGCCCCCAAACGCAGCACTATGATCTCCTCCACAGTTGCAACATCGCAGTTTAGCGCCTTTCTCACATTTGCCGTAATCATGTTCTCCCCCACATTTTGCACATCTTTGTTTGCCGCGGCACTGTTGGGCTATGTGTCCAATTCTTTGGCATTTATAACAGCGTATTGGTTTTGGGATATACTCTCTCACCCTATAATTGATCCACCCTATTTTGACTTCTTTAGGAAGTGTGCTCTCAAATTGTACCAACATTGACAGACTATCTTTCTTTACTCCATCTTTGTTTGTCTGCAACCTCTTAACTTCTATTATTTTCCCCCCTTCTACGGGGTTTCCTGCCCTTTCAAACGAAGTAAAACATGTCATATTCAAGCGACTGTGAACGGCGGTTCGCGCGTAAATTCAAAACGTTTTCGAGGAAGGTCGCAAAAGCGAAACCGGGAAGTTATTAATTTATTTTATTTTGTTTTCTGTTTTTTCTCTCTGAAACTGCTGTATTGGATCTAAAACCGGGACAGACAACCGAAAATAATAAACGTGTTTGGTGGGGTCGGGTGGTTACCCCAACATCATGGACCCGGGGGAGAGCGGGGGTGGGGGGAAGCAACAGGGAAAAAGGAAGGATAGGAGTGAGAATGGAGCAGGAAGAGAGCAAACTATGTCTCAGGAACAGACGGCTAGACCAAAGCTGCAAAAAATGATGGCCACTCGGGTGGAAGGGTTAAAAATAGGGTTCAAGTTTAAAATAGGGAATGGAAGCCCCAACCCGCTGAAAATAGCAGCGGATTTGCGGGATGAGATGGGTGACGTCCAGAGTGCGGAAATTTTAGCAAATGGGAATTTAGTTATAATGTGCAAAAATGCAGATCAGCGGGACAAAGCTATGGCTCTGCGGTCGTTGGGGGGAAAGGAGGTGATTGCGTATGATCCAGATGTGAACCTCAGTGCCAGGGGGAAAAAAGGGGTGATATATGGAGTATCGGTGGATATAACTGAGGCAGAATTGATTAATAATCTTAAAGGAGCTAAGATATTAACAGTCTCTAGATTTCGGAGCTTCAGGAATGGACAGAAGAGCGATAGCACGGCAGTGCTAATAGCCTTTGATGAGGAGGAATTGCCAGCAAGGGTGAGATTAGAGTTTTTAAGCTTCTCAGTGAAGGAGTATGAGCGACCACCACTAAGGTGCTATAAATGTCAGCGATATGGGCATGTGGCAGCGGTGTGTAGAGGTGAAAGGCGTTGTGGAAAGTGCGGGGGGGATCATGAGTTTTCGGAGTGCCGAGGGTCTGTACCAAAGTGCTGTAACTGTGGTGGAAGTCATGTCGCGGCGTACAGGGGGTGTGAGTTTCATATACGGGCGTTGCAAGTGCAGAAAATAAAAGAGACTGAGAAAATTACATTTGCGGAAGCGGTGAAGAGGGTACCTGTGGTGCCGGTGACAGGGCGTGTAGCAGCGGGAGAAGGGGGATCCAGGGGGAGCACAGCGGTGAGGGTGCCGGGGATACCGGCGCCGGCCCCACTGCCGGCGGGGTCAATAGTGGTTCAGAGGAAGGAGTTTCTGGGGTTCTTAATCCAAATAATACACATGGTCAAAAAGGTGAAAGAAAATATTAGTAAGTCGGATATTACGTTGAATGTGGTTAAAGAGGCAGATAAGTTTTTTGGGAAAACAGGGATTCAGCCAGAGGAGTTGCATTCATATGTGGCATCGGTGGAGCGTAAATCACGGGAAGAGGCTTTGGAGGAGTGTTCATGACTTTTTACGTACTGCAATGGAACGCGAGAAGTTTAATAGCAAATGGGCAGGAATTTAAAAGGTTTTTAGGCACTTATAAGCACAAACCACAAATTATTTGTGTTCAAGAAACATGGTTAAAGCCGGTTTTGGATTTTATAATTCCAGGATATGTTGCACTCAGGGAAGATCGGCTAGAGAAGGCTGGGGGTGGGTGTATGTTGTTTATAATGGAAGGCATACAGTATCGGCGGATAGGGTTACAGACGAGGCTGGAGTGTGTGGCAGTGGAGGTATGGGGTTCGCAGGGGAGGATTAGTGTGATAAATTTTTATAACCCGTGCCTCCAATTAAACATTAGGGACTTGAACGACATTATGGAAGCAGTGCGGGGTGCGGTGATTTGGGCGGGGGATTTTAATGCTCATAACACGTTGTGGGGTAGCACGCACAGGGATCGAAATGGCGAGGTGGTTGAGGAATTATTGGATTTATATGGATTGGTGTGTTTAAATGATGGGAGGCAGACTAGATTTCAGCTGAATAGTGGGACAGGTTCATGTATCGACCTGACGCTGGTCTCAGGGGAGCTGGCGAGGAGGGGGGGTTGGGACACTTTGGGTAGGTATTCAATGGGGAGTGACCACTGTCCGATTCTGTGTAGGTTTGGTGTTCGGGTGCCTCTGGAGAAGGATGAAAGGCCTAGGTCGTTTGACTGGAGCAGGGCTAGGTGGGAGGAGTTTGAGGAAAGGTGTACTGAAGGAATGGGTAGGGTTGAGGATGGGTCTGTGGATGGTTGGAATGAGACATTATGTAGAGTGATTACCCAGGCAGCGAACCACAGTATTCCTAGGAAGGGGCCGGCTAAAGTGCGTCGCATAGTGCCATGGTGGAACAGGGAGTGTGATGAGGCGATCAGGGCTAGGAATAAAATATATAAGAGACTGAGGCGGTACCCCCGTAATGAATAATATAGTTGAATACAAAAGGTTGAGGGCGGTGGCGAGACGGGTCATAAAGGCAGCTAAGAGGGAGTGTTGGAGGAAGTATTGTGGGACGCTGGGTATGGACACACCTGTTGGTGAAGTATGGGGAGTGGTCAGGAAGATGACGGGGGTCTATAGGCGGGGGGGTATGCCTGTGCTTCAATCAGGTGGTAGGGTGGCTATAAGCGATAGGGAAAAGGCGGATATGTGCGTAGAGGCGTTCCGTGTGGTGCACAGTGAGGCTAATGTGGGGGAGGAAGGCCTCAGGTCTCGGGCAAGGATGGTGGAGGAGATGACTGACAAGCTGATGAAGAGTAGTGACAATGATGGAGCTGGAAATTTGTTTTTTAAATTGGAGGAGTTGCGTAGAGCAATACGAGGGGGAGGCAGCACAGCGCCAGGGCATGACAACATGTGTTATGAAATGCTAAAGCACATGGGGGATATGGGGTTGGAGGAAGTGCTAGCACTTATGAACACTGTTTGGGCGGAGGGGGTGTTGCCAACTTCATGGAAACACGCAATAGTGGTGCCAATTTTAAAGCCAGGGAAAGATCCAGCCTGCCCGGAGTCGTATAGACCAATTGCACTCACGTCTGTGCTTTGCAAAGTGATGGAACGGATGGTCACAGATAGGTTAGTGTACTACTTGGAGAGGAGAGGGTTTTTTGTTAAATATCAGAGTGGGTTTAGGGTGGGGCGGGGTACTATGGACTCGGTGATGACATTGGAATATGACGTGGGGAGGGCATTAGCTAACAAGGAAGGAGTGGTGGCAGTGTTCCTGGATATTGAAAGGGCATATGATATGTTGTGGAGGGAGGGTCTGCTGCTGAAGCTATATGATGCTGGGGTAAGAGGAAGGATGTTAAACTGGATCCAGGAATTTTTAAGGGGTCGTACTATTCAGGTGAGGGTGGGTGGGGCGCTCTCCTCAAAGGTCGCCATTGAAAATGGGACGCCGCAGGGCAGTGTTATCAGTCCAGTGTTGTTCAATGTTATGGTGAATGATATGTTTCAGGAGGTTGGGGAGGGCCTCGGGTTGTCCCTCTTTGCTGATGATGGGGCATTGTGGAAAAGGGGTAGGAATATGCCATTTGTCCTAAAGAAGGTCCAGGAAGCGATGGGCAAGGTGGAGATGTGGGCTGGTAAATGGGGCTTCCGGCTGTCGGTGGAAAAAACAAAATATGTGGTGTTTGGCAGTAAGAGGAAAGGACTGGATGGGGGAGTATTGTTGTATGGTGTGCCACTGGAGCGAGTTAGGATATTTAAATTTTTGGGGGTCTGGTTCGATGAGCGGCATACGTGGCGGGTACATGTGGAAAAAATGGTGGGAAAATGTGGAAAAGTAATTAACGTGATGAGAAGCTTGGCAGGAAGCGCTTGGGGGGCATCAAAGGCAACGCAGAAGATGATCTACCAGGCTATGGTGCGTTCAGTCCTGGACTATGGGTGTATGGCGTTTGGGGCAGCAGCGGAAACTACGCTGCGCAAGCTAGAGGTAGTGCAGGCTAAGGCACTGAGGGTTTGCAGTGGGGCATTTCGCACCACCCCCGGTCCCGGCAATGCTGGTAGACATGGGGGAGTCCCCGCTGAGGCTGCGGCGGGCCAAACTAGGCCTAAATTATATTTCTAAGGTACGTGGATGTCACCCATGGCATCCTGCAGGGAGGCTGTTGATGGAGGCGTGGGAGTGGGGAGGTAGGAGAGGAGGAGTGGGTAAGGTTAGCTATATAACTCAACTGGGTGGCTGGGGGAGAGAAGTAGGGTTGGAGGGTGTGGGGGTGGGGCCCCCGGTGTGCTGGCCATGTGTGCCTCCGTGGCTATTACCCGAGCCGGAGGTAGACATGGAGGTTATGGTAGCATTACAGGCTGGGGGACATGGGAGGGCCTGCAGGGGTGGTGGATAGGTGCCTGCAGCGGAAATGGGGAGCTCACCTGCACATATATACAGATGGGTCAAAAGATCCGGCCAGTGGGAGGGCGGGGTTTGCGATGCATATTCCCAAATTGCAGATCACACAGGGTAGGAGGCTAACAGACAGGGTTTCGGTTTTCACGACTGAGATAGTGGCGCTCTTGTGGGCATTAGAATGGGTGGGGGAGGTGGGAGTAGACAAGGCAGTCCTGTGTTCGGACTCTGCCGCTGCATTAGCGGCCCTGCAGGGCGGGGAGAGGGGGGCGAGACCAGACCTGGTGGCAGAGCTGCTAGTGGTTTTGTATAGGGTGGTACAGGGGGGGTGTGAGGTGGGGTTCTTGTGGGTACCAGCTCATGTGGGGGTGGGTGGGAATGAG
Organism: Synaphobranchus kaupii; assembly: GCA_029718625.1. Classification (NCBI taxonomy): domain Eukaryota; kingdom Metazoa; phylum Chordata; class Actinopteri; order Anguilliformes; family Synaphobranchidae; genus Synaphobranchus; species Synaphobranchus kaupii. Next base: position 21,545,975 of record CM056377.1, read on the forward strand.
GTCGCTGATGCAGCTGCTAAGGCTGCCCTGAGGAGGGAAAACATTGATGTTGTGGTTTCCCTGGGGGTGTCCGAATGTAGGAATATAATAAGAGAGGGGATTACTCAGATATGGCAAAGGGAATGGGACCAGGAAAGGAGGGGTAGATTTTATTATAACATCCAACCATCTGTGAGAGGGAGCACAGGATGTCACTGGGCTATGAGGAGGGATGAGGTCATTATGACTAGGTTGAGGATGGGACATTGTGGGTTGGCAGGGGGCTTAGCGAGGGTAGGAAAGCATGTGGATGGGATGTGTGGTGAGTGTGGGGTGGTGGAGGACGTCCAGCATGTGATAATGGACTGTGGGAAATATAGGGAGGAACGGAGGGAAATGTTCAGGGAATTACAGGATGTTGGGGTAACCACCTACTCAATAAAAACATTGTTGGGACCGGAGGCATGTTGCAGAGAGGTGGGGAGGTGTGTCCTCAAATATATTTATTTAACGGGCCTGCACCTAAGGGTGTGAGGTGGGGAGTGAGACAAATGGTGATGGTACTAATAAAGACCTGTGGAGGGCAGCAATACACCGGAAGGTGTCTAGTCTGCCGGAAAGGAAAAAGAAGAAGAAGAAGAAGACTGTGAACGGCGCTGTATCCACGCGTAAAGACAGCCCATAGGGCAATCGGCTGTGCGCTCCTGGGCTGTCGACCGCATCAGATGACGCCTGTGGCCATTTTGACTGAGTTTATCCTGTAAGGGATGGGCTGGATTGCTGTTACAAGTAAGTTTGTAGTCTATCCCGATGTATTTAGCAATGTGTAGCTTTTTTGTGAGCTGAAAAAACGTCACAGACCAGTCTTTCTCTGTACGCAGACGCGGGCAGCTGTATTGGTGCAATTGCGCTGGTGATGTCTTTGCTGCTTCAAAGTTTACGATTATTTTATACATTTATACGCGAACGTGGCAATCAACGGTGGAAAGAAGAGCGCTTATTTCACGGTTGCTCAGGTTTTGAAGGTGAAGAAGTGTCCCAGAGGCGAAGAAGTCTGTGTTCTGGCAGAGCAATGACTCTGGCATGGACCCGTGCCTGGACATGTAAGTGTTTTTAAAAAAAAATATATAATACAAATTATTATTATTATTATTATTCTTGTTATTATCATCATCATAATCATCAACAGTATGGAGCGCTATTATCTAGAGTATTTTTAGTTTGGTGATAAATGGATTCTCGCAGGAGTTCGCTAGTTTCTATGGTGTCACAGGCTGCTAAGTAGCGCCTGCTGTTTGTTTGTTTTCTAGCGTTAATTCGCAGTTTCTTTGTGCAGCAACCAACACAGGGCTAGTTGTTGAATTTACGCATGAAACGAGTTCTCATTCTCAGTACTTTATTTCACGGTTCAGTCAAGACATTACAGTATTATAATAATGTAATTTAGTTCGTGCAAGCTGACAAACGAATTCATAAATCCTAGTTAGCTACGATTGCTAATTATGTTGGAGCTAATATCAGACGTACTGTGGATGTAAGATTTTTTTAATGTATATACGTATATATAATATATATATATATATATGTGTGTGTGTGTGTGTGTGTGTGTGTGTATATATATATATATATATATATATATTTTTTTTTTTTATAAAATAAATTTTTTTTTCCACTTAATTGTAATACTTGCCATATGTCTTTTTGAGATAATTTCTGTTCTCATTTTTTTAGTGATTCTACTTAGTAATGTACTTGAATCTGTATTTTTCAGGGAGGACAGTGAAGACACCCCTCCCCCACCTAACACCTCTGTCGTAGGAGGTGGTAACAGACAGGTTTGCCAAATAGTGATGTATAATTCATTACTTTTGCTGTAAAAAGTCAAGTTGAAGGCTTGTTATAGATAAACCTGTTATTCTGCTGGCTTATGGGGCTCTGGTAAATCTAACTTTGAAGTACAGTGCCATTTTAAATGTAAAGCAGATTGGTTGGATAACATTAGGGTAAGTAATCCTTTTCGGAGAGGTATTTGGGCACTTTTGGGCACGCTTTGTAAGAGAATACCCTCATACACATAAACACAAAACATGTGTAGGTTAATTTTCTTCACATTCTGTATTACAAAAAATGTTTTAAAAGAAAAATAAAGTTTTCTGATGATTGACATGCCTAGACAGAAAGATATGCACATGTTTTATATTTGGCGACGTTTGGAAACGTTTTGGGACACCAGGGCCCCGTTTTGGTAAAAATACCAATGCATAAGGAAAGCCTGTAGATATCTTTACCAAATTCTATACCCAAGTGGACAACATATCAGTGCACTAGTGTAAGGAAGTCTGGCTTGCTCCAGTACTTTGAAGTTGAAATATTCAGTGCTAAACTGTAAAAACACAAGGCGTTTTGTACTTTTTTTTGTTTTTTTATGTGTATTATGTATAAACTGTATGTGACCATTTTTACATAAATTTATTCTGATGCAAATTTCTGAATGGTACAAGCCTCTTCTTTCATTGAAACTTTCAACCATGGATGTGCAGTGAATAGTTTTTGAGATATTGGCACTTAATTGACACTAGTAAAAACTAGGCGAAAATTGTATAAAATAGGCCAAAGTAAATAGGGTTAAACAAAATAAACTGAAACCTCTCAAATGCTTCAGTGTTTAAAATGAAGAAAATTATGCCTTAAATCATTGAGGTTCGATACCCAGCCCTATTTATAACTATTATTCTGTTAGCTTCTGAGAATCTATAATCTTTGTTCATTTAAGTTTATTGTATTTGTAGTGAAGCAGCAACAAAACACCTTACCAGACATTTATTTATAGCAATTGGTCCCCTCATTATATACTCTCAGGAAACTATGAGGAAACAATTTCACTTCATTTTATCAAAATAATTTGTTATTTCTGCTAAAAGTAATAATAAAATAATTTAATTCCTTTCACAACATCTCTTTTTTTTAAACAAAATTATGGAGAGTAGTATCAATAAGAGTATCGATAAGCAGTATCGATAACATCCTAACAATACCCATCCCTACTCAGCAACAAAAAATGCAACAAACTACCTCAGTCATAATTGTGGGATTAACACGTAGTAACACATTTGAGAAAACTGAGAAAACAACTATCCCCGACCACCCATTTTAGAGCAGTATGTTGTTGTAGCATGATGGTTTTTCTCAATGCAAATTTCAACCTGAAAGACTGGTGTTTGAAATGCAAAGAGTAGGCCTATCTTGGCATAGCAGACCATTTTGAGGAAGATTGTGTTCCATAGTTCTTTAGTATTTACAAGAATAATAAGAGTCTATTTAAAGTGTAAGTGTTGTGACTATACTGCAAAACACTGAAAGGTGGGAGGGTCATCATTCAAAAAGATCGGAATCATCATTGTGCTTACATTACATTACTAATTACATTACTTCCAGTCCATCTTATCTTAATGTTTACTCACAACAAAATAATGCTGTAAAAAAAATTTACTTCCAAAGTACGATTAAATGTGTGATTACTCACGATTAACTATCAGAATTGAGAGATTAATCACGATTAAAACATTTTTATCGATTGACAGCACTAATACAGCATATGTATAGAACGAATATCGACAGCCTCATAAAAAAGTTCCTAAGTCATTTTTTGTAGTCTTGAGAAAAAGGCAAAAATAAATCTGCCTAAATCAAATCGTGGATTTAGGCAGAATAGCATAAAGCGGTTCAGGAAGTGCACAGCGACCTGCAGTGACTTGAGCATTTTTACACTGTTGACGAATGATAAATCAAGTGATTTAGGCAGAAAATCTCAAAATGTCCAAAAAATGACTTAGGCACTTTTGTTATGAGGCTGTCGATATGGAACTCATACCAGAAGGCAATATAAGGACAGGAAAGGACAAAACGTAAAGGGGGAAAATCCATTAAAAAGTACAAAGTAAGAAATGAGCAGTGTGGTCACAACATGGGACATTAAGTTAAGCTTTAGAGAAGGTGAAATAAGGTTTTTTTTTATTTCTGCATAACATTCATGAATAATGTATTTTCCAAGCAATTATATGACATTTACAACACCTATTTTATTTGTATTTTCGTTATAGGCTAGTCTATTTACTGAATAGCTAGCTCACTGGAGTCACACTGGAAATTTACGTAGGCTAAACTAACACTGAACTTCCCCAGAAAATCATGTCAGGCTTTCACGAGTCGGCTATTTCCTTCTGCATATTTGCCAAGCTCAAAATTTAAGCCTAATCTTGCTAACAAATTTACAGTTGTAGCAACATAGGTGTCTAACATATGGGCTACAGCATAGACCTTAGAAAGATACAGAGACATTAGACTTACCGGTTAAGTAAGTCAGCGTAGTTAACTTGCAATCCAAAATAAATTTGTGTAGGTGTGTGTAGGAATAGTAGGAGCTGTGCAATGGCTGTAGGGTATATGCATCTAGCTTGGCAGTTGAGAGATGAGCTTGAGGGATTCGCTGTCTGTCATTGAGGGCGAGTCATTCACCAGACTGATGCTGCGTTCACGTCATGTGGGAGAGACCATACTGGTGCAGCAAAGCACCAGGCCCATACTGGTGCAGCAAAGCATGTACTTGGTGTTGTTCTGAGCTAGTTAGGGCAGACAGATCTATCATTAATAGCCTCCTGCACTGATTTACCCTGCACAGTCTGAGAGAACATAATAGCCGTTACCCTAGTAGAAGGTTCCCTCAGAACCTCAAGCACCCCTGATGGTAGGGTTATAATATGGGCTTGAACCAAGATACCCATTCTAGTGCGTGGGTATAAGAGAACCTCAGTAACCCCCACATTAACTACCGGAGTCGGAAGTTTACATACACTTACGTTGAAGTCATTAAACCTCATTTTTAACCACTCCACAGATTTTATGTTAGCAAACTATAGTGTTGGCAAGTCAGTTAGGACATTGTGCATGACACAAGTAATTTTTCCAACAATTGTTTACAGACAGATTATTTCACTTTTAATTCACTATATCACAACTCCAGTGGGTCAGAAGTTTACATACACTAAGTTGACTGTGCCTTTAAATGTTTTATATTTGGTCGCATATCCTTTGGCTTTGCATGCCATGACTTCCTGATGTCTGTGACCCAACAACATCAAAAGACTCTTGATATCTTATTTTCTGGTACTCTTACAAGCGATACTATAACGTCTCTGCATTTGAATGGATCTCTATGGGAATTGGGTAAATTTATTATGAGAAAAATGGGGGGGTAATAAATTTAAAAGTTAGATTTTTCTGATTTTTTCAGTGTGAGATTAAGCTAATTCACCAAACAGTGAATTTGTTATAACCCTTTTTACTCATCTTTACCCGGGGTGCACTGTATATAGTTCATGAATGGTTGAGAGAGTGCACTTTGTGAGCAGTTAAATCTTTTGTGATAGCAGATATGTGCAGAGACACTAATGGATCTGAATACACCAAAATATGGATGATAAACGACTGTTACTTGAAGCGTGATATCTGTCTAAAGCTAAAAGCGTTAGCTGACCTTAACCCTCACAATTTGGGCAAAACAAATGCATAATACACAGTACGCAGCATTAGCACACACTTCTATTTATTAGCAGGGTCCTTGGACAGAAAGAAACCGTAATCTCAGTATGTATCATTTCCAGGGGTTTCAGCATGGTATGTGTGCTGACAGAGGAGTGCTAATATTAATAGGCGGCAGTGTAGTATAATGGTTAAGGAACTGGCCTTGTAACCGAAAGGTTGCAGGTTCGATTCCCAGGTACTGCACTGCCGTTGTACCCTTGAGCAAGGTACTTAACCTGAATCGCTTCAGTATATGTCCAGCTGTATGAATGGATAAATGTAATAAGAAGTTGTGTAAGTCGCTCTGGATAAGAGCGTCTGCTAAATGCCTGTAATGTAAATGTAATGTAAATAAAGCTTTTAAGTGGCGGGTGCCACTCTCACTGACTGGGCTGCATAGCTCTGACAGCTCCAAACCCACACAAGGAGGGACCTGGTGCACATCACATGCACATACATTGACACAGACACACGTGCATGGACATATAAACACAGACATATACATACACATACATGCAAGTGCATATACCCACATACATTTACATACACGGACACACGCGCACATATACATATACACATGGACAAATGCAAGCACATGGACACACACACACACACACACACACACACGGTACCTGAATAACAGGAGGCATGGTGGCTGGGCCATTAGGGCGGCAGTGTAGTATAATGGTTAAGGCAGGGGTTCTCAATCCTGGTCCTGGGGGACCCCTGTGTATGCTGGTTTTCGTTGCAACCGCAGTTGCAATCCCAGAATTTTAACAAGCTGTTAATTTTTCTTAATTAGGTGCTTTTCATGTTTGGAGGAATTATTCGCCCACTTAAGACACATTATGTCAGAAATAGCTATGCATGCCATGTAGAACAAACTCCCCATGTTCACATTGTGCTTATTGTACAATATTTTACAACAATTACATAAGAAAAGGTTACAAAATAATGTATTTTCACTCAAATGAAAGAGTGAAGTGAATCAATAGGCTCCTAATTAGGTTGTTGAACACATGTGTTTAACTCAATTTTTTCTTTAAGCTTAAGACAATGCAGGTTTGGCTCGTTATCATTTGCTTTGTGTTTGAATTCTTCATTATCTACGAAATGGTTAATTTTAGTGGCCATGTGTCCACACTTTCACCAATTAGGAGCCTATTGATTCAAATCAGTCTTTAAATGGATCTGTTAAATAATTTTCTTATCTTTTTAAAATAATATAGCACAATGTGAACATGGGGTGTTTATTCTACATGGCATCCATAGCTATTTCTGATATAATGTGGCTTAAGAGGGTGAATAATTCCTCCAAACATGACAAGCACCTAATTAAGAAAAATTAACAGCTTGTTAAAATTCTGGGATTGCAACTGCGGTTGCAACGAAAGCCAGCATACACAGGGGTCCCCCAGGACCAGGATTGAGAACCCCTGGGTTAAGGAACTGGCCTTGTAAACGAAAGGTTGCAGGTTCGATTCCCAGGTAGGACACTGCCGTTGTACCCTTGAGCAAGGTACTTAACCTGAATCGCTTCAGTATATATCCAGCTGTATAAATGGATAATATGAAAAAAAAAAAAAAAAAAAAAAAAAAAGTTGTGTAAGTCGCTCTAGATAAGAGCGTCTGCTAAATGCCTATAATTTAATTTAATTTGGGCCAATAGCTTCTGATCACTCGGTAAGCATGAAAATTCTAGATGTGTCCACTAGGTGTCTCTCCTCACACAAAAATAATCTAAATGCTGTGGTTTTGAGGCTTCTGTATGTGTTGGCTTTATATACCTGTATTAGTATGGGTGTGTTACAGTGAATATTCTGAAAAGCATCCCGAAAAATGGTTTGAGAGCACCGTGGCACCCATTCCTGCACTGTTCTCTGGCATCACAGTCAGCAGAGGCCTGGTATTAGCTGCTCTATACTGAGTGTTCAGAGCTGCTGTTGACTCTCTGCTAGCATCTTGTCCTTGCAGATTCAGGGAGTGTAAAACTTCAGAATGGTCACTGGATGCCCTTGCCTTCTGTCACTGTCTCCACACCATTCTGCAGATGCTCTGACAGCAACCCAATCAACACCTTTATATTACTGTTATATTACTGTTCCACATATTTAAAAAGCATTAAAACCTCATTTTACATGGACTTTTCGAATAGAATCTGCTTGCAGAAACCGTCGTTGGCACTAGATGGAGACAAACCCCCATATGAGGGAGGGCTTGCCTTATAATCTGCAACTAACTGAACATTTATTTTTTTGAAATTCATTTCATTTCATAAGGTTAAATGCACCTAATTTACTCCATTTTCTTTTAAAATGTCAATTAAAGTTAAACTTCTGCAATAAAATGAAAATAACCTGTACTGTGAGCTAAGTTTGTTTAAAATACCTAAAAAGGCGCATTTGCGCAACAGATGGAGCCCCTACCCCTCTCTCGACACAGAAACTCACAGACAGACTGTTTCTCCAGTGGCTGCTCTGCCATTAACACTGATGTCTGTACATTTTACAGACCTACAGAAATTCCATGGTGTGCAAAACCTAAACAGAACCTGGTTTTTAGCTGTGATTGAGAAGGTTTGGGTGAGAGAGGGAAAGAGAAATTGATCTAATGATGCTTTTTTTTTTATGTGAACATTTTTTTTCTGGACAATAAACTCTAAATGGCCCAGCAACATCCACGAGATGGTCACCTAATCTTGGCCGTTTTCCTGATTTCAGTCACTGTATAATATCCAGTCCATCTAAAACACAGTTCACATTTAAATAAGCCCTGTAACCAGTAGTGACATTGTTAAATAGTGCATCCTGTGATTTGAACAGAGGTGGGAAGTCTAGGGGTCAGAAAATAAAAGTCCTGCCATGTGTTTCTTCCACCCATGATCTCAGCAGGCTGATTTCACTAATTAGTTTTACCTGCTGGCTGAAGAATTGTGCTTATTAGCATATCCAGGTGATTGGAACAAAATGCAGCGGAGGAATTAACTTTCTGAACCTGGATTATCCACTTCTGGATTTGAATGTTGGGAGGGTACCTCAGTTAAGGTAGGATGTGACAGAAAAGTAAATGTTCTGTTTATTTCCACAAACAAAATAAATCACAAGACAACCAGCAGATCCTTTCGTGGAACCTTCTAGGCTCCTTCCTTCTACTACATGAGACCTACTTAGTCTCCAAATCTCACCTTTACATAGGATCTTGGCAAAAGAGGGGCATTCAACCTCCAAACCACCTCAAGGCAAAAATAACCCCCATTCCAAAGCTGGATTGGTTTTTGATCTTTTGGTAACAGATAATACTGACAAAAATGTCACAATGTGTGATATTCCTCTTAGTCTGGGCTAAGGACATTACGGAAAGGTCTACCCAGCAGAATATGATCTTCTTTGTTCTCTCTCACCCCTCATTATACCTGTATTTTCACAGTTTTTCAGCTGCCAAGTCTTTCCTGAATTAATTTTCATAATCGTGCGCAGTTCCTTTCAGCTTTTCCTGCTGATTAGCCGTACTGCTGAGACATTCCAGTCTTGTGTCAAGTGTGAGGCGTTCAGTAGGCAGTTCTGATCTATAGTATTCACTATCCTGGTGCTGCTTTGCCAATAGAATCTTTTTACATCTTATTCCCTGGTGCCAAGCATGCAAGATTAATTCTGCTTTACTTGTGGTGACATTCAGAAACACAGCCTGTGAGATACAAGCAGAAACACAGCATGTGAGGTAGTGTCAGAAGCACAGCATATGAAATACAGTCAGAAACATGGTATGTGAAATTGTCAGAAACACAGCGTGTGAGATACAGTCAAACACAGCATGTGAGATAGTCAGAAACACAGCATGTGAGTTACAGTCAGAAACATGGTATGTGAAATTGTCAGAAACACAGCATGTGAGATACAAGCAGAAACACAGCATGTGAGATAGTGTCAGAAACACAGTGTGTGAGATACAGTCAGAAACATGGTATGTGAAATAGTCAGAAACACAACATGTGAGATACAGTCAGAAACATGGTATGTGAGATACATTCCAGATTTTTAACTTGGGAATCTAAAACTGGGAGAACGCCACTGGACTGTTTTTGCATTTGATCCAAGTGAAAACTGTCTTATAGTACTGCTTATATTTGATATTTTAATCTGGTCCTGTACACCTGTGAACTGGGAATATTATTACTGTCAGCAGGGTTTGGAATTTCCTCCAACCTCCAGTCCTGCACTGATTGGATGACAGCATTTGGATAGCACTGCTCCAATTGGACAGCACATGTGATGGGGGGGTAATCCTACCCACAAGCCAATCATGGAGAACCACAGATCTCTTGGGGTCACAAGGAGTCTTGTGCATAATATACACGAAACAGGAGGGTCAAAGCTGTTAGCTTTATCCCAGTGTTAGCAGCGAACTTAGAAAGGAGGTTTACCTGTACCTGCTGGAGCACCTTCCTCCCCAGGACTCCACCAACATGGTTTCCTCAGCATTCCACGCCTGTTACTCTAATATCACTCCTCCAACAACCTAGCAAAGTAAGACACTGAAATTAATTGGTCTTCAATGAGCTTGTCGCCTATAAGCTGGTCTCCAATAAGCTGGTATCCAATGAGCTGGTATCCAATGAGCTGGTATCCAATGAGCTGGTCTCCAATAAGCTGCTCTCCAATGAGCTTGTCTCCAATTAGCTGTTCTCCAGTAAACTGGTCTTTAATAAGCTGGTCTCCAGTGAACTGGTCTTCACTTATTTCAGTAGCAGATCAGATTACCTCCATCTCCTCCAGCCAGGAAGACTAAGGTCTGAGCTGCTGCTGAACAGCAGCCTGCACTCCCCCCATCTTATGCACTCCCCCCATCTTATGGCTTCCTGAGAACTGCGAAGGAAAAAAAAGAGTTAACTGGCTTCCAGTATTCTGAGAGAGCACTTTCTCTGCTGGTTGAAATTGAGTGGTAAACTAGGTCCTGTTGTTTAATTCTGTGGTGTTCAGGGATATTTAAAGTGGCCCTGATTTGGACAGCATGCATTTAAGCATAGTTTCTCCCCTGCAATGGCATAATCTCATTAATAAATCATTGCACAGAGGTCTGTTTTGCGTGTGCCAAACAGGGAATTTACATCCTTGCATCTCTCAAATATGCTTCTATACACATGTGGAATGTGGTTTTCAATGTGACAGGCTCTGAAGAAAGGCAAATTACGAGATCATTTCTTTTGATGGAGAACCTACAATTTTCCTTCAACAATCCAAAAAATTCCACCTGAAAATATGATATGTGATAAAACAACTTCTCCCCAAAGAAAGTGCGATGTGCAGAGTGGTCAGCAACAGAGAAGAACGTGAAAGGTTTTACAAATGCACTCCCAGATCCTGGAAGGTAAGAAGCAAGGATTGAGTCCCGGTTGGGAGGGGGGGTAATGATAGAGTTCCGGTTGGGGGGGGGCAGGGATAGAGTACCGGATTGGGAGAGGGGGGGGGCAGCGGCTCATAGCTCTTAAAGGCTGCTCGGCTGTAATAGTGAATAAAAGTGAAGTTTAAATACTTGTAGATTTGATACTAGATGCTTCTTTAGCTGTGGAATGTGAAGCGTCCCATCTGGGCACTGTACTCTGGCGCTGGCGTCGGCAGCAGCTCCGTGTCGGGAGGGAGGGGCATGGGACGGGCCCGGAGAGTGGCAGCTCCATGCCAGGAGGGAGGGGCATGGGACGGGCCCAGAGAGCGGCGAGAGCCAGCGTGAGGAGGAAAGGCAGCACTTTGCTATTTCGGAGGTTGGACAGGTGCCTGTTTTTCGTACGGGCCCATTGCCAGTTCGCTGGTCCGGTTGGAGTGAAAGGGGGAAGGAACTGCAAATCATTCACTGCCAGACGACAAAGCGGTAATAACGTTAACCCAGAAGGTTTGTTTCTTTTTTTTTTTAGAAGAAAAGACGTGCTTCTTCCCCCCTGCGTCTCAGCCAAAAGTGTGTTTATCTCTTTGCTTTTGACAAACGAGGGCCATTAAAAAGAAACTCACAAATGAAATGGGGAAAAAGCTCCTTTAGTAACACAATGAGAGAGGTGAAATGGCACAGGGTGACTGCTGCCAGCATTACACTGCTCCTCCCTTTCGTTCATATGAAATATGTTTTGATTTAAACTGTAAATTATGTAATTCCACGGATCTTGTTTTTGCTTTGATTTGAGAAATTGAGGTGACTGGAGGTAATTTTTACAGAAAAAAAACATTGTCAGGATTCTCATTTTATTACATGCCAGTTCTGTTTGCAGTCTCCAGATTGTCACAAGTTGTCTCTTGTGCCCGGAGTTACAGATTCATTAGTTTTGAGTGGTGTGTTTAGTTCAGGACTAATGATTCTGTGTGTGTGCATATGGGTGTGTGTGTGTGTGTGTGTGTGTGTATGCGTGTGTGCACGTGTATGTTTATGTGTGCGTGTGTGACTGTACAGAACTCTTCCCTGTGCTGTGCAGACCTGGGGCCATGGCTGCAGCCGCCTTCCACAGGGCAGAGCCAGAGAGATGAGCCTCCTTCCACAGGCCGAAGCCAGAGATGACATCAAAGCCGGTCTGCTGTCCAAGAGTGATGTCGTCAGTCAGGCAGGGCCCCAACAGGAAGCGAAAGACAGGCCCTCAGCCCTGCTTCCTGATTCTCATGTCACGGACATTTTTCAGCTGGGAGGGGCTGCGCTCAGTGCGGGGTGGGGCAGGATGAATGGAGGATCATGGGAAATGTCTAATGGATAAAGGCATTCCACTGTACCACACAGCCTCACTCTCTTCTTCAAATTTTGGCAGTAGATACAGGGTGTGTTCAATGGTAATGAGTTCTACCAATAGTTTGTGTGTGTGTGTGTGTGTGTGTGTGGGAACAAAACATTACATTTAGGCATTTAGCAGATGCTCTCATTCAGAACAACTTGCATAAATGGCATATAAACATCACAGAAAACCCTAGCTGGCGATTTCCCAATCCGCTTTAATGGAAGAGACTGCAGGACTGGTAGATAAGAGAGAATGATGGGACAGACATGAGGACATGAACCCAGAGCCTCCAGCGCTCTTCCTGGATCCCAGGAGCTGCTTTTACACGCTTCCCTGTTCAGTGGTGTGAGCTGGAATAAAGCGTTCACACTGACTGCAGAGGGGCGTTCACACTGACTGCAGAGCGGCGTTCACACTGACTGCAGAGCGGCGTTCACACTGACTGCAGAGCGGCGTTCACACTGACTGCAGTGTGGCGTTCACACTGACTGCAGAGCGGCGTTCACACTGACTGCAGAGCGGCGTTCACACTGACTGCAGAGCGGCGTTCACACTGACTGCAGAGCGGCGTTCACACTGACTGCAGTGTGGCGTTCACACTGACTGCAGAGCGGCGTTCACACTGACTGCAGAGCGGCGTTCACACTGACTGCAGAGCGGCGTTCACACTGACTGCAGAGCGGCGTTCACACTGACTGCAGTGTGGCGTTCACACCAGGGCTGGACTGGGGCAAAAAATAGGCCCTGCCATTTGGCTCAGACCGGCCCACCACAATCGGTCGGACACCGCCCATCACTACAACATCCTTGCAGTCTGTTCAATATGCATATGATGGATATCTACCATTCATCAAATCATCAGTGTCATGGACAGATCAAGTATACCAATGCAAGTGTGGACCAGTGTACTCACTCACTGTTGACTTATTCCAAGGTGATGAGACATGGCTGCTGAGCAAACAATACCCATACTCATACTGTTAAGTAATTGTTAAAGAAAAAGCTCTGCTCAAAGTCATAGGAATAATTCAAATTATTTAATACAATTTTAAGTAATTATTATTCCCAAAAGAAACATTATTTTGGCACCCGGCGTTAGCCTACGTCAGTTGCATCAGACGCTCAAGCTGCCAGACGCCCTGGCTAGTTAGCTACATTTTACATCAGTCTAGTCGCGGTAAATCCTCGATCGCGTCGACAATAGTTAATAATAACAGCACATAATATTGTTCCTGAAACCCCCTGCGATAACGTACGATACTGTACTAAATAAATCTGTGAAGGGACCGGTTTGAAAAGAGCGCTCAAACGGTCTGTCAAAATCAGCGCGCTCGCGCTGTTGTTGGACTAGGCTCATCTAGAGTTAGCAATAGCATTAGCCATTCTGTGCTAACATTCATAAGACCTAGCCCAAAAACTTATGCTAACGTAACGTTGCTTAGTGAGACCGAGTGACTGACTGACCGAGTGACTGCTTATATCCTCCACTGTCACAACTGACTCTGAGTCTGTGTCACTGTCCGACTTGCGTTGCTGCTGACTAACGTTAACGTTACTGCTACTGTTACTGCTACTAGCAGCAGTTCCAGAGAACATTTTGTAATCTTTCTACATTTTGAGGCATCCTCTGCCAACTTTTGGACTTTCTTGTCTCTAATTTTCTGGGCACCTCCTTTGCGCTTTCGATCCATTTCGATCCATTTCTCAACTGACAACAACTTGACAACAGGGAGGAGGGGTCAGGGTTGAGCCTACCAGACGGGAGGGGTTGGGCTTAAGCATGTGATTGGGCCGGCCCACTGTCAGTATAGAAAATGAGCCAATGGGCCGCTGTCCATTTTTTGGGGGCCGCTCGATAACAAAAACATTAAAAATGTTTTTTGTTTTTTTTAAATAAAATAAATAAATCATACCGGCCCAAAACTAGACCGGCCCACATGCCGCGGGCATGTAGACTATATAGCCAGTCCAGCCCTGGTTCACACTGACTGCAGAGTGGCGTTCACACTGACTGCAGAGCGGCGTTCACACTGACTGCAGAGCGGTGCTTACACGGACTTCAGATCAGTATTCACACACGGAGCAGCCCGTCGCTCTGGGGAACAGTTCTGTCCTGTTCTCATGTGGGTTGGGTTTCAGAAGCTGCATAGAGGGCATTAATAACGTGCTTCTGACAAACGGGCCACCCCCCGCCCCCCACGTCTGAAAAATCAACACTCCACTCTGTAACCCCCCCGCCTCCCGCAATGTCTTTCTGACGTGACCTCGATGCAAGCTGCAGTCTGACCTTAGTGTGACCCCAGGAAGCACTCTTTATTTAACACTGCTCAGTCAATCAGCGTCTTCCTTCCATGCCCCTCCCTCCCTGTTATCTCTGTTCTCCTCAGAGACCTGACTCACCGCCGCAGCCCCTTCTCTGCTCTGATTCCTCTCTCTCTCTATCTGAGCATGCCCACACTCTGCTCTGATTCCTCTCTCTCTATCTGAGCATGCCCACACTCTGCTCTGATTCCTCTCTCTCTCTATCTGAGCATGCCCACACTCTGCTCTGATTCCTCTCTCTCTCTATCTGAGCATGCCCACACTCTGCTCTGATTCCTCTCTCTCTCTATATGAGAATGCCCACACTCTGCTCTGATTCCTCTCTCTATATGAGAATGCCCACACTCTGCTCTGATTCAGGCAGACAATAATGCTAATGTCTGTACATTGTCAATATTTTTCTCAGTTTTTAATCAGTCACCGTGCTCAGCTAGTTTGCCGCTGTGTTCTGTCTAGTTAGGGCCAAATAGCATTCAAGATTGTGTTTTGTTTTTGTTGTTTCTTTCCAATAGGTGGTATATTTTTCTTTTTCTTTAGCTATAATTTGGTTGGGTTTAATTTTCTGAGTAAGGGTGTAGTTGTCCTGAGGTTGTTTGGGGTTAGTAATGTTAGTGGCTGTTAGTTCACTGAGCCTCAGGACAAGTTGGCTGAGGGGACTTCTTTCTATAGTCAACTCTTGGCAGTTCAGGGCTTTATAATGATATGAGAGGGGTCGCTTATTTTGAGGTGTTTCCAGAATTTGATGGCTCTTTTTTGGATGTTTATTAGTAAAGGATATTGGCCTAATTCTGCTCTACATGCATTGTTTGGGGGTTTTCCTGTGTATCCTCAGGATACTTTTGCAGAACTCTGCATGCAGAGTTTCAATTGGATGTTTGTCCCAATTAGTAAAGTCATGTTTTGTTAGCGGACCCCACACCCCACTGCCATATAAGGTAATTGGTTTAATGACTGATTGAAATATTTTGAGCCAGATCTTGTTTGGAATTTCGATTTGAACTGATCGTTTGATGGCATAGAAAGCCCTTCTTGCTTTCTCTTTGAGTTCTTTCACAGCCAAGCCAGTTTCCAGTGGAACTTCTTTTTAAGCCTAGATATGTCTGGTTTGTTGTTTGTTCTATGTTAGTTCTACCTATTGTAAAATTTAGATTGTTTCCCTGAAATCTGGATCTTTTTTGGAAAATTAAGATTTTTGTCTTATTTTGGTTGACTGTCAGGGCCCAGGTCTGACAGAACTTTGACAGCACGTCCAAGTTCTGCTGTAGTCCCTCTTTTGTGGGAGACAGCAGAACCAGGTCATCTACGTAGAGTAGACATTTAATTTCAGTGTCTTGCTGAGTGAGACCAGGTGCTGCAGATTGTTCTAGTAATTTAGCCAATTCATTAATATAAATGTTAAATAGGGTGGGGCTAATATTGCAGCCCTGTTTCACTCCATGCCCCTGAGTGAAGGAATCTGTTTGCTTGTTTCCAATTTGTACCGCACATTTATTATTTGTGTACATTGTTTTGATTACATCAAAATATTTTCCACCTACACCACTTTCAATAAGTTTAAGGAATAGGCCCTCATGCCAAATAGAGTCGAATGCTTTAATCAAGTCAAAAAAGCAGGCAAAAACTTTGCTCTTTTTTTGGTTTACATATTTATCTATTAGGGTGTGTAGGGTGAAGATGTGGTCAGATGTTCTGTAATTTGGTAGGAATCCAATTTGACTTTTGTTCAGGACATTGTGCTCGGTAAGGAAGTCTATAAGTCTTGTGTTTAAAATACTACAAAAAACCTTCCCCAGGTTAGATGCCTCTGTAATTATTAGGGTCGAATTTGTCTCCACTCTTAAATATAGGGGTTATTAATTCTTCATTCCAGATTTTAGGGAAATGGCCTACACTGAGAACAAAATTGAACAGTTTTAGTATGGCCAATTTTAATTTGTGGTTTGTGTGTTTTAGCATCTCGTTTAAGATGCCGTCTGTTCCGCTGGCTTTTCTGGGCTGCAGAGCTTTTAGTTTGTCTTCTAATTCCGTCTCTGTAATTGGGTAATCCAGTGGATTTTTGTTGCCTTTAATAACCATTTCAAGGTTATTTAGTTTTTCACATAATGTTTCTTGTTCTAAATTTTTTGATGTTTTACTATATAAGTTTTTTAAATGATTGTTCCATATATGTCCATTTTGGATTGCCAGTTCATCACAATTTGTTTTGTTTAATGAATTCCAAAGGTATTGTTCTTTTTTAGTTCTCAGTGTATTTTTGTATTGTTTTAATGTCTTAAAATAACTATGATGTAGCTCTTGACATTCTGGTTTCTTGTGCTTTTGGTTGGATAATTTTTTGGTTGGAGTTTTTCTTATCTGTTTGCAATCTGAATCAAACCATTTTTCATGAATCGGTTTCTTTGGTTTATTTTTTGAATATGTTAAATTTGATATTGATGCCGAATTATAAAAAATGTTGTTGATATTCTCTACTGCTAGGTTTGCACCTTCTTTGTTGTGACAATATATATTTACCAGAAAGGAATCGAGAAATGACTGAATTTCTTGTTTGTCAATTGCGTTCTGGTACTCCTCTTTGCTATTTGGGCCCATCTGTAAGGTTTTTTGATACTGTATAGTTTATTGGGCTTTGTCTGTGTGTTATTTGTTTCTGTCCTTTTCAGAAACACAGTAATTTGACTGTGATCTGATAGTGGTATTAGTTGGTGGACCGTGAAGGCTCTCAAAGAGTTTGGGCCTAGGTCTGTAATTGCATAGTCTACGGTGCTGCTGCCAAGAGTTGAGCTGTAAGTAACGTCCAAAGGAGTCCCCTCGTAACCTACCATTGACAATGTACAGACCCAGGGCTCTGCAAAGCTGCAAAAGTTGTTTTCCACTTGTGTTTGTGGTTCTGTCATAGTTGTTTCTGGGGAGATAAGTGGGAAAATTATGGTTATTTCCAGTTATGTAGTGGTCCCCTTGTGTACTGATGAAGTCTGGGGGCCCTATCTTGGCGATCTTGGCGCTTAGTCTAAGCGCATGACGCTAAATCCATTTAGGGCGTGTCCAAGTCTACTTTTGCTATTTTAACGGCGTGTTTTTTGGGCGCTAAGCACGGCGCAAGGTGCAACTGGGCTGAACCTAGTCTCTTCATTAATTATAGGTGTGTCTTGGGCGTGACATGCTATAAACCAATCAAAATGTCATATCCCATTCCCTTTAAAAGCCTGCTTTTCCACCTTGGCGGATTGCTTATGATGGCGAAACAGACATGCTCGTGCGTGTTTAGTGCGATCAAGGAATCGGCTATATGGATCAGTAGCAGTAGTAGTATTATGAGTTCCCGGTAATTCCTGACAGTGCTGTTTACGAAATATATGCTGTTAAATTTCGTTAAAAGCACCTGCAACAGCTGAGAATAAGCGACCAATTGCTTCCTTCTCACCTTAGAAAACGCCAAATTAGCCTGCTTGTTTAACAAATTTCGTTTGATTATGCAATGAACTCATGTTCAAGCTTCATCCGAAGTTCATTAGGCTACCTGCATTCTAATTTTGATTAATAACATAACTAACGTTATTTTGCCTTAATGATGACACTAAATACAACAAATCTGTCAGGTTGGCAACCCATAGGTTCAGCATATTTTCCCTTGTTTTATAATGTCCTGCTTATGGAAATGTGACCAACCTATTTACCTGGTAGCTTAATACTTTAAAACGATTCACTTTCCCAGGAAGACCGTGAAAAGTGCGATGTACAGCAGGGGAAACAGACCTGCTCCTGTAAAGCGAACATGCAGATAATGGAATTAAAATTAATTGTAAATTAATTGTGTAACGTGCTGCAAATTTAGTTTCTAATTAGACGCTTAGTTCTCTTTAAAATCTTTTGTTCAAGTTATGGAATAACAGGTGAAATCAGCGGGGTTTTAATAAGCTGAGGGTATGGAAACCTTGTCACTGTAATTTAAAAAATATGAAGGACGAAGAATAGCTAAGGTTAGCCTACAATTCAGTTAACATGATGACATTTATCTCCGTTTTTTAACCATAGTCTATCGAAAAAACATTATGCACATCGAGTCCGCTGTAGCCTAGGCTATTTGAAAAACAATAAAAGCAATATTCACTGGACAAGGTTTTGAACTTGTTTCAGTCACAAACCATTCTGTTTACTTACAGGCTGTATTCCTAGATAAAGAGCTGTATTGTAATGACATCTGAAGCGCATTTTCAGAACGCAAATGTCCGTCTATTGCAGTACGCGAGTTTTCCATTGAATGACAATTGACGCATTAGGTGCAAATGACAATTACTTGCATTAGGCTTGATATAGGTGTTATCAGCTCCTTTTTAATGGATAGCCATTGTCCCGTACCATCGCACATCGCCTGGATGTTGATGGAGTGGGCTGAGAGCAATGTAATGTGGCATCGTTTCCCTTCGCTGAGGGAAAGGTATGTGGACCTATGGAACCTTTTATTATTATGCATTTTTGATATAGCCTACACAATAATAATATTTCACATTGTGATCTAGATATTTTAGTCATGCTTGTGCACGCCCCTGTGTGTAACAGACAGGAGGGTATGCGCGTTGTGCACACGCCTATGTAGACGCACTTATATGCGCCGTTAAAATAACATGTAAACAACTGCGACATGACTTTAGACCAGGTTTGTGGTGGTTCTAGCGCAAGCGCTTTCTGCTGGCTCAAGATAGCAATACGCCAAAAAGAATCCTGGCCACTCCTCATCTTAAGACCAACATGCCCAGTTCACTTGTGATGGCACAAGAATACATGCTAGTTAAAGGACGTGAGCGCTAGGCGTTATTATGGACCTAGCGCCGGGTGTAAGATAGCAAAGACACTTGCGTTTGGGTTAGCGCCGCGTTTAAGATAGGGCCCTGGTTCCTCACCAGTCCTCGCATTTAGGTCCCCACAGATCAGCACATTTCCCTGGGCCTGGAAATGGCTGATTTCTTGCTCAATGGTAGGGAAGGTGTCTTCATTGAAATAGGGGGACTCTATTGGGGGAATATAAATTGCACACAGAAATAGATTTTTCTTTGTGGGGATACTTTCCTTTTTAATTTTTAACCATAACTGGTACACCCCCTTTCATAGTTTTCCAATTGAATGAGTAAGTTCTGATTTGTACCAAATCAGCATCCCCCCTGAGTCTCTGCCCTGGGTGACTCCTTTTAATTTAGTAGATGGGACTATCACTTCTCTGTAACCTGGGGGACAACCAGTGGGCATGTCTCCTCTGCACCATGTCTCCTGCAAAATCAAAATATCCACATCTTTTATCTTTTCTATGACCTAAGGGTTTCTGCTCTTCAAACCGAACACTGAGGAACCCAAACCCTGAATGTTCCACACTGAGATGCTGAAAGATTTCATTTATATACAAATATATATATATATATTTTAACAGTATTTGTTTGTCATTCCAGAATGAAAGGTGAAAAGGAAGTAACAACTGCAGTCTCTGAGTTATAACTAACCAACATCAACTTTGAGTGAACCTATAATCTTAATTCTAGGAACATTGTATGATTTATTTATTTATTTTCCAATCCTATACCACAGGGCCTGTGTCTGTGTCCGTTCTGTTTTTCGGATGATGCACCGTCTCTGTTCTCACCATTGAGAATGGCCTATTAGTCGAGAGAATATCATGTCTCTCAGTTGGCTGGTGCCTGGGCCTGCTGCTCCGGTGAGGTCTGAGCATAGCTGGGTCTACCTGACTGTAGCTGGCGCTGCTGGTGTGGTGCTGCAGGGCTGGTCCTGGTCTGGCTGCAGCTGGGTCTGGTTGGATGAGTCTGGTGTGTTCCTGGGGCCTCCTCTGTCATGGTGGGTGTGGAGGGTAGTGATGGTGATGGTACAGACGGTGGTGCTCAGGACTCGGCTGGTCGGCTCTGCTCGGCGTGTCGTTTGAGGGTCTTGTTGGCGTGCGTCTCTGTGTTTGTGTGGGGCCGTGTCCATTGCTCCTGTGGCTTGTTGTGCCATTCAGGTTCATTGTGACGTCCTTCAGCGTTTTGGCCAACACTGGGATTGCCTCCTTATGAAGGTGTACTTGGTCATAGAGGTCATCCACACTTAGGGAGGGAGGTGTGCCAGGTGAATATTTGGCCGCCGGGCGCAGTCTCTGGAGATGCTGGCATTCACCTTTTGAATAGTGTGTGGGTGAAAATCCTTCCTTGGCAGCAGGGTGGATATAACAATTTTTGAATTTGGGAAGGTGTGACTGGCCTTCTCTGTGACTGCTCTGATGGATGGATTTCTCTCTCTCTCTCTCTCTCTCGCTTTCTTTCTCTCACTATCTCTCTTTCCTTTAAATGCAGCAGGTCAGGCAGACCCCTCGCCGTCTCTCTCCAGCTCCCCATGGTATTTTCTCTGTTAATATGACAAGGACAGGGCAAACACACCTCTGATCGTGCTCTCTCACACATGTTTGAATAAGCCCATTTGGGGCCTTCCTTCCGTTTAAGGCCCTTCCTACCAGCGGCCATGTTCAAACGCAATACCACATGATCTGGCACCAGTCCACTGTGTAAACCACTGTGATTAAAATAAAACAAAGATTTGCTCAGTAGGTAATGCTTCTCCTGTGCCAGACAAGAGTTCCTCACAGGACTTAATATTTTAGCACAGAGCAGCAGTGATCCCAGCACTCAGTTTTGAAGCGAAGAGGAATCTAGTGTTGCTTCATGAGAAAAAATAAATATACATTCTAAAAAGTGCTTGTGTACTTGATATGTACATGGTGCACTCAACTAAACCTTTTTATATCAGCAGGATATGCATGATAAATGGCATTAGAACAGTAAACTCATAATCAGCAGTTTGTGTCTGTCCTTTGTTTCTGTCCTCTGAAAAATACCTAAATCATCTGTAGCCTACATGTACATAAGTATCAAACACCACATATCAAGGGTATGGCTGTGCAGGATGTTTTTACAGTTTCCTCATCTCAGTGGCTATTTAAAATGCAAACACGCAAAGAGAGAATTCAAGTTTCTTGTCTTTCAGCACAATGGCTGCCAGACTGTTGCGTGCCTTTGCACTGAATGACCTGGGGGTGGGGGTGGGGGGGTATACTATGAAGGAAGCTTAACATAGCCAGGGTTTCTTTGCGTTAGCTGGCTTCAGAAAGCCTAACCACCGCAATCTGGCTTAAACGGTACTATGACGGTGGCTATCAACTTGCTAAGTGAAGATGGGCTTTGTTAATCAAGCTCTGTGCGCGTTCCCATAAAAGGGGCGGGTCTGCAACAACAAGCCTATAGCGGGACAGCATGGGCTGTACTAGAGCAACGTATTTATCTCCTGTGGGGGAAAAAAACTTATACGGACAGATAAAGAAAATATAAAGAAAATAAAACAATCATAATAGCAAATAGAAACGCAGTTGCCTTCAACAAAGCCAGGAAGGAGCTTTAGCAAAAAAAAATGCTCATTGTGTAAATTTGTTAGTTAATACCTTGTTTACCATATGACTCATATAAATCTATACTCTGACAATATTGTCCTACAGTTTATTTCTAATGTGAAAACTGCACATTCTAGAGCTCCTAAACTTTAAACTTGATACAGCATGTTTAAAGTCTTGCTGATGCTCAACTCAAGATGTTCATAAACTCTAGGAAAGACAGCAGATTTTGTGGGTCTCTAAAGCCCCTTTTCCACTGCAGAAAGCTTTCCTGGAACTCAGGAACTCAATAATCTCGCCCTGAGAAGAGACACCCTCGCTATCTGCACATATCTCTATGGGATCCTAGAGGAATGGAAATGCCTTTTTCCAAAGCCAAGGAGTTGATTGGTCGAAGGTTGTTGCTTTTATATGGTTCAATTTGTTAGACTGAACATAACCTGCCCCTGAGCTGGTTAGTTGTGCAGCGTAAGTTACCATGGCGATATACCCTGATTAAAAGTGAGTCAGCTTCGTGATATGGAAAACCCAGGGTTAAAGCTTAAATTAGCTCACTAACCCCTTAATCTCACTTTATAGTATACCTCCTGCTCGTTGAGTTGTATTGTGTACAATCAATCAATCAATCAATCAATCAACCAGCCATTGTTTAGTCTTCAATGCATTTGTCTGCTCAGCATTGTTTCAGAGAATTATAATTCACTGCATATTTCCATGCACACTATTCCCTTTATTGCCAAAATATAATTTATTCACATATTTGTAGATCGCAATATTGTGTCTACTTTAAATCTTGAAAGACATGAACTGAAAAAGAGATTGATATTTCACAGTATGGGATAGTGTAATCTAATGGTTATTGAAAGATGGCAGTAGTTTATTCAGCACTGCATGAGGAACATAAGTATCTGTGACAATGATTTGCAGAATAATCATTTAAGTGCAGAAAACAACGGGTATGACTCAAAAAGCATCAGAATACTAGCTTTCACTTTGCATATTTTTTATATGCATAGCGGCTTGTCCTGACAGAACTCTGGGTGTATTTTATTGCATATTAGGGCTCTTTATAAAGGCAGTACATGAAACACAATAGCAGTCAATAGCTTGAGGGTTCTGACAGGGCTTTCTTCCTGTTTGCCAAGTATATCTCTCTTCCTTTCTATAAATCCTTCCATATTTAATCTGTCGCCTGTCACCCCCCCCCCCCCCCCCCCCCCCTCTCTCTTTCTCTATCTATCTCTCTCTGGCAGCAGTGGCATGTCCTTATTTTGGGAATGTCATATCTGTCAGTGCCAAAATTTGTGTCTTTGGCTGTGTGAGTTTGGAATGGCTATTGGAAATAATTTCAGTTTGGTCTGGGGAAGGATTACAGCGAATGAGAATCAGGGGAGAGCAAAACCTCTAGATCTATTCGGCCAGAACAATGCCAATTTGGCAGTTGAGTTTCCCCAGATTTTATTATTGAAATGAAGTCTTTACAGGAGTGGTTTATCAGCAAGGCTGTGTGCTCTGATCATCTCAGTTTATTACTGTTGCAAACCGGGCAGGATAACTGACTGAACTTGGAGAAAGCACTGTGAGGCCCTACCGTCTCTGGTGTACAGACTCACATACATGGAGCATGTCTTAATCAAAACTCCAGCTCTTACTGTGTCTAGGGCCGCTTCCACACTTCCATCATCTAAAGAGATTAAATATCTCAAATGCAGCTTGGAGCCAAGTGTGAGAAAAATACTGGGACAGAAGCTCTTCTCTAACTGTACTATACCGATACCTACTCTGAGGAAATAAGCTCTTCAGTAACAGTGCTATACTGATACCTGCTCTGAGGACAGACGCTCTTTAGTAACAGTACTGTATTGATACCTACTCAGAGGACGGAAGCTCTTCAGTAACAGTACTACTGATACCTGCTCTGAGGACAGAAGCTCTTCTCTAACAGTACTATACTGATACCTACTCTGAGGAAATAAGCTTTTCAGTAACAGTGCTATACTGATACCTGCTCTGAGGACAGAAACTCTTTAGAAACAGTACTATACTGATACCTGCTCAGAAGACAGAAGCTCTTCAGAAACAATACTGTACTGATACCTGCTTTGAGGACAGATGATCTTCTCTAACAGTACTACTGATACCTGCTCTGAGGACAGAAGCTCTTCTCTAACAGTACTATACTGATACCTACTCTGAGGAAATAAGCTCTTCAGTAACAGTGCTATACTGATACCTGCTCTGAGGACAGAAACTCTTCAGAAACAGTACTATACTGATACCTGCTCTGAGGAAAGAAGCTCTTCAGAAACAGTACTGTACTGATACCTGCTCTGAGGACAGAAGCTCTTCAGTAACCTCCAGTGAAGTGTGGCTCAGGGTTGATGAGCAAGCATGATGTCACAGCCACATTTCTGCGCAATTGCAGGCCTGGCATGGCCTGACATTCCTTTCTTCACATGTTTATTTGTTCTGACTGTTTAATGTTGATTAATGGAGTAAAATGGATTTATAATAGAAACAGTTTCACTCCGCCCTGGCAGGAAAATCACTCCCTATGGTGAATATATTTATTTTGGTTAAAATGGAAGTACAGTAATCAGCACATCAGCAAATGTGTCAGTTCACCTTGCCAGATTCAGCTACACAGCTCATTTTCATTTGTACTTCCTTAGCAGGTGAACAAGTACATACACAGTAATAAAAGCCATTATAAATGACATGCAAGTCACGGTATACAACAACAAACCAAACGGGCTGGAGTGGAAAGAGGACCCTAGGCAGATGTCATGGCACCAGCAGTTGTCATCAGGTTTTAGGCATTGTTGTAAAAGCATCTTGCAGCTCATACTCCATCTTTTAAATCTGTGAGATTAAAGGTATAAAATCCAATTCATTAAGTTATTTATCATGAACTTAAAGCATCAACAACAATGGACTGGTAAACGATGGGCACCCCAAAAGATACCCAGCCAGAGGCAGCAGTCAGAAAGGGACCCCTGCAAGGGACCCAGCCAGGGGAAGCAGTCAGAAAGGGACCCAACCAGAGGCAGCATTCAGAACGGGGAACCCCAAAAGGGACCCAGCCAGAGGCAGCAGTCAGAAAGGAAACCCTGAAAGAGACCCAGGATCTGGGTCTCTGGTCTTTGTTTTCCACTGTGGTCAATGAGGCGTCTCTAGGAACAGTTACAGGAACAGATCTGCCCCAGAACAGCACTTCGCCCTCTCCCCAGATCCTTATGTTAGGGGAGAGAAAAGCTCCACAAACGTCCTGCTCAATGTGTTAAGTGCCACTCATGATTAGAGCAACAATAACGAGTTCCCCACTGCCCCCACCTGAGGGCTCACCCCTTATTTACAGGAGTTTTCTGTGAGACTGTGAAAGGCATTACCACTACTGGGGGCAGGGCAGAGGCTGCCATTTATGGGGGTGTAGTAGCATTTTGGGGGGTGTAGTTGTATTTATGGGGGTTATTTTTGTGATCAGTTAGTTTTATTGTTTGAGGAACGAGACAAATACTGTGAGGAATAAAACAATTTCCGATATTCCATTTACATTCCTCGGGGTGGAATTTTGGATGAAGGAGGATGGATGGGTGGATGGGGTGGTGAGTTTCCAGATGTGGATTAGGCAGTTTGCCTGTTGGGACTAAAATACAAGAACTTCCCCAGACAGCAGAAATTAATCAGGGCCCAGGGAAGCTCTCCACAAAGCAGAAAAAGAAACAAAGAAAAACCATGTAAAGCTCAAAGCTCTCTTTGAGAATTTCTCCTATGCTCTGAGAGACACTACGCCTACACAATTTCAATAATTATTATTATGCACAGCAAAAATGACACATTTTCAGTCACTGCGGCCGATGCAAGATCTAATATAATATAACTGAAGGGAGGAGGAGCTTAAATTATTAAACACAATTATCAGCATCAGAACATAAAATTTACTTCCACACATAGCCACATACCAAAGCTCTCACTTCATACAGGATAAGGACTACACTGCTCTGTAATCAGTCACTAGATATATCACAATCAACCTAATTTATTAAATACGGCATTTAATCACGTTCATTTAAATATTAACCATACTAACCCTTTAACAGTTGTGTAGCTGAACATTTTCCAATGAGAAGCTAATTTCTATATGTATCGATGAGTTTGCGATCTTTAGCTTGTAGATACAGAGAGAGCATTCATCTACAACCAATATAACCAAATACATAAATGCATCTGAATATATCTGCAAGACTTTGGTATGCCCGACACTTTAATGTCAGAAATACAGTAAAGACTTTGGCTGTGTCTCAAACCGCATACTTCTATGTTCCGAATTACTGAGCTCCCAAGTATGCACTCCAGTCAAGGCTTAGGAGTACGCACTCTGGAGCATGGAAGTACGGAAAGTTTTGTTCAGTAGTGTCGCGCACTTCGTGGCAACATCTGACCCATGGCCTTTCACCTTTGCCATAACTATCAGGGAATTGGTACACCTGAGAGGAATAGTTGTTATCTACCATTGTACTGTAGAAATAGTAGGCTGTCTGCATTATGTTACAGTCTTGCTCTTGTTTGGGTGCTTAAAGTACACAGTAACAAGTGTCTAACTAACAACAAAGTACTGTATAAATTTATGTTACTGTATTTGTAGGTTCCCAGATCACACGGATTACGCAAATGGGTACTTTATCCATGCTACGTACTTCGGTAGCCTACTTTGGCTTTGGACTCACACTCCAACATGGAAGTGCGCTCGCTATGTGCACTTGGAGCATGGAAGTATGCGGTTTGAGACACAACCTTTGAGTTCAAATTAAGTTCACAATGATCACTGTTTTCAGCCAACATCTACATATAGCATGTGTATCGCACTTCAGCACATAGATTATCCATCATATGGAATGTAAGGAAATGTTTTTCTTATATATCAGGGTCTGGGTGTATGTGTATTGTGCATGTACTGTGTGTGAACTGAAGCAGTTACTGTTTTGTGTTTGTAGTTGTGCTGTTTTAGATCTTGAGCTCTATGACTGTGTTCCTGGCTGTGCTGGTGCTCTGCTGGCCTTAACAGACCCTCTGGATAAATGCATGTGCAAAATAAATAAATAAACAGTGAAACATTAATGCAGTCATCATAGTCTGCATGTCATCATAAAGCATCTCATAAAGCATAAAGTCACCTCAGAACAACTGCCTTTTCCCTGCCGGAGAACCGAATTCACCTTCTGAACAGCTGAACTTTGTACTCAAATATATACCCTGGAGCAAAATCCCAGCCCAACAAGACCAGAAAAGCGGGGCCAAAGAATCTGATGAAACCAGAAGATTTAGGACACGATGCTCTGTGCTTCCTCAGCTAGACAGCTGTCTGACTCACACACACATGCACACACACAAACTTACAACACACGCACACGCATGCATGCACGCACGCACGCACGCACGCACGCACGCACGCACGCACGCACGCACGCACGCACACACACACACACACACACACACACACACACACACTTGTAGCACACGTGAGCTGGTAAAAACCAGGCAAGGAGGTGTGGGGCAGGCTGGGGGTGTATAGTGGGACATAGGTGGTGAGATTTGGGGGCAGGTTTAGGGGGTGTGTTTATGTTTATAAGCCCACCTATAAGCAGCTGCCACTGACACAGATTGCTCAAGACTGTCAGTGAAGCACAGAGCTCTGCTTCCCTACAATGCAGCTTCACTCTCTGTCTGTCTACTCTGTATAAAAACGTGACAACAATAGTGTCAGCTACATAATTATGTTCAGTGTTGTTTATACATTGATTGTTGTCTCTTTGGTTGTGTGGCTGTGCTGGTCTCTCTCTGACTATGTAGTGGTGGTGGTTTCTCTCGAATTTTGTGGCTGTGCTGGTCTCTCTCTGGTTGTTTAGCTGTGCTGGTTTCTCCCTGCTTGTGTGGCAGTGCTGGTCTCTCTATGGCTGTGTAGCAGTGCTGGTCTCTCTCTGGTTATGTAGCTGTGCTGGTTTCTCTCTGGTTGTGTGGCTGTGCTGGTCTCTCTGGTTGTGTAGCTGTGCTGGTCTCTCCCTGGTGTTGTGGCAGTGCTGGTCTCTCTCTGGTTGTGTGGGTGTGCTGGTCTCTCTCTGGTTGTTTGGCAGTGCTGGTCTCTCCCTGGTTATGTGGCAGTACTGGTCTTTCTCTGGTTGTGTGGCTGTGCTGGTCTCTCTCTGGTTGTGTAGCTGTGCTGGTTTCTCTCTGGTTGTGTGGCTGTGCTGGTCTCTCTGGTTGTGTAGCTGTGCTGGTCTCTCTATGGTTGTGTGGGTGTGCTGGTCTCTCTCTGGTTTTGTGGCAGTGCTGGTCTCTGGTTGTGTGGCTGTGCTGGTCTCTCTCTGGTTGTGTAGCTGTGCTGGTCTCTCTGGTTGTGTAGCTGTGCTGGTCTCTCTCTGGTTGTGTGGGTGTGCTGGTCTCTCTGGTTGTGTAGCTGTGCTGGTCTCTCTCTGGTTGTGTAGCTGTGCTGGTCTCTCCCTGGTGTTGTGGCAGTGCTGGTCTCTCTCTGGTTGTGTGGGTGTGCTGGTCTCTCTCTGGTTGTTTGGCAGTGCTGGTCTCTCCCTGGTTATGTGGCAGTACTGGTCTTTCTCTGGTTGTGTGGCTGTGCTGGTCTCTCTCTGGTTGTGTAGCTGTGCTGGTTTCTCTCTGGTTGTGTGGCTGTGCTGGTCTCTCTGGTTTTGTGGCAGTGCTGGTCTCTGGTTGTGTGGCTGTGCTGGTCTCTCTGGTTGTGTAGCTGTGCTGGTCTCTCTGGTTGTGTAGCTGTGCTGGTCTCTCTCTGGTTGTGTGGCTGTGCTGGTCTCTCTGGTTGTGTAGCTGTGCTGGTCTCTCCCTGGTGTTGTGGCAGTGCTGGTCTCTCTCTGGTTGTGTGGGTGTGCTGGTCTCTCTCTGGTTGTTTGGCAGTGCTGGTCTCTCCCTGGTTATGTGGCAGTACTGGTCTTTCTCTGGTTGTGTGGCTGTGCTGGTCTCTCTCTGGTTGTGTAGCTGTGCTGGTTTCTCTCTGGTTGTGTGGCTGTGCTGGTCTCTCTGGTTGTGTAGCTGTGCTGGTCTCTCTATGGTTGTGTGGGTGTGCTGGTCTCTCTCTGGTTTTGTGGCAGTGCTGGTCTCTGGTTGTGTGTCTGTGCTGGTCTCTCTCTGGTTTTGTGGCAGTGCTGGTCTCTGGTTGTGTGGCTGTGCTGGTCTCTCTCTGGTTGTGTAGCTGTGCTGGTCTCTCTGGTTGTGTAGCTGTGCTGGTCTCTCTCTGGTTGTGTGGGTGTGCTGGTCTCTCTCTGGTTGTGTGGGTGTGCTGGTCTCTCTCTGGTTGTGTGGCTGTGCTGGTCTCTCTCTGGTTGTGTGGCTGTGCTGGTCTCTCTCTGGTTGTGTGGGTGTGCTGGTCTCTCTCTGGTTGTGTGGCTGTGCTGGTCTCTCTCTGGTTGTGTAGCTGTGCTGGTTTCTCTCTGGTTGTGTGGCTGTGCTGGTCTCTCCATGGTTTTGTGGCAGTGCTGGTCTCTCTCTGGTTGTGTGGGTGTGCTGGTCTCTCTCTGGTTGTGTGGGTGTGCTGGTCTCTCTCTGGTTGTGTGGCTCTGCTGGTCTCTCTCTGTGGGCCTTGCAGCCTGTTTCCATCAGTGCGTCATTGTGCCTGTGGAGCGTGGGGTCAAGTTACGGGAAACTGGAGCCGCGTTAGAGCAGCGCGTTCCTCAACCCACCAGAGAACTCCTGCTCTTGTTATGGTTTCCATCAGACCTGCACTGGGCTGGCACTGTTGTTTTGCCCCCCGACTCTTCCCCCATCGTTTAACAGACTTAAAATCAGCTTTTCTTTCTCATCAGCTTTTCTCTGTGATGTCATTAGTAATCTCAGCTGGGCTTTGCGGGGGCCAACACAGTCTAAGCCTGTAGCTTCATCCGTTGTCTCTTTGTCTGTCTATATTTATTTATTGCTGCTAACCTCCTTTTCATCCCAACACAGAAGTGTTTTTCGGTGAAATACGTTTGAATTTGGTTGTTTCATTTGAGAAGCATCTCCTTGGCTGTGCACCTGTGAGCTGTACTGTAACTCTACTCTGGGAAACCAAATGCCTCTGTTATTACTGCATATATCTCATTCATATGGTTCCCCTACTTCTTATGTTTATTTAACACCTTGGATGTTGATGCGTGTACGTTATCTCAGCGAAATCTGGGCGATGTAGAAATACACCAATAACTAAAGAGTCTTTTGGGTCCATGTGGAACAGGAGCAGTGGAAACAGAAACACAAGTTTGGGAACAAAGCAGATTCATGTGGGAAAAGCTACATTTGCAGCGTTTTCACCCGGGGATTTACTGACTCATTTACAGTCGGCCCCATAAAGAGTTCTCCCAACTGAGATTCAACACCCGCACCCGATTTCTGCTTGTATGTGTGTGTGTTTGTGTGTGAATTGTGTTGGCGTGTGTGCGTAGCTGTTTGTGTGTGAGGGAATGTGCATGTATGATTGTGTGTGAGAGAGAATGTGTGTACATTTTATCCGAGTGCGTGTATGTGCGTGTGTGCGTGCGTGCGTGTGTGTGTGCCTGTATGTGTGTTTGCGTGTGTGCCCGTGGGTATGTATGCTCTAGTATGCTCTAAGGGAGAGGTAAACCACGGGTGTCTGGAATAGGTTACGTTCTTTCAGTTCTATTCATGGCCTTGAATTCAGTTTTTCAAAAGTGTGACTGCAATTTGTGTTTTGTCTTCAGGTTGTAATTTATGAGCCCTTTAGGTCCAGAGAACAAAAGCAGGGACTGAATAAAAAATAACTGCCACTGGGCCCATCTTGACTTGTTCTTCTACGCACAATTTAACGGAGCCAGATCCTCTTACAAGGCAGCTTTCTACTTACTTCACCCAATCAAAACACAGTAACACATTCCATACGACTGTGCTGCCCAATCAAAACACAGTAACACGTTCCATACGACTGTGTTGCCCAATCACACGCCATCTTTCACCCTCAACTCATCTCATCAATATCCGGGTACTATTAACACAACACTGATTCTTTTTGGAAAATGAATGGATTCAATAAAAAAGAGGAAATGGGATGCAGCCTGTTTTTGGAGCAGTTCTACTTGTAAAACAAATGCTAATACAGTACCAGTCAAAAGTTTGGACACATCTACTCATAGAAGGTTTTTTTCCGTTATTTTGACTGTTTTCCACATTTCGGAATAGTAAAGACATCAAAACCATGAGATAACACAAATTAAATTATGCAAAGACCAAAAAAGTGTTAAACAAATAAAAAAGTTATATATTTTAGATTCTTCAAAGTAGCCACCCTTTGCCTTGATAACGGCCTTGCACATTCTTGCCATTCTCTCAAACAACTTCTGCGGTAAACAGGTATTCCACAGGTAAACAGGTGATGCCATCATGACTCTATATAAAAGGATATCAAAAGACTCCTGATATCTTATTTCCAGGTACTCTTAGAAGCGATACTATAACCTCTGCATTTGAATGGATCTCTATGGGAATTGGGGGGTGGGACTAGATTTAGCTTTAGATTACACTGGAACAGTGTGGAACACATGGTTGGCTAAATGGCTTTAAGTCATCAAGGGTCTGACGTATCAAACAAGCCTTAAACCATCACTCTGCTGCCAGAAATACAATAGATATGGATGGATACCTTGAAGGGTTTTTTCTCCTGACTTATTTTTCCATAGAGTTCAATAGGAAAATTTGTCAGGAGAAACAACCCTTAAAGTGATCCATCCATATCTACTGCATATCTGGCAGCAGAGTGATGGTTTGAGGCTCGTTTGATACGTCAGACCCTTGATGGCTTACAGCCATTTAGCCAACCATGGGTTACATACTATTCCTGTGTAATTTACAGCTTAATCTAGTCCCACCCCACAATTCCCATAGAGATCCATTCAAATGCAGAGATTATAGTATCGCTTCTAAGAGTACCTGGAAATAAGATATCAGGAGTCTTTTGATATCCTTTTATATAGAGTCATGATGGCATCACCTGTTTACCTGTGGAATACCTGTTTACCACAGAAGTTGTTTGAGAGAATGGCAAGAATGTGCAAGGCCGTTATCAAGGCAAAGGGTGGCTACTTTGAAACATCTAAAATATATAACTTTTTTTTATTTGTTTAACACTTTTTTGGTCTTTGCATAATTTAATTTGTGTTATCTCATAGTTTTGATGTCTTTACTATTCCAAAATGTGGAAAACAGTAAAAATAACAGAAAAAAACCTTCTATGAGTAGATGTGTCCAAACCTTTGACTGGTACTGTACATTTTTAGTTATCACCGTTTTCATCATCAATAGCTAAATATGTAGCTAAAATGCAAGGAAACACAAATTCAGGATTTCCTGCAACCTGTCAATAATAAAATACAAAAAATACTGAAATAAATGCATTTAGATATTAAAAACAGTGTTCTCAGATCTCCAAATGTCAATATTCAAAATGTTTTAAGATAACCTTTCTCTATTTTAACCAAATAAATTAATTATGATTTCATACCTTAATAAGTAACTTATTTGAACAGCTGCCAGTGGTCTGAATGTACAAACTCACCCTCCATACTCCTATATTTCCATTGTGTCATCCTAACATAGGCCTTATAGGGACATTGTTGGCATGGTCCTCTCACAGTCCTTATTGGCATTCATTATCTGAGTTTAATGTAGACCTACAGTAAGGTAGCTGGCAAGTTATCAATCAAGTCTGCACTTCTTGCCCTCTTGTCTCCTTTGGGACTAAATTTCCCCCCTCGAGGGAATTACTGCCCTTTGATCCCTGATCTTTGCAGCACTGCTCTTTATGGCCAACACGACTTTATAGTTGTGAATAAATAAGTATAAAATTAGTGTGCTCTCATAAACAAGCCCCGGCCAGCGGATAGAGGAAGTGTCTGGAGCACAGAGATCCTGAAAAACATGTGAGAATGGAAATGCACTGACTTTTTTCTCCAGGGATCTGACAGTCTGTGACCAGCTTTTATTTTTATTTGACTCAATTTACTGCGTACACTGTGTGGAGTGTACAGGGTGTATTGTACACTGTAGAGTGTACAGAGTGTACTGAAGTCAGTATGCAGTGTACAGAGTGTATTGTAGACTGTATGAAGTGCATGGAGTGTATTATCACCAATGAAGGCAAAATACACTCTGTACAGCATGGAAAATACAGCTCATTCATCATGTGCAGCTCTACTCAGATCCATATTTAAAGAGCTTTTAATCCACAACTTAATGAAAATTGAATTTCAGCAAAAAAGAAACAAATTATCATTCCGGGCCGTCCCCCCTGAATACACTAATTTACTGTGATAAAAATATCTCCACATTGACTTCATTATTATCCCCTTGCTGCCTAGCCACTCACTAATGTATTGACTTTAGCTTGTTAATTTGTACTAAAAAAGGTATAATGCTTCTCCAGCTTTGTATGAATAAATCAAGTCATATGTATTGATCGGCAAACTAACCATAGATGAGATACTTAACTGAGAAATACTTTCCTGTTTTAATGTTCGTTTTGATGACTATATAAAAATATGTGTATTCTACACTTTATATCAAAAGTATTTATATCAAAAGGTAACTGATATTTAGATACATTTAGCCTAAAAAACAAAACCTAATTTGTCATTAGTGGCTGAGAGCACATTACTGGCTGAACTGCAATCACTGACTGGAGATTAAGGACACTGTGGCCTTATAGACAAGAAACAGGGAGAGAGGCAAATACCCCGATTCAGAATGTTCCATCACATACCATCTGCATGTCCTTCATGTGAATGTAATTAATGCAGAAACAGGCTAACAGCATAAAAACATGGAGCTTTCCAATATTCTCAGTCAAATAATATGGTTAGGGCTCATGGCGGGTTTGGTCTGGTTTAAGCTTGGATTTAGATTTTCACTACCTTGACCTGTTCATATACATTACTTGAATGCATTCCGTAGTTTTTGAAACCTAGAATGTGCTCCACGCAGCAGTGGATTTGATGTGTTGCGTTCCTTGGTAACCATAGAAACAGTTACATTTGAAAAAAACAAAATAGTCAGAATGGATCAATTTGCCACTTTCCAAGTGTTTACGGAGATGCAACACAGAGACGAAAACATCTGTTGTCTAGGAAAAAAAAACATTGAGACAAGATGCTGATTAACCATTTTGTCTCCTCCTCCATCCAAATTGAACCGTGATCGGCAGCCATAATATAGAGATAAAATATCCATCCATCCATCCATTATCTAACCCGCTTATTCCTGGTCAGGGTCACGGGGGGTGCTGGAGCCTATCCCAGCATGTATTCGGCAAGAGGCAGGAATACACCCTGGACAGGCCGCCAATCCATCGCAGGGCACACACACCATCCACTCACACACTCATACCTATGGGCAATTTAGAGTCTTCAATTAGCCTAACCTGCATGTCTTTGGACTGTGGGAGGAAACCGGAGTACCCGGAGGAAACCCACGCGGACATGGGGAGAACATGCAAACTCCACACAGAAAGGTCCTAGGCCGGGATTCGAACTCGGTACCTTCTTGCTGTGAGGCGACAGTGCTAACCACTGCACCACTGTGCCACCCTGAGATAAAATATGATGATCAAATAAATTTTAACTGTGAATATGTTTGAAACTCGCAAGAATCACCAATGGAATTCTACATCATTTATACTGTAGAGATCCAAAGAAAATGATTGTAGGTTTCGGCAAACAGTCCAGTACACCAATCCAGGTAGGTTTCCCACCTTGCTCCAAGGGGTTTTAAATTTAAACATTTTTGCACCCCCTGATAGTGTGGATGGTTTAAGGAGCTGAAAAGATTTTTGAAACAGGATTTAATGCTAGTGTGTATGAGGCCTTGGTGTAATAATCTCATATTAACTCAAAGAGATGTTTAGTTTTACACAGGACACTCACTGCCGCTCTCTTTCTGACTCTCTCTCTCTCTGACTCTCTCACCCCTAGCAACTCTCTCTGACTCTCTCCCTCTATTCCACTTGCAAGCCACATGTTTTCTATTTGCAGCCCTTGATTTAAACCAGAAACATGTTAAAGTGAAACCCTGTGCTTTCTTTTCAAGTTCATCTACCCATCCTGAAATTATCATTTTTTAGAGGAAATTTACTCGTCCATCCTGTACATGTGTACATCCCATAGGTGCATTACAGGGCATTTTACACCTCATTAGTTCTAATGTACCCCAAAAGCCTGAAAAACAGGACAGAAATAAAGTACAAATGTATATCTCCCTCCCCCAGCCAGTAGCATTGCATGAAACCAGACCAGCAAAAAATAATAAAATAACAGAAATTATATGCAAACAAGAGTGCATGCACACACATTGACAAGAACAACAACATGATGTTGCTAATGAGTAGCATAGTGATGTTGCTATGAGTAGCCTAGTGATGTTGCTAATGATTAGCATAGTGATGTTGCTAATGATTAGCATAGTGATGTTGCTAATGAGTAGCCAAGTGATGTTGCTAATGAGTAGCATGGTGATGTTGCTAATGAGTAGCATAGTGAGGTGTTAATGAGTAGCCAAGTGATGTTGCTAATGAATAGCCAAGTAATGTTGCTAATGAGTAGCCAAGTAATGTTGCTAATGAGAAGCCTAGTGATGTTGCTAATGAGTAGCCTAGTTACCGTTACATCCACCATTGCTTATTGGCCACCGTTATGACTGGAGATGGCTCCAGTGAGGTCGATACACAAAGAAAACTTATAATAATTAGCCTACAGCCTTACGGTAAAATACTGTGAGGTAAATTAAGAAACCCCTGCATGTAGGCGTAACAATTACGTGACTTACAGCAGGTGAAAATAATAAAATGCAAGGTAAATGAAGACCTTGCACGTTTTATGTGACCCACAGTATAAAATAAAATGAAACTTAACTGTTTATAAATCCCATCACACAAAATATGTTTTAAGGTGAGAAAAACAACATCCCACTGCTCTGCCCAAGGAAGCAGAAAATCTTTTTTCTTTTTATTAAAGATGAATTTGATGTTTGTTATTAACGATGAATTTGATGAGAAGCCAAGTTCAACTTGGCATCCCTTTACTTTTTTTTTGAGGCACATAGACTATTTAGAGTTGAGCGTCACTCAGCTCTAGTCACTACTGGATGGTTCATTTTTATGTGATTTCTTTTTTTATCAAGGGATGCAAAATACTTCTGGCTTTCACTGGATCAGGACTGCAGTACTCTCTATGGACACACAGCAACATATACTGAGAAGGAGGGGGCACTGTTTCGCAGCTATCACAAGTGAATTTAAAGCATTTCACAATCCAGGAAAATATTTTTTGTAAAAATCCAGGCTTTTCTTGGCTTCTACGAGAATAAGCCACTGCCCCCAGCCCCCTAGATTAATTTAACAAATAAATAAGGACCTCATTTTGTAAGAGACTATGGCAAACCCCAAGTTACCCCTCTGAAAATGCCCGTTTCACTTAAAGAAGTTGTAATCAAAAGACTGTTTGACAAATTTGATAATAGCTTCATGCACCACTTCATAACACCATGACTGCACTTCAAAGATATCACATTCTTCCTCCCAGTCAAATAATTTTAGCAATTTTGTCACCATAATCAAAACATGAAGTGAGGCGTCTGGAGAAGTTTGTAGGCCTTTTCTTTCAGTGTGTTTTCTGTAACATCCATTGTAGAGGATTTTGGGGAAAACCTGTCTCAGATCACCTGTATTATTAGTTCCATTGTTTTAATTCTAGCTGTATGTGATTTGTGAGAAGCAAGTCCTCTCTCTCATGCAGTGTGATATCCGACTTTATAATAGTTATAATATTTATAACATTTACATTATTATTCACACATCATCAGACCCCTCCAGTGCATAACCTTCAAAACAACACTAATCTGATCCCAGCCATTAGAGCTGTTCCTGGAATGTCTATGCTCATATTTGAACAGTACTAGAAAGATACAATCAGAATGTAATGGGGCGTGGCGTGTGAGGTAGGAG
Organism: Synaphobranchus kaupii; assembly: GCA_029718625.1. Taxonomy (NCBI): domain Eukaryota; kingdom Metazoa; phylum Chordata; class Actinopteri; order Anguilliformes; family Synaphobranchidae; genus Synaphobranchus; species Synaphobranchus kaupii. Next base: position 21,583,022 of record CM056377.1, read on the forward strand.
GAGCCAAACGCAGCAAGGGGATTCTTTAAGCCCAAAGGCCACTAAGGCGGGAAACCCCGCAGTTAAGGGAGGAGACAAGACAACAAACACGCCTACAGACGCTACTAACTGGCTCACTGTCACACGCCAATAAGTAGAGCGCAAGGACAGGTCTCTGAATAGCCAGAGATAATACGCGCCCTGTCTCGGTAACGAGATGCATAAGAACGGGCGAGTAGCGTAAAGGCAAAAATAAAACTGATAACAAACACTACAAAATCATATGATAGAATGAGGAGGCGAAAGGAACAGATCCAACGTTCCAAGGCTAGTCTCAGACTCGCAGTCACACAAACATGTCCACAACATCGCCCAATCTTCCCTATAGGAAGACATGCACCGAAAGACAAAACAGAACAGTTCCGAACAAAATCGTCAAAACTCCATGTACGGAGAAAGGTACCGAAAGGAACGAACAGGACAGGCTGCACCGGACATTTACCGGCTAAAAGACCAAAGCGAGATTAGTGAAAATAAACGCCCTACCTCTCCATAAAGAGGAATGTAACGAGGCGTACAGGAACAGAGATTTAACGTTCCATGGCTAGTTTCATAGGCTCGCAGTCACATGCAGAAAACATAAAGGGGTAAACGCCCGATCTCCCAGGAGAGAGAAACATTTTACAGGCGAGCCGACGGAGCACCGTCGTCCCATAACTTTATGATTAAACATGACTAAAGCAAGCTCAATTGAAAACACACGCCCTAGCCTCTCAGTAAAGGAATATGTAACGAGGCGAAGGAACAGAGCTAACGTTCCGAGGCTATTTTCAGAAACACGCAGTCATACACAAACATGTCCACAACATCGCCCAAGCTCCGCAATCAAGGCGGGGCGGAGCAAGCATCCACTAAAAGGGCAGCGCCCTCGCGTGGCTACCGAGGAAAACGACCGCATGGGGAAAAAGGCGTCAAAACCATGACACAGAAAGCAAAACATTATGCTGATATTGTAGATGCACAGAGGGCTGTTCAAATAATTTGATGCATGAGAAGGCATTTTTTGATGCATGCGTATGGCATAGTGCCAACTGGTGGTCTACCTCAGATGCCAACTTCTCTGGACCACAATATAGTGAAATTTGATTCTTGTCTCCGTGTTTCTGAATTTTGAAAGACTGAGGCAACGATTTAATTTTAGCTGTTTTATACACTGCCCGGCCAAAAAAAAAGTCGCACACTCTAATATTTCGTTGGACCGCCTTTAGCTTTGATTATGGCGCGCATTTGTCGTGGCATTGTTTCGACAACCTTATGCAATGTCACAACATTTATTTCCATCCAGAGTAGCATAAGTTTTTGGCTGAGATCTTGTATTGACGACGGGAGAGTCTAACCACTCCATAAAGTGTTCTCCAGCACATCCCAAAGACTTTCAATGGGGTTAAGGTCAGGAATCTGGTGGCTAATTCATGTGTGAAAATGATTCCTCATACTCCCTGAACCACTCTTTCACAATTTGAGCCCGATGAATCTTGGCATTGTCATCCTGGCATACGCCCATTGATGGGATAACCTGGTCATTCAGTACATTCAGGTACTTCGCTGACTTCATTTTATTGCTGCATAATGTTGCTGAGCCTAGACCTGACCAACTGAAGCAACCCCAGATCATAACACTGCCTCCAGAGGCTTGTACAGTGGGCACTATGCATGACGGGTGCAATGGCGACTTTTTTTTTGGCCGGGCAGTGTATTTAGCTGTTATATATATATATATATATATATATATATATATATATATATATATATATATATATATATATATATATATATAAAATACATTTTTTATATATGTATTATAGTAGTAAACTACATTACTTTTCATGTGATTTATTTTGTCCTTTGTGTAATTCCTAAGAGAGCAAACACTATTTCTATTTCTGCATGGTGGCTGTACTGAGTTGTCTTTTCTGTACACAGGTGACTGCACTTTCGTTTTCAGTGATTTGCATGACTATAAAATAGCCAGTGTGGTGGTGTACCTTCTAGTGTTCATTCAGACATTCCCCTTTGATCTAGCCGCTCAGGTGAGTGTCCTGAATCATACTGTGGTTTAGTCCCCCCTGTTCCTCCTGTAGTACTCATGATCTGGACTCAAAGAGGACGTGAAGGCTTCTTGCCAGTTTGGGAAGGTGTTACCCTCTGCCTGACCTGTTGGATTATCAGGATGTTATATCACACAATGCGCTTTGCACCACCAATTGCCCTCATTTTAATTTTAATTTTAATCAATTCCAGTAATTTAATCCGATAAATTTGGAAGTAAGAACTGTTCCACATCAAGAGCACATTATCAGAGTTTGAAACCTATAAGACGCATATATAATCGAGAATTATTTACACATTAATGTAACAAATGCACTCTGATTCTACGTCTGTCTCCCTTTTTAATTAATTCATCTTAAGGCATGAAGAGTTTGATTTTTAATCTCATCCTTGCTAATTTCAAACTAATTAGGGAGATTGATGTGACACAGGATCAGTGTAGGCATTAATTGTAAAACATCTATGCAATCCAGAGGCAAGCCTTAAAAAAAACCCAAAACGATTTAAACAAGAAACAAATTACTAATATGATATTTAATTAAGGAAGTTGAATAATATCATAATGATTATTTCATGAGAAATGTAATTAAGTAAGAATGATTTTACTCACAAAATATTCACAATGAGATCCAGTGCCAGTGTGTGAATGCCACAATGAAACTGTTGAACCTTGTGCCTCTTGCGATTTCAATATGGAAATGTAGTGCTGGAATAGTCATCCAAAAACAAGGTTATTGTGTGATTATTCATGAAGCATTTCAGATTACTACTACTACTGCTGCTACTACTACTACTACTACTAAAAATAATAGTAATAATAACAACAGCAACATTAATAGCTTTATTTGTAACACTTTTATTACAATTTTCTGACAACGTGGGTGGGATAGACAGTCAGGTGGGGTGTATACTTTTAAGATATTGGCAATCTGTTCCAATATAGACCAAAACATGTTTTAGGGTTAGTGTTCAAGTTTATGGTTATTATCTCTGTTCAGAGGGTAGTGTCGTATGATTGCCCTTTGCTTTTTCCTCTGCTTGCAGGTATAATGAGTCACAACAATCAGTTATTCAATTATAAAATACTTTTTTGGTGGATCTACAGCTCAGCTAGTTCCTCAGATGGCTTGAAGGAACATAATTACATAATATTGTATCATGGGTAATATAATAATATCTAAGCGTCTGAGCAGAACAGATGTGGAATAATGACTGCAGTGTTCCCTCTTGGTTTATTTGAAGTCAAGGTTTGGATGTGTAGAACAAGGGAAAAAATCACCATATTGATGTTATGCGAACACCTCCTGTAACATGAAAAACACTGATTCTGGGTTACCTCTGAGATGGGTCAATTCTATTCAGTCACATTTCTGAAGTCTTCAAAACCATGTGCTCACCTGTAACCTCCTGGTGTGGACGGGTTATGACAGGGAGACAAGTGGAGATGGGCCGGGTCCACATGTGTAAAGCTGTAAAATAATCACAGCGGTTCATGTGCCAGTGTTAGGACATTGGTCACAAGCTGTAATAATTTGTCATGACTGGTTATGACAGGTGTTAGGACATGCTCATGACAATACGCTTTATGGCATATAGTTTACGTATGGAGTGGTATTGTCTATGTAATTTTACTGCAAATGTGTAATACATACATTAAAGAATTAGTCTCTTTTCTGTGTCATGGAGGACAGTTGGGTGGTGTGGACAGTTTGGGTTGTCATTCAGACTGAGATATAAGAAAAAGGTGTAGTAATCTAGAAATAATAAGACCACGATCATCTCAGAAAATGTTAAGAATATCCATAAATATATCTTAATGATATGCTGGGGTTCAGAAAGGAAATCAAAGCTTTCAGGATGATTAATGAGTTCCTGTGGGTTCCTGTGCTTTTCACATTATTGGGAAATCCTCAAGAATTTGCGGTCCTGATAGCTGCAGCTGGTTGTGAGGGTTGCAGTCCTGATAGCTGCAGCTGGTTGTGAGGGTTGCAGTCCTGATAGCTGCAGCTGGTTGTGAGGGTTGCAGTCCTGATAGCTGCAGCTGGTTGTGAGGGTTGCAGTCCTGATAGCTGCAGCTGGTTGTGAGGGTTGCAGTCCTGATAGCTGCAGCTGGTTGTGAGGGTTGCAGTCCTGATAGCTGCAGCTGGTTGTGAGGGTTGCAGTCCTGATAGCTGCAGCTGGTTGTGAGGGTTGCAGTCCTGATAGCTGCAGCTGGTTGTGAGGGTTGCGGTCCTGATAGCTGCAGCTGGTTGTGAGGGTTGCAGTCCTGATAGCTGCAGCTGGTTGTGAGGGTTGCAGTCCTGATAGCTGCAGCTGGTTGTGAGGGTTGCAGTCCTGATAGCTGCAGCTGGTTGTGAGGGTTGCAGTCCTGATAGCTGCAGCTGGTTGTGAGGGTTGCAGTCCTGATAGCTGCAGCTGGTTGTGAGGGTTGCAGTCCTGATAGCTGCAGCTGGTTGTGAGGGTTGCAGTCCTGATAGCTGCAGCTGGTTGTGAGGGTTGCAGTCCTGATAGCTGCAGCTGGTTGTGAGGGTTGCAGTCCTGATAGCTGCAGCTGGTTGTGAGGGTTGCAGTCCTGATAGCTGCAGCTGGTTGTGAGGGTTGCAGTCCTGATAGCTGCAGCTGGTTGTGAGGGTTGCAGTCCTGATAGCTGCAGCTGGTTGTGAGGGTTGCAGTCCTGATAGCTGCAGCTGGTTGTGAGGGTTGCGGTCCTGATAGCTGCAGCTGGTTGTGAGGGTTGCAGTCCTGATAGCTGCAGCTGGTTGTGAGGGTTGCAGTCCTGATAGCTGCAGCTGGTTGTGAGGGTTGCAGTCCTGATAGCTGCAGCTGGTTGTGAGGGTTGCGGTCCTGATAGCTGCAGCTGGTTGTGAGGGTTGCAGTCCTGATAGCTGCAGCTGGTTGTGAGGGTTGCAGTCCTGATAGCTGCAGCTGGTTGTGAGGGTTGCGGTCCTGATAGCTGCAGCTGGTTGTGAGGGTTGCGGTCCTGATAGCTGCAGCTGGTTGTGAGGGTTGCGGTCCTGATAGCTGCAGCTGGTTGTGAGGGTTGCGGTCCTGATAGCTGCAGCTGGTTGTGAGGGTTGCGGTCCTGATAGCTGCAGCTGGTTGTGAGGGTTGCAGTCCTGATAGCTGCAGCTGGTTGTGAGGGTTGCAGTCCTGATAGCTGCAGCTGGTTGTGAGGGTTGCGGTCCTGATAGCTGCAGCTGGTTGTGAGGGTTGCAGTCCTGATAGCTGCAGCTGGTTGTGAGGGTTGCAGTCCTGATAGCTGCAGCTGGTTGTGAGGGTTGCAGTCCTGATAGCTGCAGCTGGTTGTGAGGGTTGCAGTCCTGATAGCTGCAGCTGGTTGTGAGGGTTGCAGTCCTGATAGCTGCAGCTGGTTGTGAGGGTTGCAGTCCTGATAGCTGCAGCTGGTTGTGAGGGTTGCGGTCCTGATAGCTGCAGCTGGTTGTGAGGGTTGCAGTCCTGATAGCTGCAGCTGGTTGTGAGGGTTGCAGTCCTGATAGCTGCAGCTGGTTGTGAGGGTTGCAGTCCTGATAGCTGCAGCTGGTTGTGAGGGTTGCAGTCCTGATAGCTGCAGCTGGTTGTGAGGGTTGCAGTCCTGATAGCTGCAGCTGGTTGTGAGGGTTGCGGTCCTGATAGCTGCAGCTGGTTGTGAGGGTTGCGGTCCTGATAGCTGCAGCTGGTTGTGAGGGTTGCAGTCCTGATAGCTGCAGCTGGTTGTGAGGGTTGCAGTCCTGATAGCTGCAGCTGGTTGTGAGGGTTGCAGTCCTGATAGCTGCAGCTGGTTGTGAGGGTTGCAGTCCTGATAGCTGCAGCTGGTTGTGAGGGTTGCAGTCCTGATAGCTGCAGCTGGTTGTGAGGGTTGCAGTCCTGATAGCTGCAGCTGGTTGTGAGGGTTGCGGTCCTGATAGCTGCAGCTGGTTGTGAGGGTTGCAGTCCTGATAGCTGCAGCTGGTTGTGAGGGTTGCAGTCCTGATAGCTGCAGCTGGTTGTGAGGGTTGCAGTCCTGATAGCTGCAGCTGGTTGTGAGGGTTGCGGTCCTGATAGCTGCAGCTGGTTGTGAGGGTTGCAGTCCTGATAGCTGCAGCTGGTTGTGAGGGTTGCAGTCCTGATAGCTGCAGCTGGTTGTGAGGGTTGCAGTCCTGATAGCTGCAGCTGGTTGTGAGGGTTGCAGTCCTGATAGCTGCAGCTGGTTGTGAGGGTTGCAGTCCTGATAGCTGCAGCTGGTTGTGAGGGTTGGTCGTGTCTCTCTGTCTCGAGTCCAGCTGACAGAACCTGGTTTTAAAGTCATCTGACACGAGGCGCAGAGAGGTCCTGAACATTTACATGATTATATCCAGTTAAATAAATACAATCATCATTCAAAAGCAATTTGTACTAGGATCTATAGCTGTCTATGATGACACTACAGAAAACCTGTAGCGAGCATGCATAAGATGATAGAGAGGGTTCCCACAAGGTTGGCTTTGAAATAATGTAACATTGTAACATTCCTGCTGAAAGGTCTGAATGATCCTTTTCCTGTGAGCGTTCCGCTTCGCTCAGCGAGCTCTCGGTATTGCTCAGATCATCTCCTATCTGCCCTGTAGAAATCATTGAGCCGTCCTCCCCGTGGATCACATGCAGTATCTTTTCACATCATTCATTTCCCATTTGTGAGATCATGCTGAGGTCTGGTGGCTTCTCTCCCAGTTGAACAAGTTCACATGTGATGGAAAAACACAAAAATGAACATCACTGGTTCCTTACAGACTCGCTTCTCTGTAATGCATTAATAACTATCCTATTTAAATCTCTCTGTAATGCATTCATTACCATCCTATTTTAATGTGATCTGTCCCTCTGGACATTTGGTAAATCCACCTCACGGCTTCCTGTCCAGGTGGACCCTTGGATTCAGTATATATGTATATAGTATGTACATATTTTATCAGTGAGAAGGAATGAGGCAGTACTTTTCGGGGTGTCATTTAATTATTCTTCACATCAGATTACCCCTCTAAAGTGCAATATAATCCCAGCTGTGTCACAGTCTTTACCACTCCTCCTCTACACACACAAACAAGCGCACACACACACGCACACACACATACATGCACACACACACACACGCACACACATACGCACACATATGCACACACACACACGCACACACACAACATATACACACACACACACACACACACACGAAGGTACACACGCACACACACACACACACACACACACGCACACGCACACGCACACACACACACACACACACACACACACACACACACACACACACACACACACACACACACACACACACATACAAATATAAATGCATACATTTGAAAAAAAAAAAATATTCAAGAAAGTCTTTTCAACTAAAGCCAGAGATGTTAAACACCCCTAATTGTGCTCACCCTGCTTTAATAAAGATGGTTATTCATTATCCTATGGCCCATAGGAGAGTGTTTATGCTTCAGCGAGATGGGGAGATTAGCACAGAGAACTTCCTATGCTGCCCATAGACACTAACGCCAAACATGTTAAACTTTATCTCTCTATTAACCAAAAAGATTTAGGTTTCTCTGAAATATCATGTCTCTCACACCCAGAGGTAGCTAATGCAGGCAATATGGATCATGCAATGATTACAGATTTATAGAGGCAAGTTTGGGGGTTACTTCCTGTGCTTCCTCATGGCAGCATACGTTCTCTACAGATTTAGCAGTAAATCTAATCTTTTGTGTGAACACTAGACCAGTGCCGTTTTTATCCATAAGAATATTATCTATTCAAAAAAACCATTTCCTCATGAATACCACATTAATCATGATATGAGATTATCACATAAACCAGCGCAAATGAAACCGGTAAAGGCACTGTGTAAAGGCCTACATGAGCGGCATTTTCACTGCTACATGTGAAGAGGTGGTTCCAGGCCTGACTGTCAAAAGATGAAAATGTGGAAATTAAACGAAATAACGGCCTAGTGGAACCCCGGCCACAGTGAAGACAGAAACCAGGGGGTTAGTAATGACTTCAAAGGTCAGAGCGTGTTTAATACCACAAGGTGAGGAGAAAATAAACAAATATGGAAGAGAAACGTGCGAGGACCAACCCAAACAGAGGAGGTGAGAAAAATGAAATCTTTTCCCTCTGAAGTGTTTATTTAAACAGATCGGTTTCACAGCTGAGCATGCTGGGAGAGAGACAGTGTCTCTGCTGATTCTGATATGACAGGGCTCTCACAGTTGTTACCTGTAATAACTCTGTTATACTGTAATAGTGCTGTAAGAACTCTGTTATACTGTAATAGTGCTGTAAGAACTCTATTGTACTGTAATAGTGCTGTAAGAACTATATTGTACTGTAATAGTGCTGTAAGAACTCTATTGTAATGTAATAGTGCTGTAAGAACTATATTGTACTGTAATAGTGCTGTAAGAACTCTATTGTAATGTAATAGTTCTGTTATAACTATTGTATTGCAATAATCCTATAGTAACACTGTTGTACTGTAATAACAGGCAGGATTCCATCCATGATTATATTTCATCAATGCTCTATGCACAGAAGCCAGTACAAGCATATTAAGCTTATAGGGTACCCCTAGGCTTATAGAGCTACCCCTAGACGTATAGGGCTACCCATAGGCTTATGTTGCTATAGGCTTATAGGTCTACCCATAGGTTTATAGAGCTACCCCTAGGCTTATATAGCTACCCATAAGAATGAGACCTGAATGTCAGTCAGAGGAAACGAGAAGGATTTGATTTCACAATTTTAAAAAATTAGGGTAAATCTGATTGTCCTCAGAATGGGTGAAACCAACCCATCCAAGTCAACAGTCATATTCTAGCCCTCTCCTGGACAATGAGCATATACAGTAATGGACATATTGTGCAGTTGTGTGGTACGCACTCCTAATGGGCAGGATCATTATGTATTGTACCTGGATACACTAAATATGACCAAGCTTACCCATCATGCTCCAGCTGTGAGCAGATAAGGCTCTCCACAGAGCAGCAGGCAATAGGCCGCAGCCTCTCTTAGGCATAACCTGAGCCTTCTGTTAAACACCACGCTAATCTAAAAATTACTGATTTGTTTCCCTTCTGATGGCATTTGATTTAAAGACTCAGGTCACAGAATGCTAACAAAAAGTCACATTCAGAAAAAAGTAATATACTTAAAGTTACTGGTGCAATAAATGAACAAATGAATAATTGAATAAATAAATAGTAATCATGCACTTAACACAAAATTAAAATGCTACAAAATTAAACTTAATGTCCAGTCAGCCAAGTAACACTAATTCCAAAGTAAACATAAAAATCATTATTCCCTGCGATGGCACGTACACATCACCTCATAGAATACGAAAGGATCTTCCTCCATATATTCTGTCAGATAAATAATTGGCTGTACTTCAACCCAACCTCCTGGAACCTTCTATACAAGGGAATACTAAATTGACAGCTGCTTTTACATTTCAGACATGTTTGATTTTTGGCATATAAAACAGAAGACTGATGGAACAGCTAGAATGCGAGCTACGCTAGCCTGAACTGGCCGCTGGCTCAGAATAAATAAAAGAGAGGCATGGTGAAAATGTCCTTCAGCAGCAAGCGTTTGTGATGATGTAATGGAGGATGCCCCCCCAGGGAGCCGACCCCCCCACGCGGCTGCTTGTTAGTGCCCTTCCGCCAGCCGTTTGAAGTGAGGGGGGCTGCATGCCGGTGCAGCATGTCCATCGTGACTGCAGTAATCCCTGCTCTGGTAAGCCGCTGCGCATCGCCGCCGCCGCATGCTCGCCTGTAAAATAAAGCCTTCATAGAAAGGTGTGGAAACACAGGAAATATCCCCTACCTGATCTGCACATTTACAAACTCAGGAAGTATCCCCTGCCTGATCTGCACATTTACAAACTCAGGAAATATCCCCAACACCAGTGCAGTGCTGCATCTACACTGAACAGCACAACACCAGCACAGTGCTGCATCTACACTGAACAGCAGAACACCAGTGCAGTGCTGCATCAACACTGAACAGCACAACACCAGCACAGTGCTGCATCTACACTGAACAGCAGAACACCAGCACAGTGCTGCATCTACACTGAACAACACAACACCAGCACAGTGCTGCATCTACACTGAACAGCACAACACCAGCGCAATGCTGCATCTACACTGAACAGCACAACACCAGCGCAGTGCTGCATCTACACTGAACAGCACAACACCAGCACAGTGCTGCATCTACACTGAACAGCACAACACCAGCGCAGTGCTGCATCTACACTGAACAGCACAACACCAGCACAGTGCTGCATCTACACTGAACAGCACAACACCAGCACAGTGCTGCATCTACACTGAAGAGCACAACACCAGCACAGTGCTGCATCTACACTGAACAGCACAACACCAGCACAGTGCTGCATCTACACTGAAGAGCACAACACCAGCACAGTGCTGCATCTACACTGAAGAGCACAACACCAGCACAGTGCTGCATCTACACTGAACAGCACAACACCAGCACAGTGCTGCATCTACACTGAACAGCGCAACACCAGCACAGTGCTGCATCTACACTGAACAGCACAACACCAGCACAGTGCTGCATCTACACTGAACAGCGCAACACCAGCACAGTGCTGCATCTACACTGAACAGCACAACACCAGCACAGTGCTGCATCTACACTGAACAGCACAACACCAGCACAGTGCTGCATCTACACTGAACAGCACAACACCAGCACAGTGCTGCATCTACACTGAAGAGCACAACACCAGCACAGTGCTGCATCTACACTGAACAGCACAACACCAGCACAGTGCTGCATCTACACTGAACAGCACAACACCAGCACAGTGCTGCATCTACACTGAACAGCAGAACACCAGCACAGTGCTGCATCTACACTGAACAGCAGAACACCAGTGCAGTGCTGCATCAACACTGAACAGCACAACACCAGCACAGTGCTGCATCTACACTGAACAGCAGAACACCAGTGCAGTGCTGCATCAACACTGAACAGCACAACACCAGCACAGTGCTGCATCTACACTGAACAGCGCAACACCAGCACAGTGCTGCATCTATACTGAACAGGCTGTATCGTACTCTCACATTGAGCTTTGCTGTGCACAGGGAGGTGAGGGAGAGAGGGAACAGTGCCTGACGGCACCGCGTCAGAAGAGGGAAATACAAAGACAAAAGCACAGACGTAAACACTGTGAAATATTCTGGAGAAGAGTTGCTTGCATTCCCATCCTATTGAGATGAATAGCTGTCAGAGAATGTATACAAAATGGGAAAAAAAGATTGACAGAGCTGCATAATAATAAATAAGTAGATTACAATGCACAATGAAAGTGTAGTTTGAGCATGAGTGTGCTACTCAGACAGCGATAATGTGTGTACATACGCTGCACTTTTAGGCAACTTGCAGGTATACTCATTCTCATGATCAAAAACTGCTTGCATGAAGCTGCCTGCTTGCAAGCAAGAATAACTGAAGAGGCTGTATGGATGAAACATGATAAATTAAACAATATATAAATACGAAGAACGGAACTATGCATCGTTTGTTTCATACAAAAATACAAAGTAAATTAAACAAATTCAGCTGCACAACAGCAGAAAAAGATCCAGTAAACTAGCATCCGTTACCCACAGCTCCACCTGAATCTATCTCACATGCCATATGACGTTTTGGAAAAATTAATTAAAATTACAATAAGATTTAAGGTTTCTCTGCCATAATAAATCTGTTTAAAATCCATATTGGGAATAAACAGAATAAGACTGAAGGTGTTTCTCCTCCTTGATGGACGCTGCACAGTGAATGTGTACGGGCCAAATCTACTAAATCCACCAACCGCAAAGGTGCTGATGCAGGGCTGGCCCTGTGGTGATGTTTGATGATCTGTGTTTATGGAGAGCCCCTAATTGGGACAGTTCAGATAAAGCATCACATCAGCAGAAATGCTGCTCGTTTGCACTGAGGCCATCCTGCCCAGCGGGTCTGTCTGAGTGTCCACACTGTGAGAGGTGTAAGACTGCTCTGCTCAAACGCTCCGGGGGTCCCCCAGCTCTGAGACTGGGGTACACGGAGGGCACATACAGATGCAGAGTACTATCACAGACTTATCCTCTCTTAGCACCTCAGCACCCACGACCCCAAACACTGTGTCTCTCTATGCTGCTGTATTTCACTCACAATACGTATGAAGACCTTCCTGACCTGCCCACCAAGAACAGAGATTCACCTCAGAGTCATACAGGTGCCCATGAGGCTTACCTGAGAGAGAAATACAGGTACCCGTGAGGCTTACCTGAGAGAGAAATACAGGTACCCATGAGGCTTACCTGTGAGAGAAATACAGGTACCCATGAGGCTCACCTGAGAGAGAAATACAGGTACCCATGAGGCTTACCTGAGAGAGAAATACAGGTACCCATGAGGCTCACCTGAGAGAGTAATACAGGTGCCCATGAGGCTTACCTGAGAGAAACATACAGGTGCCCATGAGGCTCACCTGTGAGAGTCATACAGTTGCCACAGAGACAGAGCCACAGAATGATGTGATTTAAATAAAATAACCTGTAATATTGCCCCTGTTTTTAGATCTGCCAGGTCGTTGGAAATGAACTACAGGAGGTGTTATGTGGCACTGTGCCAAATCAGAGGGATGTTTTCCAGGGTCTGTTGAGCAGTGGTTAGTGTGATGAAATCTCCTCCAGTTCAGCTCATTTATTTTCAGTAGTGTAATTGCAGGCAAATAAAAATTCTTAATTTCCGTCCTGACACCATTATTAAAGCATGTCTCTAAACGCTTATGAATTCACTGCTGCTGGGACCAGTCAGGATGTATCAGCGTCCCTCAAAGCAAACCACTAGAAAGCAGGACCTATTTGTCTGTGGCCATTTTGGCTGTCAGAGATGTTTAAGTTTTGTGGGCATAATGGGGCCTGGTCATTGAGTAAACAGTTATTACCAGCCTGTTTATTTGAAAGGAGCCCAGTTCTAACGATGCACCTCTGAGAGGACACTGTGCCTGAAAGATGGGGAAAGAGGAAACGGGAGAGGGAGGAAGATCCAATTGATTTTGGGTAATTGGCTCCACTTGAGCAAACAGTCTCTCTTGCCCAGAGTTCTCCCCCACCTTTCCTTGTGCCAGAAATATAAAACACAACGTGTTTCTGTACAGCAGAAGAGAGCACAATGGCCTTTTACAAACCCTCTTCCAAGCTCCTTTCGTTGCATTGGTTGTTCAAGTCTCAGAATTGCTTGGGGCTTGTATGTACACAACAAAAATAAGTTCTTATTAATGTGTCTTAAGTGCTTATTAATGTGGTCAGAAGTCGTAAAACAGGAATTGTGTTTTAAAGGTAAAACATGTTCAAACTTATCCCATAAAACACAAATATTCCATTTCATAGAGCTAACCCTTATGGAAATGTAATATACTGCAGTATATTTTAAATATATTGTGACTCATAAATTTGATATATTCACAATATACTGCAGTATATTATTTTTCCATAAGCTTTTCTCATAAGTACTGCTTTTTTGAATGACTGGCATGACGTTTGTTTAAAATATATTTTAACAGCATTTTTTCTCCTTAATTGGAATGTCCAGTTGTATTTAGAAGCCAATCTTTTAGATACATCTTCCTCTCTAGTTTGGGAGAGTACACAAAATAACCATTTATTAATAAATTACTCTAGAGGTGCTCGAGCTCCATTAACTACAGTTTGAAAGTTATGAATTGTTAATTTTCAAAAAAAAAAAATATACGTATATCGGCTGATTTAAACAAAATCATATTCAGGCTGATTTATGAAAAATCATATCCATATGCTATTATAGTTTTATTACATAGATTGAATGTCATCTCCAATGTGCTGATTTGACAGTTTTGTAGATTGAGCATTAAACTGTTTCCACCCTATAAAAATCTGTGATCTCATTTACAGATCCTTTCCAAAAAATTTGAATATCATGGAAAAGTTGTTTTTTTTTCCATAATTCCATTCAAAAAGTGAACATTTCATAGATTATAGATTCATTACACACAAAGTGAAATATTTCTAGCCTTTATTTGTTTCATTTTTCATAATTTTGGCTTACAGCTCCAGAAAACCCCCAAAACTGTATTTCAAGAAATTAGAATAGTGTGTGGAAAATCAGATTGTCAGCGGGGGCGCTTGTAAGCTGAGCGCTCATTGGCGGGGCACACGCACCTGGTGCAGGAAAGAGGGAGCTCTATACCATCATCATGCCAGCCCCGCCTCGCCAGAGGGCCGAACATCTGTTGTGCGCTTTGACCTGTTCACCTAGCCGAAAGCCTGCTGTGTGCTCTGAACTGTTGTCCTGGCCAAACCCCTGCTGTGTGCTCTGACCTGTTCACCTGGCCGAACCCCTGCTGTGTGCTCTGACCTGTTCACCTGGCCGAACCCCTGCTGTGTGCTCTGACCTGTTCACCTGGCCGAACCACTGCTGTGCGCTCTGACCTGTTCACCTGGCCAAACCCCTGCTGTGTGCTCTGACCTGTTCACCTGGCCGAAACCCTGCTGTGTGCTCTGACCTGTTCACCTGGCCGAACCCCTGCTGTGTGCTCTGACCTGTTCACCTGGCCAAACCCCTGCTGTGTGCTCTGACCTGTTCACCTGGCCAAACCCCTGCTGTGTGCTCTGACCTGTTCACCTGGCCGAACCCCTGCTGTGTGCTCTGACCTGTTCACCTGGCCGAACCACTGCTGTGCGCTTTGACCTGTTCACCTAGCCGAAAGCCTGCTGTGCGCTCTGAACTGTTCACCTGGCCGAACGCCTGCTGTGTGCTCTGACCTGTTCACCTGGCCGAACCACTGCTGTGCGCTCTGACCTGTTCACCTGGCCAAACCCCTGCTGTGTGCTCTGACCTGTTCACCTGGCCGAACCCCTGCTGTGTGCTCTGACCTGTTCACCTGGCCAAACCCCTGCTGTGTGCTCTGACCTGTTCACCTGGCCAAACCACTGCTGTGCGCTCTGACCTGTTCACCTGGCTGAACCCCTGCTGTGCTTTTACCTGTTCACCTGGCCGAATGCCTGCTGTGTGCTCTGACCTGTTCACCTGGCCGAACCCCTGCTGTGTGCTCTGACCTGTTCACCTGGCCGAACCCCTGCTGTGTGCTCTGACCTGTTCACCTGGCCAAACCCCTGCTGTGTGCTCTGACCTGTTCACCTGGCCAAACCACTGCTGTGTGCTCTGACCTGTTCACCTGGCCAAACCCCTGCTGTGTGCTCTGACCTGTTCACCTGGCCGAACCCCTGCTGTGTGCTCTGACCTGTTCACCTGGCCGAACCACTGCTGTGCGCTTTGACCTGTTCACCTAGCCGAAAGCCTGCTGTGCGCTCTGAACTGTTCACCTGGCCGAACGCCTGCTGTGTGCTCTGACCTGTTCACCTGGCCGAACCACTGCTGTGCGCTCTGACCTGTTCACCTGGCCAAACCCCTGCTGTGTGCTCTGACCTGTTCACCTGGCCGAACCCCTGCTGTGTGCTCTGACCTGTTCACCTGGCCAAACCCCTGCTGTGTGCTCTGACCTGTTCACCTGGCCAAACCACTGCTGTGCGCTCTGACCTGTTCACCTGGCTGAACCCCTGCTGTGCTTTTACCTGTTCACCTGGCCGAATGCCTGCTGTGTGCTCTGACCTGTTCACCTGGCCAAACCCCTGCTGTGCTTTTACCTGTTCACCTGGCCGAACGCCTGCTGTGCTTTTACCTTTTCACCTGGCCGAACGCCTGCTGTGCGCTCTGACCTGTTCACCTGGCTGAACCCCTGCTGTGTGCTCTGACCTGTTCACCTGGCCGAACGCCTGCTGTGCGCTCTGACCTGTTCACCTGGCCGAACCCCTGCTGTGTGCTCTGACCTGTTCACCTGGCCGAACCACTGCTGTGTGCTCTGACCTGTTCACCTGGCCGAACCCCTGCTGTGTGCTCTGAACTGATCACCTGGCCGAACCACTGCTGTGTGCTCTGACCTGTTCACCTGGCCGAACGCCTGCTGTGCGCTCTGACCTGTTCACCTGGCCGAACCCCTGCTGTGTGCTCTGACCTGTTCACCTGGCCGAACCACTGCTGTGCGCTCTGACCTGTTCACCTGGCTGAACCCCTGCTGTGCTTTTACCTGTTCACCTGGCCGAATGCCTGCTGTGCGCTCTGACCTGTTCACCTGGCCAAACCCCTGCTGTGCTTTTACCTGTTCACCTGGCCGAACGCCTGCTGTGCTTTTACCTTTTCACCTGGCCGAACGCCTGCTGTGCGCTCTGACCTGTTCACCTGGCCAAACCCCTGCTGTGCGCTCTGACCTGTTCACCTGGCCAAACCCCTGCTGTGCGCTCTGACCTGTTCACCTGGCCGAACGCCTGCTGTGTGCTCTGACCTGTTCACCTGGCCGAACCACTGCTGTGTGCTCTGACCTGTTCACCTGGCCAAACCCCTGCTGTGCGCTCTGACCTGTTCACCTGGCTGAACCCCTGCTGTGCTTTTACCTGTTCACCTGGCCGAACCCCTGCTGTGGGCTCTGACCTGTTCACCTGGCCGAACCCCTGCTGTGGGCTCTGACCTGTTCACCTGGCCAAACCCCTGCTGTGCACTTACCTGTTCACGTGGCCGAACGCCTGCTGTGCGCTCTGACCTGTTCACCTGGTCGAACGCCTGCTGTGCTTTTACCTGTTCACCTGGCCGAATGCCTGCTGTGCGCTCTGACCTGTTCACCTGGCTGAACCCCTGCTGTGCTTTTACCTGTTCACCTGGCCGAACCCCTGCTGTGGGCTCTGACCTGTTCACCTGGCCGAACCCCTGCTGTGGGCTCTGACCTGTTCACCTGGCCAAACCCCTGCTGTGCATTTACCTGTTCACCTGGCCGAACCCCTGCTGTGCGCTCTGACCTGTTCACCTGGCCAAACCCCTGCTGTGCGCTCTGACCTGTTCACCTGGCCGAACGCCTGCTGTGCGCTCTGACCTGTTCACCTGGCCGAACCACTGCTGTGCGCTCTGACCTGTTCACCTGGCCAAACCCCTGCTGTGCGCTCTGACCTGTTCACCTGGCCAAACCCCTGCTGTGTGCTCAGAACATTTACAGCAAGCCTACATCTGCCTGCTGTCTGCTCCCCACCAGCAGCATTCCCATAAAAGATAAATAAAAGCGCTCCTGGAGGCCCCATCTCTCACATTCTCCCGTTAGATCGGCAGTAAAAAAAGAAAGGATGCTTTCGCTGGCTGAGTGGAAGGAATTCCCCGGGTTAAACGGACAGTCTCCTCCCCCAAGAAATATTATCATTTAACAACCAATGAAGACAAACAGTTGGCCCGACTGCTGTCCGGAAATATTCAGTGATGATAAAGTGACTCATCCCGCTGTTTGCAAATCACACGGCCCGCCGTGGTGGTGTCCGTGACCCAGCGCCTCTGAGCGAGCGCAGTCCGCTGGGAGGGGGGGGGGGGGGGGGGGGGCAGGACTCCAGCTAGACTCTGCCCTGTTCCTCTCAATGGGGGGGGGGGACTGTGTTCGGTTTAAAAAAAAACAAACAAGCAAATATAAACCACAAAAACCGTGGTCAAGATTCTATACAGTACATTATAGAATCTATTCTATTCTGATGTCTGATTCTGAGTTTGATCAGGGTGTTGCGAAGCCAAACTCAAGGTGTTCTCATTCTGTACTGATGGTCCCCAGCAGACCCTCTGACTCTGCTGAGAGGAATGAAACAAAGGAGGAAGACTGTTTTGCTAAAAAAGAACAAATCCTCGATTAAATATAATTCTCCTTTCATGAAGGTCAAGCTGTTCTGGTTCACTTGCGTCACATGATCTCATTCTTTTAGTCTGTGCTGCTTTCTGTCATCACATTTAAAAAAAAAACCTGATCTGAGGTTTGCAATATTCCTCAAAGAAGAAGAAGAAGAAGAAAACCCCATTCTAATCCCGCAGCAGTTGCTTAATATGTCAATTCAAAACAAGAAAAGGAAATTACAGTATGGAACACACATGAAGAGAGAGCACACAGTACAATCACAATTATTGCATTATCTCAATAACTCCCTCCGATTTGTCTTTATTTTACAGGAATTTGGTTCTTCTAACCCACTTAAGTGCACTTTACAGTCACTCTGGATAACGTACTAATGCCTAAATGTACATATAAATAATAAAACAACAACAACAATAATAATAATAATAACACACATTATGTTACTGCTTTTTTTAAAAGTCCAACTCAGATCTGGAGAGAATGTTCTTATATAAAATGCATTTTTTCAGCCAATCAGCCCTTTCTGTGAGAGTGGGGACTCATAACAGGATTGGTTCCCCTTGCTTCAGCTCGCTCCTCCATCTCAGGCAGATTCTTTCCCCTCACATTGTTATGTGAGTTAATAGGCCCTGTGAGAACAGCATAACATTTCCATGTGTTAATGCCCCTCAGCGAGGTTCAGAGACGCCCAGCATCTGTGACCTGCCAAAGACTTCTGTGTTTGTCTTGGACATGAGAAAAACTGTCTCATTCTTTCTTCTAATTCCATGCAGTCCTGAAAACAGACAGGGAATAGTTAGAGAATTCCTACAGGGAATACAGCTGTAATGGGCCAGACAGGTTCCTTATAAACCAGGTAAAAGTATGAAAAACCATAATGTAGGCCTTAGGCAGAAAAATATAACTTTTCTACTGCTTGCATTTATAAATACCACATTTAAACAATTTCCTCAAACCTGCTCCTTAAATTTCAGTTGTTAATCTATCTGAGATTTCAGGTTCCTGTTAAGTATTATTTTTTTCTGTTTTATTGCATTCAATAGTGGCCTGTGACCCATGAAAATAAATGGCTAAAAGTATCTCTAAAGCATAATCAAATAGACCTTTTGTATTTTGAAAGATTAGAATTTTTCCAGTTGAGTACACTGTTGGAAATCCACACTAAAGAGGAATGTTATTGGTGCTTGCTGGCTGGGTGGTATTAATTCAGCTATTTTACAAGGATATTTCCCAGAAGCAACCGAATAACACACATGCAATATTTTTGTGACATTTTTTGGTTGAATTTCGTGAATCAGCAGTTAGCCTTGCAGTCCGTACACTCGCTAACTCTAGGTAACTCTAAAGCTGGACAAATGTGTTATAATAAAAGTAGTGACTTATGCAGTGCCTGTATGTGAAGCGTGTGTTCTCTAACAGCCTGACCGCCATGAAGGTCCATAAAACTTGAACAAGTCCTTTTATTTTGAGCACGGAAAATATTTCTGGGTGAATACTAGTCCACCCAGAGCCATCTGAGCAAATAAAGAAAAAGAAAAAAAAAATGGTAGGTACCACTTTTTTCAAACTAAAGTTTGTTTAAGCTGAATATGACAAGGGGAAAGTTATGCAAGGTCTAAAGAAATGCTGATTGCCTCTGACTTGACAAATACCTTTATCCAGATCTGGGCTTCAGGTTGCGGAAATGTTAATTTTACTGTAATTCATTAAAACTTATTTTGATTTATTCTTCTAGATTATGTCTCTTTCTGAAGGAATTATGAGGTAAATAAAGAACAAATTAATTATTAATTAATGAGAGTGATGGATATAACTGAATTCTGCAGTATTGCTTAGTGTAACAATGATAAAAGCTACTAAATATTTTTCACATAATAGCAGATGTGGCCTGTCTGCAATCCGGCTGGTTTTTAAAGAAAGACTGGAAAAGGATTTGAATGGGAATTATATTTTGTTCACGGCCCAGACAGAGTAAAGCCTGATTCAATGTATAATATTCCACCCTGTGGACACACAAGGACCAAAGGTTTTCACTTATTTATGAAATGTATACATGGTGAAATGCTGGGATTTTATGGGATGGAAGCGATGACTTGTTAGCCTGTACTGTGTACGGTCTAATACGCTGTAGTCTAATATAATATTACGTAATTTCCACTATACGGTGCGTTATTGACAGTGGTATTTATGGCTTTTTTGAGGCCTCATTGGCCTGTCAATCCAAAGTCAGAAAATAAAGGGAGGAATATGTTCCCAGCCCATCCCTGTGAGGTGGCCGTGATGGATGAGTGGGTCCCGTTGGGATTTTTGGTTCTGGTCCAATGACATCAGTGCATTCCAGCGCAGGATCTGGGGTGATGTTGATGTAGGGCGCCAGCCAGAGCATGCAATCTCCAGAGACTGCCGTCTCTCACCTCATTGGCCAGGATGCACCATTTTCTTTGGCAGGGAACCCAACTGCAGTGATGTCATCAAACTGCACCGGAGAAATCTCCTGCTGTGGAGATTCCCATCGCCCTAGACCAGGCAGGGATATTCAGCCTGGGGAAACCGGACCCTGCAGCAACATATTTTGGGAGGTCTGCCTCATGCCCCTGTGTTTCTATTCATGTTGAGAGAAGGCCACAGGTAAAGCCCATAACTGTGAAATACCACAGCAGAGAGGGAAAATATGGTGTCACTGCTGAATAGCCGGCTTTGCATGTCTTTGGACTGTGGGAGGAAACCGCGACACAAATTGCATGTTGGCTTATGAAGTTACCGGCCACAGTCGACGCTGACATGGTCCGGAATTGATCAGAGACCGCGAGGGTTATCCCTACACCTCAGTGTGGTGCCTTAAGCAAATGAGCCGCCCAGCAGCTCCCAAAAGGCTTATGTCGGCAGAAGCACAACTCAGAAATCCAGAATAAAATTTTCACGAGGAGTTATGAATATGGATATTATTGAAATTCTACAGAGAGTTCAGGGTTAGATTCCTGCTGTGCTTTTACGTCTCTCTCATTCTGCTGTCCCAACATTCACATCAAAAAAACCCTTCACCCTGCCAGCAATGCCCAATATTATTTTACAGGTTGCTGGGAGGGCTGGGGACATAACAAGATGCTTATCACGGCATACCTCCTCCGCCCCTCCAACCACCCCCACTTTCTACTGAAAATATGTCTCCTTTTATATATGCCTGGAGACCTCTCCACCTCTGCTGACACAAAAATTCTCTTTGTGTTTGTGTGGAAGATTTTAAAAGCACAGGGTACTGCACGGTACTGCTGGGGGCCAGGGGCCAATGGGGTTCCCTTTCCGGTCACTTCCTCTGGGAGCCCCATTTACACTGAGGGGGGATCAAAGCCTCCACTCTGACTACCACTGTAGCCCCCTACAGAGAGCCAATCTGTGTGACTCTGACTACCACTGTAGCCCCCTACAGAGAGCCAATCTGTGTGACTCTGACTACCACTGTAGCCCCCTACAGAGAGCCAATCTGTGTGACTCTGACTACCACTGTAGCCCCCTACAGAGAGCCAATCTGTGTGACAATACCCACAGAGTCTACTGTAGGTTTCATCACCCACAGAGTCTACTGTAGGTTTTATTACCCACAGAGTCTACTGTAGGTTTTATTACCCACAGAGTCTACTGTAGGTTTCATCACCCATAGAGTCTACTGTCGGTTGTATTACCCACAGAGTCTACTGTAGGTTTTATTACCCACAAAGTCTACTGTAGGTTTTATTACCCACAAAGTCTACTGTAGGTTTCATCACCCACAGAGTCTACTGTCGGTTGTTTTACCCACAGAGTCTACTGTAGGTTATATTACCCACAGAGTCTACTGTAGGTTTTATTACCCACAGAGTCTACTGTACGTTTCATCACCCATAGAGTCTATTGTCGGTTGTATTACCCACAGAGTCTACTGTAGGTTATATTACCCACAGAGTCTACTGTAGGTTTTATTACCCACATAGTCTACTGTAGGTTTTATTACCCACAGAGTCTACTGTAGGTTATATTACCCACAGAGTCTACTGTAGGTTTCAACAGCGGTCTCCAGAAACCTGGTGGGGGGTGTGGGTAGTGTAAATATTTTCAGCCAGACACCCCCAGTACTGGCAGAGAAAAACCGTCACCATCACAAAACATCATAACACCCCCAACTGAAAGCTTGTTCTGGTGCCCTTCAACTGAGAAAGGGTGGCAGAGAGTGGACTTCTTTATGCAGAGAAACTCGGCCATGAGTCAGCAAGAATGGCGCCACATCTGGGCTGTCGGCGGTAATGTTTTTTAATTAAAAGCTGTGCAAGCATGTACGCAGCTCTGCCAGAGAGGCTGCTGGGAAAATGGGGTCCTGTCAGGATAAAAGCAGGGTGCTTTCTCACTCTCACTCAGTTATTGTTTTTCAGTAGTGGAGCTCTCTCAGAATATCTTGCATTCTCCTCTGCAATTTGGCATCTTCTTGCTGCAGGTCAAACTCTGCTGAATGGCCTTTTCATCCAATGACATCACAAGCCCTTTTTACTCACATTAATCACCATGTGTGTCCAAGCAGGAGGTGTCACGTGGAGCACTGGGACTGTATGTGTCATGTCTCATATCCTAGGCTCTGTTCTGTACTTGGTGTCATGTTTGCCAGCTACATGGAATTCAGTACACCCCTGCACATGTGTTACGGGTTTTATCTGCGTTGTGTATTTTAAAATGATGTCACGACGAGGACTGCTGCACTGCATCTGCATTTATTTTCTGTGCAGAGAGTTAAAAAGGTAGTTGGAAACAGGCTCAATACTTTCATTCACGGCAGCGCCTTCGCTCTCATCAGTCACCCCTCAGAGAGAGAGCATGTGCATTTGCACCAAAATACATACAGTATAATATATTTTAAAAATAAAATACATCCGTAACATTGCGCATGAATATGAAAATGATTGTCACTATTCATTAATAAAAGTACACGTATTACACACAGAACATACCTGCACGGAGAGTTAAAAAGATAGTTGGAAACAGGCTCAATACTTTCATTCAAGGCAGCGCCTGTTAAAACATCCAAAATATCCCTCTCAATATTGGTATCTAAAACGCGTATACTTTTACTATGCAATAGAAAACACATTGTCAAAATAAAATAGCACATAGTTGAGAATGGCATGGTATTACAACTTGACTAAGACAGGAGTTTGCTAGCACGGTACACTTTAGCAAGAAGTGAAACAAGCTATTATTTTTAACCAACGCTTGACAAAATGCAACTTAAAAATACAGTAATAGGCTATGCATTGCCTAAATGTGTTATCATTGCAAGGTGAACTATATTTGCATATTTATGGAAATGTTGTAATGAAAATAATGCAGAGCTCAAAACTGCGTTACCTTCGCTCTCATCAATCACCCCTCAAAGAGAACGTAAAATGGCAGGCAAATTCTATTTGGCCTGGTTCAGGAGCGCACCATTATACTTAAGAATTCATTACACACCAAATGACGTACATCACTTCACATTAACTAAAGAAAATATATAATAACGTTGCTATGGATGAATGATAAGCAATTACACTGGATTTAACCATGGAGTTCACAATATTATAACCACGAGCGTAACTAGCAGGGGGGCAGGGAGGGCACTCGCCACCCCTGGAGGCAAAATGCCAAGAGCCGGGCCCTCAGCCGCTTGGAGGCAAACGCATACAATTAAAATTAAATAAAAATTTTTAATTAATTATTGTCAACATTGGGCATAAGTGAACAAAATATAGGCAAAAGATTTAAAATGTGAGGAAATATTTTCATTAACATAATTCATAGGCTATTATGTTGTTTGACTTCCACAAATGCACATTGCATGCACGTTCGTTTCCACCGTCAGTTAGCAGACCAGTTAAAAAGGAAACATAGCCTAAACAAACATAGCCTAAACAAAAAGAACAGCGGGAGAAAACAATGTTAACAGCGTTAACATGTGTAGCCTACCACTAACTAACTTATTTTTGAAGCATAATCAACCCAAGGAGGGCTCAAGTTGAGACTGCTTCAATTTGGAGAACATAATTAACAAGTTTGCCAGGGCAAAAGAATGAAGAATTGACCTGTAATAAGGACCGTGACCACGTAGACAAGGAAATGCAATGAATTAACTTAATTTTTTGATTAAATATACTAGGCTACATAAATGAATGAATGAACTGAATATTCAATTTCTCACATAGCCTAGACCTACCATGTCAAAATGAACGATTTTGTTTTGTGTAGACATAAACATTCGCCAGGCCTACACTAAATAAGATGACGAGTTCAATGCAGAGGACCGCATGCAATGTCATAGCGAATTGATTTGTTTTTGTCAGAATAATTGCCTAAAAAACATATTTTTTTAGTAAATCTTTATTTGCAGACATTAATTAGCTATAGGCCTAGATACTATGTAAGCATATTAGCTACTTGCCTGAAGTGATTAATGTTATATTAGTATTTTAGAGAGATGAGTTAGGCTATTTCTGTAGGCTATTGCTGCCTTCAAGTGCTCTTCGGAAGCTCCTATTTCCCAGTTGACGCATTCACATGCTCCGAAATTGGAATTACCAGCAAACCATGGATGTCTAGAAAGTAAATGTTTCTTTTGATCCTTTACGATTAAAAAAATACATAGAGAGCTGCTATCACTTTCTGCATGATAAAGATGGGGAAAGGAAACGTAGAGAGCCATTTATGATATAATAAAGTAGGGTATATTTTACTGGTTGTGTGCTGTGTGTGCGTGACCATCAATATGATAATCTACTGCGCTGCGCTGCCTGGTTGCATTGTCATATGTGCCATTTCGACTTGGCAACTGGGAAATATGAGCTCCGAGGAGCACTTGAAGGATAGAGAGGTAATAGGTCAGTGGTGAAACGTCACAACTCGGGAACTCGGGTAGCAACATTATCTCCGACTTTCCCACTTGTAATTAGGCTAAGACTTGGAGGTTCGTTCAAGTGCAACTTCCATGTCGGAAACTGACTCGTATTTCCGATAATTCCGACAGCACTTGAATTCAGCATAGGCTATGTCTCTGGCTTGCCGACATAGGTTCATATAGCCTAAATGTTTTTTTAGCAACATACTGTAGCCTATGATAGGGCCCTCTGCTGACCTAATTTCCCCCCCCCCCCCCCCCCCCCGAGCTGATCATGTAGTTACACCACTGACTATAACCTCTTCAGAGAAAGTTTACAATAAATTAACCCCTTTAGTAAAAGTCCACTTGGTGCGTTCCTATCCCAGAACATCTTACTCAGGATGTAAACAAAGGGAAGTTGTGTATTTATCAGAGTCTAAATGACAAGATGACCATCTCATGTGTTATATCTAGTGAATCACAATCAACCCTGCTACACATGCAGTGATGAACACAAGGTTGTGCTTGGGTATTAGTGAAGTGTGTGGTTATGCTGGGAAGTGTGAGATTATTACTTTGCATTAGACATGCACCTGAGGAGGGCCAGAACATACTCTGAACACGCTGTCGATCTGAGCTAACGTACAGACACGCTCTGAACACGCTGTCCTACTGAGCTAACATACAGACACGCTCTGAACATGCTGTACAACTGAGCTAACATACAGACACGCTCTGAACATGCTGTCCATCAGAGCTAACATACAGACATGCTCTGAACACACTGTCCAACTGAGCTAACATACAGACACGCTCTGAACACGCTGTACAACTGAGCTAACATACAGACACGCTCTGACAGCACATCATTGATGTTCATCTTGAAAATTAATTTGTTCCTCATTGATTATGTCAGTGGAATAAGCCTGTTTAACGAGTTCACCTTGAGAAAAATAATCAGTTTCAGCCTCGTCTTTTCCAATGAATCAATATACTATTTTACTAAATGAATACTACAGTTAAACACACGTATGACTCAATATGGGCCAGCCTGAATTCTCTCCCTCCCATCCCCCTGAAATTGATTTTTTTCCTCAGATCCAATCATAATAAATCCCCTAAGATTTTCAACGTCTAATGGAGCATCATTTTTAGAAATCAATTTAAACTCAAACCATTACTCCAATTTGGGTTTTGTGGCTGATGTTGAAAAATATTTTCCGAGTCCGGAGTGGTTTCCATCTGTTATTGCTGCTCCCCAAAGGAAACCACCCCCTAAAAAAGGACGAGCCAATGAAATGCTTACATTTCCCTCGGTTACATCAGTGTGTCTCACTGGGGAAGCAGACATCCTCCCGACTGACAGACAGACTGCTCATGCAGCGCTGCAAATGCAAACAGCTCCCATTCCTTCAGTGATGTCACACTATCAGGGGTGGGGATGGGCAGGTTAGAAAGCCCCACTGTAATTGGCCAGCCAGGTTAGAAAGCCCCCCTGTAATTGGCCTGCCTGGTTAGAAAGCAGCACTGTAAATGACTCAGGGAGCCTGCAGTTAATGCAGCTCTTAGTTATTCTGGAGTATAACCCATTTCATCTTCTTGACTGAAGCTTCACTTTTTTATTGAGTGCTGACATCTTGTGGCTAAGTTTTGAGATCCTGTGGCTGAGTGTTGAGATCCTGTGGCTGAGTATTGAGATCCTGTGGCTGAATGTTGAGATCATGTGGCTGAGTGCTGAGATTGTGTGGCTGAATGTTTAGATAATGTGGCTGAGTGCTGAGATCATGTGACCGAATGTTGAGATCATGTAGCTGAATGTTGAGATTGTGTGGCTGAGTGCTGAGATCCTCTGGCTGAGTGTTGAGATCATGTGGCTGAGTGCTGAGATCCTGTGGCTGAGTGTTGAGATCCTGTGGCTGAGTGTTGAGATCATGTGCCTGAGTGTTGAGATCCTGTGGCTGAGTGCTGAGATCATGTGGCTGAGTGTTGAGATCCTGTGGCTGAGTATTGAGATCATGTGGCTGAGTGCTGAGATCCTCTGGCTCTGTAAATCCCGCCTCATCAATCACCAGCTGACCTTCTTGGGATAATTGTGCCTGTCAATTGTGATAGAATGGAATTACTGAAAATCACAATGCAATATACTATACGTACTATATGACATGTTCCTTTTATCAGCAAAATATGAACATCAGGCTCAATTTTAATTCAGTTTGACTTAATTCCAACACACTTATTGACACTTGCATGATACACACATACAGCCTGTTACCCCCCACTACACCACCCTTCCGTGTGGGGGCTCAGCTACTTGCTCCAGGTCCTCAAAGGGTCAAAAAATGGCATTTGATGCTAAATAAATTAAAAAAATATACAGCAGCTCCAGTAACTATAGACTTCCCTTCTGCTCAATTCCATCAATCAAGCCCTCCGCCTTCAGCCACTCTGACAGGATAAATGGCTCCAAATCCAACCAAAGCTGTTCTGTGGAAGTCAGGCATAAATCTCCCCCCTTTAATTCAATAAGGAAAGCTGGGGAGGCCTAAGACACCTGCATTCATACATGGGGAGGGTTGGGGGGGGGCACAGGGGACCATTTCCTGCTGTAATAAGATCTACACATGACCCCCCTGCTCTGCATACAGTATGTACCGGTACTGAATAAAACATTAGACACTAAAGTAGACGGAGGTGTGTGGAGCGGGCTGACTCAGTTTGACCGGTGGTATACGGTGCATGAGCCTACACCGGTGTAGTTATCTCTGTCAATGCTGCAATTTTGTACTTACAATGTAACAATAAAATAAAAGTAAAAACTAAATAAAAGTGCTATACACTAAAAGGTGCTATAATAAAAGGATATACAGTTGACGTACTTTGGTAGAAAGTCGTTTTTGATGAAACGTGCACATGAAGGTTTGTGGATGTTCGTGAGTAACCATGTCATTATATTTGGAAAGAGACGTTGCTGTTGACTTTTTCGAATGTAAATTTCTGGCGCTTAGAGTGCCAGACACATTGGACCCATTGAGGTCCAGTGTACCATGGTGATATCAAGCTGAACTGCAGCGGATATCTATATAAACTAGTGAAATCTCACTGAAACTATCTGGATGGATAGATAGCGCTCCGGGTATATAGAAACATATCTACATTTCATTTTTGGGTGAACTGCCCCTTTAAAGCAGAAAGAAGGTGAAGGAACCAGTGGTGGGAGCTTGTGAAGTCATGGAGACAGGAAGCAGAGGGATGGAAACATTGTCTCTGTCCTGGGGTCACTTTCTCCACACCGCACCGTACTCCAGTACAGATGAACTGGGACCACCAGAGAGGAAGACTGCACTCCAGTACAAATAAACTGGGACCACCACAGAGGAAGACTTCTATCCAGTACAGATTAACTGGGACCACCACAGAGGAAGACTTCTATCCAGTACAGATGAACTGGGACCACCACAGAGGAAGAGCAACATGCCCACGGGGGATGTGACATAATAGATCACCAATCTCTGCACATGCTGGATTTGTTAAAAGGTCACAATGACTTCATTCCTGTGTTTTCTTCCTTGATTTCCTCCTGGTCATTAGGCTCAAAACAAGCCCTTCTGTCTTCCCTGGGGATCCGACTGCCTGCAGAGGCTCACGGCGGGAAAATCCGCTGTTTGAGGTTCATGTGACTAATTAATATGGACACGCCTCTCCCCCCTTTGATAAAGCAGCTATTAGCTGAGCCTAAAGTGGTGGCCCGCAGCGCCTGCATTGGGAGAGGGAAAGAGGAGAAGAAAGAAAGGACATTGTGTTTCACTTGCTGAACGAGGCGCTTGCACACAGGGTTGAACAGCTAGCATGGCTGAACATGCGGGGTAAACGTGGAGTTTTCACCCGCGGAGCTGAACGAGGCGTTTTCACATGCAGGGCTGAACAAGTTGTTTTTACGCACAGGGCTGAACGAGGCGTTTTCACACGCGAGGCTGAATGAGGCTTTTTTACACACGAGGCTGAATGAGGCCTCTTCACATGCAGGGCTGAAGGAGGTGTTTTGACACGTGAGGATGAACGAGGTGTTTTCACACATGGAGCTGAACGAGGCGTTTTTACACGTGAGGGCGAACGAGTTTGGTTATCTGTTTTGTCCTCTAGTTCTAGAGTGCTCGTGCTCTGGGTCACTGAAAGAGGCCGGAGTGGTGCTGTCTCGTATCCAATGCTGCGTGCTTCTCCGCTTTTGGGTTCTGCTACGCACCAGAGGCACAACCGGTATTCCTCCAAAAACAACAGGAGAGAGGGATGGCTAAGACAGCATTCCACCGGCGTGTTTTTCCTGCTTCTCTCCCACACAAATCTATCATTCCATTGGAACCCGGGTGGGATACACTGTCTATGTGTGTATGCGTGTGTGTGTGTGTGTGTGTGTGTGTGTGTGTGTGTGTGTGTGTGTGTGTGTGTGTGTGTGTGAGCTTTAAACAAAGTCCAACCGCGTCTCTGTCAACATGCGCGAGCCTGCATGAAGATTCTTAATGAGGAGAAAAAATGCGCTGGTCCGAGTGTGCAAACAGCCACAGACTCAAACGGGCCAATCCACATTGTGCTGTGAAGCTTGAATTCATTGGTAACTGTGAATGATGTTGTGTTTATATTGTCATGCCAATAAAGCTTCATTTGAATTTGAATTCTACATGCATAATTCATTCTAATGTGTGCTTCAGTTCCAGATCAATAGCCAGCCATTTCCATACCCCAGTGGCTCATGGGTAGAAGCAACTGTTCTTCATGTTGCCTGGCCACTCGCTGCAGTGAATTTCAGGGCCGTCTTTCAGACAGAAAAAGGAACTTTTTCTTTGGAAGCCAAGAAAACAGTTAAAGGTGTGAAACTTTAAGCACAACATTGCAGAAAACAGCATTAGGGCTTATCATGAACTTAGGTCCCACATATTAGCTTAAGTTGTTGAAACTAAACCTTAGAAAGCGATCTCACATCCCACAAAAAAATGCTTCGCTGTGCTTCGCAGATGGTCAGCAGACTGTGAAAGTTTCAGCTGCACTGCATTGACGTTAGAAGACTGTGAGAGTTGTAGCTGTGCTGTGCAGACATTACCAGACTGAGTTGCACTGGCCATGAAGCAGCGATGGTCTACAAACAGAACTCATTGGGAAATGTTTGACATTTAGTGCACGCACTGTTTGTAAATGTGCAGATTGTTTTTGTTTCATTCCCAGGAGACACTGCAGTTTTTCAGTCCCCTTGTGGGCTGCCAGTGAAAAAGAAAAACAAAACTTCTGAAAATTCAAAAGAATAATAACGCCACATTCATATTTTCATTCTAAATCTACAGAGAATAAAAAGAGACAACGCTTTGAAGGTGGAGAAGAATGAAGCATCAACCAAGAAGAAACCTGCCAGCAATTTCCCAGCATCCTTCAGGTCCAGATTAAAGAGCAGAAAAAAATCACGTTATTTCATGACACTTCCTGCAGATACAAAGTACCAGGGAACCAGTCGTTAGAAGATGCACATCAAAGAGTGAGAGGCCATTTCAGTGCCGTGCCAGAGTGATTATGATGCATTATAAACTGGGAATAACAGTTCATTCAGACCAGACATTTCTCCGTTTTGCAGCTCATTTTTAAAGATAATAATTCTCAGGGCTCAGAATCACAGAGCGGCTGGACTGGCGCTTGCGGCTCTTTTCCGCGACAGGGGTCCTGCGCTTCCCTCAGAAATGGCGCTAAGTGATTCCCTGGCATGTCCCCCTTCCTGACCGACACCTGTTGTCTCATATAAAAACTCCTTTTTCTAACAGATTCTGTCTGTCTGTGGTTTGGGTTTGGGGCCCCTGGTGATGGGGAATTGTGGGTAAGAAGCTGAGCAGTGTGTTTATATACAGACTGCCCGAGGCAGCTCAGCCCAAACCTATCCTCAGTCCAGTCACACACAGAAAGATGGATACAAACTGTGTCCTTGAACTAATGGACTAAACAGAGGGCAACAGCTTATCCATGAGAAGCACAAGAGCGATGAGTTATACCTGGCCGGGCTACCTGAAGCACACAGGCAAAGGGTTCTACCTGGCCGGGCTACCTGAAGCACACAGGCAAAGGGTTCTACGCTGGCCTGGCTACCTGATGCACACAGGCAAAGGGTTCTACCTGGCCTGGCTACCTGATGCACACAGGCAAAGGGTTCTACCTGGCCTGGCTACCTGAAGCCCACAGGCAAAGGGTTCTACCTGGCCTGGCTACCTGATGCACACAGGCAAAGGGTTCTACCTGGCCTGGCTACCTGAAGCACACAGGCAAAGGGTTCTACCTGGCCTGGCTACCTGAAGCACACAGGCAAATGGTTCTACCTGGCCTGGCTACCTGAAGCACACAGGCAAATGGTTCTACCTGGCCTGGCTACCTGATGCACACAGGCAAAAGGTTCTACCTGGCCTGGCTACCTGAAGCACACAGGCAAAAGGTTCTACCTGGCCTGGCTACCTGATGCACACAGGCAAAGGGTTCTACCTGACACATATGAACCATGAGTTCTACCTGACTACCTGACTGAAAAAATACTTTGGGAATGACCAACAGAATGATTTTAAAGAATGTGGGAAATTCCTGAAATGGTGAAAATGTAAGAATCTATATGCACTGTGGAAAAGAGGCTTTCTCTGTGTGCCTTGGCTGGATATAGCATGGGGTCGTGTGTGGATACAGCATGGGGCTGTGTGTGGATACAACATGGGGCTGTGTGTGGATACAGCACGGTGGGACTGCAGGAAATGTCATGTGCTGTCTGGGCGACAGGGACAGTGCCTGAAAAAATGAAATAAATATGATTCCGGAAACATTTGAAAAGAAACCCACACCTTTTTACGAGATGCCTTTTTGCTTTTCTACTTTATTAGTATTTTAATGGGAAGTTTGAAAATCCTGAAACATGAAACCTCACAAAGAGGAAGCAGGGTTTCCTGTGAGGAAGAAAAGCATCTCACCTCTTCAGAAAAGCTCTTTTGGAACAGAAACGGTCTGTTTCCTGATACAAATCAAAGAACAACTCTGCAAATGGAATAATATTTTGATATTAAAGTTGTTATTCAGGAAATAGTTTACAGACAGCCATTGGAGAGCCAAATAAGTGATTTATCTCACAGAGAAATCTCATTGTACAAGAAACAAAAGCACTTAATGGAGAGTGGGAGTGAAAAACAAACTACAGTTTAGCAGCGGTAACCTATAGAGAAGTGTACCCCTCTGGTCATCAAACTACAGTTTAGCAGCGGTAACCTGCAGAGATGTGTATGGCTTTGGTCATCAAACTACAGTTTAGCCGCGGTAACCTATAGAGACGTGTACCCCTCTGGTCATCAAACTACAGTTTAGCAGCGGTAACCTATAGAGAAGTGTACCCCTCTGGTCATCAAACTACAGTTTAGCAGCGGTAACCTGCAGAGATGTGTATGGCTTTGGTCATCAAACTACAGTTTAGCCGCGGTAACCTATAGAGACGTGTACCCCTCTGGTCATCAAACTACAGTTTAGCAGCGGTAACCTATAGAGACGTGTACCCCTCTGGTCATCAAACTACAGTTTAGCAGCGGTAACCTGCAGAGATGTGTACCCCTCTGGTCATCAAACCACTGAGCTGCTCACTCTCACGCAACATGCAGTGTATCTCTATGAAGTGTGCGCCACAAAAGTCTGAAAACACTTTGCGAATAGAAAAGGACTTAAAAGGTTAAAAGAGCCTCGCTATTTCTTTCTTTTTTTTACTTTAATCACTCAGGTTTGATGGGAGTCCTGCTTTTTCCTTAGAAGAGCTGCTAATTAACCAAAAATCCAATACTGTACAAATCAGGTCTGGCAGCTCATTTTGTCTCCTGTAAATGAAAGCTGCATTAATTAGGGCTTGTTTATTTAGCTGAGAGCATTTGTGATTCCACTGGAAGAAATGAGCGGTAGAAATGAACAGTAAAAATGAGCGGTAGAAATGAACAGTAGAAATGAGCAGTAGAAATTTGGAGGATGCTGAGGAGACAGGGCAGTGCAGGTCAGTGACAGGGTTCGTTTAGAGCGCTCCAGAGACGAAAAAACTAAACAATGGAAGCCAAAAGAAGGTGCGTTTTGGAAAGAGTAACAGCGGGATAGAGATCAAATCAGTGTTTCATTTACCCCAATATCTTCACCTGTGCTTTACACCTTAGTGCAGACCCCCCCTGGATTAACAGGGTGCTGACAGAGGCTGTGCAGAGTCTGGGGTCCCCAGTGCCCCATCAGAGAAGGGGAGGCAGCAGGAGCACCCCATTACTGCTGAACCCAAACAGCAAATACCTGCGGGCAGATTATGACACGCCTGAGGAGCTGTTTAGTGTGTCCCGTGACAAGCATGCAGGGAAAGCAAGGAGGTAGAGAGGACATCAAACGCAGAGAAGCCCTGTGATTCCCATCATATATCCCCCATCTTAATATCTTAAACAGCATCTGACCAACAAGCAGTGCGCTCTCTCTCTTTCTCTCCCTCTCGCTCTATGTCTCTTTCTATCCGTCTCTTTCTCCCCGTCCCTCTTTCTCCCCCACTCTCCATCCCTCTCTCTCTCCCTCCCTCTCTCCATTGTGTTCAGTTCTGAAGGCAGGGTCAGACCTTGCCCTTGTAGGTCTTATGCAGGGAGGGTGTCTGTTCCTGAGTTCTGTATTCCGAGCTGTACACTGCATGCCAGTTGTCCAGCCACTCGTACGATAGGACAGTCAGCTCTTTGAAGGCTGTGATGTGAATGACAGCTCAGCTGGGGGACTCAGCCATGTGAGAAACGCAGGGGAGCTGAATATAAACGTCTGCTACCTGTCACTTATGTGTGGGATCACACACTGTGCCAGGCATGGCAAATTACTCTTACTTTACGAAAGGCCACTTTAAAAAGTATATTGAACTCCAACAAATTATTTCTGAGAACATGTATTTATGCGTTGTGGGGTTGCATTGCTCACTGCTTTTCCTTTAATTGAGCATCCCACAGAACACTAGAGAGGCACAGGGGTAACAGTAATGCAACAGATAATAAAGGCAGGATATATCCAGTACCAGGCATCCAAAAATGAACATAGGCACAGCTAGCCTCAAGATGCTTTCTTCCTTATTCTGTGCATGGTTAGCTGTGTGTGTGTGTCAGCATATGTGTGTGTCTGTGTGTGTGTGTGTGTGTGTGCGTGCATGTGTGCCAGCGTCTGTGTGTGTTTGTTTGCGTGTGTGTGTCTGTGTGCCAGCGTCTCTGTGTGTCCGTTTATGAGATTGTGTGTATGCGTGTGTGTGTGTGTGAGAGTGTGTGTGTGCGTGTGGTGTGTGTGTGTGCATGTGTGCGTGCAAAGGAATATTATTTGAGCTATATCCCGAGCAGGGCTGTGGCTCTGGAAGTGAACCTGTTGGGCTTGTGCATCTAAGGCAATCAGTTATCTGACGGAAGCTTCCAGACGCTTTCTGCCAGCAAATCATTTCCATCAGCCTCTGTGTCTTACACAGTATCTCAGGCAAAGGGGAAAGAGGAGGCAGGACGAGTTCCTTTGGACCCTCACCGAACCCTCAATTACCAGTGCTCTCCCACTCACCGATTCTCTAATTCTTACTCTGTAATCATGCAGAGCTCATACTGTGGTTACCGTTATTACAGTGCAGCCAAACATCTGCGCCAATGAAAATAAAGAGGACAGTGTTTCCAGATCCAGAGAAACGTTACTGCAAGAGCTACAGATGCACTCTTTTCTGTGTGTGTGTTTAACGAGGAACTCGTTAAATTGTGTGTGTGTGCTTAATGAGGAACTCTTGTAACGAGCTGCTTACTGCTGCTTAGACCTTTCAATGGAGTGACTGATATGCGGAGGAGGAACCACAGCTTGCATTCTGAATGACCTCTGTTTGTGCTGGTTTGACTTTAACACTTAATAATCCTAACTAACCTTCCAGAAAAGGCCAGGACAACATCAAATACGATTACATTCATACAGCATTCCTTCATAAGAATCACATGTAGCTACACCAACAAAATGTGTCACCTTAATAAAACTGAAACCACCCAAAATCAACCACATGTAAAAGGCTTTGCGACACTTCAGAACAAAGACAGTTTCGCTCTAATTCAGTGACACACTTTTTATGATATTTGGCATAGATATCGATGGTTTCTCTCAAAACAAAATGGCAAAAGCCTTCCACAAAATTTTGGACTGCTGCAGAAATATAAAAAAAATACAATAAACAGCAAATGACTCAGGCTCCCTATATAATGAAATGCGACAAGCACAAGGATTCATATTCATATTTACACAAACAAATAAAACGTTGAGCATCGTACAATGGGAACTCATTTACACATGAAACAATGGCTCCAGAGGTCTCACAGTGTCTGCAGGCAGAAAAAACAGAAACAGAAAGAGTAAATAAAAAAAGAGTTGTCATTTTTCTCTTCTTTCCCTTTGGCCAGTGATGTTTTTGAGGATGGGCGAGCGTGGCGGGACAGTACCAGATTCTGGCGAGAGGCATGGTGCGGTGCTCTGAAGTGGGTTGAGTCTGAAGTGGGTTGAGTGGAATCCAACACTCTTAAATTGTGGGGAAAGCGCAGATCCTGCCACCAACATGACAAACCCCCAATGGCAAATACAAATAATATCAACTAGAAATAATGTATTTGTGACAGGCCTCCCAACCACAGCTGAGGAGCTGTGCAGTATGTGTCCTCCAGTAAATGTGCATATTCAGCCCACTGCACGCTATTGAAAAGTACACTTCCCACTGCACGCTATTGAAAAGCACACTCTCACTGCACGCTATTGAAAAGCACACTCTCACTGCATGCTATTCAAAAGCACACTCTCACTGCACGCTATTGAAAAGCACACTCTCACTGCATGCTATTCAAAAGCACACTCTCACTGCATGCTATTGAAAAGCACACTCTCACTGCACGCTATTCAAAAGCACACTCTCACTGCACGCTATTGAAAAGCACACTTCCCACTGCACGCTATTGAAAAGCACACTCTCACTGCACGCTATTCAAAAGCACACTCTCACTGCACGCTATTCAAAAGCACACTCTCACTGCACGCTATTCAAAAGCACACTCTCACTGCACGCTATTCAAAAGCACACTCTCACTGCACGCTATTCAAAAGCACACTCTCACTGCACGCTATTGAAAAGCACACTTCCCACTGCACGCTATTGAAAAGCACACTTCCCACTGCACGCTATTGAAAAGCACACTTCCCACTGCACGCTATTGAAAAGCACACTCTCACTGCACGCTATTCAAAAGCACACTCTCACTGCACGCTATTCAAAAGCACACTCCCACTGCACGCTATTGAAAAGCACACTCTCACTGCACGCTATTCAAAAGCACACTCTCACTGCATGCTATTCAAAAGCACACTCTCACTGCACGCTATTGAAAAGCACACTCTCACTGCATGCTATTGAAAAGCACACTCTCACTGCATGCTATTCAAAAGCACACTCTCACTGCACGCTATTCAAAAGCACACTTCCCACTGCACGCTATTCAAAAGCACACTTCCCACTGCACACTATACTAAAGCACACTTCCCACAGCACACTATACTAAAGCACACTTCCCACTGCACGCCATACAAAAGCATACTTCCTGCTTCCTTTAACCACACCTCTCAGGTCCAATAAATCACTGCTGTTTTCTAAAGGACTGTGTCTCACTGCTGATGCCAGCATCAGCACACTGTGCTCTGTTAAGAGGGGTCTGATTGGAGGGTTCTGACTGGAGGGTTCTGACTGGAGGGTTCTGACTGGAGGGTTCTGATTGGAGGGTTCTTCCGTATGCGTTTCCATCTGAGTTCAGGCACTCACAGCTCAGATGAGTCATAAAGCCACGGCTTGTTTAAAGAGGATCATTAGGTGAAAATATTTGTCATGTCTCGCTTGTCAAAGAACAAAGACTTCATTATCATCCATTAAAATCCTGTTTATTTCCTGTAGACCCATTCAGAGAGTCAGAATGAATCCGACACACAGAGCAGAATGTAGGAGGGTTTTCTTGGCATCGCACTTTAAACTCATCTGATCCACCCCATTCTGAGAAAGCGCTTGGTAATTTGACTCACAGCTCAGATAAGGTGCCACTGCAGTGTTGTAAACAGCTGAGTACAGCAGGGAGAAACATGACAGGATATGGACCCTCTTTGGAGGTAAAAGTGATGGGGCCAATTTATTAAAAAAGCCGTTGCACTTTGGCCTGTGCATATTGGAATCATCTTCTATAACCTTAATGATTTTTCCCGCAAAATGATCTGCCTTAGGGAAGATTATGTGCTTCAAACAAATTAATTATTGTACAACATGTTCTTGAAGCTGTGTACATTATAATGTCTTCTTATTACAGTGCTCCTGCTGCCTCTGCTCTTGAGACAGTGATGACCAGATAGGCTTACAGATTCAAACATAAAAACATAAGTGATGAGAAAGATACATTTTTTTCAGCAGGGGGTTTAATAAGCAGTCTGTCTCTTTGGGTTGAATTGTGTTGGTGTGCTTGCATACCATCCTCAAAAACACACCACTCTGACATGCAATCTGTGTTATTTTAAATTTAAGCTTTACGGAAGCTTGGGATTAGCTCCTTATCTATCCCATCTCTCCACCTGGTATTAACTACCTTCTCCAGCCTTATCTGTAATTAGCATAACATGTGGAATTGAGTTCACCCAGGTGTGGACTGTGGCTGAGAAAGTTTGATGGAAAAAAGAGGTGAGTTGTGTGGCTATATATGTGTATATGTGTAAACTATAGAACTGATTCTTTCACACTCTTTCCTCCCAATCAAACCCCAACAGAGCAATCAACCCCCACAGCACAATCAAACCCCATCGCACAATCAAACCCCAACAGCATAATCAAACCCCACAACACAATCAAACCTCACAGCGCAATCAAACCCCACAGCACAATCAAACCCCACAGCACAATCAAACCCCAACAGCGCAATCAAAACCCACAACACAACCAAACCCCAACAGCGTAATCAACCCGCAGAGCACAATCAAACCCCACGGCACAATAAAACCCCAACAGCGCAATCAAACCCCAACAGCACAATCAAAACCCACAACACAATCAAACCCCAACAGCGTAATCAACCCGCACAGCACAATCAAACCCCATGGCACAATAAAACCCCAACAGCGCAATCAAACCCCACAAAGCAATCAAACCCCAACAGCACAATCAAACCCCACAGCACAATAAAACTCCAACACCGCAATCAAACCCCAACAGCATAATCAAACCCCACAGCACAATCTAACCCCACAGCACAATCAAACCCCACTTTAGCCCTGTCAGTCATCGGTCAGGAAATGATCCGTGCAAAATCCAAAAAGGTGCAGTGGGAAATATGTGCGTTTAACTGCTGAGGAAGATGGGATGCTGCCCACTCTGTGGAAAAATGAGCTTATCGCTGAGCACTTGGGCCGATAGGCAGTGCTATGACTTCCAGATGTCTCCTCCTGTTTGATTTCTGAGAAGGGGAGTAAATCTAATAAGGGAAGTGAGCCGGGAGGGGCAGGAGGTGCGGAATAATATTAGCACATCTTCCTAATTCAAGGACTGGCTGGGCCGCGCAGCCATGCTGTCAGATACACTTACCGGCTTCAGAAACACAGAGTCCAGAGCCAAGCCTGCTACGTGTTTACTCTCATGGTTTTATCCACCAGGCTGGTGATACTGAGGAGAAGCCCTGCGTCCGTGGGCCAGTGTTTCTATAGGGGAAAATGCAGTGAGGAGATGCCCTGCGTACGTGTCCCAGTGTTCCTATAGGGACAAATGCAGTGAGGAGATGCCCTGCATATATCCGCCAGCGTTCAT
This sequence comes from Synaphobranchus kaupii, assembly GCA_029718625.1. Taxonomy (NCBI): domain Eukaryota; kingdom Metazoa; phylum Chordata; class Actinopteri; order Anguilliformes; family Synaphobranchidae; genus Synaphobranchus; species Synaphobranchus kaupii. Next base: position 21,621,650 of record CM056377.1, read on the forward strand.
ATAGGGAAAAATGCAGTGATTCATGATTAACATGTAGATCAGGCACCAGTGCATTCTAAAGGCAACATTATAAAAGATAAAGAATGTTGATGGAAACTTGCTCTTGAAATGATTCCACATCGCTCCTTCAGACGTCTTTACAGGTTATATCAGATTATACCAGTGCCCACCATTTTTACAACTAAGGCTAATAAGATAGGGTGCTCATCCAAAAGTCACATGTAACATGTGGGCGGCCCCACCATTGGGATGGGTGTGTGTGTGTGTGTGTGTGTGTGTGTGTGTGTGGAGGGGGGGGGGGGGGGGGGGGGGGGCAACAATGGGATGGGGGTGTGGGGGGCCCCATAAGACCCCAGGAAGCTAAAGAAACAGGAGGAAGAGGAGGCACATCTGTTCCTCATGCTGTTTGTGTTTCCTGAGGAATGTGCGTCTGATACCTGTACTGTACATATGTAACCTGGTAAACTCTCAATTAAAGGTTACACACGGACCTTATTAGCAACAGTGTCACTTACCCAGAACACAGTCTCATGTAATCTACACTGCCTGTTAGCAGTCTGTTATTAGAAAAAATACCTTGAATATTTTCACAAGCACTTGTATATAGATAAAATATATATATGTGCACATTTTTGACTACTTTCAACTCTATGTACCACCTATGTTGGTTGTTCTGTTGAGTATGTGCACTGCATACTCACAAGCTATGTACATTTATGCAGTTTAAAAGATCAAGATAAAATACCATAAAGTTACCAATGCAATGACCTTTATTCATGTGGCTCTGTTCCATATTACAGACAAAACCCCCCCAATCTCAGGTCTGGGGCCTGGGAAAGCAGTGGAGTAAAGCAACGGTCTTTAAAAAGCTGTATAGAGCGCTTCTCCCTGCCTTTGTGTCGATGCATAAGAAAAGGCTGCTTGTTGTATGAGAGACAGCGAGTGCAGGAATCTTAGTGGGGATCTTCAGCACCAGCAGATGCTGTCCTCATGGTTACCCAGAATAAAAAAGAAGTAACACTCATTTGCTCTTTATCTTTTATTTTCCAATATGCAAAATAAGAAAAGAAGATGGAAACTTCTGGCAGGTCCACAGTAAAAATACACTCCCCCACTTTTTCAGGGTGAAATTATCCTCCACTGTCTTCCACACTCTTTCACTCAGAGTGAAACTATCCTGCACTCTCTTTCACTCAGAGAGGGAAACTGTCCTGCACTCTCTCCCACACTCTTTCGCTCAGAAAGCAGAGATCTTTGGTAACATTTGAATCTGTCTGTGGAGCACACACATTGGCCTCAGTAAACAAAGGAGAGCATGTTGATGGAAAAAGACACACAGACTGTCAGTTCTACAGGGCTGATTAACACACAGATCCATCAGCGTGGGAACGTGAAACAAAACCCCGATTGTGTTAACAGAATTAATTGAGACAATAAAGAGGAAGCTCATTAACCTTTTCCTCTGGGAAGTCACCCATCAGTGAAATGTAACCATAGCGACAGCTATGGGATTGGGCTCAGCATGCTGTTGATTATACTTGATGGTGGGTTTCTGGAATACCACGTTTCTCCATGTCATTTACTGTCATTGTCTGGATTCCTTTGGAATGAGGGAACATTGTTATGTCAGCTGGATAATCCAAGCCTGTTAATCCCAAAAGAAGGTAAATATACTGAAATAAAGGCTAACAGCATGCATGATTGTATATACTGTAATACAGGCTAACAGCATGTATGATTGTTTATACTGAAATATAGGCTAATAGCATGTATGATTTTTATAGGCTGCTGTAATACAGGCTAACAGCAAGAATGATTGTATACACTGAAATAAAGACTAACAGCACATATGATTGCATATACTGAAATATAGGCTATTGTTTATAGGCTGCTGTAATACAGGCTAACAGCAAGAATGATTGTATACACTGAAATAAAGACTAACAGCACATATGATTGCATATACTGAAATATAGGCTAATAGCATGTATGATTGTATATACTGCAGGTAAACAGCATGCGCGATTATGCCCCAGCATAGCTATGGATATTCTGTGTGATCCTACACTGCAGAAGATAAATATAAAATCCAAGGGAGAAAGAACAGCTCCTGCCCAGCAAAGACTAAAACTGGACGTAAATGGAAAACACATTTCATACTTGCTAAAGTAACATTTGTGTTAGTGTTTTTTTTTTTTTTTCAGAAGAACAAAACAAGGCAACTATAATGCCAGGAAGCACATTCTTCCATGTACAAGAACAAAGAACACTGAGGTGCTGTTATTGAAAATTAGAAAGTTAAGAAAGTTTCATGCCAGGTATCTAAATGCTTCCTGTTTTGATATTTTTTTGACAAGTTCAAGACACACCCATAAACAGTGTTGAGGAGTAGTTTAACTACATGTAGTTAAAAAAAAGTAGTGAAATACTACAACCGCTACACAAATTTGAATGCACTTGAATGAAACTACTAGTTTAACTGCATGTTACATTTTGCAGTAGTTTGCCGCTAGTTCAACTACGTTCAAATTTGTGTAGCGGTTGTAGTAGTTAATGACTTTTTTTGTCATTTTGAGGTGTAGTTAACTACCTAAAAAAAAAATTTTTTTTACCAAATACTGCCTCCTCTCTCTCTTTTCCCTCTAATCCTGGTTGGTGAGAAGCACTCCGCTCCACTATAGTTGCCACACATTGCCGGTTGTCTCCACTGAGCTGTATAGTGGTTCTCCCAGTGTGCAAAAAATAGGAATTGCTCACATGTGTGTCATGTCTGGTGAACAACCGTATGGCCAATTAAAAAAATTAAACGTTAGCTAACGTGTAGTTTAAAATTAAACGGTGGCAAATTTCGCCAAGAACAAAGTGTCACACATTGTTCATAGTGATAGATACATAGTTTAAGTTATCAAACACTAATCTAAAACCCCATATTAAGGTGAATATTAACATATGGCCAGTTTCAGAAATTAAATGTTAGCTAAAGTGTTGTTGAAAAACGTTAGCAAATGAGCAAGGTTTTCACACAGCCACCACGTTTACATGCGCACCACATTCCGAATAATGATCCATATTCTGGTTATGGTCATATTCAGATTATATCTCTAACCCTAACCTAAAATCATGAATAACCTGATCTTATTCCCGTATCGTTAGCTGAATATTCCATTTACATTCTTCGGTCAGCAAATACATTTTTTTACAAAGTAGTTTTAAGTACATTTTTTGAGTAACTGTAGTTTTGCAAGCTGCATTTCTCTTTAGGGTAGGTTGTGTTAAGGATCCGAGAAGGGACTGGACTCAAATGCACGACTCACAGACAGGAATTGCAATAATTCAAATAATTTATTACTTCGTCCAAAACTCCAGAAGTATAGGGAGAGATAAAGGTGGGGACTGGATCCTGGAATGGCGTTAGCAGGGGGTTGAACGGGAGTGGGAGTAGGCAAGGGGCTGGATGGTGGCGGAATTCTGGGCTGGTGTAGCAGAGGAGGAGTGGGATGCGGGAGACAGGGGCTGCGTGGAGTGGGCTAGGATAGCTGCAGGCTGGCGGACATGCAAAACAGAACAAGGCATTAAAGACAGCAAGGCAGAACAAAACAGGCAGCGTAATACGCTGGGCTAGGCAAGACTAGAGGCAGCAAAAGCAAGGCAAGACAAGGCTTGAATTCTAAACACTAAGCGAGACAAGACAAGAGTTATTTCAACAACAAGACTTAACGAACTGGCACAAGACAACGAACACCGGGAGAATATATATGAGAGTTAATGAGCTAATGATTGCGTGCAGCGTGAGAATGTATGCGAGAGTGATTAACTGAGCAGAGAGCATGAGGAATACAAGCGGGAAAAAGGAATGATATAGGAAATGAGTGACACAGAGAGGGAAACCCACGCCCAGCCTGCAGCACGAGGGAAACAAACAGGAGACATTAAAACATAACAAGACACGTGAGGGAAAAAGGTAAAACAAGGAGCACAACGGGGACGGGAATGGAGAGCCTCACAGGTTGGCTGTAGTTAATTACTTTCAGTGTGAAGTAATTGGTCATTTGTACAACTACACTTTCAGAGTAGTTTTCCCAACACTGCCCCTAAAAGTGCTGAAGTAACATAGTGTTAGGTCAAGCTTTGCAGAAAAACAAAGCACCATGTGACCACAGCATAACCATTGTGTGAGCCTCTTGGAGAATGGTTAAGCTATAATGTACTTCCACACACTCTCCACAAAGCAGAGCCCTCCTGAACATACCTGGGGCCACATGTATAAAACTCTGACGAAAAGAATGTGTAAAAGAACGCTCAGGGTGAAAGTCGGAAATCTGCTTAAAAAAAGTTTTGTATTTTCTATCTCTGCCTTTCTGTTACGGTGTCGCCATATCACACGGACTCCAAACATTGCGTATGTATGGTGTCCATCGTGTGCAGAGGTACACAGATTCTCCACAGCGCGTGTTATATTATACATCTGAATTTCTGCGTGGAAACTCGCTTACGCGGCTTTCTGAGGGAATTGTTCCGCTCAGCACTGTTTATACATGCGGCCCCTGCAGTCTTGGTGTATGAGAATGCCATTCTTCTGTAAACGAAAGGCGATTCTATTATGACCTTTACTCCTGAGACTGGTTAGGCCTTTATTCATACATTTTATTCATTTCCACAGTACCCTACAGGTCCTAAATGACCTGAACTTCAGCCCCAAATACAGGCCCCCATTACTGTGGCAACCTTCCAAATGCTCAGGGCACTCCTCTCTACAGTGGCGATGACATCACTGTCCCCAGCTCATTATTCTCAAACAGGTCTCTGGAGTCGGCCCCGCCCACTTGAGTGCTCCCATAAAACAAAACCAATGTTCCATGGAGGCAGATGTGGACAGTGACGGGCAGCTGGCTGCTTAAACTCAGAGCACATCCTGTCTCCGGGGGGGTTGTGCTGGGGGAGAGCAGAGGGAAAGGTTGCGGTCAGAATTAAACATGAGCTCAAGACCTGCAGCAGCGGTGCCTGTCTCTTTCTCTGAGAATACCTGTGGACGAGAGATGGGCTTGTCAGGTCTGGGCCCAGAAATGCTTGGCTGGTCAGGGACAGAATCGGAATTGCAGATGTATCTGAGAGAACCTGCAAGGTTGAGGATCAATATATTCACAAGCGCGTATCAATTCCATCAATTTCTTCATCACAGAGAGTCATCAGATCTTACCCTTTAATTTCCTTCTGGGTGGGTCTCCATCCTGCCTTTGGAAATGATGCTCATGTTAACTTCCTCTGTCCCTAAGCTAACCGCTGTAAAATGAACTACTTACACCTTACTCATATGTACGTATTTTCAAAAACTGCAACAAAGAGTAAAACCATCAAAGAAATCGGGACCGTAAAAGCACAAATGTGTCAGTTTAGTGTGTGTGGGGAATAAGCTGCACACAAAATTTCACATCTCCCTTTGCGTGTCCTCTTCTGGCTTTCTCTGGCTGACCCTCATCATCATCATCATCATCATCAACAACATCATCATTTCAGCATTCAGAATGGAGCTGGATACTGACAGCCATTAACAGCAGTCTGCTTACCTCTCTTCCTATCCTCCTTTAGAAAATAAATGGCTGCCTATCTGCTATTAATAATAATTAAATGAATAACAAACAGCTCTTGTCAGCCTCCGCTACACCACACCGTATTCATTAGTAAATTACAGCACACTTTCAGGGTGTAATGCACATTCATGCAATGCCATTCTCAGGGATTTATCCAAGCTGTCGGGTGCAGACACTGCAGTAATGACATTTTTTCATACATTGTTTCACTTGAAATGTAAGCAATTAATACCAAAATGAGCCAATGAAAATAAATAAAGGCAATAACAAGCCATTCAGCTCCGTCATTCAACTCCTTGTGTAAATAAATCCTTGTTTTGCTGACAGAACTCGACTTGAAAATTCTGTGATAGCTCACTTTGTTAATCAGTTTTATGAATTAAAAAACAACCACTGCTTATAGTCTCATTTTACCTAAACCCGAAAGAGATAAACATATCTTAAGTCTCTCCTTTTTACATTCATACGAAGAACATACTTTTTCCAGAGGTTCTGTACTTTAGTTTAAAGCTTATTTGATAGGGACAGATACATTCAAAGATAAATTACTGTAAAACAAAATCCACTGCAATGTACTGTATCACAGCATTTATAGTACATGCTCATTTTAAATGCGTGTCCCCTGCTTGTATCCTTCTTGTAATGTGGTACTCTAAGTGTGGCCTGACAGACACGCTGTATAACAATAATATAACTTCCTTCCATTTATACTCAGCGCTGTTGCTGTGTATCCCAGCATCCTGATGGACTCTTACTACTGCAGTGCAATGCCTAGCCCCTGATAGACTTTTGATCAACTTCTGCTCCTGTTTTCAAATTGAACATGTTCTAATTATGTTCATAATACACACGCCTCACTCCTAGAATGTAATGAGCTGAAGGGTTGAAGGGGGTAATGGTGGGTCTATATCTCACTTCTACATTAAAGACGCACACGGCGCAGCTGGTCTATCTAATTCAGCCGTGCCGAGAGGCACTCTGCCACCTTCAACCCAGAGAAGCAATTTGTTGAAAGAGCCAAATCTATTTAGCCTCAGCAGAAGAGGTTGCACATAGACTTAATTGAGGTCCCGGGCAATATTTAAAAGGAGTAAATAATTTGGGCTCCAAAACGGATTTTTAAACCCAGGGCAGTCGTGTGAGCATGTGGCCAGGAAAGCAAAAGAGTGTTTCGAGCTTAAACCATTTGAAAGAAAGCAATTTTATACCTTTGTGGTTGTATTAGAGTCATTACTCTATCACAATAGCATTAGCATGTATTTGTCTTACTGCACTGAAAGGCTCGTAAAGCTGTGATTTCACACCCGTTTGTCCGGCTTTAGTGGAACAAACTGAGGGACAGCAGCGATCCGTGTGTCTTACACACCGAGTCCTGACAGCCAGAGACCGACGGACGGACAGAAAGGGTTCCTGTCTCCCAGACAACCTCAAACACACCTTCCCTTGGGGTCCCCCTCAAATACACCTGCCTTATGGAGGTCCTCCTCAAACACACCAGCCCTATAGTGTCCTCCTCAAACACACCGGCCCTATAGTGTCCTCCTCAAACACACCTGTCCTATAGTGTCCTCCTCAAACGCACCTGCCCTATGGGGGTCCCCCTCAAACGCACCTGCCCTATGGGGGTCCCTGCAGAGCGTCAGAGCTGAACCCTCTGGCCCCAGAGCTCAGCCGCGCTCCCCAAACCGCAGGGCCAGGGTGAGGTAAGACTGCGAGCGCTATCTAATTGCACCGTCTGGTTTGCATTAGTCTCTGTTTTTGGGATAATTCGCCAATTATTTTCACTGACCCCCCCTCCCCTGCCCCCCCCAAGCCCTCTCTGTGTTCTTTTTGATTTATATGTGCCGTCCCTGTGCGCTATGCAGGGCTATGTTTTTAATTATGTTTTCATCAGTGTTTTTCTAATGCATCAACTTGTAAACCAATTTAGCCCTTGGCGCCCTAAATCAGCTCAGGCATGCAGTGTTTTAGACTCTTTTTTTCCAGTAAATGTTTAAATTTGTTGCAGGTTCCACTGCGCTTGACCGGCCCACAGATGATGAGAGATATAAAACTGTTTATTTACCTTCTGATTTTAAACAAAACACCATTGTGCCCCATGTGAGCAGCTTCTAAGCTATGGCTAACTTCGAAATAGCATGCAATGATGCAGTTAGCTCTGTTCATGTACATGTTCAAAATACACATTTAAACACTGTTTAAGCTCAAGGAAACAGCCATTATATGGACTTATTATATCTCTACCCCTACTGAGTTAATAACACACATGTTGGCACTGTTAATACATCCCAGGTTTGGAATGCCATATGCAAGCTTTGATCTCTCATGTCACACAGTCTACCGATGGAGACATAATTAATGATTTATCTTAAAGCAATTCTAATAAGTAAACAAAATCATTGGATCTGGTGGACTCTGTTGGAAGCCTTAGTCCTAGATTAGATTTGTGAGCTCCTGTCAGGCTGGTTGACCTGAAGGTTTCCCAGCTGTTCCAGCAGGAGAGGGCTGCTATTAGCATAGGCTACAGCTGCAAACGCAACCGGAGGGTTTTAAATAATCCATCACTTTTCACAAAATGTGTCTGCTTGTCTTTAGGCAATACCTGCAGTCCTGACTACAGTGCCTCCTTCATACTGTTAACAGGATTTTATTAATTCTTTGACATCAAAGCAAGATGACAGTTTCTGTAATTAAATGGATTCATAATTCATTAATATTAATTGCTAAAATGGAAAAGTGGATTTATGAAAAAAGCAGGTACATCATAGTAAGCTTTTAAGGCAATAATTGATTGAAATTGGTATTGACATGTTCTCCCCTATTTACATGTTTCTCTTCCCTTGAAAATAAATTAAGACATTAAATAAAGTCCATGCTTTAATATTTAACTTTCACTTCAAACAAAATCCTGCAAACAGTTTCATTCCAGATTACGGACTTCAAAAAGTGCATTTTGTTGAATCTACAAATGTTCTGTTAATATATGCATACCGATCATTTCGAAGGCATTAAACATGTGATGTGCGCCCCGTTCTCAGGGAGAGCTGAGACTTTGCTGAATCGAGAGGGTGGGAGGGGTAACGCAGGTTCTCCCCGCACAAGCGATCACATTATTATAGGAAAGGAGGGTAAGAATTCGGAGTGAATTTGTGGGCTGTTTACCAAGGTTAATAAATGATTCATTATTCTCTCGTGTATGGTGTTATTTTGAGATGAACATTGTTATAATCCATGTTTTGACACCTAACTTCTTGTGCTACCAATTGTGTTCTACAGCAATCATATTTAATGAGATTTTACTTCCATGAGTGACAGGTAACAAGGTAAAAGCTCCCACAGTGCAGGACCTATACCTGCTTTGACGTCATATACATTACCGAGAAAAACAAACTCCTGGTTACCTCTAAATGAAGCTCTGTGCTGGGTGTTACATTTCATACATTCATTTATGTTTATAATTTGAAATGCAGCCAAACTTTGCAAACGGCGTTCCACAATAACAAAGCCGACACCTTCTGTTTAATCTCACCCGCACAAAAATAAATATGTGTCCAGTGTGAGAGGTGCGCATGTGCTTGTGTGAGCGGTGTGTGTGTGTGTGTGTGTGTGTGTGTGTGTGTCTGTGTGTTTGCATATAAGTGGTGTGTGTGTGCCTGTGTTTGTGTATGAGCGTTGTGTGTGTGTGTTTTTGTGTTTTTGTGTATGAGCAGTGAGTGTGTGAGAGAGAGAGGTGTGTGTGTGTGTGTGTGTGTGTTTGTGTGTGTGTGTGTGTGTGAGAGAGAGAGAGAGGTGTGTGTGTGTGTGTGTGTGTGTGGGTGAGAGAGAGAGAGAGAGAGGTGTGTGTGTGTGTGTGTGTGTGTGTGAGAGAGAGAGAGAGAGAGAGGTGTGTGTGTGTCCCTGGCCAATACGCAGAGCTCCTTGTCTCTGTTCTCCATGTATGATTGGCAGACTGAATGCCATAACAGACAAGGAAAGATGTCGGCTCCTAATACCCTAACCATAACACCCTAACCCTCCCTAACGCCCTAACCTTAAAGGGGGCATGAAGCACTCGGTAAAGTAGCTCTGGTTCGTTAGCTTTTTACCTTAAATTACATATGACCGTGCGTTCAAATCTCAAAGCGACCTGTATTTGCTGGAAAAAGAAGTTGAAATTCGCTTTTTTTCCACTAGGGCGCAGCCATCTTGGACCAACTGCGGTCGTGACGTCACTAGGTTGGTCGGCCTCAGCTGCTCAATGTATTCCTATGGGAAAATAGCTGACTTTCAGTGAGCTCAACGATGTATCGTGAGGAAAAAATAAAACAAAAAACGGTATTTTTCTATTGTCCCGAGATGCTCCAAATGAGTATTACCGAACAAAACTTAATTTAAAACTTAATTTCCACGAACTGCTTCTGACCCGTTCAGACCATAGCCTACTGCTGTGACCTGACGAGCTGGCAACTGCAGCGCCGCTGCATTGCCTTGATAAACGGTTTGCGAGCTAAAGTCGTGTCTAGCTAATATTGCCTATATAAAATAAGCGTTAGCTTGTGATGCTTGGTCGCGGTAGGTATATATTTGCAGGCTGTTAACTAATATATCAAGGCAATGCAGCGGCGCTGCAGTTGCCGGCTGGCCACAGCATTAATATGGTCAGAAGCAGTTCGTGGAAATTTTTTAAATTAAGTTTTGTTCGGAAATACTCATTTGAGCATCTTGGGGCAATAGAAAAAGACCGTTTGTGCGTTTTTTTGTTTTATTTTTTGCTCACGATACATCGTTGAGCTCACTGAAAGTCAGCTATTTTCCCATAGGAATACATTGAGCAGCTGAGGCCGACCAACCTAGTGACGTCACGACCGCAGTTGGTCCAAGATGGCTGCGCCCTAGTGGAAAAAAAGCTAATTTCAACTTATTTTTCCAGCAAATACGGGTTGGTTTGAGATTTGAACGCACGGTCATATCTAATTTAAGGTAAAAAGCTAACGAACCAGAGCCACTTTACCAAGTGCTTCATGTCCCCTTTAACACCCTAGCCACCCCCCCCCCCCCCCCCCCCCCGCCAAGTTTTGCGATTTATGGCTCATAGTTAAAATAATTCCAGGTCATACAACTTTAGAATATTTCCTGATAAAATATGTATTGTAATTGTCACAAAACTTTATTGAAAATGAAAAACTTCCATCAAAAAAAATCTAATTTTACATGAAATATTTTTGGTGTATTTTGCCGCTGATGAGTTTGTACATGTCTTAGTGAATATTAAGCTAATGGAGATGGACTTATATCCATTTCAGACCATCGCCCCAAGCAGCAGCCCAACAGCAGCCCCAACAGCAGCCCAACTGTTTATCAAACAGAAAGCTAAGTAGGTGGTTTTCCTGTTGGGATTTTCCCTGGATCGGAAAAAGGCAGCGCTGGCTGTGCCGGATGGGACCATGGCTTCTCTGCTTCAGTCAAGCCATTTTTCCACCAGAACTTGATTGATTTTATTTGACCACACAAGAATTAAAACACTTTTGCTGGGACTGTTCAGTTCTTGCAGTTTTACATAGCAGCAAATACCTAATTTTCAACAGTTTCATATTTTGGTGACTAAGCTTGTCAACAGGCAAAATATGGACATGCTAATGTGAAAAATGGTTTGTCTATTTAAGAAGGGTTCTCTCCAGTGAAAGCATGCGTACACATGACCACTCATTCTGTCTCACTCATGGCCAGGCAGAATTTCTATATTTATGTGATATATGGGAACATCATGGCAAACACAAGTGGGCCTTTTATCACAGGCAAAGCCTCTCGTTTTCTGCTTGACTGTTGTAATTTAAGCAGTTAAGAAACACACATTTTACTGAGGAAACCCAAGTCACTTTCAGCAGTGTCCTTGAGTGGACCTATTCCCACAAGCACAGAACAGCTTTCATTCAGTTAACCACTTTACTCCCAGTTACACACACACACACACACACACACACACACACACACACAAGCGCGCACACACACACACACACACACACACACACACACACAAGCGCGCACACAAGCGCGCACACACACACACACACACACACACACACACACACACACACACACACACACACACACACACACACACACAAGCCCTGACACACATGGGCACACACACAGCTTAAGTTTCTGTTCCCAGCGTTTGTTTGGTGAAAATTGTTCATGACCTTGTGCAATAAGAGGTCAGCCGCAACATTTTATTTGTTTCTGCGTTTCGTGAAATAGTGCTATCACTTTCCCCTGTCTGAGGACCTTAACCTCACGCCTTGGAAATGCACAAACAGCATCAACCCAAAAACTCTCTTTCCTCTATTGGACTCAGCTAACCAGGGCCCATCCAGGAGAGTCACCCATTGGCATTTCACAATCCTAATCCTTTAGCGTCCAGTTATTTGGGGACTTTTAGGAAACATATTTCATATTTTACTTATTATGAGTTTGGAAATTAAGGCTTTGAAAGGCTCTGAAGCTGTTTAATGCAGAACTGGGCAGCGAGATCGGCAGAATGGAGCTGCTCTCAAAATTGGTGTCATTTTAGGAAATTGCTTTAAAAAGTGCAGCGTTTTCTCCTCACATACAGATGAGGGGACACTGCAGGCTGGGTTAAGTGCTGATATCTGGAAAGATTTAAAATCTCTCCCACTGATCGGCTAAAATGACCCAGATCACAAGTTTAAAGCTTGAGAACAGGTGATGAAGTGTGTGTTCGCTAAAGATGAGAAACACCACACACACACACACGCACACACATGTACACGCACATACCGCGCACCCACGCAAACATAAACATCATAGACATACACACACAAACACAGCACACATGCATACTGTACCACACACCCATGCCCACAAAATAAAACACACCACACATGTACACACAAATGCAAAAAGCACACGTTCACACCATACACAAACATACACACAAACACACATGCCGCAAGCCCAAATACACCACACACGTGTACACACACACATACACACACCACACACACAAACACACCACACACATACATACACTCCACAAACACACACACACACACACACGCAGTGGTAAAAAGGATACTTTACAGGAAGAAATAAAAGCCATGCTTACTCACACAAGTGCACTTACAGTAATACACTGTGAATGGACAGTACTGCCATTTGCTCTGAGCCATTCATTTCAAAAACATATTTTAAATGTCTGGATTAATGTGTGCTTATAAACACATTGTCTAGCAAAAATTACAATACATATATGACATGTAGCCCAAAATATCATAAGGTGGTTAATATGAATGTGTCTGAATTACTTGCAAGCTTTCTGAAAATGAAACTATACAAAGAAGTCAGGTTGAAATTATTCTGTCAACAAACAAACAAATTCAGAGAGCTTGCTTGTGTCCATCTGTCCTGGCAGAGGGAGTGTTGGTCAGGGTGCCAGAGTCTCTACACCTGTGGCTTAGCCAATCACTGCACACAAAGTCTCTACACCTGTGGCTTAGCCAATCACTGCACACAAAGTCTCTACACCTGTGGCTTAGCCAATCACTGCACACAAAGTCTCTGCACCCTTGGCTTAGCCAATTGCTAAACACAGTCTCTACCCCTGGCTTAGTCAATCACTGAACACAGAGTCTCTACCCCTCTGGCTTATCCAATCACTGAACACAGAGTATCTACACTCCTGGCTTAGCCAATCACTTAACACAGAGTCTCAACACCCCTAGGCTTAGCCAATCACTGAAAGATGCAGATTATTTCCAGGGTTGTGGTTCATCAGACGGGGTACCCACCCAGACGATGGCATGTTGTAAGTCACCCGGCTATGCTAAGTCAGAGAGCTACGCTCAATCAAATGGCTATGCTAACACAGACGGCTCCGCTAAAACAGATGCTTACTGAGGCATTCTTGGAACAAATGACTGGAGCCTGTGTCTGATCCTGGAGCAGTGACTCAGACCACCCGGGGCAGGTGCTAGCAGAGCTTGGGGCTGCTGCACTGCCCTGCCATAACTGGAAGGAAAGAGCCAATGATCTGTGCGATGACAGTCCTTTCAGCACATATGATTGGCTCTGGGCCAGGAAGGCCATGCCTGGGGAGGGGCTTAGATGGGATGGCGGAACAGGGCAGCAGACTGGCGTCCTTCATCAGAGACGTACATGCACGTTCTGTGCGACATGGCGGTTTTCAGCACTGTTATGAAAACCCTGCCAGCGCCAAGCTCAGCCCCTCCGCCCCCACCCCCCCCCTCGCCCCCTGCCCCCCCACAGAGAAACCCAATACCCTCTCCTGGGGTAACTGACAGCTCAGACTCGGGGGGCTGGGGGTTCATTAATGCCTGATTGAAACATCAGAAGTTTGGACTCTGCTGCGTGGGGTGTAATGTGATCCTTAACAGACCAGAGAGAGAAACAGACCCTCATTCAAGCCGCCTCTTTCAGGATCATGGCCTTTCCCAAGGAGACGAGACTCTCCAGCATGGCTCTGTTAAAGAGGGGCAGGATGCTACTTACCCTGGAACACAGACAAGGGTTCTGTACTTACCCTGGAATAGAGAGAAGGGCTCTGTACTTACCCTGGAATAGAGAGAAGGGCTCTGTACTAACCCTGGGATAGAGAGAAGGGCTCTGTACTAACCCTGGAATAGAGAGAAGGGCTCCATAAAACAGGGCAGACAGGCTGCTTACTCATCATTGGTCTCTGTACATCCTTACACATTGCAATGAATGCAAGTCTAATACAGCTCTTACCCGTATAGTTATACTCACACAATGCTAATCAGGATTGAGGGTCTAATACAGCTCTTACCCATATAGTTATACTCACACAATGCTAATCAGGACTGAGGGTCTTCAGCTCTTACCCGTATAGTTATACTCACACAATGCTAATTAGGACTGAGGGTGTAATACAGCTCTTACCCGTATAGTTATTCACACAATGCTAATCAGGACTGAGGGTCTAATACAGCTCTTACCCATATAGTTATACTCACACAATGCTAATCAGGACTGAGGGTCTAATACAGCTCTTACCCATATAGTTATACTCACACAATGCTAATCAGAACTGGGGGTCTAATACAGCTCTTAACCGTATAGTTATACTCACACAATGCTAATCAGGACTGAGGGTCTAATACAGCTCTTACCCGTATAGTTATACTCACACAATGCTAATCAGGACTGAGGGTCTAATACAGCTCTTACCCATATAGTTATACTCACACAATGCTAATCAGGACTGAGGGTCTAATACAGCTCTTACCCGTATAGTTATACTCACACAATGCTAATCAGGACTGAGGGTCTAATACAGCTCTTACCCATATAGTTATACTCACACAATGCTAATCAGGACTGAGGGTCTAATACAGCTCTTACCCGTATAGTTATACTCACACAATGCTAATCAGGACTGGGGTCTAATACAGCTCTTACCCGTAGAGTTATACTCACACAATGCTAATCAGGACTGGGGTCTAATACAGCTCTTACCTGTATAGTTATACTCACACAATGCTAATCAGGACTAGGGGTCTTTTAGACAAAAAACTGGTCACATCTTATAACCAGCAGCTGTGGTCAGATCTTCCCGTTCAACCAGGTTATGATTTTGGCCTGGATACAGGAACAGCCTAAGCTCTAGTTCCGCTGCAGATATTCTAACACTGAATACCACAAAATAAGACTGTGTAGAAGCATCTACCAGGCATGCATATGGGATGTGTGGCTGGATGAGCTGCCACTCAGGATGGGCTGCAGTTACTCAATGGCCATGACCGAATATGATCCCTTCACCCCTTTGAGGGTGCATATTTGTCAAAAAGTTTTTGAGTGGTCGACTTTTTCTCAGAAATGGGAGCACTTAAAATCCCTGGATGATACCCTTATTTCCGGGATTTCATTGAGGGGATTCAGGAGCACACTCATCCGACAATTTCAGGAAGTAAACCGGAAGTAAAAACTACAAATTGTTGTACATTACATAGAGCATATATGCATGTCTATGGTACAAGAGCAGGACATAATACAAACTACTTCCTCACTAGTTTGGAAAGAGTTTTGCAGTTTTTCTTTTGCACACTGCTTGCAAAGTGAGGGGAAAATCTAGAGAATAACCTAGAGAATCCTGGGCCAAGAGGAATAACCTGGAGAATCCTGGGCTAAGATAAATAACCTGGAGAGTCCTGGGCCAAGAGGAATAACCTGGATAATCCTGGGCCAAGAGGAATAACCTGGAGAATCCTGGGCCAAGAGGAATAACCTGGAGAATCCTGGGCCAAGAGGAATAACCTAGAGAATCCTGGGCTAAGAGAAATAACCTGGAGAGTCCTGGGCCAAGAGGAATAACCTGGAGAATCCTGGGCCAAGAGGAATAACCTGGAGAATCCTGGGTCAAGAGGAATAACCTGGTGAATCCTGGGTCAAGAGGATAACCTGGAGAGTCCTGGGCCAAGAGGAATAACCTGGAGATTCCTGGGCCAAGAGGAATAACCTGGAGAATCCTGGGTCAAGAGGAATAACCTGGAGAATCCTGGGTCAAGAGGAATAACCTGGAGAATCCTGGGTCAAGAGGAATAACCTGGAGAGTCCTGGGCCAAGAGGAATAACCTGGAGAATCCTGGGCCAAGAAGAATAACCTGGAGAATCCTGGGCCAAGAGGACCAGGTTGTGTTCAGTTCTCTCGTTTCCTTTTGTTAATTTAAGCTATCTGGCACAGCGAATGCAGGGACATTTAATTAGGCCAGGAATTTTGTTTGGTTTATTTTCTTATTTAACTCTATTTACTTTGGCCCTTTTGAGGCAATTTCATCCTGGTTTCTACTAGTTTTATTTAAATGTCAATATCTAAAAAAATATTCCCTGCACATCCATGGTTTTAAGTTTGAACTGAAGAAGAAGCTGTATCATTCAGAAATTTGCTACAGAATACATTTATTTCAGAATAGTCACATACAGTATATATATAATAACCATAACATACATCGCCTAATGTATTTAAATACGTTTAAAAAAGAACGTACGAAAGCGCGTGTGTATTCACACAAGTACAGCAACGTATTTCAGCCCTCAGAGCGAGGGGTGGTCACTGCGGAAAAACCATGGATGTACGGGACTTTGGCGAAATATAACAAGATAAACTCTTCAGGGTTCATGAGAAAACAGCTGTAGCTGAATATACTGGTAAGTACTTGGTTTCTTAAACATATTTATACGAGAGATTTTGGAGCAAAAAATGAGGTGTCTTCTAAACCAAAAGTGCATCAGGTACTGTATATAGTACAGTAAGCAAGGGAAAACAGCGAATACTCATTTGTACAACGTTTTAAAAAAATATTATTGTTTATATACGTGAACATGATTTTCTTAGCGTGTATAAACGGTGCATTTGATGCATTTTACAGTCTGTGGCTGTAGCCAGAGGAGGGTCATAAGTGCTGTGGGCTACTAATAGCACCCTCCTAATTTATTGCACGGCAGTGTAACTGGAGAAGCTGAGGTTTTCGCAAGAGGCTACCCTTTAAAAAAATACTGCGTCAAAATTTTCTGGGTTTTCTTAAAGCTGTAGTTTATAATTTCAGATGCACATGAATACTGTAATTGAGACGGATACGTCTCAAACCACTAGGGGTGAAGTTTATAGGGTTTAATAATAATAATAATTATTATTATTGTTATTATACATTTTATTTGGAATGCGTTTTTCAAGAAACCCAAGGACACAGTACAACACAGATTTAAAAAGAGCCGCGCCCTGCTGCCGTACATATGTGTAACTGCAGAAGGTGCAGTGTGGACGCAGGAACCCTCAGCTGTAAGAGATCACCTGGCTATTTACACCACTGCTTCTATACGTCTATGAGACTGCGTGTGTGCGTGTGTTTGTGAGAGTGTATGATTCCTGTTACACACACCACTATCTCCTGTTACTGTTCACACTGATCATTGATTGTCCTGTGGTGATATTGTTTTGAGATGTGTTAGAGTAAAGCTCCGTTCTGCTCCCTGAGGCTCATTAATGGGGAGAAATGCACTATTGACTGAATTCTCAGTGCTCAATGGAGCTGGGCCTGGAATCTTCTACAGCCCACAACTTTTAATGAGAATTCAACAGTGCTGACTATCTGTCTTCAAAAAGCATGCTCTTTAATTGATGATTTTCAGTCCCAATAACCAGCACTCTTCAAACATCTTGTCATACCAAATCATGCATGGTACAGTTTTCAAACCTTAAAAAAACATGTAATCAATGACAAATTACTTATTTTGTCACAAAACAGACTCTTCACACTTGGATTATTGGGAGTTTAAAGAACAGAGAATTGGATGGAAACCATGGCAACCTGTCGGTTCTTCTAGAAATGGGATTTTCATGCCATTTACAGTCAGTTCATAATGACAGCAGAATCTTTACGTGTCTTAATTAATGTGGTGCTAAACCAAGTCCTCAGCAATATAAATCTGCCATTCAATCTGGGACAAGTCCAATTAACATCTCACTGTCAGGCTTCCTCCAATCGGCTGATCTGTTACAGCTCAACCTCCAATCGGCTGCCCCGTTACAGCTCAACCTGCAATTGGCTGCCCAGTAACAGCTCAAGCTCCAATCGGCTGCCCCGTTACAGCTCAATCTCCTCAACTTCACCTCCTCTAACTGGCCGCCTTGTTACAGCTTGACTTACTGAACCGAAGCATCTTTCACAGTGTGGCTGCTAGCATTTCAGCCCCTCTACCTTATTCAGCCCCTCTACCTTATTCAGCCCCTCTGCCTTATTCAGCCCCTCAACCTTATTCAGCCCCTCTGCCTTTTACATTACATTACATTACATTACAGGCATTTAGCAGACACTCTTATCCAGAGCGACTTACACAACTTTTTTTTAAGGATTTTTACATGTTATCCATTTATACAGATGGATATATACTGAAGCGTTTCAGGTTAAGTACCTTGCTCAAGGGTACAACGGCAGTGTCCAACCTCGGAATCGAACCTGCAACCTTTTGGTTACAAGGCCAGTTCCTTAACCATTATACTACACTGCCGCCTTATTCAGCCCCTCTGCCTTATTCAGCCCCTCTGCCTTATTCAGCCCCTCTACCTTATTCAGCCCCTCTGCCTTATTCAGCCCCTCTGCCTTATTCAGCCCCTCTACCTTATTCAGCCCCTCTGCCTTATTCAGACCCTCTGTCTTATTCAGCCCCTCTGCCTTATTCAGCCCCTCTACCTTATTCAACCCCTCTGCCTTATTCAGCCCCTCTGCCTTATTCAGCCCCTCTACCTTATTCAGCCCCTCTGTCTTACGTATCGATTCCTCCAAGACACAGTCTCCCGGGATGGGAGCCATCTGCTGTGAGCTCTTTGAAGATGCATTTCAGGGCTCTGTTATTAACAGGACCGATCTGCTGCTGTGGGGAACGTGACACTAACAGGTGCTGTAAAACACGTGCATACTTGTTGTTTGATAAATAAAATATATTATGATAATGCTGCCATTGAAGAGCTGATCTGACTCCCTGCAAATTAGTGCGCTGCGTGCTCACAGCTGGAGAGGAGAAGCCGCTGTGATGACATCCTCTCTGAGGAGCCGCCCGGACCTAGCGAAAAGCCTCAAAACCTTGGGCTCAGACCTTTAATTATCCACCACTTAGCAGGATAAGTTGAATGGCTGTCCTCCTGATCCTGGTTCTGGCTCTATGTGTGTGTATGTGCGTGCGTGCGTGTGTATGTCCGTGCCTGCGTGCGTGTGTGTATGTGCGTGAGTGTGTGTGTGTGTGAGAGAGAGGCAATATAACGTGTGCATAATGTTTAGTTAATTCATAAAACACTGCTGTAGCAGACATGCTTGTACACTGACAGAATTATAATTTCTACATCCATTCCTCCATAATTTCCAGTGTAACTCCCTGTGAACCTGGAAGGCTTCCATAAGACAGAAAGGGGTTGTGTTTCAGTCTCTGCACATTCATATCATCACTCTAATATACCCAGTCCACTGAGCCCTGTTAATGTACAAACAAGCCAGAATTCCCTGGCCAGCACAAACCTGACTGGAATGGAATAGAGGCTGAGATGTGCTGTAATGTGCTAGGATGTGTTGGGATGTGCTGTGGGATGTGTTTTGGGATGTGCTGAAATGTGGTTGGGATTCAGGGGACTAAAGGTGCCCCTCAATAGAAACAGCTGTGCTCACCAGCCACCCGACCCTGACCTCTGACCCCAGTACGTCCCACAGTAGGAATTCAGGGCAATTGGCTCCTGAAGTCTTCTCTAATTTCCTGTGATTTTTTTTTATTTTTTTAAAATGCCTGTAGACTCAATGCCTGCCTATGCTTCAGCTAGCCTCCCCAGTATGAGCACTGAAGCAGCAGAGAGACAGACAAGGAAGGCATGGCAGCGTGATGCATTTACAGCTCTCACATTTTATCCTGTAACTGGTGCTTAAGATATTATTTAACAAGGATTATTCTAGAAAAGGCAGAAAGGCAAAGAGCCTTTGAAGAACAATATTGTTAAACAGAGCTGAGCTGGGGCACAGCGTAATAAACCCTTAAACTGAGTTAAGAGCGCATAGATGTGAGCAAGAGACAGGAATATGGTGTGGAGGAGATGAACAGGGCTGTAATATCCATCAGGGGAATTCTGTTGTCCATTTGGCAGAAAGCAATGCATAACTCTGTTTTATTGGCCCCTTGAGGAAAAATAAAAAATATATGTATTAAAAGCCAAAGAAAAGGACTGAAGCTGTTTCACAGCAAAGGTACAGCGATCACCTCCTCCCTCCCTCTCTTCTACTTTTCTCCTTTTGTACGACCTGCAAATATGAGAAGAGAAGCCTAAACCAAACCCTGGAACCTGGGCCCCGTGCCATAAAGCATCACTCTAACTGATGCAGAGCTGCTTGCTCTTTTTTCCGATGAAAAAAAAAAAATTATATTATATAATTATTGTTATACTGGGACTATATTATTATACTGGAATTTTATTTTATGTTATAGCCACTGCGACTGCAGAGACCCAATTAAAGAGCGATATCATGGCACTGCACTGAGACTAACGGCCCCCCACTCTCAGGCCTGCCCTTGCCCTTGTCTCCCAGGCCAGTCTGGGGATGAAACGTGACTCTAGTCCCAGGCTTGAGACTGAGGCCCTGCCACACACAACGCTTCACTCTGGAAAAAAAACAAGCCAAAAACCTCCATCTTTAACTGGGACACAAAAGAGAAGGATAAATGGTGCAGCAGCTGTTTTTCAGGACAAAATGGAGGTTGAGAGGTTGCGTATAAATTAATTATCCCCTCTTTTAAACAAGTTTATTTTATACCTCCGCCCCTGTTAGACTCTCCCTGTAAGCTCCCTGTAAGCTCAGCAGACTGAGGGGTCTTTCGGCAGGCGGAATGATGGATGTGGGGCTCAGCTCTGGACGAGGTGAGATGTAAAGTGCTGTTTTTCTTTCTCTTTGAGCTGAAATGAAGATGAAGAGTGGGCTCCTCTCTTTCATCCTCCTCTTCTGTGATGTGTTTTCCTCAGACAAGCGGCACAAATCCATTAGTTGCGCCGTGTCTTGGTGGCAGAGTCTCCCTCGCTCGCCCCGGATGAGCAGCTGTGAGAGAGCGCAGGGTCTTCGGCTCACAACCTCACGCTTCATGCTACATGGACCAGCATGCCCTGGCTTTGCTGAAGAGCAGTAATATCAGCTACTGGTATATCAAACAATTTCATGTACGGAAAAAAAATAGTTAAAAAAAAGCTCCTTTATGGTCTTTAACTTCTCAAACCTGAATGCTGCCGAGATGCCTCCAGACAAGAGACCCTGTACGATAAAAATATAAAAGCTTCCAGGAAATGGCACAGTTCTGAACATTCTCAAGATCTGTCTTGGGCATGTCAGGATTAACTACTGCAGTGCTAGTCTGGATTATGTATTCCACAATATTGTTCAAGCACATTCTAGGAAGTCTGCTTTCAAGAGGAGATTTGCCTTAGGCATGATTTCACCATTTCACAAAACTGAAATATGATGAGAAAAATAGTGACCACTGGTCACAGAACAATACAACACTGAAATAATACTAAACTACATGATGAACTTTATATTTAGCTTCATGTAAAGCTATGTACATATGATTTATTTTCATAATTATTATTTATTCATATTGTCAGTACTAAAGCATCTTAAACAAACATGGGAAATGGCCATTATGAGTAACAGTGTCTTACTGTATTATTACATGTCATAACAGTGTATCACTGTGTTATTATCCACTATAGCAGTATCGTACTGCGTTATTGCTTGTCTTTTTGGGGTTCAGGCCCGGTTTTTGCCCAATTTTTCTTTTCTGCCTTTGCGACAGGGTTTCTGTAAAAAAAAACCTATAGAATTAACTATTTTAACAGGTTCTAGCTGTGAAATCTGTTATAACAGTGTCCAATTGTGTTATCTGTTGTAACAATTTTTTACAGTGTTAATTTCTCTCATAAGTGTTTTATTGTGTTATTATATGTTATAACAGTGTTGTGCTCTGATATTATCTGTTATAACAGTGACTTACCGTATTATCTGTTGCAACAGTGTCTTGACATGTTATCTGTTATAACAGTGTCTTACTGTGTTATTATTGGCTAAAACGGTGTCTTACCATGTTATTATCTGTTATAACAGTGTATTAATGTGTTATTATTAGTTATAACAGTGTCTCACCATGTTATTACCTGTTATGTCTTACTCTGTTATTATTGGTTATAACTGTCTTGATGTGTTATTATTAGTTATAACAGTGTCTTACTGTTATTTTTGGTTATAACTAAAGAAATCATGTTTCTTCCTTACATGCTCCAGGCTGAACAGGGCTGAAATATCTTTAGTAACTTCAATTCTAAAACTGTAGTGTTTGCGTGCCTTTGAATAAAAAATGCAGTCATTACATGTGACCTTCCCAGAAAACATTTCCGCGAAGAACCTGCCCTACAGTCCATCCTTCAATTATTCACAATAAATGTGAAACATGCCTTCATGTTAAACAGCCAAAATAATTATGGAGATCATGCAGTACTCCTGCCCCGCAGTAATTGTACACTTTCTGTGAAATAGCGTACATTTATAAAAAGCCCTGTCCCATGTTGAAAATTGTTAACCTGCACCTGTGAGTTCCATCAACACATACACCTGATCATAATTTGAATCCGAGTGGTGGTTTTAGGCAGGATCAGACAGGAAATAAACCTGCAGAGTAAAATCTACCCTTTTCTCAGATGTCGTCCACGTTTGAACACCGAAAAACAGATTATACCAGAGAACAAGACAAGGACTGAAGAGTGCTGGCACTCCTCCGAGGAGTCTAATCAAGTTTGGCAACTTGTAAATCACGGGGTGTTACACCGAGCTTCATTAAGGTCAGACAAACAATCTGAAAATGGACTCCAGTAACCTATTTATATATGGAAACAACACCCCCCGTCAATAATTAACCATTTAGCTTGTGAGCATGAGATCAAAGTAAGATTATTTCATCGGCTTTCTATAATGGAGTCCAAGTCATAAACTCTTTTTTTTTTCTTTTTTTTACACTTTAATAATTTGTAAAACACTCAGCTGAGCTTATCATATTAAAATGAGTAAGAATGGAGAAAAAAAAGCCCTGCTGAGAAACAGCAGCTCCTGGCGCTCTGAGAACATCGGGCTCCTGCTGCTTCCTTCCTCTCTCCGACCTGATCTCATTTCACTCAGGTTATCTGCGCGGGGTCTGGCTTAACCCTCGTGGCATGTGCTGTACAGTATCTCTGTCAAAATACGTACTCCCCAGATAAAGCCTGGAGGACTGAACTTTGAGTAGAAAAGACAATACAGGGTATCTCATGTGTCATTAAACCATGAGCTGCTCGTGCTTCTCTTTATGTTGTCACACATCGGGGGTAAAAAAAGAATGCGTGCGGATAATTACCGTGCATGCTACTGTAAATGATTGATGTTCTTAGTGTTACTAAGTCAAAGGATGTTCTGTTTTAAGGAAAACAAAGGCATAAGATATATATTTACATATGATATGAAGTTAGGGATGATGGGAATAGTAGAACAATCATTAATTATGTTGTGTGAAGCGTGAGGAAAACAGCACGTATGCCCCATACACTTTGCCCTTATTTAAATATATCCAAGATGCCCCATATACTATGCCCTTACTTAAATATATCCTAGATGCCCCATACACTTTGCCCTTATTTAAATATATCCTAGATGCCCCATATACTATGCCCTTATTTAAATATATCCTAGATGCCCCATATACTATGCCCTTATTTAAATATATCGTAGAGGCCCCATACACTGTGCCCTTATTTAAATATATCCTAGATGCCCCATACACTTTGCCCTTATTTAAATATATCCTAGATGCCCCATATACTATGCCCTTATTTAAATATATCGTAGAGGCCCCATACACTGTGCCCTTATTTAAATATATCCTAGATGCCCCATATACTATGCCCTTATTTAAATATATCCTAGATGCCCCATACACTTTGCCCTTATTTAAATATATCCTAGATGCCCCATACACTTTGCCCTTATTTAAATATATCTTGGATGCCCCATGTACTATGCCCTTATTTAAATATATCCTAGATGCCCCATACACTATGCCCTTATTTAAATATATCCTAGATGCCCCATGTACTATGGCCTTATTTAAATATATCCTAGATGCCCCATATACTATGCCCTTGTTTAAATATATCCTAGATGCCCCATATACTATGCCCTTATTTAAATATATCCTAGATGCCCCATGTACTATGCCCTTATTTAAATATATCCTAGATGCCCCATATACTATGCCCTTATTTAAATATATCCTAGATGCCCCATACACTTTGCCCTTATTTAAATATATCCTAGATGCCCCATACACTTTGCCCTTATTTAAATATATCCTAGATGCCCCATGTACTATGCCCTTATTTAAATATATCCTAGATGCCCCATGTACTATGCTGTTATTTAAATATATCCTAGATGCCCCATACACTTTGCCCTTATTTAAATATATCCTAGATGCCCCATATACTATGCCCTTGTTTAAATATATCCTAGATGCCCCATACACTTTGCCCTCTTTTAAATATATCTTGGATGCCCCATGTACTATGCCCTTATTTAAATATATCCTAGATGCTCGATACACTTTGCCCTTATTTAAATATATCCTAGATGCCCCATGTACGATGCCCTTATTTAAATATATCCTAGATGCCCCATGTACTGTGCCCTTATTTAAATATATCCTAGATGCCCCATACACTTTGCCCTTATTTAAATATATCCTAGATGCCCCATGTACTATGCCCTTATTTAAATATATCCTAGATGCCCCATGTACTATGCCGTTATTTAAATATTTATTGGATGCCCCATGTACTATGCCCTTATTTAAATATATCCTAGATGCCCCATACACTTTGCCCTTATTTAAATATATCCTAGATGCCCCATGTACTATGCCCTTATTTAAATATATCCTAGATGCCCCATGTACTATGCCGTTATTTAAATATTTCTTGGATGCCCCATGTACTATGCCATTATTTAAATATATCCTAGATGCCCCATGTACTATGCTGTTATTTAAATATTTCTTGGATGCCCCATATACTATGCCCTTATTTAAATTTGTCCTAGATGCCCCATGTTTATAACTTGAGCGGTTGTCTGAAAATCTCTCCTCAAATCTTTGTTTTAAAAGTGGCAATAAATAAAAATATGTGCCAAATGCATGTTTACATTTTTTTTTTTAAAGGGTCAGTGTTGTTTGAACCAAGATAAAATATGTCACACCATCAATTTTTAAAGCCTTTGTGGAGAGCTTGTGCTGTCCCCTAAACACATATTTAAGTGATGTGGCTCCTTAGCGCATTAGCAGGGTTTTTTTCTCTCTTGTTTATTTGTTTGAATCTTCCATGACGTTCCCTGTTTTATGTATTCAGAGCGTGAGACAATGGCCATGTTGTGTGGAACAAAAAAAAAAAAAGAAAAGTAAATGACTGTGGCCTGTTTTACTTAACGGAGAAACGCAGCTGAGAAATGCAGCTAAACGAACAACAACAGCGAGAGAAAATATCACCCACATGGCTCTTATAACAGAGGGAATGAGAATGCTGCCTGAATTATACTCAAGCTTTAAGTAACAGCTTTCTTTCATTTTCTCCAAAGCTGAAGTCTATCTGCACACTCTTCCCTTCCACTGAACAAAGCAGGACCTGAAACATCCAACTTACACCTGAGCTTAAGGCACTGTAAATGACTTTGGAATTAGCGAGTGCTGGAAGCCTGGAAAATATCAACCGTGTATGAATAGAATATTAATCAGCTGATGATTGCTGCAGATTAAATAACCCCAAACCCCTTTAGCCTTTTATATATTAACCTGCCTGTGAATTCATGCCATTTCCCCCTGTCGCAGATGCATTTCCAATGCTGCTAGAAGCCAGCCCATCATTTCCACACCCCCTACAAACCCACATACTAAATCACAACAATAAGATAAGGGCTTTCCCAAATGGATAAACCCCAAACACAATTACAAACACGGGGGGCTGGAACAATCCTGCAAAATCATTATTTCTCTGTATGTGTGACCGACCAGCTGTGGGTCACACAGTGGCGAAATGAATGTTCCTCTCACCACCATATTCTTTGTGTTCAGATAGCTTGGGTGACAGACTGGCTGAGCCAATGACAGAGCTCGGAGGGAAAGGTTAAAGGTGAAGAGCAGGGTGACCCTAAAGGTGGCAGGCACATGTCAGCAAGCTGCTGAGAGTACATGGCTTGCTGATAGATTGCAGTTTAATGGGCCTCCACCTGAGTAACTGTTTTAGGGAAACGGCTCATCTGCTGACAGAGGCGCTGCCGGGCATCTGACTTTTTCATTTTCAACACGTCGACAACTTAAACACCAGAAAAAGAGACTGAGCTTGAAAGACAGACAGACAGAAAGCAAGAAAAAAAAGGAAAGCTCATTCTGGTATGTGGGCCATCGTATCCGTAGCCTGTTTAAAGAAACTGGAGCAAACCAAATGGAGGTTAAGGAAATGCCTCTTTACACTGAACCTCAGTACCTCAGTGTAGTAGAGCGTTGTACAATTACCCTGTCGCCATGGCGCCTGCTGCCCTGCACACCGCCAGATCAGAATCACTCTTGGCTGCCATTTTGGCTCCTTCTGAAACTTTTATGCAAAAAACAATGCAAAAAACTCGCAAATACATTCAAGCTGAGAGAAGAATGGAGATCCTGTGCAGATTGTTCTGCTCAGTTCAGAATAAGCAGCGTCTCCAGTGGCCTGCCTAATACCACATTAATCAGCAGTGCCAGCTCTATTTAGCAGCCATTTCAGCTGCACTCAACATTTTATTTCAGGATTTCTGATTTATTTACGCATCTCTCTTCATTTATTTTAGGATTTCTGATTTATTTACACATCTCTCCATGTATTTTACCCTGCTGAATGCCTGCAGGGTGAAACAGTATTTCCAGTGGCAGGTAATACTAGACAGCACCCTAAACGACACACACACAGCAGTGGCAGCCAATGCCAGAGCTCTGCATTCTGCACATTTAACTCTCAGATTCTAAAGGCTTCTTTAAAAGGGTAAAGGCCCACTCAGTAATTTTGGTTGCTAATCAACAGAAAATATGTGGTTGGTAACTAAGTACCTTGGTGGATCATGGTTCTCTCATGTTTTTTTTTATTTTTTATTGTAACCAGTCATAATACAATACGACAAAACCATTTTCCAAGGCATGTTTTTTTTTGCCAACTATTTAGTTAGCGAACTATTCTTTTCGATATATTATTTGATGAGTACGCACCAAGTAAAAATGATGAGTGAGTAATAAGTTTGTTTCCATGCTGATGAGTTGCGCAAGGACTACAAAAAAAGATCAAACCTTAAAAACACAGAAGAAGAATGAAAGGCAGAAGATGCAAGATG
The DNA here is from genome assembly GCA_029718625.1 of Synaphobranchus kaupii. Lineage (NCBI taxonomy): Eukaryota > Metazoa > Chordata > Actinopteri > Anguilliformes > Synaphobranchidae > Synaphobranchus > Synaphobranchus kaupii. The sequence goes on from CM056377.1 coordinate 21,649,221, forward strand.
AACAAGGAAGTAGTGTTGGCCCAACATTTATTTTAAATACTTATTTTTCCTTTTGAAGTGCTTTTCATGAGGATCTTTATCGATATTTTTATTAGGATAATAATTCCATACTATATTACCATCTCTTCATCTTTTTTTTCCTCGTTGGAAGCGATTAGCATTTTTTTTATCAACCAAAATTACTGAGTAGGCATTTAATGGTTTGTTCTTATAATACTGTAATACTTTCATTAATGCTCTAGTCTAATAAGACAGTAGAACACCATTATTGGGAGCAGGAATGATGCTAGTTTAGACGTGAATTTTTCTATTTGCAGTTTTAGACACCAATCAAAAGTAAAGGCTAATTCAATCACAGCAAATGTAAAATATGTCACTTAATTTCATACATTTTACATTAGTGAGTGAGTAAATGAGAAACAGATGCTTTGACACTGCTGAATGATTTATTCATGAGGCCTGTTGTATTTTGCTAAATATGAGCAGTGTGTTTTCTGTGTTAATCTGGCCCTCTGATGGACTGACTGTACAAATGAGTCGGACACAGTTCTGCGCTGCTTGTGAAATAAATTCCCCATCTACTACGTTAATTTGGGATTATTAAAAGCAGTTCTTTATCTGACCAGTGCAGCTCATCGTAAAAGCAGCTTCACATACAATAGGTTCTGTGGACAAAGGCTGCTGTGATTAAACTTAAAGCAGGAGGTACGAACCCTCTCTGCACACAGACTTATTATAATAATTATAATCCCTCTCCTTCAGATGGCTCAGAATTTTTAAAAGGACCTGTGATAATAAACGTCCTTATCCCTGACCTTTCACCTTTCTCTTCGCACTGAACTCTCTTGACTTCTGAAAGCTGGCGGAGCTTCTTTTTGCTCACTTTGCCTCCAGTGGGTCGATAAGATGATCCTCTGAGCCCCTTTCTCTGACCCCTCGCTCTTCGCATCTAAATTGCCTCCGAGTTTGACTGACTCATGTCTTTAGGGTGGATATCTGCTGCTCCCTCCTTTTCGCGAGTAGATTTTAGTGTATAGCGTTTGAGAAATGCAGCCATGCCGCTAAACCAAAACCCTGGTTTTAATTTCTTCCTTGGGGATAAGATCATGGTTTTTAGCAGCATTACAAGCACACACTTAATATGGGGCACATACAGTCAGCCTTTCTGCCTGAAAGAGATGTCAGAAGAAAGCTCTTGTTTTCGTCAAAAACGCAGCAACCCTGCAATTCATTCCTTTTTTCCCCTCTGTTTAACTAGGACAAGAACGCAGAAGGGCACTGATGTGCGTTCTGAGTGTGTTCTAATCTCCGCTTCTTATCTACTTCCAAGCACAGCAAATTTATTGAAATTGGTGGTAATTAAGAAGATGATAGTGATTAGCGCTTATTCAGGTTGTGTAACCTGATAAAACGGGACTCATCAGGATTGCTTTTTTTCCTACACAATGAAAGGAAGTTATTATAGGACGTTTAGCCATTAAAATGCTATTATACCGTTGCTTTTAAGGCCAGCGGCATTTCGCGCGTGCAAACTGCTCTGTTTTCACCACCTACACGGATAAACAATGAGAATTAAGGAGACAAACACAATATGATCCTTTGAATTATTCATATTACTCTTATGGAACAGCGTGGCGTGCAAAAACAGCGCAGCTGTTCTCCTCTTATAGTCTGCTAAGTCAGTACTGATCCTGGAGGCTTTTGTCACACTTTAGCCAAGGGTGGCACCATAGTGTATCTCATAGTGTACATTTCTTATTTTTACATGCATAACCTGCACCCCCCCCCCCCCCCCCCCCCCCCCCCCCACACACACCCCCCCAGCCCTGTGCCCTGTCCTCACCTTCATGCTGCCTGGCTTTAGCCACAGTGGTGCAGACGCTAGGATTAGTTTAGAATGCTGGTGAGGGGAGTGATGGATGCGTTTTAACAGGCTGTGCCGTGTGGCACATCTGCGTGACCCTACTATTCAGCCCCCCCCCCCTCCCTACTCCCAAACCCTCCAGGCCCTGATGATGGAAACAGGGAGGATGATAAATGGAGATTCATGAGCTCAGATAGACCATCAGATCAGTGGGTAAGTATCTGATGCAACTGTGTAATCAATCCCATCCTGCTCTTCCTGCCAGGGACCGTCTATCTATCCCAACCTCTCAGCCGGTAACCAGGTGCCAACAACAGAGGATAATGGGAAGAAATTTACTTCTACTGAATAAAAAAAGACTGCACACTGCATTAATGATCAAACTCACTGTGTTAATGATCAAACTCACTGCGTTAATGATCAAACTCACTGCATTAATGATCAACTCACTGTGTTAATGATCAAACTCACTGCGTTAATGAGCAAACTCACTGTGTTAATGATCAAACTCACTGCGTTAATGAGCAAACTCACTGCATTAATGATCAAACTCCCTGCGTTAATGATCAAACTCACTGTGTTAATGATCAAACTCACTGCATTAATGATCAAACTCACTGCATTAATGATCAAACTCACTGTATTAATGATCAAACTCACTGCATTAATGATAAAACTCACTGCGTTAATGATCAAACTCACTGTGTTAATGATCAAACTCACTGCGTTAATGAGCAAACTCACTGCATTAATGATCAAACTCACTGTGTTAATGATCAAACTCACTGTTCTAATGATCAAACGCACTGCATTAATGAGCAAACTCACTGCATTAATGATCCAACTCACTGCGTTAGTGATCAAAGTCACTGCATTAATGAACAAACTAACTGCGTTAATGATAAAACTCACTGCATTAATGAGCAAACTTACTGCATAATTAGCAAACTCACTGAGCAAACTAACTGCATTAATGAACAAACTCACTGCATTAATGAACAAACTAACTGCATTAATTACCAAACTAACTGATCAAACTCACTGCAGTAATCTAAGACAGCCTGCTGATTTGATTCAGTGTCACTGGACATCTTCTGTTCATTAGTACATCTTTGTGATGAGCTAGGGTTCGAATGGTGCATATCTGGATTATTCTCTCAAATCCTGCCAGTAGTACTGAGCTAATTGCTGAAGGAAGAGTTGTGTTGTGGAGGAAATGGTACAGCGAGAGGCTAAATCTGTCGGACATATGCTCAATGTGCAATGGGTTAGAGTGAGTCCTGGATATTAATGCACTAACACTGCACACAGCTAGTGCTGATCATTAATGCACAAACACTGGGTGAGCAAGTACTTAACATTAATGCACCAACACTGAGTGAGCTAGTGCTGATCATTAATGCACCAACACTAGGTGAGCAAGTACTTAACATTAATGCACCAACACTGGGTGAGCTAGTGCTCATCATTAATGCACCAACACTGGGTGAGCTTGTGCTGATCATTAATGCACCAACACTGGGTGAGCACGTACTTAACATTAATGCACCAACACTGGGTGAGCTAGTGCTGATCATTAATGCACCAACACTGGGTGAGCTAGTGCTGATCATTAATGCACCAACACTGGGTGAGCTAGTGCTTAACATTAATGCACCAACACTGGGTGAGCAAGTACTTAACATTAATGCACCAACACTGGGTGAGCTAGTGCTGATCATTAATGCACCAACACTGGGTGAGCTAGTGCTGATCATTAATGCACCAACACTGGGTGAGCTTGTGCTGATCATTAATGCACCAACACTGGGTGAGCAAGTACTTAACATTAATGCACCAACACTGGGTGAGCAAGTGCTGATCATTAATGCACCAACACTGGGTGAGCAAGTACTTAACATTAATGCACCAACACTGGGTGAGCAAGTACTTAACATTAATGCACCAACACTGGGTGAGCTAGTGCTGATCATTAATGCACCAACACTGGGTGAGCAAGTACTTAACATTAATGCACCAACACTGGGTGAGCTAGTGCTCATCATTAATGCACCAACACTGGGTGAGCTTGTGCTGATCATTAATGCACCAACACTGGGTGAGCAAGTACTTAACATTAATGCACCAACACTGGGTGAGCAAGTGCTGATCATTAATGCACCAACACTGGGTGAGCAAGTACTTAACATTAATGCACCAACACTGGGTGAGCAAGTACTTAACATTAATGCACCAACACTGGGTGAGCTAGTGCTGATCATTAATGCACCAACACTGGGTGAGCAAGTACTTAACATTAATGCACCAACACTGGGTGAGCTAGTGCTCATCATTAATGCACCAACACTGGGTGAGCAAGTACTTAACATTAATGCACCAACACTGGGTGAGCTAGTGCTGATCATTAATGCACCAACACTGGGTGAGCAAGTACTTAACATTAATGCACCAAGACTGGGTGAGCAAGTGCCGATCATTAATGCACCAACACTGGGTGAGCAAGTACTTAACATTAATGCACCAACACTGGGTGAGCTAGTGCTGATCATTAATGCACCAACACTGGGTGAGCAAGTACTTAACATTAATGCACCAACACTGGGTGAGCTAGTGCTGATCATTAATGCACCAACACTGGGTCAGCAAGTACTTAACATTAATGCACCAACACTGGGTGAGCTAGTGCTCATCATTAATGCACCAACACTGGGTGAGCTAGTGCTGATCATTAATGCACCAACACTGGGTGAGCAAGTACTTAACATTAATGCACCAACACTGGGTGAGCTAGTGCTGATCATTAATGCACCAACACTGGGTCAGCAAGTACTTAACATTAATGCACCAACACTGGGTGAGCTAGTGCTCATCATTAATGCACCAACACTGGGTGAGCAAGTACTTAACATTAATGCACCAACACTGGGTGAGTGAGTGCTGAACTCATCCGGCTACAGACGTTCTTTCAGATCTTTTTTGTCTCCCAAAAGCCTTGAAATTGCCGATGGGAATGTGTTCCAGTTTGTAATGTCGATGGGAATGTCTTCCAGTTTCTAATGTCGATGGGAATGTCTTCCAGTTTCTAATGTCGATGGGAATGTCTTCCAGTTTCTAATGCCGATGGGAATGTGTTCCAGTTTGTAATCCCGATGGCAATGTGCTGCAATTTGTAATGCCGATGGGAATGTGCTCCAGTTTGTAATGCCGATGGGAATGTGCTGCAGTTTGTAATGCCGATGGGAATGTGTTCCAGTTTGTAATGCCTATGGGAATGTGTTCCAGTTTGTAATGCAGATGGGAATGTGCTGCAGTTTGTAATGCAGATGGGAATGTGTTCCAGTTTGTAATGGCGATGGGAATGTGTTCCAGTTTGTAATGCAGATGGGAATGTGCTGCAGTTTGTAATGCAGATGGGAATGTGCTGCAGTTTGTAATGCAGATGGGAATGTGCTGCAGTTTGTAATGCAGATGGGAATGTGCTGCAGTTTGTAATGCAGATGGGAATGTGCTGCAGTTTGTAATGCAGATGGGAATGTACTGCAGTTTGTAATGAGAGAGTAAAAAGAAAGACCTTGTTCCTGTCCTGTAGTCATTAAGCGGTAATTACAGTATGAGGTATTGACAGTTAGGCCCACACACATGCATGCTGAACCCCAGCTCCGCGACTGCTGGTTTACACCTGGCAGCTGTGACAGGTAGAGGAATACACTATTCCATGATCAGTGCTAATGAGAATAAAGCATTTACCTGAGCCCCTTGACAACCAACCACTTCCCAAAGCTTTCCACAAAGGCTTTCATGCTAGCCTGTCCCACATTCTCCTTTATCAAAAAGAGCTATATATCCGGACTCCAGACCTTGCAGGAAGGAAAAAAACTCTCTTTGCTCTTTTTGGAACTTTGTAGAAGATTAGGGGGACTGAAACGTGCCAAACATTATTCAATTTATTTATTATACAAGTCCTGACATTAATTCTTCAGATACTAGTACTATTTTTAAAAACACCTGCAGATCCCTGAAAACGTTGATTCACTGAAACACATTATTAACTAAACATACACTGGATGAATATGAAGGAACAATTCTATTGTGCATATTGTTGAAAATAGATGTTAATAAGTGTTAAAATATCTGTTAAAGTACTTTGAATAAAGCATCACCCATGTCTGGTGCTGTCCAATCCACTGCCAGTGTAAACTGCCCTTGTGCTGGCATGGCATTTGGACTGAGCAATTCACAATAGCAACAACAACAGCAAAATACCATGCCTATACAAATGTGCAGTGATAACGACATTAGAGGGTATTTTCCTTCACTAATTAGTTGCACATGGGTTCATAAATAAAAGGCTCCAGTACAGGGGGATGACATGTCAGCCAACTTTTAGCATTTTGTGGTCTGGGAAACCCACTACGCACAGTTTTTCCCTGATTGGCTGCTACTTTCAGACATTCCATTTACCTAAAAAAAGAACAAAGCCAGAGTTCTGCGCTAATAAGCGCTTCATGATTGAGGACGATTGAGACGAAGTTTAGTCACTTATCGAGCCCCTGCAAACGGTTCACCTTTCCTTTATCTCGCTCCATGCAATGCTTTTATTCCTTTTATGGATGGCTGCGGTTAACATAATGACATTCTCAGACTACAAGCACGTTGGTTTGGCTGGACCCTCCGGTCCTGCTGATTAAGCATTCTGGGTATTCTGTTAGCGATGAAATTCAAAATTCAATTCAAATAGCGTAATAAGAAAGCACATTTTAATTGCTTTATTAGCTTGTGTGCTTTAATTAAAGTGCAGCTCAAGCTGTGTGGACAAAGGGCAGATTTAAAAGGTACAGTAATGGGGTCCCTCAGCAGAGTAATGGGGTCCCTCAGCAGAGTAACGAGGCGATGCCGGTACCCCAGGGCTCAGCTTTGGATCCTGTGCAGAAAGGTTTGTTTTGTGCTGAATGTATAACAGGTGAGCATATGGACAGGTGTCCTTGAATGTGCAAAGCTACTGAAATTCCATTTTCCAACCACAGTCTTTAGAGTGCACTTATTAGTTAACGGACTGTTTTTGGGACTGATAATAGTTACAGTTATAGTTATATGAGCAATGAGAGGCTTAAATTAGGATTCCTCCATATATCCAATGTTAAATATAACACACAAGAGTAAAATACGCTGTGCATTATTATTGTTGTTGTCTTTTTGAAAGAATAAATGTAGATAAATAACTGAGGCTACAGGAAATAGACTTGGGAATGCATAATAGCGGAGGCTTTCTGGCTTTTCTCTTGCATTGGGTGTACCTGTGTCTGTCCAACTGAAAAGTGTGAACTGGGGGACAGTATGGTGTGTCTGTATGTCCCAGAGGCTGAAATGCACATGAAAAGACACCCTGGCATGGTGATTTTACAACCACCCACCCCCCTCCTCATAGAGAGGCTTATTGCTATGAGCTATAAATGGCCGTGTACAGAATGATTTATACAAAAAAAACTGGGCTAGCTTGAAGACTCACAGATGGAGTTCCAATAAAATGTAGTGCTGAGAGTTGTCACAATTGATGCAGTCAGGCATAGAAACCACATAATGTAAAGTGAATACTCATATACTCACCTGATATCTCAAAATGAACAGAGCTCTGTTTTCTGTATGTCCTGTGAATCACCCTACCAGATTGTGATAATGACACCAATAAATCTGAGCCAAACTAAGAGAAATTCCGCTTTTCAGGTGGAGATGGACAGACACCAGAAGCATTTGCAGCGAGTCATACACTGATCTACCTGTCCCACTGGAAAAAGAAACCTCTTTCTTATTTCTTATTGGGCTACATGCTGGCCTCAAGGGTGAAATAAGCTAAGGGGGGGGGGGGGGGGGGGGGGGTTATAAGCAGCCTGAACCTTTCAATTGGCCCGCAGCATTGCAGCCCCCCCGCCCCCAGCATTCCTCAATGTACATTAAGGACTATGGCAGGGCTATTCCACCATTCCCTCACCAGTGTGATATATGGTCACATGACCATCCATCAAATTTCTCACTCCTGAGTTATGGATGTTATTCCATTCCCAAAAGTACAGGAATGCGCACAGCAGGCTGTTGGACTTCATAAAATGGGCTTAATTTCAAAGGATCTGCACTAGCAGCGCTCACATTTGGTGAATCTGGATATCTGAAGCAGAAGATGTGGGGTTTTGGACGAATGCCATGGGAACCGTAGATCGGTTCTTCTCATGTGAAAGGGAACACAAGACTGAGCTGTTTTGAGATAACCGAGGGTCATCCCTAATCGTCTCCAAAAACACCAGACCCTTCCCAACAGCAAAACATCCCTGGAGACCGAGCAAGAGTTCAGAGATATTAACCAGACTTTCGTACCCTCGGAATACTCATCATATTCATACAGAGATAATTTATGGTGGCAAAACCCTCACAAGAGGACTCCAGTATCTGACTGCAGAGTGTGGAAAGCTGGACTGCAGCGGTGATCAGAGTGAAAGCTCCTTGTGTGAACGCCAGACAGTGTCATTGCAGTCATGTCTGGATACAATACGAGTGCAAACTAATGACTTGTCTTAATGGCGAATGGAAGATAGTCCAGACAGAAATATCAGACCATTGTTCTGCATGGCCCTGAACATCCGTCTCACTTCCCTGCTGGTACAGAGAGATGTCTTTTAGAGCACTTAAATTGCTGAAAGTCTTAAGTTCTTTGGGTTGTGGAACGGACATGGAAAACTATGTGCTTTTACCTTTTAGGAGGTGGGGGGGTGCCTTATTTCTGCTTCTGAGGAGGAGGAGGAGGAGGTTGCCTGAGGCCAAGTACCCGTCACAGAACCCTGCTCGCTGTGTGAAAACCTTTTCAGAAGACGCTGAACATTTCCCTGACAGTACGGAATATCTACTTAATCAATCTGTCAGAAAACCAACCCCAATCCCCGCTGCTGTCATAGACAGCACGACTCCAGGCAAAGTAGACATCTGTGAGCAACTCTACTGAGAGATGGGCCGTGGAAATCAGCCGACCAATCTAACGCAGTCCCTTCTCTTTTCATGAGTGATTTAATGAAGAAAAAAATGGACAGAAACATACAGTAATTGAGTGGTAAGAATATCTGTGTAGTTAGATATGGGCCTTGGGGTTGGGAATATCTGTGTAGTTAGAAATGGACCTTGGGGTTGGAAATATCTGTGTAGTTAGAAATGGGCCTTGGGGTTGGAAATATCTGTGTAGTTAGAAATGGGCCTTGGGGTTGGGAATATCTGTTTAGTTGGAAATGGGCCTTGGGGTTGGGAATAGCTGTGTATTTAGAAATGGGCCTTGGGGTTGGAAATATCTGTGTAGTTAGAAATGGGCCTTGGGGTCGGGAATATCTGTTTAGTTGGAAATGGGCCTTGGGGTCAAGAATATCTGTTTAGTTGGAAATGGGCCTTGGGGTTGGCAATATCTGGAAATGAAGACTCCCGCTGACATGTTAGCATGTGCAGGGCCTGGGGGCACGCAGGATGGCAGTATTGTTGGCGTTGTTTAAACGCAGACGGCCGCTGCATGGCAGCCTGGGTAGGCTCATGGGTCCTGAGGGGCAGCAGGAATTCACACGCACTCCAGGCCAGACAACGTCTCTATTTAGCATGAAAAACAGCTGCTTCCAAATGTTCCCTTTCAGTAACTGCTCCCCCCCCCCCCCCCCCCAGAGAGACATCAGCCACTGCTGCCCCCCCACCATTCCATCAGTCTGGGCTCAGAGTGCTGGGACAAATGCCCCCCTCCCCCACCCCACACACAACAGCTCTCCCAGTGCTCCAGCACTTACACAAATAAACTCACTCAGATTTAGTGACACTGGGCTTTGGGAATTTCTGTCAAAGGATCAAACGATCGGAGCCCAGAGTGGCAATGGGGCCAATCTGTGCCCCCCCCCCCCCCCCCCCCCCCCCATTCTGCTTTCCTAACAGCTGCTTATTGTCCTCTTGTCCTCTGGAGAAGAGAATTATGCATAAATGGAATCCTGAGTTTTAATATTAAGGAGGATTGGGTTACAGAATGTCTACCACATGCAAAGCTGTGACGTGTCAGCTGCCACACAGTGACTCTCACAAACTGTTCAGTTACTGCAGTCAACACTCAGCCTGTGTAACAAGTAAAGTCTGGGGTGTTCATTCAGCTCTAGTTTGTAGTGTTAAGGCAGAGTTTGTAGTGTTCAGTCAGTACTAGTTTGTCATGTTAAGGCTGAGTTTGTGGAGTTGATTCAGCACTAGTTTGTAGTGTTAAGGCAGAGTTTGTGGTGCTCAGTCAGCGCTAGTTTAGAATATTATTGTTGTGTTAAGGCTGAGTTTGTGAACGGGACAAACTCTGCCTTAACAGTGTTAAAGCAGTGTTATTTCAGTGTTAATAAAGTGTTAATGCAGTGGAAGAGCTCCTGTGTTTTTGCAGATTTTAATCTTCTGTTTTAAGGAGCTAAACTACAGTCTCAGACAGAGATGCTCAGTCACGTATTCATTCTCACCAGCCACCTTCTGTTGCCATTTGATTAATGTAAAACCCAGAAAACCATCAGCCATAACATATTTCTGTGGGTGAAATTACCCACCCTACACAAAATATTTTCCTTGAAATACTCACAGCATGTGTAGTCAAAGTTTTGAATTGCTTGTCAATTAATCGTTTTAATTGTGCAATAATTATTTTTTCTAGATTAAGAAATCTAAAACATTCTCAAAAATGATTTATTCTTAATTATTTAAATGTAAATACAACGGAATGTTGAAACAGTCACATCTGGCAAGTGGCTGAAGACAAGAGTGCTGACCTGCTTTGAGTTCATAATTACATTTTAAATACCATTTTTATGTCATATTAATGTACACAATTTCCTGGTCTAAAGGATTTGAAAATAATTTTTAAACGAATCACTCATGTTCAGTAATGTTTTTGCATAATTTAATTCCCTTGGCTACATATACAGTAAATATAATTTTGTCATGTTTATGTGTGAAGCGATTATACTGACATCAGTTTGGGAAGCTTTGGTAACAGCTATTAGCACATAACTGGTGCAAAGCAACGGTTGGTTTGATGTGGTCAAGACAAGCGTTTATAGAACTAAAACACATTTGAAACAGAGCCAATCTGGCATTAACAACAGCACCGTTGTGGAATCCATCGGATTAATTGATAAGACTTGCAGTTTCTGTTGATTATGCACTTGAGTGTGTATTCCAATGACCTGACTCTATGATGCACTTGAGTGTGTATTCCAATGACCTGACTCTATGAAGCACTTGCGTGTGTATTCCAATGACCTGACTCTATGATGCACATGAGTGTGTATTCCAATGACCTGACTCTATGATGCACATGAGTGTGTATTCCAATGACCTGACTCTATGATGCACATGAGTGTGTATTCCAATGACCTGACTCTATGATGCACATGAGTGTGTATTCCAATGACCTGACTCTATGATGCACTTGAGTGTGTATTCCAATGACCTGACTCTATGATGCACATGAGTGTGTATTCCAATGACCTGACTCTATGATGCACATGAGTGTGTATTCCAATGACCTGACTCTATGATGCACTTGAGTGTGTATTCCAATGACCTGACTCTATGATGCACATGAGTGTGTATTCCAATGACCTGACTCTATTATGCACTTGAGTGTGTATTCCAATGACCTGACTCTATGATGCACATGAGTGTGTATTCCAATGACCTGACTCTATGAAGCACTTGAGTGTGTATTCCAATGACCTGACTCTATGATGCACTTGAGTGTGTATTCCAATGACCTGACTCTATGATGCACATGAGTGTGTATTCCAATGACCTGACTCTATGATGCACATGAGTGTGTATTCCAATGACCTGACTCTATGAAGCACTTGAGTGTGTATTCCAATGACCTGACTCTATGAAGCACTTGAGTGTGTATTCCAATGACCTGACTCTATGAAGCACTTGAGTGTGTATTCCAATGACCTGACTCTATGATGCACTTGAGTGTGTATTCCAATGACCTGACTCTATGAAGCACTTGAGTGTGTATTCCAATGACCTGACTCTATGATGCACATGAGTGTGTATTCCAATGACCTGACTCTATGAAGCACTTGAGTGTGTATTCCAATGACCTGACTCTATGATGCACTTGAGTGTGTATTCCAATTACCTGACTATGAGACCACCTGTGATTATACTGACAGTGCTCTCAGATCTCCTCTCACATGTAATGAGATTTGGGGAATAAAGATTTGCTAACAAGTGACCGGTGAAATCTCTGGCCTACATCAGCGAGAATAAGGAAGTGCTGCAGTGTACAAATCAAATGAAACTCACATGAACTCAAACCAAGATGAGATGGATGCTCATTGCTCATTAACTCCTTTTAAACGTGTGTGTACTATCTGCTCTGGAAGAGGAAACATTTTAAATGAGACTCAATGAAAAGGTGGCATGGCTGTTATATCCTCATTGAGGAAGGATGGAAAGGTAAAGAAAAAGTGAAACCACGGTCTTGCCGAATTAAAAGTTTTAAAAGTTCAAGGGAAAGATGAGACAGTTGAAGGGTTTTTTCTTTTTGTCACTTTTTTGTCACAGTTTTTAGGTTTTTAACTTTGCTTAGTGGTCACATTAAAGAAAGTGACATGATGTTATGACCACATTGTGAATGATGTTCTGACCATATTGTGAACGGTGTTCTGACCACATTGTGAATGATGTTATGACCACATTGTGAATGATGTTATGACCAGCTTATTTACTCTGGAATGTCTGCAGCATGGGTCTTCACTAGTTCCCATAATTTAGGGGCTTGTTTCTCTAGCGATTGCAGAAACTGTGAGGTTCTGTAACACTGCTGCTGCTCGGTGACAGGATCTCTAAAACCTCTCATAGTGCTCTAAGGCAGTGCTGGGTTGAGGCAGTGTTGGACTGAGGCAGTGCTGGGTTGAGGCAGTGTTGGACTGAGGCAGTGCTGGGCTGAGGCAGTGCTGGGTTGAGGCAGTGCTGGGCTGAAGCAGTGCTGGGTTGAGGCAGTGTTGGACTGAGGCATGCTGGGTTGAGGCACTGCTGGGCTGAGGCAGTGCTGGGATAAGGCAGTGTTGGACTGAGGCAGTGCTGGGGTGAGGCAGTGCTGGGCTGAGGCAGTGTTTGGCTGAAGCAGTGCTGAGTTGAGGCAGTGCTGGGTTGAGGCACTGCTGGGCTGAGGCAGTGCTGGGATAAGGCAGTGTTGGACTGAGGCAGTGTTGGACTGAGGCAGTGCTGGGCTGAGGCAGTGCTGGGGTGAGGCAGTACTGGGCTGTGGCAGTGTTTGGCTGAGGCAGTGCTGAGTTGAGGCAGTGCTGGGTTGAGGCACTGCTGGGCTGAGGCAGTGCTGGGATAAGGCAGTGTTGGACTGAGGCAGTGTTGGACTGAGGCAGTGCTGGGCTGAGGCAGTGCTGGGATAAGGCAGTGTTGGACTGAGGCAGTGTTGGACTGAGGCAGTGCTGGGCTGAGGCAGTACTGGGTTGAGGCAGTGCTGGGCTGATCTCATTTTGTTTATTCTTTTCTTTCTCAAAGGCAGTTTAACAGAGACACATGGGAAGGATTCTTTATGTCCATCTGTGTCCACGACTGGTTTACAGTTTTAATGAGGACCTGACTCTGCTTCAGCCTTTGAAGTTTCTACATTTTTCACTGTGTGAAAGTCAGGGTATTTCCTCACCAATGCAGGCGCTCACAGACTCAAATGTGTGTGTGTGTGTGTGTGAGAGTGAGCGTGTGTTTGTGTGTGTGTGCATGTGTGTGTGTGGCCTCACTATGTCTGACAGACAGCTTCTCTGAAGGGCCTCAGGCAAGGCCTCCATCAGCACAACCGGACAGGACATTTAAGGGAAATGTGAATCCTTAATATGTATAAAAAGGGAAGCAGCTTTTACAGCTTTTCGGCATTCTCCCTTTATGTCTTCATGTGCATGATCTGGGGCCACAGCTGGGACTCCTTATTTGTTTGTTTGATATTTTCATATGAAATATCAAACAAATACAAACAAATATTGTGCAGTGAATTAACTCACACGCAATGGCTATGAAAAACTAGCAATCTAAATTCCAGTTATTAAATTCATGGAAGCATACATTTCAGAGTAAAAAATGCTATATTTATGCATTCCAGCACCAACAATTTGAATACATTTTTATAAGATATTTTAATCCATAATTGATTCAATATATGAACAAAAAAATACTCTGTTAGCTAATAAAATAATATATCAACAGAAAATCAATGTATTAATATTTATCTTATAATTATAAATAAGAATTTTTAGGCTATAGCTATAGCTCAGTGTCTTGTGGCTGGATTGGACTGCGTGTGTTTGTGGGGGGTTGGGGGGAGCAGGTTGACCCTGGTTCGGTCCAAAGTGATGTGGTTCTGCAAAGTTCTGTGAGCTGAGCTGAGGTTCTGGGTATGATGGCTGTGCTGGGTATGAGGGCTGTGTGGTTCTGTGAGGTTCCGGGTATGAGGGCTGTGTGGTCCTGAGAGGTTCCGGGTATGAGGGATGTGTGGTTCTGTGAGGTTCCGGGTAGGAGGGTTGTGTGGTTCTGTGTGGTCCTGGGTATGAGGGCTGTGTGGTTCTGCAAGGTTCCAGGTATGAGGGCTGTGTGGTTCCGGGCATGAGGGCTGTGTGGTTCTGTGAGGTTCCGGGTATGAGAGCTGTGTGGTTCTGAGAGGTTCCGGGTATGAGGGATGTGTGGTTCTGTGAGGTTCCGGGTAGGAGGGTTGTGTGGTTCTGTGTGGTCCTGGGTATGAGGGCTGTGTGGTTCTGTGTGGTCCTGGGTATGAGGACTGTGTGGTTCCGGGTATGAGGGCTGTGTGGTTCCGGGGATGAGGGCTGTGTGGTTCTGTGAGGTTCCGGGTATGAGGGCTGTGTGGTTCTGTGGGGTCCTGGGTATGAGGACTGTGTGGTTCTGTGAGGTTCCGGGTATGAGGGCTGTGTGGTTATGTGGGGTCCTGGGTATGAGGAATGTGTGGTTCTGGGTATGAGGAATGTGTGGTTCCGGGTATGAGGGCTGTGTGGTCCTGGGTATGAGGACTGTGTGGTTCTGTGAGGTTCCGGGTATGAGGGCTGTGTGGTTCTGTGGGGTCCTGTGTATGAGGACTGTGTGGTTCTGGGTATGAGGAATGTGTGTTTTTGTGAGGTCCAGTTCTGGGCTGAGCCAGGCCTGTTGGGGTTCTGGGTATGAGCGCTGTGTCCTGCCAAGCATGACCTGCAGAAAGCACATGGTCTCGCTACACATCACTCATCTTTACCCCAAAAAAAACATTTCCCCTTCCTGCCTGACTGCTTGGGCTGGGATTGGCCGGAATTTGTTAATTTATCCCGACACACTGCCGCACCTGGGACAGACCGGGTGCGGAAACATCTTGCCAGGATAAACAGAACTGCACCAGGGGTGCTGACTCCAGTGCTAAAATAATCTGCAATGCATTCCTAATCTGCAGGGGCACAAATCGGGCACATTTCACAGAGGATGTTTTTTTAAAGACACAAGGCTGTCATCTTTACTTCTGCTCTGGTGCTTGCAATTTCCTAAATAGAGAAACATAAACCGGGTTTTTTTATAGGTGTAAAATCTGTATTCATAAGGTGTGCATGTGTTCAGTGGAACAGAATGCCCTTCTGTGGGAAATGGAAGGCACATGCAATATGTATTTCATGGTTAAAGGTGTTAAGTTGGCATTGAGGCGATCAACACGGTGCATTACATGGTAATGACACATAAAATATGAGTCTCCTGTGTTCTGCAACATTCCGGAATGTTTTGTTCATCAGTGTGGTTACAATATGATGACAAGTTAGGCCCCAGTCTGTTAAAAGATGAGTAATGGGCGATACTTAATTTAACAACAATATTCCAGAGACTTTGAGGAACTCCTTTGGGTTTAAAAAATGTGTAATCACTTGAACAGTAAATATTACTCTCGTCAAAAGAAATATTATGCACTTAACATTTTTACTTTCCTTGACAGAACAGACAAATTTTGTAACAAACCACAGAACTGTACGCACATGAGTTACGCTTTAAGAATTATGGTGCATTCAAGTGGCCAACTCGGGAGGATCGTGCGTGATGTTTGCTGTGATGATGGTCCCGTTCGTTACGGTAAAGGTGTTCAAATGGTCGGTGGCAAAAAACATGGACGCCCGCAGACAGCTGATGCTTGTTTGGCTGGCCTCTGATCAGCATTTGGAGTTCCAAATGTTTTAAATAGCATATGCAAAAATGATTGAAGATTAAACCAAACGCATAAGGTGAAAGTCTACATACACCATGCAACGGGTCTCTCTAGCTCCAGATCTCTCCATGTTTAGAGATGATCAGCTGTTTACCTTTGACCTTTGACGCATTTTTCGTCACCTCGGTCATCTCGGGGACCTCAGAAGATGCCTGAGTTGAATGTCGGATTTCCGAGATCGTTGTCATTAGCTCATCACCATCTCATTTGTTTTTTATTGGTTTTAAAAGTCATTTACAATTAAAACATTTTCTTTTCCATTTTCAATTCATCTCATTTCATTTCACATTTTTAAAAAAAACATTCTTTATCGGGGAGGGAGTTTTATTTCCCATCCCTTTTTATTTTTATATTAAAATAAACATACAACGATCAAGACACCACAATAAGAAACATCACTTTCAAAGGATTCACAAAACAAAACAAAAAAACACAAGACATTGAAATGAGGGAAGAACATGTGCTCCCGGGTTGCTGGGTGGGTAATGTTCTGTCTCTCTCTCCCCTCCTTGGGATGGAGGGGGGTGGACTAAATGATCAGTTCTTTCCAATGGTCCACCCCCCATTTCTCTCTCGCCAGACACTTGTCCTTCGCAAAGTCAACCATAACGCCGTCTTGGAGGAGGTTTTGCACCCTCCTCCTTAGAGTGACCAGGTCTACAGTAGTCTTTTGGTAGACCTTGATGTTCCTCGCCTCCCACAGGACCTGCTTGATAGTATTAACGATCCTCCACTGACGCTGGAGCTCCGGTGTTCTGCATCCTCCACGTGGTCCGTAGAGGACGCTCTCAGCAGTCAGGGAGGACCTAGGCAGCAACCTGTTATGGGAGACAGAGGAAACAACAAGGCCCCAGACCCGTCTGGCCACGGAGCACTCCCAGAACAGGTGGTAGATGTGTTCTGAGTCAGTGCATCCGTGGGGGCAGCGCTCGGTCCGGGCCAAGTGCCGCTTAAACATAAAGGACCTGGTGGGGAGACACATGTGGGCAGACATCCAGGCAATGTCCTTTTGCTTATTGCTTAAACATTTATGTAGGACATTAGCCCAGATTATAGACGGGTCCAGGGTCGTGCTGCCCCTCGGGAGTGTCATGGTCTCCTTTGATCTTAAATGAGCCATGATAATTTTATAGCTCCACGAGGTCAGCCCGGCCCTGGGCAATCCTGCCCCAAAAGCAAAGTCCCTCAGGGCTCGATATGCATATGGGGGGTCCCAGCTGTACGGTATGGTGAGGTCCAGCGCACACAGGCCCATCGTCCTCAGGAAGGGAGTGGCATAGTACCTAGCAAAGGCACCAGAGGCTTTCTCGACCTTCCGAGTATTCTGGACCAGTGCGGCCAGACCCTGCACCAACACGATGGTAACAATGTCTGGAACCCCCCTGCCCCCATTCTGCTCTTCCTTGAGGAGGGTAGCTCTTTTTAACTTTTCCATGGTGCTCCCCCAGACAAAGCGGAAGGCCATTCTAGTAATAAGTTTACTAGTGGCCTTGTCTGGGGGAAACACCCTCCCCAAGTAGAGACAAATGGGAAGGACTATTGCCTTCAGGACCAGGATCTTACCCGTCTGAGTCAGGGGCCGCACGCTCCAGCTCCGGAGTTTAGCCTGGACGTGGCGGAGGGTTCCCTCCCAGCTCAGCCTTCCTTCACCGTCTGACTGGAAGGTCACCCCCAGGAGCTTGATTTTATCCCTGCGTACAGGGAAAGAAACGGTTAGTGGCTCACTCCAATGACGAGACAGGAACAGCTCACTCTTGTCCCTATTGACTAGGGCGCCAGTGGCTGCACAGAAGTCATCCAGCACCTTGTTGGCAACGGCGATGGAATGACTATCTGTGCCGACGATGGTGATGTCGTCCATGTACGCCATCACCCTAAGCCGCTCCCCCTGGGCCCCGGGCAGTGGATATCCAACAATGCCCGGGTTGCCCCTGATGGCCTGAAGGAACGGCTCGAGGTAGATGACGTACAGGAGGGATGCTAGGGGGCATCCCTGCCTGACGCCAGACCTAATGGCAAACGGGGCGGATGGCTGCTTGTTCACAACCACCCTCCCCGAGATGTCAGTCAAACACATTTTGGTCCAGCGCAGGAGGGAGCTAGGAAAGTTAAACCTCTCTAGCACCCTCTCCAAGCACACATGACTTACCCTGTCAAAGGCCTTCTCCTGGTCTAGGCTGAGAAGGCCCAAGGGGGACCCGCGCTCCCCGGAGTGGATTATGACATCCCTCACGAGGAGCAGGTTGTCATTTATGGACCTCCCTGGTATACTGCACGTTTGGTCAGGGCCGACCACCGATGTCATCAGGTGTTGGAACCTCCTCATCAGCGCCTTCGCCATGATCTTATAATCAGCTGAGAGGAGGTTAATCGGCCGCCAGTGCCGGAGGTCCTTCAGGTCCCCCTTCTTAGGGACAAGAGCAACCGCACTCTGCCTCAGTGAAGCCCCCAACCGCCCCTCCCTGTACGCCGCTCTGAAGACTTCCGCCACGTCCTCCTTCAGGAGATCCCAAAATGCCTGATAAAATTCGGCCGGGATCCCGTCAGGACCAGGAGCTTTGTGCTGATTAAGGGAGCGCACGGCCCGGGTGAGCTCCTCGGCGCTCAACTCAGGTTCCCTGCTCACATCCCCGAGGCGTCTGTCCAGGCCGTCCAGGAAGGTGTCCATGAGAGCCCCATCTGCGGGCCTTATGCTGTACAGACCCGCATAGAACTCCCTGGCCACCTCCCGGACCTCCGCCTCTTCAGACACCACCACCCCTCTGCTGTTATAAAGGGAAGAGATGTTATTAGTCTTTGACCGTGCCCTGCGGAAGAAGTACCTCGTGCATTTTTCATCCTCCTCAAGGCCCTGGAGTTTGGAGCGGAAGGTGTGTTTTTTCCGCTCCTCCCGATAGAGGGCGGAGAGGTTCTGTTTTGCGAGTGCAATTTCGCTGCTTACCTCCAGGCCTCGGGACTGGAGGAGGCTTAGTCTTTGGAGGGCAGCATTAGCACGATCAAACGCCGCCCTCCTTTCCTTTGCCTTCCTCCGCCCGACTGCCCGGAAGTAGCCCTGCACCCGCTCCTTCACCATCTCCCACCACTCTATCGGGGAGTCAAAGAGGTGTTTAAGACTCACCCACTCCAGGTAGCGCCTTGAGAAGGACAAACGCACTTTGGGGTCCTGGAGATGGCTGGTATTCATCCTCCAGAGACCCCTACCAACAGTTACGGTCTTCTCCCATGTCAGGGTCACGGTCACCATGTGGTGGTCTGAGAAGTGCACTGCCCTGGTGGAATAGGTCTGCACTCTCAGGCCTGGGGAGAGCAAGAACATATCAATTCTGGAAGAGAAAGCACCAGAGGAACTCACCCATGTATGTTGGGGTAGAGAGGCGCCCCCGGCGTCATGGAGGGAGAAATCTTCCATGATGGACCGCAGCTCCTCACTCGACCGATCTTTCCGTGGTCTGCTGCGGTCCTCATCCCTAAGGGCACAGTTGAAATCCCCCCCCACGACAACCGGCATTGTGCAAAGTAAGATGGGTCTTAGTTTTTGGAATAAGGAGACCCTCCCTGCCTCACCGACCGGGCCGTACACATTGACTATTCTGAGTGGGGATCCCCCGACACTAAAATCAGTGACGAGGATTCGCCCACTCTCCAATATGTTATTTCCCATGATCTTAACATAGGGATTTTTGGTCAATGTGCCGACCCCGTCAGCCCGGGCAATGTTAGAGCCCGACCAGAGAGAGTCCCCCATTCTCCATTCCTCTCTCAGAACATCATCCATAGTGCAGAAAGGGATTCTGCACTCCTGAAGAAGGATGATGTCCGAGGGAAGCTGTTGTAATATGGAGAAAACAGTGTGTCTCTTGTTGGGGTCTTTTATGCTTCTGGTGTTTGATGTTGTGAGTGTTAGTGTCATGATGGTTATGGTTATTGTTTAGTTGTGTCATTTGTTCCGGGTTTATTGTTTGCAATTTCTTCACAGATTTGATTTAACCTTTCCAGTACTATGTCCGGGTTATTTAGGCGCCTACTCACCCCCTGACTCGGTCCGCCCACAGGTCTCCCCTCCATACTGCCTGGTGGGTTCCGTCCTGGAGAGGTGGGACGTGATGGATTTGCCCCAGGGTCCCCCTTTGCATTGGAGGGTCCCCGAGAGGAGAGCTGCTGGGTGTTCTTATTTAGTGTGGGGTCGGGGCCAGGAAGTGACCAGTCATTAGAGGGCCTGTTTTGGAATGTGATGGTTTTTGTATGGGTTTCTTTTTGGTGTATAAGTGGTGGTGATGGTTTACTTGGGCGAGGTGGGGGTTCTGGCCTGGTTTTGGAGGGGCTGGTCCGGGTATTGATATTTCCATGCTGTGATTTACGTATTGGTTGTTTGTGTAGGCGGGTTATTGCTGGGTTTTGGGGTTGACTGGGTTGTTCTGTAATTTTTGTATTATTATGTTTGCCCTTCCTTTTTTTGGTTGCTGTCTGCCATGACGTTGAATTGTCCGAATCTGAGTCTATGCTAGAGGAGTATGACCCTTCCACCATGATAGGGGTGTCAGAGTCAGGCTCCTCTTTAACGGTAGTGACTGTCTGTGTGGGTAAGGGGGCTGCAGAGGAACCTGTGCATTGGGTAGATCCGGTACTGATAGTGCTTGGGGGGGCTTGTGCAGTGTCTTGTGAAGGAGTGGTTGTTCCAGGCTGAGGGGGGGTTGTGGCAGGGGTTCTAGTTCTTGGTGTTGGTCTTGGGGTAGGGGTAGGGGTAGGGGTAGGGGTAGGGGGTCGGGGGGCAGCAGTAGATGGTGGAGGAGGTGCAGTGTTCCTAGCCCTGTTTGCGTATGAGAGTGGACAGTCACGAAAGAAATGCCCACTCTCTCCGCACAGGTTACAGGGCTTTGGGTCCCGGCATGTCCTGGTCTCGTGCTCTCCTCCGCAGGTCTTGCACTTGACCACTGTGCAGGCTGCGGCTAAGTGACCTAACTCCCCGCAGTTCCTGCACAGCTTGGGCATGCCGTTGTAGAACACCACACCCCTATTCCTCCCCAGCGTGATGATGCTGGGGATATGGCATACCCCCCCCACTACATAAGGGTCGGGCTTTAGCTGGACCAGCCACTTCCTGGCCCCGTTCCACACTCCATCCTCATCAAGAACCCTCCTGGCGTCAGATTTTACATTGCCATACCTGCCCAACCACGTCGAAACATCGTGGTCCTGCACAGTCTCGTTATAGAACTGTACAGTAACCACTTTGTTCTCCGTGTCGGACAGGGGCTCGACCGCAAAGTTGTTAAGGGGACGCCTGTCCTTCCCCTCTCTATAGAGGTTCCAGAACCTCTCCAGTACATTAGGGTTCTTGAAACTAATCTCAAAAATGTCCCCTTGACCCGGAACCTTTACCAGGCAGTTAAGGTCAGCTGGCACGAAGCCCATACCTCTCTGTAGCACTGCCCTGCTAAACTCCAGACGGGTCAAACCTGTCACTCTCGTCTCGGGTCGAGTTGGGTTCGGGCCTGCAGCACGACCTGCCCCCCCCGCGGTTGCTGGTCCAGGGGCGCCCTCCGTAGCTGCGCCCTCGGCCCCCTGTCCCGCCGGGGGGCCCGCACCAGTGCTGCCGCCTCCCTCCTCGACCCCCTGGATCCATGTCAGGTGGACGGCGTTATGGCGTCGCGTCCCTGGAACAGGTCTGGCTGCCATCCCCCTTCCTCTAGGTAAGGCCGGACTCTGCACTGTTCGAAAAAAAAACACAGAGACAGCACTCAGGAGATGGTGTTCCTTCCGGTCGGACCAGAAAACAGCAAAGCAGCACAGGCAGACAAGGGACCAGCCGAGGGCTGGCCCCTCACACCGCTGCGTGAGGACCTCCCTTTCTGGTGCAGGCGGCAAGCGTTGATCCTCAGATGGTGTTGAGGTCTGGATCGCCGCCTTCCGTCTCAGGGGGGTCTGCTGCTCCGGTCCTCCCAACTGCCTGCTCCTCAGCTTCGTCCTCCGGGTCTGGCCTGCTGGTTCTGCTGCGGGCCTAGGATCACCATCTCATCACCGGGGTGTCACGTTCAAATCCTTTTTTCTTCCCGTAAGTTGGAAATATCCAGACTTCCGAGATCATTTAAATACACCATTAGAATCAGGATTAAGGACTGATAGGGTGGAAGGATGCTGTAGACAGGGAAGTGCGAGCCAATCAGAATGCAGTTTTCCAGAGAGATGCAAATAAGGAAAAAAATCTGTATTATCTGTGAGTTTCTGTAACAGGTTCTGTGTGTGTGCTTGTTTGAGTTTGTGTTTGTGTGTGTGTGCATGTGTGTGTGTGTGTGTAAAATGCTAATATGACAGAAAATCAAGATGAATCATTCATGCCATCCCAGTGCAGTACAATGACATTACTGCAAGAGCACACTCTCACACAAGTGTGTACACAGCAATGTGCAGGAAATGTGTTAGTCCCATTGCTCTTGTGGGGGTTTAGGCCAGGGTTTTCTGTGAAGTGTATTGTGACAATTGGTTGTCAAATGCACTATATAAATGAATATTAATTTGATTTGATTGTACTACTTCCTCCAGTGCATTCAGAATATTTAAGACTTATCAAATGGCTCTATGGGGCTCAATGAAAATAAAACAGTACAAGTAAATGACCAGTAGGGGTGCTATAAGTATAATATCTTATTTTATTTAATACCTTATAGAACAGTGTGTGGGACTAAAAAAGGCCGTAAATACATACAGTATATTTAGGGCAGCCCTCATATGCTAGATTACCCTTGTATTGCTATATATATATATATATATATATATATATATACTGTATATATCCAACATGGACTCAAATTAGTGGATGTGGCAATACTGCTCAAATTAGGATATAAAATTACATTATTTTATAGATGCTCTGAGTAAAATATAAGGTTTATCTTACTTCCAGAGAGCTGCCTTTTTTCGTTTCTCTCAGGACACACACGCTTCAGTCTGTTGGCCAGTCAGAGACGAGCAATGATTATACAGTAGAGATATCTCTACTGCTCTCTAATTCAGTTCTTCTGCCACAGTCTTATGCATATGGACAGATCAGAGCCCAATAGCAGCAATACCAGGATCTACATGTACGTATGAGTGTGTCTAAGTGCATGTGTATGCATTTGTGCACATGTGTTTGCATGCGTGCACACGCGTGTGAATGTGATTGTTTTCATTTGGCATATTCATTGGTTTAGGAAACAGCGAACAAGCTGCGGATGGGGTTTGGCATTTACTGAGTGCCTTTACATATTTATTTTTTAAATGGGTGATGTATTTACAGGTCGCTGGATGAAGGCCTGTACATATCATAGCGTGGCTGTGCTCCGGCATATGGCCGTACTCTGCGGTTTAATCCACGCTCTGCCGCACTATTGAAAGGAATCTGTTTCTCAGATGGGAGCAGCTGAACAGCTTTGCCTGGATGTGCCGTTTCATCAAAGTGTCTGATGAACAGGCTTCTTTTCACTTTTGTAAAAGAGTCTCCGCTTTCAATCGCTGACCGGCCAGACGTCACGGAGATGTTAGCGTGAAGCGCAGAGCGTGCTGCCACCCACCCACCCACCCACCCACACACACACACACACACACACACACACACACACACACACACACACACACACACACACACACACACACACACACACACACACACACACACACACACACACACACACACACACACACACACACACACACACAAGGGTTAAGCCCCTTTCAAACAGGCAGCATTAAACCCAGCAGCATTTATAAATCATGAGTGGCTTCTCACAGCCCACCACCCTGCTTGCATGTGGTTAAAATGCACAGGATGGGAAAAAGGCAAAAATTCAAGAGGAATTTAAGACTCTTTCATATTCACCATCTTCCAGAAAAACACCATCATTTTTCACCCAATTTGCTGACCTTGCTTTGATGTGCACAGCGGGGACTTTCACAGCATTTTCATCCATTTCTGTCAGTTTTCCAGCGTTTATCCTGGTATCAGATGTGAAAGAGAGCTGTAATGAGGTGGCTGAAAGGCCAAAATAGCCCATTTATTGTGATTTCTAGCCTTTAGTATAAAGAACTAAATATTTCCATCAGTGAAAATTCTATGTAAATGATGAGCATCTGATAGACTTCACATTCACTCTTTTACTCAAATCAGAACTTAATGAAAGTACCGGGGTTCATACATCTGTGCTGTGTGAGAAGAGTGAAGCTACAGCTCAGCACAATGACTATCAACCCAACAGAGAGGAAGAGTGAAGCTACCGCACAGCATAATGACTATCAACCCAACAGAGAGGAAGAGTGAAGCTACTGCACAGCATAATGGCTATCAACCCAACAGAGAGGAAGGGTGAAGCTACTGCACAGCATAATGACTATCAACCCAACAGAGAGGAAGAGTGAAGCTACCGCACAGCATAATGACTATCAACCCAACAGAGAGGAATAGTGAAGCTACTGCACAGCATAATGACTATCAACCCAACAGAGAGGAATAGTGAAGCTACTGCACAGCATAATGACTATCAACCCAACAGAGAGGAATAGTGAAGTTATCGCACAGCATAATGTCTATCAACCCAACAGAGAAGAAGAGTGAAGCTGCACCAAAGCATAATGACTATCAACCCAACAGAGAGGAATAGTGAAGCTACTGCACAGCATAATGACTATCAACCCAACAAAGAGGAAGAATGAAGTTACTGCCCATGACTATTAACCCAACAGAGAGGAAAAGTGAAGCTACTGCACAGCATAATGACTATCAACCCAACAGAGAGTGCCAGTGTTCATGGAACCTTCACAGGTGAAAGGAACCATTAAATCAGTCACTACTTGGAATACCTTTACTCCGGCTACACTAAAGGAGTAAATGTACTTTTTACATATTTAAAATTAGGAATTCGTCATTTTCCGTTTACTGAGGTTTATACCCATATTCATTCTGTGGGGATAAAACACTGCACATAAACCAAAGAATGTTTCTCTCCTTCAAAATATGCATTGAAGTTTCATACAGGCCTGTGGGTTAGGGTTAGGGCCTGTGGTAGAAAGGCCAGCTGCACTAAGCATGAACCCAAAGAGAGATTATTTTAAGAAATGTATCAAACGTGCCAGTCAGAACTCCTGTCTGTCTGTCTGTCTGGCTCGGAGTAGCAGGTCATCCCCTGTAAACGTACCTGGGGGCAGGTATTTTCCAAATGGGTTTAACAGGCACTCTTTTCTGGAACTGCAGAGAGGACATTCTTGTACATGGATGAATCTGTGTCACGCATGAAAAGTTCACATATATGCATGTGAAGGTATCTGGATTTAAGGGTGCATCTGTGAGAGTTTTGAACCCCTCCCCAATGTTCATAATTTTATTATCTGTGTGTGTGTGTGTGTGTGTGTGTGTGTGTGTGTGCGTGTGTGTGTGTGCGCGTGTGTGTGTGCGTCTGTGTGTGTGTGCGTCTGTGTGTGTGTGTGTGTGTGCGCGTGTGTGTGTGTGTGCGCGTGTGTGTGTGTGTGTGCGTGTGTGTGCGCGCGTGTGTGTGTGCGCGTGTGTGTGTGTGTGTGCGCGTGTGTGCGTGTGTGTGCGCGTGTGTGTGTGTGTGCGTGCGTGCGTGTGCGTGCGTGCGTGCGTATTCCAGTTTGTGGAATTCATAACCCAGAGGTCTGCGAGCTGAGCAGTATGATTAAACCTGAGATTCGGATCCACTTCAACAGCACATGCTATGCTCTTAATAAAAACCATACCACCCTTTAACAGTATATAAAACCCAGGAATGGAGGTCAGTGCAGTGTTAACAGTCTCTTTAGTGCATTTTAAATGCCTCATTTACAAACCTTGAAACAAAGTCATCTTTCCATTTGTGGGAAAGGATTAAATGTAATTTAATGATAACTTCTGTGAGAAATGTAAATGTAATATCCTGTTCTTGACAGTGTAGTAGGTATGCATTATTCTACACCTTCACACCTGAAAGGCTTGGAATCAGGTGTAGGAAACAGGAATTTTTGACACCCTGACATCAGTGCATGATGTTCCTGCTCTTGAATGCATGAATGCAAACTTGATTTATAGCTTCTAGTAACAAGTCAGACTTTCCATATGATCAAAAATCTGGCTCTCTGGAAAAATGAGTCCATACATTAGAAATGTGGATATTTCTCAGTTTTGGTTAAAGCAAAATAAACTCCATCTCATTAAGTTCAAGTGCCTACAGTCCCCATAATGCACCACAAAGCTTGTATCCCTCATCCTGCATGCCTGTACTATAGGCCAGCGATCTTCATTACTGGTCTTGGAGGGCCACAGGGTCTGCTGATTTTTGTTTTTGCCTTGATATCAGCAACCAATTCAGACCCAAGAAACCAGGTGAGGTGGGTTAACTGTGTAATCCACTGCTTTAATCCATCAATTAAGTGCAGAGTAATAACAAAATCCAGCAGACCCTGGGGCCATGCAGGACCATGAATAAAGATTACTGCTATAGGCCTAGTGCAAGGTTAACATGGGAATGAATTAAAATTCCATAGAGTAAGACCAGCTTAGCATACAAAGTCAATATGTGCAGCTTAGTTTATCACTTTGAGACTGTATTTAAGTAATCAAGAGGCTCCTTTAACTCAGTAATAACAGTACTAGGATTTATAAAAGCTTTGTATGAGAGTTCAAATTACAGTCGGTTCATTATTGCAAAAACTATAGCAGCATTGTGGTACAAATAAACCCAAATGTAACATGAAATACAGTATATATATATGGCTTTTCATTTTACTCTAACGCCAAATGCAGTGAACTCTTTGTGTGACAGGAGGATAGCATGGGTCACAAACCAATGAAGGGCTTCCATATCCACACCATCTTCTGAGCTTTCATTACAATGTGGTATTATATTGTAGCATTTATAGCTTTGCTCTAGATTTAAACGTAACAGATTAATTTAATCGAGGGTAACTTTGGCCTTTAAACACATGAGCTGCTCGGGGCGTCTCTCATCCTCCACAGCTCTGCCGTGAGCTTTAAGCATTCGATTGTTTTCAGTTAATATGAATAGTTTATGAGGACTCGCACTTTTCTCCACTGTAACAAACTACAGCTTAAAATGCTGCGCAGGCACAATGGATAGTTTATGATTCCTTCAAAGAAATGAACGCAGGGGCAAAACGGTTAAAAGAAAGGCGAGTCTCTGACTTTGAGATCTCACTGGGCTCTTCCTGACTGTGTTGCGCATTTCCCCTGCAGCCTGCGCTCACAATGAGAGCAGTGGCGCCCCGCAATAAGAGCAGTGGTGCTATCTAAAGTGACATCAAGCCATGCACACCGTCAGTGGCAGGAAGTACACAAATAGAGCGCTGTGGGGAGAGAGAGAAAAGAGGGAAAAGAAGCACTTTCTTCTCCTGAGAGCTCAGAGCAGAAAGAACAGCTGATCTTAAAATATCAGAGAGAGAGAGAGAGAGAGAGAGGGAGATATTATTATTAACCTGCACAGAATGCTGTTCTCTTTCATATGATATCAGAGAGGGTGGGAGATATTATTATTAACCTGCACAGAATGCTGTTCTCTTTCATACGATATCAGAGAGGGTGGGAGAGATTATTATTAACCTGCACAGAATACTGTTCTCTTTCATACGATATCAGAGAGGGAGAGATTATTATTAACCTGCACAGAATGCTGTTCTCTTTCATATGATATCAGAGAGGGTGGGAGAGATTATTATTAACCTGCACAGAATGCTGTTCTCTTTCTTATGATATCAGAGAGAGAGGGATAAATTATTATTAACCTGCACAGAATTCTGTACTCTCAGAGAGGGAGATATTATTATTAACCTACACAGAACACTGTTCTCTTTCATACGATATCAGAGAGAGAGGGAGAGATTATTATTAACCTGCACAGAATGCTGTTCTCTTTCATACGATATCAGAGAGGGAGATATTATTATTAACCTGCATAGAATGCTGTTCTCTTTCATAAGATATCAGAGAGAGAGGGAGATATTATTCTCCTTATCTCTGGTGTTTCATCACGAAAAAGGTTGAATCACTTTCTGTTCGCAACTAATTGTCATGGTTAAATGTTGGCAATTTGCCATTAGAAGTTTATCCAATGTTTATCATATTCTCAGTTTAATTGTATTTACCAACTGAAAGAGAATATTTTTTAAGTTAGTGTGTACCCTGCAAATATTAAAATGTTAGTTGACAGACAGTTTTGCAGTCAATTAATTTAATTTAAATTTAATTTAATTATTTTAACCCAACAATATCAAAAGTCTCTTGATATATTTTTTCTGGTACTCTTACAAGTGATACTATAACTTCTCTGCATTTGAATAGGTCTATGGGAATTGGGGGGTGGGACTAGATTTAGCTGTACATTATGATGGAACAGTAAGGAAACATGCTTGGCGAAATGGCTGTAAATCATCAAGGGTCTGAGGTATCAAACGAGCCTCAAAACACCACTCTGCTGCCAGATATGCAGTAGATATGGATGGATCACTTTAAGGGTTGTTTCTCCTGACAAATTTTCCTATTGAACTCTATGGAAAAATAAGTCAGGAGAAGAAACCATTCAAGTTATCCATCCATATCTACTGCATATCTGGCAGCAGAGTGATGGTTTAAGGCTTGTTTGATACGTCAGACCCTTGATGACTTAGAGCCATTTAGCCAACCATGCTTTCCATACTGTTCCAGTGTAATTTACAGCTAAATCTAGCCCCACCCCCCAATTCCCATAGAGATCCATTCAAATGCAGAGAAGTTATAGTATCGCTTGTAAGAAAAAAGATAAGATATCAAGAGTTTTTTGGTATTGTTGGGTCACAGACATCAGGAAGTTATGGCATGCAAAGGATATGTGACCAAATATTAAAAATCATGACTTTATTCTACATTATGTTAAACTGTCCAATATTTTTTGATGCAAAAATGGGTGGGACTATGTACAAAATGTTCTATAATTTCTAAAAGCTTCATCCAATATAGATGAAAACACCCTCAAATTAAAGCTGACAGTCTGCACTTCAAGCTCAAGTGCTAGAGTACATAAGCAAAATAACAAAAAATGTGTCACTGTCCAATGAATTATGGTGCTCACTGTGTATATATACTATATATAACCAATATCGAATAACACGCTACCATTCAGTTACTGTTGGAGCATCAAGCTGCCAACAGGATGGAAACGTGCGCTTCCATCTCCTGAGCCAAACACATTTGCACTTTTAAAGGTGTGCCTGGGATTTAGCTTTGTTTCCAGCGTACCTCCCTGTCAGTGCACTGCACAGATCTGGGCTGTGATTGGCTCAGGTCGCGTTACCGTCTTGAGGAGGAACGCAGTTCTCTGCCCAGTCCTGCTGACTCGCTGTTTCTGTGATGCAAGTTTGCAGTAAAACCAATGATGGACATATAATCTATGCTTATAAATAAAAGAGTAAAATGATTTGCTGAGTGTTCAAATACTAATCTTTTGCAATGTTTAGAGATCAGAAAGATATGTAATATCTATCTATATGAGGCAAAGCGTGACAACCTTCTGTCAGAAGTCAATACCGACGATTTTACAAAAAAACTAAACACTTCATGCCAGGTCAGATACCTCAAGGCAAACACAGGCACTGCAGTCCGCCTGAGTCACACAACTCAGTAAGCTTGAGGCCAGCCTGAGTCACACACCTGTCAGCCAGAGTCACTCACCTCAGGACGACAGGACAAACACAGCACTGCAGACAGCCTCATTCAGGCCTTAAATCTCACATAACCAGCTATTTGTTTATTTATGCTCTACCTGTCCTGGAATAATATTAGCTGATGACAGACTCCACTGTGGACAGTTTCATTGAGGACCAGTTTTCTCCTTCAATCTCTTTTTAATTAGGTAAAGTAATACCTTGGCAGCTCACATAAGCGCTATATTTTACTGTAGGCAGTTTATCAGGCCCACTGGGTCAGGACTTGGCAAACCCGCCATCGTTATGACGACTCAGGTGGGGAGAAGTTATGATCTGTTCCTTGGGGCTCTGTGTTGGGGTTTACATTAGGACTCTAAACAGGCCGTCAGTACTCACAGCTTTATCAGGTCACAGCACCATAAACAAACAAACAGTATCTCTTTGAATTCTGTGATTAAATTTGTGTTCCTTTCCTCTTCTCCATTTGTTTGTTTCACTCTCAGCGAGTATCATAAACCTGTCAGTTACTCCAGAATACTTTATCCCGCAGCGGGTGACAAACAGAAGGGTTCAGACAGACACCCGCCTGCAGATGGCAAGACGCGCACAGAAATAATCAAGATCTTCAAGTATAAGATGTGCTGAAGGAACTTCATGTATACTCCAGATATTTTGATGTCCATGTGTTTGAGGAGTGCGTGCTTTTAGAGTGTACATGTGTTTGGGATGTATACACGTTTAGGGTGTGCATGTGTTTGAGGAGTACATGTGTTTAGTGTGTACATGTGTTTGCGGAAAACGTGTGTTTGGGGAGTACATATGACATGTTTGGGGAGTAGCCTACATATGTTTCGGATGTACATGTGCTTGGGGAGTACATGTGTCTGGGGTGTACATGCGTTTGGTGGGTTTTGATATATTGCATTTGGTGAATTCATACAGATAAATGATTTGCCACAAAGCAAAGTGTAAATGCAATTCTGTAGGTTTACTTGTTTAAGTAGATGTCAGTCCAGAAAGAGTTTTTCTCCTGGCTGATTATTTTGATGTTCACCACAGGTATGTTCACCTCACCTCTTAATAAGCGCTCTCTTCCCACAGGAATGAGCCGTAGCCCACTTCCAGAGCTCACTTTGAAACACAAACATTCATGTTTCATTTCTCTGTAAACTACATGTTCAAATCCATTAGACAGACAAAACACTTCATAGTTTAAAAAGGAAAACAAATCTAAAATAGTACATAGCAGAGCAATTTACAGGAAAAAAACACGCACACGCACACGCACGCACGCACACACACACACACACACACAAACACACACCTCTCTATCCCAAGTCCCTTGTACTCATCAGCCAATGACCCAGTAACTACAGCGTGGCTTGTGCTTTAGATAAAGGGTTGGGGTGGTCCTTTCAATCTATACATTGCTGGCATGTAGAAGCCACACCAGGGAAATAAATGTGAAAATAACCATTTCACATTTACATAAAAGCCACTTTGTGCTTTCAGGCAGCTTCATGTTTATTTGATTATCACTAGAAAAAAGTAAGAGGGAAACATTTCTGTATGAAGTATGAACAGAGATTGCTGAAAGTGTGCAGGCCAGATTTTGCTATAATGATCCAGATTATTGCAGAACATGCATACGCACAGTACATTACCACATTAACATTCTGATTAGCATTTTGATACCTTTCACCTGCAAGCATTTTCCTCCCATTTTCTCAAACATTTTTTCTTTAAAGGCACATAAAGGACGTGAGCACCATTTTCCTTCCCACATACAGCTCAAGTTTACTTTCAGACACAAGGTTTTACCCAAACGCTGCACTCAGATAAATAAAAATAATATAAAATAAAAATCTATTAAAAGCAACTGTAAAATACGAGTCTGTAGAAACATGGCCGCTCTCCACCCTGGCAATTTATGATCCAAATTGGCCTTCATAATTAATCCCAATCACCCGAACACGGTGACCACAGCGTACCCCAAGACACATGTGCATAGCCCCCCCCCCCCCCCCCTGCAATTAATTAATTACATCCCAGGTGACTTCACTTTAAGATTATCTTTTATTTTTTAGGCGAGGGGGGGGGGGGGGGGGGGGGGGGGGGGGGGGGGTGCTGGAAGAACAGTTCAGCCCACCAGGGACGGCAGCTTTACTGCTCTCTAAGTACTGCTCTGCTGTCCAAGACAGAAATTCTCTCTCATATACTCTCTCTCTCTCTGTACATATTCTACACCCCCAGAGCCATGGGGCCTGCATCATCTGCCTGCTTCACCGTGATGCTCAAGCACTTTACTAAATCCACCGCAAATAATTTCACAATCTCCACGACTTCAAAGATTCTGCCAGCAATTACCAGCCTGCAATGTCTTAATGCAAAGATGTAGGTACGTACGCGCGTGTGTGGGTGTGTGTCTGTGTTTGTCAGGTTTTAAGATTTAGGCTTATTAACTAGAGAAGAAACCACTCTGCATTCTGTTGCTTGGTTTTTAAAACTGTCAGCTTTGCACATTTCTTGCCAGACTTTCATTTGGAGATTACTCCATATGTCCTGCGCCTATCTGTTATTCCTGCTTGATGGAACTCCGATAAAGTTCCCTGTCCTTCTGGAGTGCAATCTGAGGATCTCTCTCTACT